>BTHU01000016.1:639062-1239062 GCA_036184795.1 Tokudaia tokunoshimensis
ATATGTTATGGCTAGTGTAAACTTATCATTGAGTACATACCATGCATGTCCTTTCAGATCTAGATTAACCCACTCAGGATGATATTTTTGAGTTCAAAACATGTGCCTGCGAATTTCATGATGTCCTCATTTTTAATAGATGAATAGTATTCCATTGTGTGAATAATCCACATTTGTTATATCCATTCTTCAGATGAGCAATATCTGGGTTGCTTCCAGCTTCTGACTATTATGAATAAGGCAGATAGGAACATAGTAGAGCATATATCCTTTTAGTATGGTAGAGCATTATAGCTGCATCTTCAGGTAGAACTATTTCAAAATTTCTGAGAAAGCACCAGATTGATTTCTTGAATATTTGTACCTATTCGTAATCCCTGTAGAACTGAAGTAGTGCTTCTCTTTCTCTACAGCCTTGCCAGCATATGCTGTCATTTGAGTTTTTGATCTTAGACATTCTGACTGGTAAAAGATGGAATCTCAGGGTTGTTTTTATTTGCATTTCTCTGACAACTAAAGATGGTGAAGATCTCTTTAGGTATCTCTTGGCTGCTTTGAGATTCCTCTGTTGAGAATTCATTATTTAGTTTTGTACCACATTTTTATTTGTGTTATTTGGTTTTTTGGAGGATAACTTCTTGAGTTTTTTTTTATATATATTTTGGATATTAACACTATATGAGCTGTAGGGTGAGTGAAGAATTTTTCCCAATCTGTTGCCTTTCTTTACTATTGATTGTGTCTTTTGCCTTACACACGTTTTGCAGTTTCATGAGGTCCCATTCATTAATTGTTAATCTTACAACCTGAGTCACTGGTGTTCTATTCAGGAAATTTGTCCTTGTGCCAATGCATTAAATGATCTTTGAAGCTTTCTTTTCTATTAGATTCAGTGTATCTTGTTTTATGTTGAGGTCCTTGATTCATTTGGACTGGAGCTTTGTGCAAGGTGATCAATAGGGATCTCTCTTTATACTTCTACATGAAGACCACCAGTTAGATCAGTATGATTTATGGAAAATGCATTATTTTTTCCACTGTATGGTTTTGGCTTTGTTGCCAAAGATCAAGTGTCTATAGGTATGTGGGTTAATTTCTGGGTCTTTGATTATATTCCATTAATAAACTTGTCTGTTTTTGTGCAAATACAATGCTGTTTTATCACTATTGCTCTGTACTACAGTTTGAAGCAAGGAATAGTGATTTCCCTAGTTCTTTTTTGGGGGTGTGGAGGGGGATGGGAAATATTTTAACTCTCCTGAAATTTTTTGTTTTTCTATATGAAATTTAAAATTGCTCTTTCCTTGTCTGTGAAGAATTGTGTTGGGATTTTGATGGGGATTACATTAAATCTGCAGATTGCTTTTGAAGATGGCCATTTTCACTATATTAATCCCATTGATCTATGAACATGAGGGATTTTTCCATCCTTTCAGGTCTTCTTTAGTTTCTTTCTTTTGAGGCTTGAAGTTCTTGTCATACAAATCTTTCACTTGCTTGGCTAGAGTTACACCAAGATATTTTATATTATTTGTAGTATTGTGAAGGGTGTTGTTTCCCTAATTTCTTTCTCAGCCCATTTATCATTTGTATAAATGAAAGCTACTGGTTTGTATGAGCTAATTTTATATCCAGATACTTTGCTTAAGTTGTTTATCAGCTGTACAAGTTCTCTGATAGAATTTCTTGATTGCTTATGTATACTATCATATCATTTGCATAGAATGATACTTTGACTTCATCCTATTCAATTTGTATCACCTTATCTCCTTTTGTTATCTAATTGCTGGAGCTAGAACTTCAAGTATTACTTTGAACAGATATATAGAGAGAGTGTGCACCCTTGTCATCCCTAATTTTAATGTGATTATGTCTAGTTTCTACCCATTTAATTTGAGTGGGTGTTTTTGTTTTTGTTTTTTACATTTTCATTTCTGATTTTGTTATTTTGTATATCATCTCTGTGCCCTTAAGGTAGTTTGGCTAAGGGTTTAACTATCTTGTTGTTGTTTTTGTTTTTTTGTTTGTTTGTTTGTTTTAGAACCACTTCTTGGTTTTGTTGATTCTTTGAAATGTTCACTGTGTTTCTACTTGTTTGATTTCATCTCTGAGTTTAACTATTTCCTGCCATTTCTTAGCTGTCTTTAATTCTTTTTGTTCTAGATCTTTCAGGTGTGCTGGTAAGTTGCTAGTATAGGAGTTCTCCAGTTTCTTTCTTTTTTCTTTTTATTAGATATAGTTTTTATTTATATTTCAAGTGTTGTCCCATTTCCTTGATCTAACCTCTCCCAAAAATCCCATAACTCATCTCCCCTGCCTCTGTTCCCCAATCAACCTTCTCCCACTTCCCTGTCCTGGTATTCCCCTACACTGTGGCATCAAGTGAAAGCACTTAGTGGTATGAATTCTTCTCTTAACATTGCTTTTATTGTGTACCACAAGTTTGAGTATGATGTGTCTTTATTTTCATTGAATTCTAGAAAGTCTTTTCTTTCATTATTTTTTTCCTGTCCAAGTTATTTTTGAGTAGACTGTTTATTCGGTTTCCATGAATATGCAGGATTTATGTTGTTTTGGTTGTTATTGATATCCAGTCTTAGTCCTTTGTGATCTGATAGGATACATGGGGTTATTTCAATCTTCTTGTATCTTTTGAGAGTTGTTTTGTGTCAGATTATATTGTTAATTTTGGAGAAGGTTCTATCAGGTGCCCAAAAGAAGGTATGTTCTCTTCTTTGGGAGTGAAATATTCGGTAGATTTCTGTAAAAATCCATTTGTTTGATAACTTCTGTTATTTTCACTGTGTCTGTTTAGTTTCTGTTTCAATGACTTGTCTATTGGTGAGACAATATTGTGTGAGGTCCCACTAATATTGTGTGAGGTTCAATGTGTATCTTGAGTTTTAGTAAGGTTTCTTTTCTGAGTGTGGGTGTCCTTGCATTTGGGACATAGATGTTCAGAATTAAGACTTCATATGAGTAGACAGTTCCTTTGAAGAATATGAAGTGTCCTTCCCCAACTCTTTTGATAACTTCTAATTGAAAGTCTATTTTACTGGATATTAGAATGGATACAGCTGCTTGTTTCTTTGGAGCATTTGCTTGGAAATCTTTTTTTTAGACTATTACTTCAAAGTAGTGTCTGTCTTTGTTGGTGAGGTTGATTTTTTTTTTTTTTATGGAGCAAAATGCTGGATCCTGTTTGTGCATCCAGTCTGTTAACCTGTATCTTTTTATTGAGGGAATTGAGTTGATTGATGTTGAAAATGTTAAAGAAAAATGATTGTTAATTCCTGTTATTATTGTTGTTGGAGGTGGTATTATATGCGTGTAATATTCTTATTTTGGGTTTATTGTGAGATGATCAGTGTTGTATGTTTTCTTGGGTGTTGTTATACACCTTGTGTCAGAGTTTTGCTTCTAGTATCCTCTAGGTCTGGATTAGTAGAAAGATATTATTTAATTTGGTTTTGTCATGGAATATCTTCTTTTGTCCCTCTGTGTTGGTTAAGACTATTGCTGGCCAGAGTAGACTGGGCTGGCATTTGTATTCTCTTAGTGTCTCTTTGACATCCATCCATGATCTTCTGGCTTTTACTGTCTCAGTTGAGAAGTCTGGTATAATTCTAATAGGTCTGCCTTTATATGTTACTTGGTCTTTTTCCCCTACACCTTTAATATTTTTTCTTTGTTCTGTGTATTTAGTGTTTTGATTATTATGTGATAGGACAACTTTCTTTTCTGGTCCAAACAGCTAGGCTTCTTGTACATTGATGGCCATATCCTCCTTTAGGTTAGGGGAATTTTCTTTTATGATTTTGTTGAAAATGATTTCTGGCCCTTTGATCAGAGAATCTTCATCCTATTCTATTTCTATTATTCTTAGGTTTGTCTTTTCATTGTGTCCTGCATTTCTTGGAAGTTTAGGGTTAAGAGCTTTTTATATTTTGTATTTTGTATAATATACATGTCAATGTCTTTCCTGGTATCTTCTATGCTTGAGATTGCCTTTTTTTTTATCTCTTGTATTCTGTTTGGGACAGTTGTACTTGTAGCTCCTGATCTCTTTCCTAGATTTTCTATCCCCAGATTTTCCCCCATTTGGCATTTCTTTATCATTTATAATTCCAATTTTAAATCTTTGACTGTTTTGTTCAATTTGATCACCTGCTTGATTGTGTTTTCCTGTATTTTTTAAGGGTTTTATTTGTTTCTTCTTCAAGAACTTCTACCCATTTGTCAGTGTTTTCCTGTATTTCATTAAGGCTGTCATTATATCCTCCTTAACAGGCTCTATCATCTTCATGAAATGGAATTTTAGGTCAGAATCTTGCTTTTGGGGTTTGTTCAGGTATCCAAGGCTTGCTGTGGTGGAAGAATGGTGTTCTGATAGTGGCAAAATACATTGGTTTTTGTTGTTTATGTTCATTAGCTTATGTTTCATCATCTGGTTATCTCTGGTGTTAACTGACTCTAAGTGGAGCCAGCCTCTTGGAGACAGGTAAAACTCTATGACCTGGGTTAGAGCAGGCCTCTTGGGAGAAAGACAGTTCTATCTCTGGCTGGGGGACGGGGTTCTGGGTCCCTGCTTAGAGCAGTCCTCCTCTGTCTCTGGTTAGGGTGGACCTCCTGTTTCCCAGGTTATTGAGAACCTCCTGAGGGACAGGCAGGCTTTGATGTCTGGGGTCAAGCTCTGACCCAGTTGTAGATGGAGGTACAGACCTGAATGACTATGGGGCTCAGGCAGGGCAGATTAGATCCCATGACTGCTGGGATTTGTGGCATTCCCAGATGGTATGGGTATAGGGGCAGGGGTCTCACCTGTGTTCCTGGTTAGAGCAGACCTCCTGGGAGACAGCTGACCTGTATGGTGTGGAAGCAACACCTTTCTATCTTGCTTTTTGTCAGGATATTTTCATTAACATAACAGAAATTAATTCAGGACAATTCGCTAATAATAAAATAAAGAAAAAAGTAAGATAAAGCAAACTCATTCCAAGCCTGTTTTCCTCTTATTTTGTTCAAATGTTCTGACCCCTTGTGCTGTCTTTCTCCTACCCTAGATTAACCTCACATCCCTTCCAGGCTCACTGCTCACTCCACACATTTACAATTAATCATGTTCTGTAATGTGGCATCTTTCTGCAGTTTTTCTGAACTTCTCTTTCTCCAGGAATCTTCATCAGAATTTTCTGGTGTCTCTGTCTTTTGTTCCATTTTATGCTTCAGGTATTTCAATGGCAGCATTCCTTGTGTTCCTATAAGTTCCAGCATGCTTGTATGATGTGGGACAGATTTGAGGATTCCATGGAGCATTACATTCTTACTTCATCGATGCTGTGCTGTATCTCCATGTTCCTGACCTCTCAGAATTTATCCATTTCCATTAGAGCAGAATCCTGTCATTTGGAAATTTATTATGTTCTAAGAACTTTACTATGTTCCTTATATAAATTGCTGTAACGAATGCCTTAGATCTCTCTCTCTCTCTCTCTCTCTCTCTCTCTTTCTCTCTCTCTAATTTTTTTGACAGAATATACAATTAGTGTGTTCCCTGCATGTGTGTACATGTACTACATGTGTGCCTTGTGCTGGCAAAATTTTTAAGAAAACCTCAGATATCCTGGAATGGGAGTTGCTTGTGCTTGTAAGTCACAATGTGAGTGTTGGGAACTGAATCAAAGTCCTCTGCAAGGTTAATGTGTATTCTTAAGCACTGAGTCATCTCTGCAGCCACTAGTTTCACTTTTTTAATTTTAATTTTGATTTTGTGTGTGTGTGTGTGTGTGTGTGTGTGTGTGTGTGTGTGTGTATGAATTTCTTATGCTTTGAGAGTGGCCAACAGAGGGCAATAAGTGGGCATCAGTTCTCTTCCTTCCTCCTTATAGGCCCTTGGCATTAAACTGAGGTTATCAGACTTGGCAACAGTCCTTTTACTTGCTCAGCCATCTCACCAGCCCAGTAAAGGACTTTTAAAGAGTGACTACTTTCTGTTGCTCTTGTGAAGGGTCAAGGAGAGAGATCTCCTCAGAGGCCCCCTTGCCTCTGTGAGTGTTTCACAAGCCTTTCACATAATCGCTCCTTCTTTCTCTTCTCTTTAAAGACATTAAAAATGTCTATTTTTGGGCCTGTGAGTTGAGTCAGCAAATAAATAGGCTTGCTAACAAACCTGACAATGTGAGTTCCATGCCTGGCTCCCACATGTTTAAAAGAGAGAACCTTCTCTAATCTCCACATTTGTAACATGCCATACCATTAACACCCTCTCATCCCTCAATAAATAAATGTAAAATAATGTCTGTTGTGTCAAGGACCATCCTTGGCATGATTGGGGGTCCTGATAAGGGGTGTTTGGGAGCAGCTAAAGAATAACTTGATTAAATACAGGAAGAAATATGGAGACAAAGTGTGGAGTAAAGTCTAAAGGGAAAACCATTCAAAGACTGCCCTACCTGGGGATATATTCCATATACAGTCACCAAACCCAGATGCTATTGTGGATGCCAGGAAGTACTTGCTGACCAGAACCATATATGGAGATCTCCTTAGAGACTTTGCCAGAGCCAGCAAATACAGAAGCAGATGCTCACAGCCAACCATTGGACTGAGTTCCAGATCCTTAATGGAGGAGTTGGAAAAGGGACTGAAGAAACCGAGGGCATTTGCAACCCAATGAGGGGAGCAAGAGTGTCAACAAGCAAGACCCCACCCCCACCCCTAGAGTTCTCAGGGACTGGACCATCAACCAAAGAGCACACATGGAGGGACCCAGGACTCTGGCTGCATATGTGACAGAGGATGGCCTTGTCGGACATCAGTGGAAGTAGCAGCCCTTCGGCTTGAGGGTGTTTGATGTCCCAGTATATGGGAATTTCAGGGCGGGACAATGGGAGTGGATCGGTGGGGAGCATCCACATAGGGGCAGGGGGAGGGGGATGGAATAGGAGGTTTCTGATGGGGAGACCTGGAAAGGGGAAAATATTTTAAATGAAAATAAAGAAAAAAAAAGAATGAGTGAAGTCAATCATGTCTATAATCTGACAACCTCATTGTCTGCTGAATATGGCTTCCTAGACATTTTTTGTAGATAGCTCTTGGCTCATTTGTGTGCTCAAAACTGCTTTCTGCTTGAGATAGCTCCCTGATCTATTCAAGTTAGCTGTCTGCTAGAGACAGCTTTCTGCTAGAGTCAGTTCTTTCATGCTAGAAAAATTCTAAAAGCTTTCTAGGCAGTGTATTGATTTTCCAGAGTCAGAAAAGCTTCTAGATAAAAAAAAATCTTGGATTTTCTAGAAAACATTCTAAAAGAGCTGTGTTCACTCTTCAAGCAGTTTTCTCTAGGTAATTCTCTCTTGAAGACCAAAGTCTGGTATTTCATGTGCATTTCAATTCAGTTATTTACTCTTGGTTCCCTTTTGAGTATCTCACTAATCAGAGTGGTATGACCTTATTTCCTAGATACATAAAAAACTTTAACTACTTTTTTTATGGCATATGAATTCAGAGTGCTGCCTGCCTTTTGTAAGGACAAAAGTAAGCTATCTGGAAGGCAACACCACCATGAATGTACCCAAATAAGCTCTGTCCCAGGCTGACCTTGAACTCAGAAATCTGCCTGCCTTATTAAGCACAGACAATTACCTAGTTGGGAAGGAGTTTGTCTTTTGATCATTAATTCTCAAATCTCCTTATCATTTTCCTTAATACCTTTTTGATAATCTAGCTCATAGTGCAGCTGCATCTGTTCTTTTAGGTCTGAGATGCCCCTCCTATAATTTGTATTAATTCCTTATATTTTGCTTAGATGAGAAAATATGTGTTTTTGAACTCTTGTTTTCAGAATTCTTTCCCACAACCTTAAAGGCTCTGCTGAAGGTCATAACATTTACCATTTTGATAAGGACATAAAACACACCTTTACCTCATTTCCTCGGCTCCTGCTACTTCTAATTATCATGGAGTCACTAACTTTGGCAGGGAGGACATTTCCCGAAAGAAGAACAAAAATAAATTATGTACATTATTAAACAAACAGCCTTACACCTAACAAAGTTCAACACTTGTGGAAGCCTTGTGGAAGCCCATGCTCTGATCCAGGGGAAAGAATTGTGCCATACTGTCCCTTCCACAGAGGCCATGCAGTACCACAACTGCTGCATAAAGCACAGTGTTGATTTCTCAAATCTCTGCCTTGTGCCTTGTGCTATGACTATGGCCACTCCTTCTTCTTGGAGTGAAGTAGCTCTCCAAATCAATCCATGATTCAATGACAGATTCTGGACACTGCCCTTCTGCTCTGCAAAGCTTCCTATTTCATTTCCTTCTGAAAAATCATGAATTTTTTTAACTATCTCCCTCTTCAGAAGCTGTCATCCAACATTCACCAGCTAATCCTCAGATGTTCTATCAAACCTTGCTGTGTGACACCTATCCCTTCATATTCATGCTTTTATTGTACTCTTAATTTTCTCTTTGCTGCCATAACAACTTTTCAGTTGCATTTTGAAGGAATCATTTTTATATCAGTTACTTGTCTTGTTATTATGAGAAACTATTTGACACTACAACTTAAGGGATAAATGGTTTATTGAAGGTCATATAGTCTATCATGGTGGGCAAAGCCTGGTGGCAGGAGCAGGAGGCAGCTGTCACATTGCATCTGCAGTCAGGAAGCACAGAGAGTAGAAGCTTGTTCTAAGCTTACTTTCTCCTTCATTTTTTTATTGTTTGTGATTTCACACATGAACCTGTATGCAACATACTTTATTCATATCTACTTTGTACTCCTCCTCACACTTTCTTCCTCTAAGATTTTTCTTTTTTTTTTTTTTTTTTTTTTTTTAGTGTGTATGAGACCCAGGTCATAGGACAGTGCTGCCTACTTTCAGGATGAGTCTTCACTTTTCATTAATTTAATCTAGCTAACTTTCTAGACATGAAGCCAGAGATCTGTTTCTATGGCATTTTAAATCTCATTCACTTGATAATTCAGATTAGCCATCCCACATTTACCTAAAATCATGGAAGAGTATCCATTCAGCAGATTGGATGCTTGCAGTCTGCTCTGCCCACAAGCTTATCAATTAATCCTGCAGATATCTGTAGAAATGACTTATTCCAGGCTTTATTCTAGGAATGTGACAAACTGCTTTTATGTCATGGGCTTGCTGATCACAAATTGTAAGGGGATATTACACAGTTTTAGCTAACTTGCTCCAAAATTGTCCAAACATAACATATTCTACATTTTTCTTTATTTCATTTTTTGTTAAAATTTATTAAATTTGTTGGTTTGATAGTTTCCTACATGTGTGTAATGCATTTTCATGACTGTATTCCTCATCTCTTATCTCTCTTATACTCCTCCTATTATCTCAAACTCCAAGAATCCTTTCCCCAGGTTTATATCTATTTTGTTTGGAAATCACTTTTCCTTTCCTAGAACCCATCAGTAGCTCATAGTTCATTAAGGAAATGGTAAGGCCACATGGCTCCTTCTTTATCTATAATTGACTGTTGATAGGCCTGTCTTGTGCAGGTCCTTTGAAGGCAATCCATGCTACAATACACCCATTTGACAGGATAGCATCTTATCTTTTCTCCCTCTATTATGCACGGTTCCACTGGAGGTTGTGGCATAAATGACTTATTAAGGATTGAGTTACTGATTAACCTTCACATACTCTCAGTATTTTGTGCAACCATGAATCTTTGCATGTACTGTATTCCACTACACAAGGAAGCTTGTGATTAAGACTGAGAGTAGCAATGGTTATGAGTATAAGAATTCAAAAGGCAGCATGGTAGTTTACCTGTCCAGCTAAGAATTACAAACTTCACCCACTCCTTCACAGTGCCCTAGATGTACTTAGCTGTGTTTATTTTATTTTTTCCTTTTTAGTTTTTTGCACTTTATGGTACAGGGTCTGATTATGTAGTATTGGCTGGCTCAGATCTTGCTATGTAGACTGGGCTGGGCTCAAATTTGCACAGCTCAACCTGCGTCTGCAACATTAGTGACAGTATTAAATGCCTTTGCAAAAATGTCGAGCACACTCATGGGTGTTTAACCTGAATTATGGTACCATGATGCTCTTTGTCTTTTTTTTTTTTTTTTTTTTTTGGTTTTTCGAGACAGGGTTTCTCTGTGTAGCCCTGGCTGGCCTGGAACTCACTCTGTAGACCAGGCTGGCCCCGAACTCAGAAATCCTCCTGCCTCTGCCTCCCAAGTGCTGGGATTAAAGGCGTGCGCCACCATCACCCGGCGATGCTCTTTGTCTTGTAAATCTATATCTGCTTTCAGCATCTTTATGAAGACACCACTTGCACACAATATATCTCATCAATTTTCAGTGTACTGTTTGATACTCTACAGGATACTTATGAATTATATAACCAGCATCAATTCTAAGATATTTTCTTTACCTTATTAAGAAATGCTGTACCCCCAGCAGTAATTCTCCTTTCCTACCAAACCCTCTTGGTTCTAGGTAACCATAAAGGTACATTTCCTCTTTAAACTTGCCTAAGACATTTTATGAAAATAGAACCATCCAAATGTAGCATTTTATGGCTGGCTTCTCTGCTTAGTATCATGTTTTTAGTTTATCCATGCTGTTTGCACAAGCTCTTCATTAATTTTTAATGGCTGCATACTATTCTACTATATGGATATAGATGCTATATTTAATTTATTCATTAATTTTCCAGTGGTTACTTGAATAATTACTAGTTTTTGTTCCATTGTGAAAAGCCATTTTAAAGCATTCAAGTTTTTGTTTTCTGTAACCCTATATTTTTGTTTCTTTTAGATCAATGATTGTTTCATCATATGACAGCTTCATATTTAATATCTGAAAGATTTGCAATCCATTTTCCAAAGTACTTGGGCCATTTTACACCATGGATCTCTCCACTAAGATAGGTGATTATTGTGGCTTCACCTAACTTCACTATGATGGTTTTTGTTTGTCTCTGCTCCATCTATTTGAACATAATCCCTTGTGTCTTAGGTCTCTAGTTCTTGACCTAACTCCAAAGTGGCTATTGTTGTGACTTTACTGGTCCCCTGCCCAAGGTGATGCTTTGAAGTCTTAATCCTTCAGTTGATGGTTTTAGGATGTGCAGCCTCTGAAAGGTAATGAGGTTATAAGGTAGGTGTGTCATGAATGAGATTAGTGTCTTCCAAAGAGATAGCAGGGATACCTTTTGGTTTTCCCATCCTCAATGCCTTATCTGGAAAATATCTTCCATGGATCAGGCAATAGACCTCAGTACACATCACATATATCTTGATAGTGAGCCTTAAGAAACATGTTTCTGGCTGGGCAGTGGTGGTGCACACCTTAATCCCAGCACTTGGTAGGCAAAAGCAGGCAGATTTTTGAGTTTGAGGCCAGCCTGGACTACAGAGTAAGTTCCAGGACAGCCAGAGCTACACGGAGAGACCCTATCTCAAAATATATATATATATATATATATATATATATATATATATATATATATATATGACAAAAAAACAAACAAAAAATGTTTCTGTTGTTGTAGGTTATCTAGTGTGACAGTCAATGTTGACTTGAATAGTAATGACCCCAATAGGCTCACATATTTTTATGCGTAGTCACTAGAGAATGAGACTATGTGAAAGGATTAGAAAGAATCAGAGATGTGGCCTTGTTGGAGGAAGTATATCAGGGAGATGGAGCTTCAAAGCTTCAAAAGCCCATATCAAGACCAGAAATTCTTTCTCTGACTATGGGAGAGGATGTATCTATCAAGTACTGCTCTATCACCTGCCTACATGCTTCCACAGTTTTTACCATGATGGGAATGGTCTAAACCTGTCAAACTGCAAGCAAATTCTAATAAAGTGCATCTCTTATAAGAGTTGCCTATGTTTTAGTGTCTCTTCACAACCAATAGAACTAAGAAGAAGTCAGTGTTGATGGTCAATTTGACAGAATTTGAAATTATTCAAGAGACAAACTGCCAGGTACATCTGTGAGAGATTATCTTTATTATATAAAGTAGCATGGGAAAACACACCTTAGAAATTGACAGCACCATTGTGTGGAGGGACATGTTGTAGATGACCATTCTGCCTGTGCTCTTATCTTTCCTTCTCTATTCCAGCACTTTTGAAGCATAGGAAAAGGTGATGTTTAGTTATGAATAGCTGAGCCCCCTGACGAAGAGACTCTCTGACATCTCAAACTGTAGGCCAGTCATTTAGAGAGCACCATGAGTTGTCATTGATGATGATGTGGGCTGTTCAGTAATTTGCATACATTTGTGTCATTCATCCTCTGATATCAACCCTAAACTCCTGTATGGACCTCCAATAAACTCTTGATTTACTGAGTTGGACTTAGGTAGAATAAATATTTTTGTCCTAATTGTTTCCCTATGTGGAGGTGAATAGATATTTGTGTCACATCTCCCCAGGAGAATTTTCAACTGATGCTTCTGTGAGCATAGCTCACTTTCTGTTTCCAGACAGTGCATACCAATGAACCTAGATATCACTGATCAGTTAGCCTGACTTGCCAGAAATCTCCTGTAATACTCCTCTTTGTTTCTCAAGTGCTGGGATTATCATTGTGTGCCACCTTACCTCTTTTTAAAATGGGCATCTGGGGCAGAAACTCAGGTTGTCACATGGGGGTCAAACTCTTGACCCACTGCGCCAGCTTCCCACATCCTGATTTTCATTTGTATAACTTGAATATTGTGGTTTGTACAGTGATGATATAGAATTTTTCCATGCACAGGGTTATTTAAAGATTTATTTATTTATTATATGTAAGTACACTGTAGCTGTCTTCAGACACACCAGAAGAGGGCGTCAGATCTCATTACAGATGGTTGTGAGCCACCATGTGGTTGCTGGGATTTGAACTCAGGACCTTTGGAGGAGCAGTCGGTGCTCTTAACCACTGAGCCATCTCTCCAGCCCACACAGGGTTATTTAACCCTACTAAACATTTTAAATTATGTATGTAGTAAATACATTACCATTGCAACTAAAATTGAAATATAACTAATGTCCCTCTGAATGTAACCTCTAACTACTATTCTCTTAAACACAACCACCACTCTTGTGTCTGCTCTCTCTTTACAGATCTTTTCCTTGTACATTTGAATATTGACACAATTTGTCCAAAAAGGGGAAAAAGAAAGGTTTATTTTGTTTCCATGTGAATATGATTAATTTTTATTTCCGATCTTTTTTTTCATGCTTATGTGTGCTTGGTATATGTTAGGTGTGTGTGCATGTGTGTCTCATGTGCGTATGGAGTCCTGGGGTCAATGTCAAGTATTGTACTCCATTGCTTACTGCCTTATTTACTGAGACAGAGACTTAAATTTGAACACAGAATTAGCAATCTTACCTTTTGAATACTAGAATTTTAGGTAGGCTACAAATGTTGACCTGGCAATTTTGTGGGTTCTGGGATTTGAACCCTCTTACTATACTTTTGTGCTTCCAGTATTGAGTGTGATTAATCCCCATTTATTGTATTAACATTTTTTGGATTTTGTTTGTTTGCATTTTTCTTAAAATTATACTTAAGGTCTTTCATACCAGCCAACTTAGACTTATTTAATTTTTTTAAGCTCTGTACCTAATATTTTATATATAGAAGCATGAGAGGTTAATACAACAGATTCATATAAATTCATATAAATGAGCATGTAAATAGATTTTTTTGCATATGTATATTGTGTGTTACATGTGAATGAGTAAAGTGTGTATATATGTATTTCTGTGCATGTGTGTATAATGCACATATGTGTGTACGTGATGCATGTTTGAAATGTGCATGCATGTGTTTGTGGTGTGTGGCTTGTATATGCATGTGTATATGTATAATGTGTGTAGTATGTGCAGTATGTATGCATAATTATCAGATGTGTGTGAGCTGATATAATTATTCATATGTATGTCGAGGCTAGGGAAGGATATTGAGTATCCTCCTCACTCTTTCTACTTTATTCCATTGAGATTAGGTTTTTCATTGAACATGTAGCTAGGGTGTCAGTGAGTTAGTATGGTTCGTCCTGTCTCTGGCCCCCTGTATTACTGACGTTGCATGTTTGTATGGCCATATGTTATAGAGCTATGGAGTTTAGCACTCAGTATCTCATGCTTGCACATCAACTGATCTTCCCATTTAAGTCATCTCCTAGCCCCTGAATTGTTAGTTTTGTTATAAGCTATGAATTTTGGAACATTATGGTATCTGTTTCTGTCTGCATATACACAATGGTGTTTCCAGGGCAGGCTCAGAAGAGGAATTATTGATTGAAAGCATGTTTGCATTTGACATTTTAATGTAGTATTAGCTTCATTCAAAACATGTAGACATGGACTGGAGAGATGGCTCAGGGGTTAAGAGCAATGTGAATTTTTGCAAGGGAACAGGGTTCAGTTCCCAGCACCCACATGATGGATCACAACTTTCTTTAAATCCAGTCCTAGGGACTTCAACACTCTCTTCTGGCAGGTGCATATGTGTTATACAGAAAAAATACTCAGTACATATAAATAACTAAAAACATTTGGGTTAAAATACCTTGACATGCATTGACAGGAGTCAGATACTCATGGCTAATCTTTGACTAGAGGACAGGGACCACCATGGAAAAGTTAGGGGAAGGATGGAAGGAAGTGAAGGGGATGGTAACTCCAAAAGAAGACTGACAGTGTGAACTTACCTGGACCCCATGGAGCTTCCAGACACTGAACCACCAACCAAAGAACATAACACAGACTAGTTCAAGGCCACTGGCACATATGTAGCAGAGGACTGCCTTGTCTGGCCTCAGTGGGAGAAGATGTGTCTACACCTGTTGAAACCTGATACCCAAGAACTGGGGGACACTGGAGTAACTTCTCAGAGGCATGAGGGGTGGGACTCTTTGAGGGAAAACTGGGAGGGGGACAATATTTGGAATATAAATAAAAGAATTAATTTCAAAAATATTGACACAAGCAACTTATAGGAGAAAGGTTTTATTTAGCTCATAATTCCAGGTTACATTCCATCATTGCAGGGAAGTCATAATACAATAACTTAAAGCAGCAAGTCTTAGAATAGACACATTAAAGAGCAGAGAGCAACAAATTAAGGCATAGATGCTTGTGTTCAGTTCAACTTCTCCACCTCTCTAGTACCTACTGTATAAAGAATGGTTTTACCCACAGTGGGTCTCTCTACATGAACTAACAATCATGACAGTCTTATAGAGGCATGCCCACATACTGTCCTAATGTAGATAATCCTGTACTGAGACTTCATTCACACATGATTCTCAATTGTCTTAAGTTGAAAATTAAAGCAAATTTCACATGTTGGCTATTAATTGCCCTCCTGAAGGCCTGAACCTGGATTACACCATTGAATGTCCTTTATGAGGAACCAAGCATTCTCTAAGTCTCCAACCCTGTAGATCTGGACATTCTCCTGAATTTCTTTGATAGCGATTGATTATTCAGTAAGATAGTAATCACTGTATTTTTTCAACCAGAAGAATCTATGTTTAAAGGCCTACTTCTAATTGTGGAGCAAAGCATGCTGCTTTCTGTTGAAGTAATTTCAGGCACCAGTGAACAAGAAAGGGAGACTTGGAGGATGGTATGGGAGCCGTCCTGCGCCTGAGGTTACTCTGTCTTATTTGCTGACAGTTGTGTGAGCAACAATTAACTTCATTCTATTTTGACTGTAGGAGCCAAGCGCTTAGGAAGGATCATATTCTTTGGTGAACCAAACACTAAGGGGAATCAGATATGCATTCAATGCTCAATTCAGAATGAAGAGGCCATAACTCTCAAATAAAATTTCTGCTATGTCTACAGAGGATTATTATGGGTCTTGGCATAAAACTATTATCAAAGTCTCATATAATAGGCCCTGAACTATTAAGAGCAGACACCATCCTGTGATGCACTAAGAGTCCCAGAATTGCAGGCAGGTTAAGATCAGCCATTCATTACATGCTAGAGGTATCATTAGCCCGCAACAAGGAAACTGGCAAGAACATGGCTGAGGTCATTTTAAAAACATGCTGCCATGTATATGTATAATATGGCCAAGAAGGATCAGGACAGAATGGCCATTTCAACAGTAGCCAGCATTTGTTTTGTGGGGTGTTAACCACGTATTTCAAGGTGCCTGGCTAGTTTAGGGACTCAGGATCTGTGCATGTGAGTGGATGGTGAATGTAGGGCAGGAGTGTCGGATAATCTTGAGTGCAGGGCAATCTCACAGTAACACTTTGAGAGGTGGAACTTAACATCATCCAATCAAAGAAAAGCAAGGCACATAGAGTTCTCATGGTCAGATTCAAAGTGTGCATTCATTCTGTTCAACTCAGCCCCAGGAAGCAGATAGTAATGAAAATGCCTGTCTATCCTGTTGGTTTGTGAACAATCTTCTTATCAATGCATGGTGGCTATTCATGGTTCTGTTGTAATAAAATATCCCCAACAAAGCAACTGAAGGAAGAATTTATTTTTGTTTTTTATATCATAGTTATTGGCTCCTACATCACTCCAGAGAAGTCACAAAAGTAGGAGCTTGAGGGAATTGTTCATACCACATTTATAATTAGGAAAGAAACTAACAAATACACAAATGCCTGTGTTTAGATCACCTTCTCACTCTTATTCAGTTCAGGATTTCCGGCCTAAGGAACTATGGTACTTAGAGTGAGAGATTCTTCTTATCTTAATTAATATAATCATGAAAATCCCCTACAGATATGATCATAGCTCAACCATATCTTGACAACCCCTCATAAAGATACTTTCCAGGTGATTCAACATTATGTCAACTATGAAAACTAACCATCATGACCCAGTGATTGAAGGACATGACCATCTTTCTGGTTATGAAGAGACACTACTGTGTCAGAGACAGCACAGGAAGTAAAGTCATGTTAAGTGTAAAGTTATAAGTACACCCAGGAAGTAATGATGTAGAGACACTTACTACTAAGAACAAATAAGAGGTGTTCAAAGTTGTGCCTCCTTCAGCAAACAAACCAGGAGAACTTTCAGAGGGAAACTAATTTGCAGTCATATATGGCAGATACGTAATTGTGTAATGTTGTGGATAGCCCTGGTGCTGTTTGTATTTTGATGCTAATTCCAGGAGGAGCTACGGATGAGTGAATCATGTACTCAGGTGGCTTCTTGTGAAACGTCTCTGCACCTTAACTTATAAAACAAAGCCTAGAGCTGGTTATTGGGCAGTGGAAGAGAAGATGGAGTTTAAATGTTTGAGGGAGAAGGGGAAAGGAGAGAAGGGATGATGGAAGAGGAGGAAATGGAAGGAAAATGGAACAGAAGCACATGGTCTGGAGAAACTGAAAGTTATAAGGTATTTCACAGATGGAAATTATAGTAGTATAGTGGTAGATCTGTCTAATCTAGGCATGTAGCTTGTATTCGGATTAATTGAGTTGTGTTTTCTTTGTATGGGCTTATTTGTGTTGGAGATTTACTGCAACAACATAAAGAGGGGAGAGTGCATCATACTTTTCATCCAAAATCTCTGACTCTAAAGATGCCAAAGGACTTGGCTTGACCACTTGCCCCAATAGGAAATTAAAGATACGTTATGATGGAAAGCAGAGAAAGGAGGGTTAGGCAAACATGGTGGTAGATTCACGCATCCTTAGCACCTGAGAGGCAAAAGCAAGAAGAATATTGTGAGCTCAAAGTTAGCTTCATCTACTCTGCAAACTTTACCACCAACTAGGGTTACACAGTGAGATCCTGTCTCAAATGTAAAACCACAAGAAAATCTGACCATGTGTACATTGGGAAGAAGAGCACATAAAGGAGCCCAGCCAATTTATGTTTTTCTTTGGGATACTCACATTAGCTTTAGGAAGAAATAGAAGTACAAGTATGGCAAAGGAACAAGAGGCATGCATAATCAAGTCGTCTTGATTAAGCTGTGATCTGGTTGATGAAGCTTTGGTTCTGCTTCTGCATAGGAACCAGAA
Organism: Tokudaia tokunoshimensis; assembly: GCA_036184795.1. Taxonomy (NCBI): domain Eukaryota; kingdom Metazoa; phylum Chordata; class Mammalia; order Rodentia; family Muridae; genus Tokudaia; species Tokudaia tokunoshimensis. The sequence continues at coordinate 657,078 of BTHU01000016.1, forward strand.
GGAATTTGTGATATGGCCATAGCTAGTGGCAATGATTGAGTTTTCATCTTTAGGCCTTCAGCCTTGAAGTGAGATGATACGGTTCATGTAGGAAGACATTCATTACTGATTGCCATGCTTTTCAGAGACTTTGGATCAAGTGTCTCCCTCTAAAAAAAGGACACAGACACAAAATGCAGGCAAAGAAGTCAATTTTCCACCTGCTGTTATCTTTGCCTGCCAAACTCAAGGAGCCAGTGGTTTCTAGCAAGTGTAGCTTCCAAGCAGGTTAAGACACATTCTTAACCATCCACATTTTGATGTTATACTTCTCCATCAATTTAATGTTGATAAATATAAGGAACAACTATTGATGTTATGCTTCTTCATCAATTTAATGTTGATAAAATGAGGAACAACTATTTTAATAAGTGTACTTTAAGTGATCTGAAATGAGTGATTTGAAATGACACTGTAGTTTTAGGTAGCTTCTTTTAGTTTCTTCAGTAGCTGTTATATCCATCCTGGCAAAACTGATGGTAACTTGAAGACAAATTTCTGATCCTCCCTTGAGCTTTATGAACCTTCCCCTGAAATCTTATTTTAGAAGAAGTTGAAGAATGAGCTCTTTGTTTCAGGTAGAGGAGGAATTTGTCTCCAGGCAGAGATTTTATTTAGTTCTGACAGACCACTAGGAAGAAACTACAGCAAGAAAAAAACTGATGGTCAGGTATACTCACAAACCAAGACAACTTAGCTATGTACATGTCTAATCCTCTATTTAAACCTGAAACTCATGGATTTTAGAGTAACTGAGTTTTTGTTCCTCTTTCTAGTATTGTCACAGTGAATAGACTCCTTTTCATTACAACTGCTTCAATTGACTTTTTGAGCATTGGAGGCTGAATCTGGTTCATTAGCACTTCCCTGGACAGTATATAAATCACAGTTCTAATAATATTATCTGAAATCAAAAGCAAAATTACAGCCAAACTCATAGGCATTTAAAAAGAGCAACATCTTTTTTTGAAAAGTTGAGGTGGTTGTCTCTTAAAGTAGCTGCCTAATGACTAATAGATGCTCCCTTACCTCTGAGAAGATCATCCTGAAGTTGAAATTGTCATGGAAAACACTTGAGACAATGTGAGTGTTCCTCTTCAAAGTTCACACAGAAAATGTTTGTGGATTCCTGACAAGAGGGGTCCATCTCAATATGGAAGTGGGAAAAGGCTAGAGCTCCTACTCACTCTGAGTGTCAGTGCTAAGGGCCAGCTAGAAAGGTAGGTATTGTACAGCTCTGAGAATTGAGACTGAAAGTGCTCTCCAATTTCAGAATGAATTAGCCTCAAAACAGTATTTCCCAGTTGCACTCCATCTTTTTGTTTGCTTATACAGTTGTCTGTGTGTATGTGTGTGCAAGTGTATGTGTGTGCATGTGGAAGCAGGAGGTCACTCTCGTGTTTTTCTCTGTTACCTCTACCCATCTTGACCTACAAAGACCTATCTCTTTCTAGTTTGGGGATTTCAAATTAGGCTAGACTGGCTAGAGATAAAACCTCAGGGATCATCATGTTTCCCTTTCTTCAAAACTGAGATTACAAGCATGTAACACTATGCTCAACAGAATTAAAAGAAAGTTTCTTATGCTAGTAAACACTTTATCAGATGAACCATCTATTAAGCCTCTCTTCATTCATTTCCTTTTCTTTTTTTTTTATTATTTTATTTTATTTTTTTAATTTACATTCCAAATCACTTCCCCTTTCCCGTTTCCTCCCTCCCCGAAAGTCCCATAAGCCCCCTTCCCTCCCTCTTTTCTCCATTCAACCCCCTCTCGTTACTCTGTCCTGGCGTTCCCCTACATCCAGTCTTTCCAGGACCAGGGGTCTCTCCTTCCATCTTTTTAGAAATCTATTGATATGCGGATTGTGTCTAGGGTATTCCGAGATTCTGGGTCAATATCCCCTTATCAGTGACTGCATACCATGTGTGTTCTTTTGTGATTGGGTTACCTCACTAAGGATGATATTTTCAAGTTCTGACCATTTGCCTAGGAATTTCGTGAATTCATTGTTTTTAATTGCAGAGTAGTATTTCATTGTGTAGATATACCACATCTTCTGAATCCATTCCTCCGTTGAGGGACATCTGGGTTCTTTCCAGCTTCTGGCTATCCTTTTCTTGTCCTATCCTGCTTGCAGCTACCTGCATGGCTGGTCTAATGCAACCATGCATGGTATATGTCATCACCACTATTTGAGCAGAATTTAGGAGGCAGCCAGTTTTCAGAGGAGCAAGTTTAGGCTCAGAAACAAGGATACATTCTAGAGGTCACAGAGATGTAATAAATGCTCACCTTTCACCCTGCCTCTTACTTCACTGTTAAGGTTCAGAATCTCTTGAGATCAGACACTGACTTCAGCACTCGGAGGTGAAAAGGACACTTAAGTAGGAGATGGCATTGCTACATGCCCATGATGGTGAAATGTCACAATTATGGCCTTATGTTCAGTGACACTATGAATAAATGCCATTAATTTTTCCATTGTATGACACTAGGGCACTTCCTTTCAGGAAGAATGTTTGTCCATGGAATAGAAAGTTTCTTAGATCAGAAATTGTGAAATTCTCTTCTGAAAAGAAAGAGAATAACTCAGGGCTCATCAAAAATCCTGTCATGGCTCACTGCCCTGCATTTGTGTGTATGTATGGACATGTGTGTATATGTGTGTATGTGTGTATATGTGTCTCTGTATGTATATGTATAAATGTGTGTGTGTGTGTGTGTGTGTGTGTGTGTGTGTGTGTGTGTGAGTTCTAGTCTAAGAGAACTGTCAGAGTCAACATGATGCAATGTGGAATTAACAACATTCATGCTTCTGGAAAGATCTGTGACAGCATTTCAAGGAAAGACTAACTGACAAGGAGGAAACCATTTCCTGACATGGGAACTCAGATTCTTCACCCTTCCAACCTGTTCTGACTGTCACTTCATAGGATTCCTCCATATCTTTATTAGCAGAAGGGGACAAATTAAAGAGCTGAGCAACTACTGGATTCTCATTCTTATCAGTGCTAGACTGTTCAAGTTGTAGAGTGGGAGACAACCTAATAACTCTTCTTTCAATATGCATTCATTCTATAACTCTGCTCCTCTAGACATTCTGACCCATACAAGAGCTCTCTGTCAAATGGTGGTCTTTGTTATTTCTGTGTCTGCAGGTGAATGAGTGAAGGACCAACTCTAACCCACTGTCCTGAGTAGACAGGATTTTTGATGAACCCTGAGTTATTCTCTTTCATATAACCTCTCAAATGGCCCTTAGTCTTACCTGACCCTCCCTGTGTTTCTTTCCTTGTTCCCCTCTTCCCTCCTGTTTGATATGTACAGTCTCACACCCCCTCCAATCCATACAAAAATATCTATTTTATTTCCCGTTCCTAGCAAGACCAATAATACCTCCTCTCCTCCAACTGCTTACTCTGTACCTAACCTCTCATGACTATACGTATTATACCTTTATAAAGATTTAACAACTAGCATCCATATATATGGAAATACACACCATATTTGTATTTTGGGATCTAGGTTACCTCACCTATATAAATTGTTTTTCTTCCACCATTCACTTACCCCACAATTTCATGATTTCATTTTTTTTTACTGTTTACATTAAATTTATTTTTATGTTTTTCTTTTTTCTTTCCTTCCTTCCGTCCACTTTTCTTTTCTTTTTTTTATTTTTATTTTCTAAGATTTTTTTTTTATATATACATTCCAAATCATTTTCCCTTTCCCGTTTCCTCCCTCCCTGAAAGTCCCATAAGCCCCCTTCCCTCCCTTTTTTCTCCATTCAACCCCCTCTCGTTTCTCTGTCCTGGCGTTCCCCTACATCCAGTCTTTCCAGGACCAGGGGTCTCTCCTTCCATCTTCTTAGAAACCTATTGATATGCGAATTGTGTCTAGGGTATTCCTAGATTCTGGGTTAATACCTCCTTATCAGTGACTGCATACCATGTGTGTTCTTTTGTGATTGGGTTACCTCACTAAGAATGATATTTTCAAGTTCTGACCATTTGCCTAGGAATTTCGTAATTCATTGTTTTTAATTGCAGAGTAGTATTCCATTGTGTAGATATACCACATCTTCTGAATCCATTCCTCTGTTGAGGGACATCTGGGTTCTTTCCAGCTTCTGGCTATTATAATTAAGGCTGCTATGAACAGAGTGGAGCATGTGTCCTTATTGCATGCAGGTAAAACCTCTGAGTATATGCCCAGGAGTGGTATAGCCAGATCCTCCGGGAGTGTCATGCCCAGTTTTCTGAGGAACTGCCAGACTGCTTTCCAGAGTGGTTGTACCAGCTTGCAATTCCACCAGCAGTGGAGGAGTGTTCCTCTTTCTCCACATCCTCGCCAACAACTGCTGTCTCCTGTGTTTTTGATCTTAGCCATTCTGACTGGTGTGAGATGAAATCTCCAATTAGTTTTGATTTTCATTTCCCTGATGACTACAGATTTTGAACATTTCTGTGTGGTTTTTAGCCATTAGCATTTCATTTTTGATAACTCTCTTTTTAGATATGTACCCTACTTTTAATTGAGTTGTTTGATTTCTTGATGTTAAAGTTTTTATGTTCTTACATATTCCAGACATTAGTCCTATATCACATGTGTAATTGGTAAAAAATTTTCTGTGACTGCCATTTTGTCCTATTGACAGTGATTTTTACCATTCAGCCTTTCAGTTCTGCAAAGATCCATTTATTGTTGATATTTTTCCTATGCTAAGAATGTCTTTTCCTGTGCCAACACACTTAAGACTATTCCATGCTTCAGATTTTATTAGAACCAGTTCTTATAAGAGTGACTTACTATAAAATTATTAGATAATGGGTCACTGAAATAGCTTTGACAGTGAAGGTGACAGACAACCTGATTTTGTGATTCACGTGAAATTTCAGTGAAAAGAGGCAAAAACAATCCTCACAAGTTTTCCCCTGACCTCCAAACAGATCCTTAATTCCCATACACAAATAAAAATAGTCACTGAAAAAAAAAAGTCATTGATGTAGCTCCTTCCTCTAAGTTATTTTTTTCTCCTCCTCTTCATACTCGACTTCCCCTTGCTCACATCTTTCTGGACCACATTTTCCCATCCCAACCATTTTCTTCTTCCTTTTCTCTTCCCTGTTACTCTTCTTGTGCATTTAAGTTTTTAGACAATGAATCATTCTGAAACACAGGCTATTGAACTTAGTCTGTAATCAAAACTGAGTTTGAACTAGATGCAGTTGTCTTGCCTTAATCTTGCAAATGCTGGAATTTCAGGCATGTGCCACCAGTCCCTGCTTGAAATTTCTCTTAACATCTTCTTGGTTTAAGAGGTAAAGAATAGGCAGTGTATTCTGCCAGAATACAGAGATCACCAAGGTATGGCTATCACACCATACCTGTAAGTGTTACAAGGCGTTCTGTGTACAAGCATTGGGACAATGTCCCTGTAGATTCTTAATGTTGATAGGGTGCTATAAAATAGTTGTGGTAACTGCTAAGAACTAGTTTTATGTAAGACATCTGAGAACTTGGGGTAAACTGGTTATTTCAATGAATTAGCATTCATCAATTTGTGTTTTGTAGAATTCATCTTCTTGGGAACAATGTTTAGCTAATTTACTACAGCCCATAGCTTCTATCCAAAGTGGCTTATTAAGGAACTTCTGTAAACAAGTGTAATATGATCCCTGCAAAGAATTCTTGCTGATGCAAATTGTACCTTCTCCTTTAAATAGCCAGTTGTGTTGATTCAATTTTTCATCCATTTAGTTTTGTCTTGTTTCAGCTTAGCCTCAGCTTTAGTCTTCCTGGTGGGAGAATTCACCCATGACCTCTAGCACATAAACCCTTCCCTGTGAAATCTATGAGCCATTAGTCTTGCCTCTTTCATGTAATATTCAAATTTTGTGTGTGTGTGTGTGTGTGTGTGTGTGTCTGTGTCTGTGTGTACATGTGCATTTGTGTATGTATATGTATATATGTAAGTAACAAAATGTGTGTACACATACATTTGTGTGTGTATTTATTTGGGCATGAGTTTTTGATGAGTGTCTTGTCTAGCACTCCACACCTTATTTTCTGAAATAGGTCTCTACATTCTATCTGGAGCTTACTATTTGGCTAGCCAGTAAGCCCCAGGAATATTCCTCTGTCTACCTCTCCAGAGATAGGGATGTGTGAGAACCCTGTCAGAAACAGCAGGCCAGCTCCCCAAGACCAAGGACGGGGCTCACAGCCAGACTGAAACTTTCCATTCCACCCAGGACTCCCTGGGGAAGGACAGATAAGGAAATGGCCTAAACAGAGAATTACCCTGCCTAGAGTGAGAACAGACAGGGAAGTGACTTGACAAAATAGACAATGCCAGGAAATACCATGAATACTACAATGTGGGCAGGACTAGGCCAAATGGCAGAGACAACCTCCTCATTCGAGTTGACTGATAATTATAAATGTTGCTCAGGGATCTGCCCTGAAGAGTGACTCATGCCTGGAGGGGGCACAGTACACTCCACCATCTATGATGGTGGTCTGGGTGCCAGTTGGCGTCGTCTGGGTGCCAGCTCTGCTGTGGGTCATCTGCCCTGCAGAGAGATCCACACCTGGAGAGAGCATAGTACCCTCTGCCATCTTTGATCTGGCAACAGAGCAGTTGGGACCTCCAGTTATCAGGGATAATTGAGCATATCATCACCTGGGAGACAGCCAGCTGGGGTGCTCCCTGCACACAGGAGCTGGGCAGTTCTGTGGTCATCTACGCACCAGCTCTGCTGTGAGACATCTGCCCTGCACAGTGACCTGTGCCTGGAGGGAGTGCAGCAGCCTTCCCTCAGCCACCCCTGCCTCGGGGATAGACTACACTGAGTCTCCAGGTATGCAGGGATATCCCAAGTATAACATCGCTTGGGTCACAGCCTACTAGGCTTCCATCTGCACCCAACAGCAGGGCAGCTCTGGGGTCTGCTGGGTGCCAGCTCTGCTGTGGGACATTTGCCCTGCAGAGAGACCCGCATCTGGAAGGATTGTAGCTGCCTCCACTCAGCCACCTTTGATCCAGTGATAGACTACACTTATTCTCCAAGTATGCAGGGATTTCCCAAGTATAACATCACTTGGGACAAGGCACACCAGGGCTCCAAAGACACTCAGGAGCAGGGCAGCCCCTCAGTAATCGGTGCCAGTGTAAACCCTGTCATCCAAGGGGGTGGAAATAGCCTCGCAGGCTCACAGGAGGTTCAAGCAACAGCCAGTGACAGCAGGAACAAATAACACCAGAGATAACCAGATGGCAAAAGGCAAATGTAGGAACATTACTAACAGAAATCAAGGCAATATGGCACCATCCGAACCCAACTCTCCAACAGCAGCAAGTCCTGGATACCCCATCACACACAAAAGGCAAGATCTGAATTTAAAATCACTTTTCATGATGCTATTAGAGGATTTCAAAAAGGACATTAATAAATCTCTTAAAGAAATGCAGGAGAACATGAATCAAGGGGTAGAAGCCCTTACAAAGGAAACACAAAAATCGCTTAAAGAAATGCAGGAGAATATGAGTCAACAGATGGTGGCCCATAAGGAGGCAACACAAAAATACCTTAGAGAATACAGGAGAACATGTTTCAACAGGCAGAAGTTCTGAAAGAGGAAACACAAAAATGTCTTAAAGAAATATAGGAAAACACAAACAAACAAGTGAAGGAACAGAAAATCCATCCAGAATCTAAAAAAGGAAGTGGAAACAACTAAGAAATAACAAAGGGAGAGAACTTTGGAGATAGAAAGCCTTGGGAAGAAATCAGTGGTCATAGTTCCAAACATCAGCAATAGAATACAAAAGATGGAAGAAATAATCTCAGATGTCTAAGACACCACAGAAAGCATCAATTCAACAGTTGAAGAAAATGCAAAATGCAAAAAATGTGTAACCCAAAACATCCAGAAAAATCCAGGACACAATGAGAAGACCAAACCTAAGGATTATAGATATAGAAGAGAATGAAGATTTGCAAACTAAAGGGCCAGTAAATATCTTCAACAAAATTATTGAAGAAAACTTCCATAAACCTAAAGAGAGAGAGATGCCCATGAGCATACAAGAAGCCTACGGAACTCCAAACAGACTGGACAAGAACAGAAGTACCTCCTGTCACATAATAATCAAAACACCAAATGTACTAAAGAAAGAAAGAATTTTAAAAGCAGTAAGAGAAAAAGGCCCAGTAACATATTAAGGAAGACCTTTCCAAATTACATCAGACATCTCACAAGAGACTATGAAAGCTAGAAGATCCTGGGCAGATCTTCTACAGATTTTAAGAGAACACAAATGCCAGTCCAGACTATATAACCAGCAAAACTCTCAATCGCCATAGATGGAGAGGCCAAGATATTCCATGATAAAACCAAATTTACAATATCTATCCACAAACCCAGCCCTGCAAAGGATAATAGGTGGAAATCGCCAATACAAGGAGAGAAAATACACCCTGGAAAAACCAAGATAGTAACCTTCTTTCTTCAAACCCAAAAGTAGATAACCACTCAAACATAAAGATAACATAAAGAATAGCAGGTTGCAATTATCACTAATTCTTAATATCTCTTAATATCAATGGTCTCAATTTCCCAATAAAAAGACATAGACTAAAAGACTGGATACGTAAACAGGACCCAGTATTTTGCTGCATTCAGGAAATGCACCTCAGTGTCAAAGACAAACACTACCTCAGAGTAAAAGGCTAAAAACAATCTTACAAGCAAATGGTCCCAGGAAATGAGCTGGAGTAGCCATCCTAATATCAGATAAAATTGACTTTCAACCTAAAGACATCAGAAAAGACACAGAAGGACTCTACATACCAGTCAAAGGAAAAATCCATCAAGAAGAATTCTCAATTCTGAGCATCTATACTCCAAATGCAAAGGCACCCTCATTCGTAAAAGAAACTTTAATAATGCTCAAAGCACACATTGCACCTCACACAATAATAGTGGGTGATTTCAGTACTCCACTCTCTGAAATGGACCAATCAGGAAAGTAGAAACTAAACAGGGAAAAAGTGAAACTAATTGAAGCCTTGGAACATATGGATCTAACATATATATATGTGTATATATATATAAAACATTTCATCCTAAAGCAAAAGAAAATACCTTCTTCTCAGCACCTCATGGTACCTTCTCCAAAATCTAACATGTAATTCATCACAAAACATACCTGAATAGATATAAGGAGATTTAAATAATCCCATGCCTCCTTTCAGATCACTATGGAAAAAGGGTGATCTTCAATAGCAACGAAAACAACAGGAAGTCCAAATAAACATGGAAGCTCTACAATGCTCTACTCAATGATACCTTGATCAAGAAAGAAATAAAGAAAGAAATCAAAGACTTTTTTAAAATTTAATGAAAATGAAATCACAACATAACCTAATTTATGGGACTCAATGAAAATGGGGCTAAGAGGAAAATCCATAGCCCTGAGTGCCTTCATAAAGAAATGGGAGAGAGCATACACTAGCAGCTTAATGGTATATCTGAAAGCCCTGGAACAAAAAGAAGCAAATACACCCAAGAGGAGTAGAAGGCAGGAAATCATCAAACTCAGGGCTGAAATCAATCAAGTAGAAACAAAACCATACAAAGAATCAACAAAACTAGGAGTTCGTTCTTTGAGAAAATAAACAAAATAGATAAGACATTAGCCAGAGTAACCAGAGGGAACAGAGATAATATCCAAATTAACAAAATCAGAAGCACAAAGGTAGCTATAACAACAGAAACTGATGAAATTCAAAAAATCATCAGATCCTATTACAAAAGCCTGTATTCAACACAACTAGAAAATCTGGAGGAAATGGACAATTTCCTAGACAGATACCAAATACCAAAATTAAATCAGGATCACCTAAACAGTCCTATAAACCCTGAAGGAATAGAAGTGGTCATTGGAAGTCTTCCAATCAAAAAAAGCACAGGACCAGATGGCTTTAGTGCAGAATTCTATCCGACCTTCAAAGAAGACCTAACACCAATACTCTTCAAATTATTAGAAGGAACACTACCCAACACATTCTGTAAAGCCACAATTACACTGATACCAAAATCACACAAAACTCTGACAAAGAAAGAGAATATAAGGCCAATTTCTCTTATGAATATCAATGCAAAAATATTCAATAAAATCCAAGAACACATTAAAACGATAATGCACCACTATCAAGTAGGCTTCATCCCAGTGATGCAGGGATGGTTCAATATAAGGAAGTCGATTAATGTAATCCACTATATAAAAAACCTCAAAGAAAAAAAACACATGGTCATTTCATTAGATGCGGAAAAAGCATTTGAAAAAATTCAGCTTCCTTTCTTGCTAAAGTCATGGAAAGATAAGTAATTTGAGGCCCATAACTAAACATATTAAAAGCAATTTTCAACAAGCTGGTAGCCAACATCAATCTAAATGGAGAGAAAGTTGAAGCAATCCCACTAAAATCAGGGGCTAGAGAAGGCTGCCCTCTCTCTCCATATCTCTTCATTATAGTACTTGAAATTCTAACTAGAGCAATATAGACAACAAAGGAGGTTAAAGGGATACAAATTGGAAAGGAAGAAGTCAAACTATCACTATTTGCAGACAATACGATTGTATATATAAGTGACCCAAAGAACTCTACCAGAGAACTCCTACAGTTGATGAACAACTTCAGCAAAGTGGCCTGATATAAATAAAATCAATCTAATCAGTAGCCTTCCTATACTCAAAGGATAAGCAGGCTAAGAAAAAAATAAGAGAAAGGATACCCTTCACGATAGCCACAAACAATATAATGTATCTTGGTTTGACTCTAACCAAAGAAGTGAAAGATCTGTATGAAAAGAACTTCCATTCTCTGGAGAAAGAAATTGAAAAAGACCTCAGAAGACGGAAAAATCTTTCAGGTTCATGGATTGGCAGGATTAATATAGTAAAAATGATCATCTTGCCAAAAGCAATCTACAGATTCAGTGCAATCCCCATCAAAATCCCTACGCAATTCTTCATAGAGTTAGAAAGAGCAATTCTCAAATTCATCTGGAATAACAGGAAACCGAGGATAGCTAAAACTCTTCTCAAGAGTAAAAGAACTTCTGGGGTAATCTGTATCAGTGACCTCAAGCTTTACTTCAGAGCAAAAGTGTTAAAAACTGCATGGTATTGGTACAGTGACAGGCATGTAGATCAATGGAACAGAACTGAAGACCCAGAAAAGAATCCACACTCCTATGGTCACTTGATCTTTGACAAAGGTGCTAAAACCATCCAGTAGAAAAAAGATAGCCTTTTCAGCAAATGGTGCTGGTTCAACTGGAGGTCAGCATGCAGAAGAATGCAAATCGATCCATGCTTATCTCCTTTTACTAAGCTCAATTTCAAGTAGATCCCTTGATCTCCCAGTTAGTTGGCTGTCGCTAGGTCTTTTTGACAGTGTCTTTTGCCTTACAGAAACTTTGTAGTTTTATGAGGTCCTGTTTGTCAATTCTTGATCTTAGAGCATAAGCTACTAGAGTTCTGTTCAGGAAATTCTCCCCTGTGCCAATATGTTCAAGGTTCTTCCCTAGTTTCCTTTCTATTAGTTTCAGTGTGTCTGGTTTTATGTGGAGGTCCTTGATTCACTTGGAACTGAGCTTAGTGCAAGGAGATAAGAATTGGTCAATTTGTATTCTTCTGCATGTTGACATCCAGTTGAACCAGCACCATTTGTTGAAAAGGCTATCTTTTTTCCACTGGATGGTTTTAGCTACGTTGTCAAAGATCAAGTGACCATAGGAGTGTGGATTCATTTCTGGGTCTTCAATTCTGTTCCATTGATCTACATGCCTGCCACTGTACCAATACCATGCAGTTTTTAACACTATTGTTCTGTAGTACAGCTTGAGGTCCAGGATATTGCTTCCCCCAGAAGTTCTTTTACTCTTGAGAATAGTTTTAGCTATCCTGGGTTTTCTGCTATTCCAGATGAATTTTTGAATTGCTCTTTCTAACTCTATGAAGAATTGAGTTGGAATTTTGATGGAGATTGCATTGAATCTGTATATTGCTTTTGGCAAGATGGTCATTTTTATTATAATAATCCTGCCAATCCATGAGCATGGAAGATTTTTCCATCTTCTGAAGTCTTCTTCAATTTCTTTCTTCAGAGACTTGAAGTTCTTGTCATAGAGATCTTTCACTTGTTTGGTTAGCATCACACCAAGATACTTCATATTGTTTGTGGCTATCGTGAAGGGTATCATTTTTCTTACTTCTTTCTCAGACTGCTTATCCTTTGATTATAGGAAGGCTACTGACTTGCTTGAGTTGATTTTATATCCGGCCACTTTGCTGGGAAATGATCTTTACCAACCCTACATCCAACAGAGGGCTAATATCCAATATATACAAAGAACTCAAGAAGTTAGACTCCAGAGAGCCAAGTAACCCTATTAAAAGTGGGTATAGAGCTAAACCTAAACAAAGAGTTCTCACCTGAAAAATAGCTAATGGCTGAGAAGAACCTAAAGAGATGTTCATCATCCTTAGTCATTAGGGAAATGCAAATCAAAACAACCCTGAGATTCCATCTCACACCAGTCTGAATGGCTAAGATCAAAAACACAGGAGACAGCAGTTGTTTGCGAGGATGTGGAGAAAGAAGAATACTCCTCCACTGCTTATGGGATTGCAAGCTGGTACAACCACTCTGGAAAGCAGTCTGGTGGTTCCTCAGAAAACTGGGCATGACACTCCTGGAGGATCCTGTCATACCACTCCTAGGCATATACTGAGAGGCTTCCCTGGCATGCAATAAGGACACATGCTCCATTATGTTCATAGCAGCCTTATTTATAATAGCCAGAAGCTGGAAAGAACCCAGATGTCCCTCAAGGGTGGAATGGATATTGAAGATGTGGTATATTTACACAATGGAATACTACTCTGTAATTAAAAACAATTGAATTCTTAGACAAATTGTCATAACTGGAAAATATCATCCTCAGTGAGGTAACCCAATTACAAAAGAACACATATGGTATGCAGTCACTGATAAGGGGATATTAACCCAGAAGCTCGATATATCCAAGACACAATTCACATATCAATTGATTTCCAAGAAGTTGGAAGGCGATACTCCTTGTCCTGGGAAGACAGGATTTAGGATAATACCAGGACAGAGAAGTGAGATGGGGTTAAATTGGGAACAGGGGGAGGGAAGAGGGCTTACGGGACTTTTGGGGAGGGAGGAACCGGGAAAGTGGAAATTATTGTGAATGTAAATAAAAAAATACTGAAAATAAAAAAAAATATTGCTCAGGGTAACCAATCGCAGTTGTCCAACTTAGGTGACCACTGAAATCCCTGACAAAATGTTTATAAAAAGGGTTTGTTTTTTGAGCTCGTGGTCTCCTCTTGCCTGCATGCTGGAGGACCCTAATATACATTGGAACAGTAAACCTCTAGTGGATTGCAGTGATTCGGTCTCTGTGGCCTTATTGAGAGGGGAGTCTTCCGATGGACTCTTACAGATGCAGATACTTTCCACCATGTCCTTTGTTTTATATGGGTTTTGAATATAATTTCGATTGATTGATATAATTTCAAATGATTGCAAGTCAACCATTCTAGAGTCTATGCTATCTACTTAACTCCCATATTTAGAATTTTCAGTGAGAGTTTCACTCCATTGTTCTTGTCCTTTCAACTTCAACTGTTTGGTAACACTCTTCCTTTTATTCTTCTCTGAGTCTGTGTGCATTCTGGCTTTGTTTGGCATCCAGATTCTCTCCTGTTGGCATGTCTCAATGTAGGTCATAATTTCTTCCCAAGGCTTTCTACTACTTGTTCTCCATAATCTACTTAATCTTGTGGTGATTTCTGAGTTTCTTTCCTTGCACCTGTGACAAAATATCCTACAAAAGCAACTTAAGGAAGACAGTTTATTTTGCTCACACTACCAGGTATAGCCTATCATGTTGGGGGGATGGCAAAGCAACATTTTGCAGCCAGCCACACAGCATTCAGAACCAGGAATAGAGATATTATTGCTGCAAAGGTCTCTCTACACTCTCTTGCCCAGAGGTCCAGTAAGGACTTCTTCCACAGGACTGCAATCAAGATATTGCACAGATTCTAGGCATCATATAAGTAGAAACATGTCCCAGACAATCTGGATTCTGCCATAAGAACAACACAAACCACCCACAGCTAAGAATTTGCTGGTTTTGCCCAGCAGGGATCTCTTTGCCCTTGTCAGTGTGGCCTTTTTAAGCAGCTACAAATCAGTCTGGTACTTCCACTTCTCTGAGTCCCTCCCCTCCTTTGTTGGTATGAGGCAGGTTTGAGGATTGTAGGAGGAAAGCCTTTGCAGATCCTGTGGGGAACTGTGCAGGGGCAGATCTTCTCCACTGCTTATCCATATAGTCATTGCCTCTGGAATCTATATTTATCAGTTTCCTTGCTTTCCCTCTGTGATACCTGCTAATCTAAAATGTCAGAGCTCCCTTGTGGCTCATTATGGTGAAGTGCAGAGAAACTGATTTCATAAATGAGTAGAATGGCTTTTAGAAAGCTCTACTATGAATTTGCTCTGCTTCATTCAATATCTATTAACTAAGAACTTGCAGTGTGTTCCATGCTGCGAAAGACACAAAAGAGTGCTAGCTGATGTAACCTAAGGAAGCTTAGCAGCTCAGCAGGGGCATGAGATTAGTGTACAAGTACACAGGAGTTGATTAAGAGCCACAGACAAATGGATAAGAACATTAAGGGGACTGAGAAAATTCACAGGGTCATGTGAAAGAACCACAGAGATCTGGCTGGAAGAAATGTTAGAGTGTGTGTATGTGTGTGTGTGTGTGTGTGTGTGTGTGTGTGTGTGTGTGTGTGTGGTATGTACATGATTAGGGGTCAAAGGTCAAACTTAGGTTGTTCAGACACCATCCACATTGATTTTGCAACAGAAACTCTCACTTGACTGGACCTTGACAAATTAGTTCTAAGATAGGCTAGCTATCCAATACGACCCGGGAATCCACATGGCTATCTCAGCAGTACTGTGATTAGAAGCATGCATTATTTTTTTATATGATTTCTATGTGATTTCTAGCATTTAGACTCAGGTCTCTGTGCTTGTGTTGCAAGCAGTTTACTGAGTACTCTTCAGGCCTAGAGGGGAATTTTTGCTGTTTATTCCTCTGTCTGGTCACCTCATGAAAGGACAACCTTGGCCACTGTAAATGACCAAGAGGGTTCCTTGGAAGTACCAATTAGACACAAGTAGCTTGAGATTTCTGAATAAGAGAAAGTCTGAGCCAGTGGAATCTAAGGACAATCTTTAGATTGGGTGTCTCAGAGTGGGTGGCACTGTCTCTATTTTCACAGGACTAAGTGGATTTAGAAAGGAAAAATACATTGGCAACTAGAACCCAAAGAGCAAAAATGAAAAAAAAATATTGTGTGGAAGTTTTCAAGATTTGGGTTTTCTTTTCTTAAAGTTTTGAATTCATTTGAAGGTGATTATGTATGCTTTGCTGCACTGGCCACACAGGCAGGTTTGTCTACTCTTTGAAGGATTTAAAACCACCTAAGACTCTGGGCCTGATAAACAGTTAGAGTGAGAAGCCAGACCTGGGCAAAAGAGCTATTTATTATGTAAACTGAAAGGTGAAGATCTTTCTCTGTTTAGTCACAGTGAACTCAAATATTGCCTGCCTCAGAATCACCAGAGAGTTTTCCAAATTGATGAGATTCAGATCCATTAGTATTCTAGTCATAGCTTTTTCTTCTGAAGCTACCTAGAGCTCTTCTAAGGAACCTAGATGGTTCCAGGTTCACTGAAATACTTAAAAAAAGGCAAAGAGAGATGGAGGAAGACTGGACATTTATCTTTGTTTTGCATATGCCTGTGCATCGCCTTACCCATTTACACAAATACATATTCATGTACACAATACACACACAGAGAGAGAGAGAGAGACAGAGACAGACAGACAGACAGAGAGACAGAGAGCAGAGAGACAGAGAGAGACACACAGAGACACAGAGACAGAGAGACAGAGACAGGCAGAGACAGACAGAGAGACAGAGAGAGAGAGAGACAGACAGACAGACAGACACACACACACACACACAGAAGGAGAAAGAGAGACAGAGTGACAAAGAGAGAGGGAGAGAGAATAACTTGTAACTTGCAGGAGGAATTTGATGTGCAGTCAGAAATGAAAATCACTGAGACATAATCTTCCTTCCTGATCTACATTTTACATACCCCACTAGCACAAGACAAGTTGCATGAGTTGCACAGTTCTTTAAATAGAATTTAAATGGCCCAACATAAAGATACTGGGAGCTTACACCACTAACATTCGTAACATATGGATATCAAATCCAATAACAAATACAACACAATAGTGTTGATCAGCTCCTTAGCAATTTTTTGCCATTGTTTTTGGCAATTTCAGAGCCAAGTCTTGTCTTTTTAAAATGTGTTTATGCACATGAGTATATAGGCAAGTGAAAAAAGAGAAAAAAAGAGATAGTGTCTCTCATTGGTCTGGAACTCACCAATTAGGCTAGTCAGGCCAATAAGCCCCAGGGATCTTCCTGTCTTCTCCTTATCCATTCTGAGATTACAAGGCAATGAAACCAAACTAGACATTGTCACATATGTTCTGATAATTGAATTCCAAGATCTCACATATTCATACTTTACCAGCTCAGCCATATTCCAAGTTCTATAGTTTTGTCTTTTAACTGGCCTTTAACTGGTACAACCACTCTGGAAAGCAGTCTGGCGGCTCCTCAGAAAACTGGGCATGACACTTCCGGAGGATCCGGCTATACCACTCCTGGGCATATACCCAGAGACTTTACCTGCATGCAATAAGGACACATGCTCCACTATATTCATAGCAGCCTTATTTATAATAGCCAGAAGCTGGAAAGAACCCAGATGTCCCTCAACGGAGGAATGGATTCAGAAGATGTGGTATATTTACACAATGGAATACTACTCTGCAATTAAAAACAATGAATTCACGAAATTCCTAGGCAAATGGTCAGAACTTGAAAATATCATCCTTAGTGAGGTAACCCAATCACAAAAGATCACACATGGTATGAAGTCACTGATAAGGGGATATTGACCCAGAATCTCAGAATACCCTAGACACAATCAGCATATCAATAGATTTCTAAAAAGATGGAAGGAGAGACCCCTGGTCCTGGAAAGACTGGATGTAGGGGAACGCCAGGACAGAGTAATGAGAGGGGGTTGAACGGAGAAAAGAGGGAGGGAAGGGGGCTTATGGGACTTTCGGGGAGGGAGGAAACGGGAAAGGGGAAGTGATTTGGAATGTAAATTAAAAAAATAAAATTAAATTAAATTAAAAAAAAAAAAATAAGTCTCTGAATTTTAATTCTCTCTCTCTCTCCCTCTCTCTCCCTCTCTCTCTCTCTCTCTCTCTCTCTCTCGTGTGTGTGTGTATGTGTGTGTGTGTGTGTGTGTGTGTGTGCTGTGAGCAGTCCTGACTTGGCGTAGTTGGAACCAAACTTGTGTCCTCTGCAAGCCTAGCAGGTTCTTTTTAATTACCAAGCCATCTCTCTAACCTATGTGCTTAGCATTGTTAAAGCCCATTTTTCAATTCTGGCATTAACTTTTCTTAGAAACAGTCCATTTAACATGATACTAACTGTGTATATTGGTTTGGCGTTTTGAATAGGAATGACCCCGGTAGGTTCATAGATTTGAAAGTTTGGTCATTTGGGAGTGGCAATATATTACAGGGATTAGGGATATGGCCTTATTACAGGAGATGTGGCCTTGCTAGAGAGAGTGAGTCACTGAGGTTGGGCTTTGGAGCTTCAGATGCCAAAGCTAGGCCTAGTGGTACTTCCTTCCTTCCTGCTGCCTGTGAATCTAGATGTAGAATTCTCAACCACTTTTCTAGTACCATCATGTCTATCTATGTGCCACCATGATTTCTATCACCATAATAAATGCATAAAGTCCCTGAAACTATAATCCAGCCCTAATTAAGTGCTTTCCTTTGTAAGTGTTGCTGTGGGCATATTGTCTCTTCACAGTAACAGAACATTGACTAAGACAATTGGGAATTATGCAAAAAAATATGTTTTTAAATTAATAAACACACACACAAGTGGGTAATATATTTACTTATCATAATTAAAGTTCTGGGTCTACTAATACTTGGAAAAAAGCGGGGCATGGGGGAGACTTAAGCAGGGTGTGGTAGAATATGTCTGTGTTCCTAACTTCTGGGAAGAGGAAGATCAGGATACAAGGTCATTCTCAGCTACTAACTGAGTTCAAGGACAAGATGTGAGACCTTGTCTCAACTACAAATGAAATGACAAAGAAGTAAACAAGTCATGTGTATTTATAAACTTAAAATACAGAAAAGCAAAAATTAGAGCAATGAACACAACTTATCTTCCCACCATGTAAAGATAATTGTTGATAACTGGATGGATTTCCCTGCTGAGAGTCATGCAGGACAAAAGACAAATACCTTTAGAACTCATGGAATGTAGCCCACTCATTACTACAGCCACATGTGTCAGCCTTGGTATGGTATGGCTTTAAGCGCTAGGTGTCCTGAGGTCTTCATGCTGTTATGGAGTTCCGCTTAGCTTGCTGTCATCACTTCCCTCTTAATCTAGAACTGTATGAAAATTCTTAAGTGGCTTCTAGTCCACCACTGAGCACTCACAATATTAATATTTGACCTCTGTAAGACATTGTTGTTGGACCAGATTAATGATTAAAACATTACCCTAGAGAAGAACTTAGAAACGTTTTCAGCAATGACCAGGACTCTTAGAAAACTTTTGGGGAAAAGAAGCTATTAGTGAAGCTAGGTTGAGATGTTTTTATTACTGACTCTGATGTAAAAAAAAAAAATCTTAGTGAACATTTTGCAGTTCAGAAAGGCATATATTTAATAGTTAAGTTGGGTAACTTGTATGGTCATGGAACAGGAAGAATGGCAATACTAGCTGATGAGATTCTCACTGAGGTTGGACTGGTGATAATTTATTTCTCACAACCATTTTTGCCCTTGGCTTTCTGATATGATTTATTAAGAATTGCTGATGAGTAGATATGCATTTTAAGATTTAAAGGTAGATATGTCTGATCTTTATATAGAAGTGTAGATTTGTGATTCTAAGATTATTTTTAATGATAAATGATAAAAGAATTACTTCTTTTTTTTGTAACCACAAATTACTGCCTGTCAGTAAAAGGAACTGACTGAGAAAACTACCTTGCTTGCTCATACTTTGTTAATCAATATCAAGTTCCTTAGTTAAAAGTGTACATGAGTTTTGGGAATAGTTTGTTTTCTTTATCTGTACTACACAATGTTATTTCTTCTAAAGGTATTGAGGAGCATACAATTTTTTTCATAATCATTTACCAGAAGAAAACTAAAATGTAATCACATTGTAATTATATATTGCTTAAAAGATTTTGCTGAGATGTATAAGCTATAGAAGAAAGAATGAAGAATGGGCTGGAACATTGTTTCTCCCATCCATCAACTGTGTATTTTGTGTACAGTATATGTGAATGGGAATTAGAACATTGTTCCTTCCATCTATCAACTTCCTGTATGCCCGTGGCAATAACTCTTCTAATAACTCTCTTGTCCTAAAGGACATTTTCCTCAGTGCCTGCCATTGAGCTCTACGCCAGAGAGAGACCATTACAGTCAGAACAATATGACTGCAGTATCTGGAAGTATCTTTTTACAGTCACAGTAGAGTCTGGGAGGTCACGAATAGATAAGATTTTCTTTGGTGGTTCTTAGCCTTTTAGTTTTTGGCTTTTTCCTAATCATCTACCTATGCCTACATCTGTTTTGGCCTTGGAAAAGTAGTCAGATTTCCTGAGAAAATGGTCATGCAAGAGTCTTATTCATGTATGGAATACTTAAGATTTCAGCTCATAGGAGTTGAGAACATAATAGTGGTGACTATTAAATGTGATAACAGAGTGCAGTAACTTGTGGAAAGGAAAGGTTATATATATTTATCTTTTGGGAATGAAGCTTGTTTGAGACAAGGAAATTGAAACATCATAGGGCCTAGAGGTGGGATGGAAAACATCAGACAGAAAATAATAAAAATATAAATGAAACTTCCCCTTTCAGTCTCCTAGAGGAGCTTCACTAATGGCAAGAGATATGGCTCAGCAGTTGAGTACTTGATGGTCTTACAGAAGACCTGAGATTAGTTTCCAGCACTCACTTAAATAAAATAGGTTTTAAGAGACAGGAGAAACCTGATCTGAGAACAATACAGTGATAACTAACTGTATGGTAATGGTGATGGAGGTATTGACTGTTTCTAATGTGAGGAGGGAGAGAAGAGTCACAGGATCCTTACCTAAGTTCTTAATTCCCTCTGTCTTCCTCATCTTCAAGAGATCTGGAGATGCTTGAGTACCTGGGAAGTAGAATGTTAATTGAGAACTCTACAATGCAGTTCCTAGAAAGTTGGGACTTTGCATTGATAAAGCTGTTGTGTTCCTGTAAGTAGCCATTAAGTCCAATAAAATCATTAGTTTACAGGTTGGAATTTGATGAAGTGATTATGTTGGTCTGTCATCATGTCTAATCTGGAGTGAATAGATATTTGCTCTTATTGCATAAAAAATGTAAATAAATGCATCCTATGCAAATTATTCTGATTCTGTTTATGCTAAATTGTTACAAGCCAGAGTCATTTTGGAAGAAAAAGTCTCAATTGAGAAAATGCTGCCTCCAGATTGGCATTTAGGCAAGCCTATGGTATATTTCCTTGATTGAAGATTGTTGTTAGAGTGCCTAGCTCACAGTGTATGGTCTATACTCCTAGGCAGGTTGTCTTGGGTTCTATAAGAAAACAGGTGCAGCGAATCATAGAAGGAAGCCAATGAGCAGTGTTCATCATTGATCTCTGCACCAGTTTCTGCCTCCAGAGTTCCCTCAGAGATGGAATATAACATGAGAGTAAGAAGATGTAAATAATTTCCTATTTAAATGATGTTGCTCATGGTGTTTTCACAACAATAGAAACATTTGCAAAGATACCTGTCCACAGTTTTATGTTATATGTCAATTAAAAAGAAAAAGAATCACACAATTGTTCCATGCCTAAATATATTGTCTTCAGGGCCTGGTAACCATTCTAGCTCGTGGCATCTCATCTGAGAGTCAACCTTACCTGCCATCAGATTGATAGGTATCCAGATATTTGTCCATTACCAATGCCAGGAATCTAGTTATCACTGAGAGATGAATAATCTCTATTGTTCTCAGGAAGTATATAGTTTATAATAACACCTTAGTGATCATGAGCCCTTGAAAAACCAATGGTTCCAAACACTTTAGTGAATGCTTGGCACATAGGGAGATTAGTACATGTTTATGACTGATAAGTAAATAAGTAAGTAAGCAAGTAAATATATAAATAAATAAATTCACTTTAAGGCCTGAAACCTTTTAAAATAAACCTCATTTAAAACTTCAAAAATAAATGAAAATTACAAAGCTCAGGAAATATACAAAACTCAAAATTTCAGGAAGCTCCCTGGAAAAAGATTCACCAGACTATCTAGGCAGTAACAGTTACTGGAGCAAAGAAAATTTATGAGCAGCTGAGTAGCTGGAAAGTGGTGCAGAGAGAGCTCCAGGGGTCCAGCTCTTGTGAGTTGTCATTCATACTGGGCTGGACTGAGATGTCCATGTTCTTGTAAGTAACCCTTTTGCTTTACTTCTGTGTTGGGGGCCAACAGGCCAACTGCCGGCTACATAGACAGGCTGCCTCTCCCCTCGAGTGAAATTCCTGACCTTCCTGATGGAACATCAAGACCAAGATAAAAATCTGTGACCTTCCCGGGAAAAACCACAGAATGTCCCAGGCACCCAGCCCAGGGCTTGGCCCATAGCTCACTTCCCCCTAGCTCCCCCTCCCAACTTCCTCATTCAGGGCTTGGCCCATAGGTCACTTCCCCATAGTTTCCCCTCCCAACTTCCTCATCCCCACTGCTTAAAACGTGCTGCCTGTGTGACAATAAATGAAGCCTTGACAATGGAATCTTGCTTGGCCTCCTTTCTTTCTCTCCCCCATGACCCTCAGGTAGCGCCTCTTCGGGACCCTGAATAACTAGACCTGCTGGACAGGTCACTTCTGTATTCCTGACAAACATTAGCTATTAAGCTACACTTGGGTGGAATTGTTTCCTCTATCTGTTGCTTGTGTCTTGCTAAGTGTGAAAACACATTTGTTCACATCTCCTCAGGAAAACTCATTAACTACATAACTAAGCAGGAACTCTTGGGGCAGAACTTACAGAGATGTGTGAACCAGTGTTTTAGGCAATTTTGGGGCAGGCTCATGAGGTGTGAAGTGAGGAGTAATATTCACATTCAACCCCAGAAACAGGACAGAAGACCAGGTGGCTGCTTTTTCTTTACAGTATCTTCTTTCACTGCAGAAGACATGCCAGTGAATCACTGGAGAAGAGACGTTATTGTCTTTCATATATATGTCACTTTATATTATATGTATCTATATCATATACATGGTAAAGGACAGTTTACATAATGTATTATATGCTATAATATGATACATTGCCCCTTAGATAGTATAACTATACAGGCACACATATTCAAATACATATTTATTCAGGTGTGATGTCTAATATTCATTGTCCACTTGGAAGGACCTAGTGTTACTAAAAAGACCATCATTTGGTCATGTCTCTATAAGATTTTCTAGATTTGATTAAGTTTCATGGAAAGTCACACCTTAACTGTGGCTGACACCATACCCCAGGCTAGCGTTCTGGGCTAAATGATTAGGAGAAAACATGCTGATAAATAAGATTTGTCTGTCTTTATTTTCTGAATTGTTGGGAGCCTAGTGTTAAGGTCCTTGCCACTGCAGATGCAAAGGACCGGCTGCAGGTTGGTCAGGAGTATTAAAAAAGGGGTGTTTGGAAGTGGTGAAAGAAAGACTAAAAATCAATCTTGTGTATAAGTTGACAGTCTTGTAGTCTGCTCAAGATGGTTTCTTAGATTCTTGGCTCCATAGTTTGCTGGGAATAGCTTTCTGCCTGAGACAGCTCTCTTCTAGAAACAGCTTTCTAATGCTAGAAAGAAATTGTAGAAGCTCTCTGAAAAGCTCATGCATTCACCATCCCAAGTCACAAAAGCTTCTAGAAATTAATTCTAAAACAGCTGTGTGTTGGGGGCTGACAGGCCAACTGCCAGCTACATAGACAGGCCGCCCCTCCCCTCAAGTGAAACTCCTGACCTTCCTGATGGAACAGCAAGACCAAGATAAAAATCTGTGACCTTCCCGGGAAAAAACGCAGAATGTCCCAGGCACCCGGCCCAGGGCTTGGCCCATAGCTCACTTCCCCCTAGCTCCCCCTCCCAACTTCCTCATTCAGGGGTTGGCCCATAGCTCACTTCCCCCTAGCTCCCCCTCCCAGCTTCCTCATTCCTACTGCTTAAAACTTGCTGCCTGTGTGGCAATAAACAAGACCTTGACAACAGAACCTTGGTCTCCTTCTTTTCTCCCCCTCTTTGACCCTCAGGTAGCGCCTCTTCGGGACCCTGAATAACTAGACCTGCTGGACGGGTCAAGTGGTGCTGGAACAGGGACCCGAAGCACGGCCAACTACTGGACGACGGAGGACCCCCGGGAAAAGGAATGGAGGACCTTTCATGCCGATTGCTCATGCGTTGCTGGAAAGGGAGGTAAGGCGCCAAATAATTGTAGTCCGATTGTCATGGGGAAACAATTGTCTAAAGAACCTTGGTTCATAGGAGAGATCAAGCGTTCACTCAGGGAGAGAGGAATAAGAGTCAAGAAAAAAGATTTAATTAAGTTCTTTTGTTTTGTTGATGAAAAATGTCCTTGGCTGGTTTTAAGCAGCCCTGATATATACCCACTTATGTGGAATAAGGTTGGTAAAGATATTAATAAGCTTTTAAAAGCTGGTGACCCAGTGTCCGATGCATTTTATAGTTATTGGGGCATTATAAGAGACATAATACAAGATGCTGAGAAAGGGGGCGAGAGTGCCTGTCTCTTAACTATAGCAGAGGACTTCTTGCAGGCTTCACGGCTGCCATCACATAAAAACAAAAGTAAAGATGGAGAGCCGCACTCTCCATGCCCCTCCATTGTCATCGATATGCTGGGGGATGGGGGAAATCCCTCATCCAAGACCTCACACTCTCTAGAGGATCCTCATATCTCTAAAAATCCAAAAACCATCTATCCCTCTCTAAAAGAGATTTCTAAAGACCGAGACAAAGATAAAAACAAAGGGCACCACTCACGCCGTTTTTTCTGATTCGAGGCTAGATCCTCTGAGGCTGAGTTAGAGGAGGAAGCTGCCAGATATGAGGAAGAGAGATACGGCCCCGGGCCTCAAGAACCTTGGGTCTTCTTCACACAAAGATCCGGACCCATTCGCCCCCCGCCCTACTTGCCCCCATTACCGTCAGCTCCCCCTCCGCCCCTGCCAATCACAGTGGTAGAGGGACTAACCCAAACTAAGGCTGCACTTCAGGCACAAATTACCGGCCTTAGACAAGTTTTACAATTACAGCAGGGATTAGGAGATCTTACTTTAGATATTCAAAATTTACAAGAGACCATGAGAAAGGGACATGATGCCCCAAAAAGACCATCTAACACCATAAAAAGATCCCAGCCAAAGCTAACTTTCCCAGTTATGACTAGGGCATGCGCCAGGCAAGCCAGGGAGGAGTCCGAGTTAGACAGCCCAAGGACACGAACTAGACCAGCCCAAGATGAACCTGAGCCAGATAGTACCTATCATAACCAAGGGGAGGAGATCGAAGAGGAAACTGATTATGATGAGGTAGCTGTAGACTCTGAGGAGGAGGACTCCGATCAAGGTGAATATGAGACCTTATGTCCCGTGTACAAGAAAATCAAACTTAAACATATAAAAGAATTACACTCAACTGTTAAAAATTATGGTTTAACTGCACCCTTTACCTTGTCCATTTTAGAAGGACTCGCGGGGTCCAGATATCTGACTCCTAGTGAATGAACTAAGGTGGTGCAGTCTGTCCTCACCAGAGGACAATACTTAACTTGGAAATCTGAATTCATAGATAGGGCCGAGAGTCTGGCCGCTAGGAACTGAAAAAACCCTCTAGGCAGGACCGCCTCTTGGAAGGCGGACAAGATGTGTGGGAGGAGCCCATTTGCCTCCGAGGAAAAACAATTAGGATAGTCCCCTGGTGTACTCACTCAAACAGCGCAGGTCGCCTTATCTGCCTGGAGAGCGGTTCCTGCTACAGGGGCCCTCACCACCCCCTTAACTAAAATAATCTAGGGGGCCCAGGAACCCTATGCTCAATTTGTGGGGAGGTTACAGGAAGCAGCAGAGAGAATCCTAGGTCAAAGTGAAAGTGAGGGGCTCCTTGTTAAGCAGCTTGCTCTTGAAAATGCTAACTCGGCATGCAGAGCTGCTTTATGAGGCAAGACCAAAGATCTTGATATTACAGGAATGATTAAACTTTGCAATGATGTTGACTCCTTCTCACATCAAGTGTCCAAGTCTATCAGTTTAGCTATCGGGGCTGTGTTCCAAAAAACTGGAGATTCTGGCTGCCCTAGAGGCAATTCATGCTTTAGATGTGGGCAGCCTGGTCACTTTGCTAGAGAATGTAGTGCTCTCAACCCCAGCCAGCTATTTAATCCCATCATTGGCCAAGGGGTCCCTAAGCCTACCTCTCCAGGAGTTTGTCCTCGCTGTAGGAAAGGCCGTCATTGGGCCAAGGAATATCGGTCTAGAACTGATGCTAATGGGCAAGCCCTCCCTGCGGTCCAGGGAAACAGCCAAGGGGCCCCGCACCGGGGCCCCTACCCACAGGTGACCACACACCCCCAAGTATAGCACCAAGCATCTGCGGCACCAGCTTATCTAGGGCAATAGCAGGGAGCGCAGAACTGGACCTGTGTGCCTCCTCCCACACAATTTTGAACCCCCAAGATGGTGTTTAGGTTCTCTCCACAAGAATTTTTGGACCCCCGCCATCTAGCACATTTTTTCTCATTATAGGGCATGCCTCAGCTACCATGCAGGGTCTCAGTGTCCACCCATCGCTTGTGGACGCAGACTGTACTGGAGAGATAAAAGTTTTAAGGCAGAAAAGGGCCCAGTCACCATTCTCCCTGGTCAGAGAGTAGCCCAGGTGCTCCCTCTCCTGCTTGATTCCTCTGGTGCTCACATGGGAGGGCTCAGAGGAGAAAGCCAACCTGGTTCCTCTGATGTCTACTGGGTCCAGCAACTTTCTAAGGAGCGCCCCTCCTTGTGCCTTACGTTGGACGGGCGAAAGTTTGACGGCGTTGGAGATATGGGAGCTGACATCACAGTTCTTAGTTTGAGCTCCTGGCCTTCTGCCTGGCCTCTCCAGCCCTCGATGACTCATTTACAAGGCATTGGCCAGTCTAAAAATACCTTACAAAGTTCAAAGTTGTTGACATGGAAAGATTCAGAGGGGAATTCGGGCACTGTGCAGCCTTTTATTGTTGAGGGCCTCCCTGTCAATCTTTGGGAGAGACATTCTCTCTCAAATGGGGATGATGATTTGTAGCCCCAATGAGGTGATTGCTCACCAGCTCGCTCGGGGAGCTAGTGTGGATTGGGGTACCCCTGATACATTTGTCCCTCAAAAAAGTGCGCCAGAGCTTTCAGATTCTAAATGGTCCCCTGGGTGCTCCACTGAAGGCAGGCCAAAACACTTAACGCTCCTTCCCTGGGGACTTTATGTCTGCCCGGGAGGTCATAGCGATGGCTCCATTGCCTGAGCATGTGAGTTCGAATCTGACTTTTACTGTAAAGCCTGGGGCTGCAAGACTACAGGAGACACTTACTGGAAACCCAGCTCCTCTTGGGATCTTATTACAATAAAAAGAAAGTATCCTCCAACACACAATCCTAGCACCCCATACCTAAAGTGAGAAGGAAATTCCTTGGCATGCTCCATTAAAAATAAAACATCTAAAGGAAGGTGCAGCCCCCTCCAGATTGCCTTTACAGAGGCGGGCAAAAAAAAAATTGATTAAGAAAACTCTAGAGGAGCCCAATAGGGTCTCCACCTATATAAGGATGATTATGATATGGGGCTAACCTTCAAGATCAAGTTATCAAAAATGATCCCTGCTCCCCAAACAGCCGCTGTTGGCCCAAACCCTGAGCTACAGTTAAGAGCTAGAGGTAGTAGACATCTATCTGGAAACCAGGTCCCTACAACAACCACTATCCCAGATACCCGAACACCCAATCCTTTGTTTCAGCCTACTCTACCTATGGGTCCTCCATCATCTACTGAGTTTGTGCTATCATTAGCTAATGCTTTGATACAAGCCATACATGAAGCTAATTTTTCCATTTTAGAAGAATGTTGGGTCTGTTATTCACCCTCCCCGCCCTTTTACGAACGGATTGCAAGCTTTGAAGAATTATTACCCACTAATGATACCTCGCTTCTGCGATGGAGTCCTCCAGAGAAGCAAGAACTCACCCTTGGCCAAATTTCTGGCTTAGGCATGTGCCTTCTGGGACCTGATATGCTGCTCCCCAAGACCCTGATTGAGGTTTGCAATCAAACTATTGTAATTAATGCTTCCTTTCAATATGTTGCTGTTTCTAATGATTCCTATCTTGCTTGCTCCTCGGGATTGACCACTTTTATAGTTTCAGCTGCCTTTTTAGAGAATAGAGAATATTGTGTGTTTGTCAAGCTCCTCCCTCGATTGATCATAATTCTGATGAGCTCATTAATTTTTGGGAAAGGGGAACTCATTTGCCCAGACAAAAGAGAGAACCTATAACAGCAGTAACCCTGGCTATACTCCTTGATTTGGGAGCCACAGGGGCCAGAACAGGAATTGTCTCCTTGGTCACTTCCAGTCAGCAGTATGCACAGCTCAGCTCGGTGGTTGATAGAGGCCTACAAGAGCTACAGTTAGGACTCAAGAATCTTAAAGATTCTGTTACATCCCTCTCTGAGGTAGTGTTGCAAAACAGAAGAGGTTTAGATTTGCTCTTTTTACAACAAGGTGGGTTATGCACTGCCCTTAAAGAAGAATGCTGCTTTTATGCAGACAAGACAGGATTGGTTGAAGATAGCCTAAAAAAGGTCAGGGAAAGTATAGAAAACTGCAAGAAAGAAAGAGAGAAAAAAGAATCATGGTATCAAAACTGGTTCTCTACATCCCCTTGGCTCTCTACTCTGTTACCTAGTCTTTAGGGACCTTTGGTAGGCCTTCTCATGCTCATTTCTTTTGGGCCTTGGGCCTTCCAAAAATTAACTCGATTTGTCAAGTCACAGGTGGATGCCACTTTCACCAACAAGCCAGTTTCAGTGCATTACCATCGTCTAGAGGTCAGAGATAATGACTCGGGTGCCTACGAGGAGCCCTTGGGCACCCCCTCTGCTGGCCTCAATTTCTCGATCCTGGCCACAGACTACTGAAACCCTTGGTTTAAAAAGCTATGGAGACATCCATGACGGGAGTATCATGGTGCCACATGCCAGATGCACACCTGAGAGCCCGGCTAACTCAGTCGGTAGAGCATGATCCCAGGGCTGTAGAGTAACTCCATGACGGGAGTAGCTTGAGGCCATTGCCCAGGGAGTAAACTCCTATTGGGGGTTCTGGACATGGAGGCACCTCATGTAGCCTAAGACAGAGGCTCTACCCCTCTCTTCTAGGTGCTGGCTGTGGGTGCACATCATGTAGCCTAAGACAGACACTCCATCAATTATACAAAGAAGGGGGACATGTTGGGGGCTGACAGGCCAACTGCCAGCTACATAGACAGGCCGCCCCTCCCCTCGAGTGAAACTCCTGACCTTCCTGACGGAACGTCAAGACCAAGATAAAAATCTGTGACCTTCCCGGGAAAAAACGCAGAATGTCCCAGGCACCCAGCCCAGGGCTTGGCCCATAGCTCACTTCCCCCTAGCTCCCCCTTCCAACTTCCTCATTCAGGGCTTGGCCCATAGCTCACTTTCCCCTAGCTCCCCCTCCCAACTTCCTCATTCAGGGCTTGGCCCATAGCTCACTTCCCCCTAGCTCCCCCTCCCAGCTTCTTCATTCCTACTACTTAAAACTTGCTGCCTGTGTGGCAATAAACGAGACCTTGACAACAGAACCTTGCTTGGTCTCCTTCTTTTCTCCCCCCCTTTGACCCTCAGGTAGTGCCTCTTCAGGACCCTGAATAACTAGACCTGTCGGACGGGTCAGCTGTGTTCACTCTCCAAGCAGCTCTTTCCTGGTAGCTCTCTCTTGGAGACCAAAACCCAGTCTTTTATTTACATGACAATTCAATCATTTATTCCAGGTTCCAATTTGATTATTCCATTAATCAGCATTTTATGGTCTTAGCCCATTGAATCATAGAAGAAGATAGCCAGTACACTTTAAAAAAAAAGTGGCAAATGCTTTCAGACATCTCCTTGCCTTTATAAGCACAAACAATAAGGTAGTTGGGTAGGTTATTGTCCCTCAATCATCACTCCCCAAACCTTTTGATTTCCTTTATTAATACTGTTGTGACAAGCTGTCTCATAGCACAGTTGCCTCTGTTCTTTCAGGTTCATGAAGCTCCTAGTATAATTAAAATTGCATGCTTACAATTTCCATATTAGAGAAATTATACACTTTTTTATTTTATTAAATATTTGTTTTATTTACATTTCAAATGGTATCCTCTTTCCTAGTTACTCCTGCAAAAAATTCCCTATCCCATCCCTCCTCCCCCTTCTCATCCCTCACCCCCAATTTCCTGACTTGCATTCCCCTATTCTGGGGAATCGAGCATTCATAGCACCAATGGTCTCACCTCTCATTGATTTCTGATATGGTGATCTTCTGCTACATATGTAGCTAGAGCCATGTGTACTCTTTGGATGGTGGTTTAGTCCCTGGGACCTCTGGGGGTACGGGTTGGTACATATTATTGTTCCTCCTGCAGGACTGCAAACCTATTCATCTCCTTGGTTCCTTTGCCCAGCTGCTTCATTGGAGACCTGATGTTCATTCTATTGGTTGGCTGTGAGCCATTGGTATTTTGATCCACTTTGCAATAAAGATCAAAATATTCACACTTTGGTCTCCTTCTTCTTGAGCTTCATGTGGTCAATGAGTTGCATCTTGGATGTTCCAAGCTTTTGGGCTAATATACACTTATCAGTAAGTGCATACCATGTGTGTTCTTTTGTGATTGGGTTACCTCACTCAGGATGATATTTTTTAGCTCCATCCATTTGCCTAAGAATTTCATAAATTCATTGATTTTAATAGCTGAATAGTATTCCATTCTGTAAATGTACCACATTTTCTGTATCCATTTCTTTGTTGAGGGACATCTGGGTTATTTCCAGCTTCTGGCTATTATAAATAAGGCTGTTATGCACATAGTGGATCATGTGACCTTATAACATGTTGGAGCATCTTCTGGATATATGTCAAGGAGTGTTATGGCTGGGTCCTCAGGTAGTGCTATGTTCAATTTTCTGAGGAGTCATCAAACTGACTTCCAGACTTACCAGTTTGCATCCTACCAGTAATGGAGGAGTGTTACTCTTTCTCCACATCCTCTCCAGCATTTGCTGTCCCCAGCATTTTTGATCTTGGTCATTCTGACTGGTGTGAGGTGAAATCTAAAGGAAGTTTTGATTTTCATTTCCTTGATGATTAAGGATGTTGACTATTTCTTTAGGCATTTCTCAGCCATCTAGTATTCCTCAGTTGAGAATTCTTTGTTTAGCTCTATACCCCTTTTTTAATAGGGCTATTTGTTTCTATGGAGTTTAACTTGTTGAGTTCTTTGAATATATTGGATCTTAGTCCTCTATCAGATGTAAGATTGGTAAAGATCTTTTATTGTTGTTGTTGTTGTTGTTACTGAAGAACAGCCTTAGTTCCTGGTAATCTGATAGGGTGCATGGAATTATTTCAATCTTCTTATATCTACTGAGGTCTGTTTTGTGACTGAGTATATGATCAGCTTTGGAGAAGGTACTGTGAGGTTCTGAGAAGAAGGTATATTCTTTTGATTTAGGATAAAATGTTCTAAAGATATCTGTTAAATCCTTTTGCTTCATAACTTCTGCTAGTTTCACTGTTTCTCTATTTAGTTTGTATTTCCCGGATCTGTCCATTGATGCCAGTGTGGTTTTGAAGTTTCCCATTTTTATTGTGTGGGGTGCAATGTTCACTTTGAGTTTTAGTAAAGTTTCTTTTATGAATGTGGGTGCCTTTTTTTTTTTTTTGGAGAATGTATGTTCAGAATTGAGAGTTCATCTTGGTAGATTTTTCCTTTGATGAGTATGAAGTGTCCTTTCTTATCTTTCAATTACTTTAGGTTGAAAGTCGATCTTATTTGATATTAGGATGGCTACACCAGCTTCTTTCTTGGGACCATTTGCTTGGAAAATTGTTTTCCAGTCTTTTACGCTGAGGCAGTTAGTATCTGTCTTTGTGCCTGAGGTTGGTTTCCTGTATGCAGCAAAATGTTGGGTCCTGATTATTTATCCAGTCTGATAATCTATGTATTTTTTATTGGAGAATTGAGTCCATTGATACTAAGAGATATTAAGGAGAAGTGATATTGTTTTTTCCTATTATTTTTGTTATTAGAGGTGGAGTTATGTTTGTGTGACACTCTTCTTTTTGGTTTATTAAAAGATTAATTTCTCACTTTTTCTCTCCTTTTGTTGGTATTTTCCATTCATTATCTTTTGAACGGTTGGATTTGTGGAAAGATATTGTGTAAATTTGTTTTTTTCATGGAATACCTTGGTTTCTCCATCTCTAGTAATTGAGAGATTTGCTTGGTATAGTCACCTGTGCTGGCATTTGTGTTCCTTTAGGGTCTGTATGAGATCTGCCCAGGATCTTCTAACTTTCATAGTCTCTGATGAGAAGTCTGGTATAATTCTGATATGTCTACCTTTATATGTTACTTGACTTTTTTCCCTTACTGCTTTTAATATTCTTTCTTTGTTTAGTGCATTTGGTGTTTTAATTATTATATGACAGAAGGAATTTCTTTTCTGGTCCAATCTATTTGGAGTTCTGTAGGCTTCTTGCATGTTCATGGTTATCTCTTTCTTTAGGTTAAGGAAGTTTTCTTCTATAATTTTGTTGAAGACTAAATGTTTTTAATTTGGAAATCTTCACTCTCTTCTATACATATTATCCTTAGGTTTAGTCTTCTCATTTTGTCCTGGATTTCCTGGATGTTTTGGTTCAGGAGCTTTTTGCATTTTGCATTTTCTTTGACTGCTGTGTCAATGCCTTCTATGGTATCTTCTGTACCTGGGATTCTCTCATATATCTCTTGTATTCTGTTGTTGATGCTTGCATCCATGACTCATGACTTCTTTCCTAGGTTTTCTATTTCCAGTATTATTTCGCTTTATGGTTTCTTTATTTTTTCTACCTCCATTTTTAGATCCTCGATGGTTTTGTTCAATTCCTTCACCTGTTTGGTTGTGCTTTCCTATATTTCTTTAAGGTCTTCTACCTGTTTACCTGCATGCTCCTGCATACCTTTAAGGGAGTTATTTATGCCCTTCTTGAAGCCCTCTATCACCATCATGAGCTGTGATCCAAATCTTGTTCTTCAGGTTTGTTGGGGTATCCAGTACTTGCTATTGTGGGATAATTGGGTTCAGATGGTATGGGGGGAAAAAGAAAAGAAAGTGTGGGGGTCAGAGTGACATGCTTGCATGAGAAAAGAGGGAGTGAGCCTGGCAGGGCTGGCAATGTGTGGGTCTCGCTCGGGCCAAGGCAGCTGTATCTTGCATATGATACAGGTGGGTGCTGAGCCCAAGTGGAGTTTGGGGAAGCTGGCAAGATGTGTGCATGCCTCAGCACAATGAGCAGATAATCACACAGTCAGTCTGCCGCTGCAGGCTAGTGATCGTGGGCAGAGATATCTCAAACAGAAGGCTGGGCATTCTAGTGTAGATCTCTCTGTGGTACCTGTTCTTGTAGTAGACCATTTGACTGTTTGGCTGAGTTTCTGGCAGCTTGAAACACATTGTGGCTTGCTCCTTGTGGCGAATTTAATAAGAGATGACCCATAGCTTTAATGTTTTATTATTAAGAAAATAGAAAGAAAAAGAGATAGAAAGATAAAGAGAAAGAGGAAAATAGATAAGAAAAGCCATGACCACATGGAAAAGGGAGAAAATAGAGAAATGAGAGAGATAGATAAAGAAAAGGGCCGAGACAGAACAAGCAAGAGTAAGAGAGAGAGCATGTGGAGGGGTGCTATCAGGTGACAGAGGGGTGGGGAGAGCTTGGCTGCAGTCAGGTGACTGTAGAGGTGGAATTAAGTTAAAACCTGGGGCATGGCTACACATGACTGATAGCTACAGGATTATGGCCTTGTCTCTAAGTTCCCACAGGATGGTGCCATGTTGCCTTGATTTCTGTTGGTAATATTCCTGTTTGCCTTTCACCATCTGGTTATCTCTGGTGTTGGTTCTGCTGTCTCTGGCTGGTGCTTATCCATCCTGTGGACCTGCAAGCCTGTCTCAGCACCCCTGAGTCACCAGCTTTCCCCTGGCACAAAGTTCTTTGTCTCTGCCCCACTCCTTGGTACAGGTGTAGCCTGGACTGACCCTGTCCTGGCTGGTCTGCCCCTCCTATGTTCCCTGAGCTCATGGCTGTAACAGCCTGCTCAGTCACTGGCGAGAAGATGGCGGCCTCAGCTCTAAACCTGGAAGTCTAATCACACCCTGTAGAGAAGTTCTCCCCTGGCAGAATTGATGCACAGTTGGCTGTGGAACTGGCCAGTTCCTGGGTGCAGGTAGGGTCCTTGCAGATCCTATCCCAGCTGTTCTGGCCCTCCAGTGTTTCCTGCACTCCTGGCAGTACCTGTCCACTCAGTTGCTAGAAAGAATTATTAAACCCATATTTTCTGAGTTCTTCTCCATAGCCTTAAGGCTGCATTTACCATTTTGATAAGAACTTTAGACATAA
This sequence comes from Tokudaia tokunoshimensis, assembly GCA_036184795.1. Taxonomy (NCBI): domain Eukaryota; kingdom Metazoa; phylum Chordata; class Mammalia; order Rodentia; family Muridae; genus Tokudaia; species Tokudaia tokunoshimensis. The sequence continues at coordinate 691,208 of BTHU01000016.1, forward strand.
CCTCTCCTCCTGAACTCATGTTGTTTCTAATTATTATCAAGTTATTAATCTTAGCAGAGAGGACATCTCCTGAAAGAGGAAAATAAAGTAAATTATGTACATTCTTACATAAACAAGCCTTATAACTAGCAACCTTCAATACTCATGGAAGCCCACACCCTGCTTACTCTGCTCCAGGGCTAGGAATAGTGTCATGTTGCTCCTTCCACAGCCCCCATGCACACAGATTTCCAGAGACAATAAAATCCCACAAAATTGTCTATCAAGTGAAAAGATGAAAAACCTATTCTTCCTCCTAGGAAGATGAGAATTGGAAATGATTAAGTGTCTGGTAATTTGCGTTATCTGCTGGGCCAGGCCATATCATCCTTCTACAGCCAGGACAGGAGGTGGCTAGTAATCTAAATGACCCTTATATCTGCAAACTACCTCAAGCTCCTACAACTAGGACCAGAGGTAGCTAATAACCTAAATGACCTTTATGCAATCTGTGTGATCAAGACTAGGCTAGACCATTTGGCACTTAAACTATCATAGGTAGCCTTCTTCTTGAAAGAAATGACACTACTCTGAGTTGAGTTTCAATGAGTTTATGTTTCTTTGTGCACCTAGAATTTTTTCCAAATTGTACTGAGTTAAATACACTGCCTCTTATTAGACTCCCTGAAGTTTGATCTGAGTCGACAAAGGTAATATTTACTGATTTTTATCGCCTTGTGTGGTTCACTTTCCTTTATGACACCTGCAGGGCCACCCCTCACTGACTGTAGGTGCAATGAAACCAGCTTTTATGATCTCCTTCTACTGTGATTTCCCCACTGTGATGGACTGCACCTATGAACTTTTAGCCAAATTTAACTCTTCCTTTCTTACATGGTCATTATCAGGAATTTGATCATAGCAATGAGAAAAATAACCAACTTAACATTTATGGTGGTATATGTGCCTTAGCACAAAGTCATCATAGAGACTGCTGTGGATGTATGTATATAGCATGAGTTATTATATAAGCATGCACATAATCTATGAATGTATGCATATAGCACATAGCTATTATATAAAACTATATATGCATTGCAGGTATATATACAACATAGAGTTGATATATATATATACATTTATATACATACATACACATATATATGATATATATGATATATCATATATATATATATATATATATATATATATGCATGTTCATATACATATACTGACCTGTGGATGTATTTGTGCAGTGTAGAGTTCTTATACCATCCTGTATGCATGTAGTATGTATATGTGTGAAACATAGATTTATTATACTGATGTGTATATGTACTGTGAGTGCTCATGTGCAGCACAGAATGGTTATATAAACTTGCATATATGCTGTACATTTATGTGTACAGCATTGAGTTGTTATATAGAATATGTGTGTATGTGTGTGTGTGTGTATGTGTCTATAATAGAACTATTATATGTATCTGTATACTCACCTTGACTAATTTTCAGTTACTATCTTGTCTCATCCTGTTCTAATACTGGCCTGTCTAGTCAGGTTTTTGAAAAAATAAAAACAACAACAACAACAAAAACATTGTTGTAGCACTTATTGAAGAAGCCTCTACTGTGGTTATTGGACTACTCAAGCTTTTCTACAGCATGAAGTATTGCAGGCACATGGCAATTTTTATTGCTGCTCTGATATTTCCTCTCAGTGCAACACTATACAAAGGCTCTATACTGCTCCCTCCAATAAATCCCTCCCTGCATGTTCTTGTTGTATTTGGAGCAGAACCCAATTTCTTTTCCTCTTAGAGGAACTCCACTACCGTAATCTTTTATTTAATTTTTTTCAATGTGGTCTTCCTATTTTTTCTAACTTCTTCTTTTTGAATATTTATTTATTTATTTATTTATTTATTTATTATTTATTGTACATGAGCACACTCCAGCTGTGTTTAGACAAACCACAAAAAGTGCATTGGATCCCATTACAAATAGTTGTGAGCTTCCATATGGTTGCTAGTAATTAAAATCTGGATATCTGGAAGAGCAGTCAGTACTCTAAACTGTTGAACCACCTTTCTAGTGCCTAGGTCTTTCTATCTTTAAAAAGGGAGGAAGTTCTACTTGAGAACCCAGGTATACCACTCCTGGGCATATACCCAAAAGATATATAAAATGGCCATATGTTCTACTATGTTCATAGCAGCCACATTTATGATAGCCAGAAGCTGGAAACAATCCAGATGTCCCTCAACTGAGGAATACATACAGAAAATGTCATATATTTACACAATGGAGTACTACTCAGCTATTAAAAACAATGAATTAATAAAATTCTTAGGCAAATGGGTGAAACTTGAAAATATCATCCTGAGTGAGGTAACCCAGTTACAAGAGAACGCACATGATAAATGGATGTTAGCCAAAAATTGCTCAGAATACCCACAATACAACTCACATGCCATTTGAAATTCAAAAAAAGGAAGAACACACTAAACTGTGGATGCTACAGTCCTACTTAGAAAGAAGAAGAAAATAGTCTCTGGGAAGTAGAAGGAGAGAGGTATCTAGTAGGGAAAGATGATGGGGAGGGAAAAGGGGGGTTGTTTCAGATCCAGGAGATGGCTAGAAGAAGTACAGAGGGTCAAGAACTTGAAAGGAAATATGCAGGGAGGGGGAACTGGAGGTAGACAATAGAAAATTCCATATGCCAAGGATTGAATAGGTTCACAAGATGCAACAGGGAAAACATTAGCTGAAATACCCAACAATGGGAAGATAGAACCTGTGGATAGGCATGGCCCCCTGCTGAGGGATGAGGTTACCCAGCCACTTCAAAATTATTAATCCAGAATTCCTCCTATCAAAAGGAACTACAGGGACATAGTGGAGCATAGACTGAAGGAAAGGTCATCCAGAGACTGCCCCACACAGGGATCCATCCCATCTGTTTACTTCAAATCCAGATATTGTTGTTGAAGCCAAAAGCACTTGCAGACAGGAGGCTGGTTCAGCTATCCCCTGAGAGGCTCTGCCAGAGACTGACTAATATAGATGTGGATGCATGTAACCAAACATCAGAATGAGCATGGGGACCACAAAGGATAAGATACAAAAGGCTTGTATCCAAAAAGCTTGTATAGCTGTTTTTAACTTTTATTACTCTTGCAATAATCTCCACTTGCTTGATATTTTTCTTAATTACAAATATGGGTGAGGCAGAATCCTGAGCCTGTGATCATACTGCAAACTGCTGCTAATGGAACACAGGCAGCTTAACTATAATTTCTAAGTTTCTTTTGCAACACTAGAGCACAATCACAATTTTGGAAAGCAAAAAATCAACATCCAAAAAATTTAGTCTCTCCAAAATCAAAAGCAAGTACATGACCCCCATCCTACAAAGTTTTTTGACTGCAAGTTTCTGCATATGAATTCATGACAGTGCAGCTTTTAATACCTCATTAAAGAGATATTGCTTTAAATCTTATCCTTTATAAGTCTAGATTTTAGGATAAGAATTACATAAAATATTATCCCAACTTAGAAGAATCTTTAGAGACTTGTTTTCCTGGGTTGGCTCATGCCATGTATTGTTGTTTAAAATGACTCCAAGTCTGAGTTACCAGTTTTCTAACTTTCTGCTAACAATGTTATAAATTTTTAGTCATATCCAATAACTTATAAACCAATACCCTATCATCAAGACAGAAGGAGATACAGAGACAAAGTGTAGAGCAGAGCCTGAGGGAAAGACCATCCAGAGACTACCCCACATAGTGATTCATCCCATATTCCATTACAAAACCCAGACTTTATTATTGATGCCCACAAGTACTTGCTGATCTGCTGACTGGAGCTGGACATAGTTGTCACACAGGAGGCTCTGCTAGTGCATGACAAATACAGAGGGGGAGACTTTCAGTCAGCCATTGAACTGAGCACAGGGTTTCCAATGGGGGAGCTAGAGAAAGGACCTAAGGAGCTGAAGGGGTTTGCAGTGCCACAGGAGGAACAACAATATGAGCCACCCAGTACTCCCAGAGCTCACAGGAACAAAAACATCAACCAGATAGTACACATGATGTTACCCATGGCTCCAGACGCATAGGCAGCAGAGACAAAAACATTGACCAGATAGTACACATGGTGTTACCATGGTTCCAAATGCATAGGCAGCAGCAGATGGCCTTGTTGGACTTCAAAGGGAGGAGAGGCCCCTGGTCCTGGAAAGGCTAGATGCAGCAGTGTAGGGGAATACCAGGAAGCAGGAGGGGGTTGATTGGGGAACAGGGGGAGGGGAGATGGCTTACGGGATTTTCAAGGGGGTAAGACCAGGAAAGGAGAAATCATTTGAAATGTAAATAAAGAATATATCTAAAAAATACAGACATGCAGAACTTATTTATAATTTTAAAACCAGTCAGAAACAAAAATGAGGTGGCTTCACACATCTTATATATTTAGACCAAACAAAATTTTCTTATCCTTTCTATCTATAATTTCAAGAGAAATGGCATCTTGTCACTTGCTGAACCCAATAAATACAATTGTAGACGCTTTTCTAGGAAAGAAAACAAAAACAAAAACAAAAAAACAGCCATCAACTTACTTGCCATTGAACTTGAGAAGCTGCTGGCCCCTTTAAAAGCAGCTTTTCTACAGCTGTGCTTGACTTCCAGCTATAGTGAAGGGTAACTTAGTAGTCTCTGCTGTGCAAATTGAGACTTCCTTGTAAACAAGTTAAAGTAAATCTGATGGATAGCCAGCAGATAAAGTTTTAACTATTTTTTCTTTTCAACCTGAAACACAGCAAACAACAAAACAGAAACAATTATAAATTTACAAATGTGGACAGGACTGGTGCACCAGTGACAGACAATAGAAAAAGAGGAAAGAGAGCTTGAACCCAAACTAAGGGTTATCCCCAGTAGGAGCCAGAGCAGAAGCAGGATGTCTCCTGATTTCCTACTGTCCCTAAGAGAGCTCTGAGCTAACTCATAACCATATTTCTTCTCTTTTGCTAGTGTATCCCAGATAGGGTAGAGGACAACTGCTTTTCTGAGACCTATTCTCTCTCTCTCTCTCTCTCATGTCATGTGTATATTTACAGTTCCTACTTCTGGGAACCATCCACTGCATAAAACTACTTAAGCTAACAATTTTTCTAACATCTGTTTTTTAAAGCCCTGTTCCTCTCACCTGATGCAGCTCTTGACTTCAGACAAATGCCTTTATAGAATTCCCCCTGTTCCAAATGCGCTGTCACCTCTAGGTGAATTCAGTTTCCAGTTAACACTTATTCAGCCTAGCTGTATCCTATTTTAATGCACCTCCTGCAACAACACCCTCCAAAAAAATAAACTTTATGCCTAACTTTAGCATTAATGCAGTTTGATGCTTCAGGATACTGTTACTTTTCTTCCATTTTCTGTGGAGCTCCACCCAAGATACCATTTCTCAGTTGGTTCACCCATTTTCAGTCCCCTTGTTTAGGTGCTACCAGTAATCATCCAGCAGCCATGGATGAACTGGGTCTACCTGAAAGACGGGCTGGAAATGAAAAAAGGGTTTGAGGGAAGGATGAAGCCAAGACAAAGTTTGTGTTTATATAGGGAAAGCCCACAGACCTCATCCTTTGTTTCAGCTGGATTAGGTTGAAAAGCAAGCTCAGCAGGCAGTCTACTCCTGTAGGAAATCGCAAATGCAGTTAGGCCAGAAACTCCAGCCAGGTTGTAAAACCATTGTTGGTCTGTTTAGCCTATTCAGGCTAAGGGGAAGGGCACAAGTTGCTGTTGCTAGTTTCTGGACTTAAAAGTCTCAGAATAAGCTCAGGATGTCCTAGAAGCCATCAGTACTCATAATTCATTCTACTACATTTAGACATATTACATGCAGAAATGTGCATAAAGGTGAACCTTCCCACAAAGTTAAGACATACTGGGAATAAGGACAATGATGACTCATCAAGGAGAGGCTCCCTGGGAGACAGGTGGAGATAAGCTCATTGTTTACCCAGTCTCATATTTCTTCTAGTTAGTTCAGAGCCCTCATGGTTATCTTCCTCATTGTTCCTAACATCACTTAAAAAACAAAAAAAAAAACTTTTAATTGATTTTTTGAGTGCATGTGTTAGGGTGCTTGCTTATGCATGTGTGCATGTATGTATGTGCAGTGTGAGTGTGTATGTATGTATGCATGTATGTATGTATGTATATTCATGGAAGACAGAAGAAGGCATTCTATGCCCAGGAGATAAAGTTGACGTGGTTTGGAGCCAATGAAGATTGAGACTGCAAACTTAACATAGGTCCTCTTTAAGAGAATAGGAACTCTTAACTGCTGAGCTGTCTCTCCAGGCCCCACTCCCATACTGTTTTAACCTTTATATTAAGTCTAAACATCACATCAGTCATCAAAGCTAATGGCAGTCCAGGAGGGGGGGATAGTATAAAGAGAGGAATGGAGGGAGATGGCCATTAAGAGGAGCGAGGAAGGAACAAGGAGATTTTCAGAGAATGGAGGCAAGAGGGGAGATGGGCAACAAAACTTCCCAGAATAACCCTGGGGAACAGGTAGTTAAGAAAACTTAAGGAGATTATTACTTAGCCAAAGAAGCAAAACCTAGATTCTGACTGGGCACCTACAGATTTGGAGAAGCCTCTGAGGATTTGGAGCCCACAGGCTATCTTCCTTTCTCCCAAGAAGAAACACTTGCTTGGCTGCACAAGATTCCTTCTCTCACCCAGTAATCTGCCACATCAAGGCTTCCACAGATATTTCTCAATGCAAAAGGAGGCATTATGGTGTGTGATTAAAACATTAGCATGTTCATGTTACTTTTATGTTCATGAATAATTTAGCTTTCAAAGTAATGTTTCAGTAACATAGTTGTGAATGTCATTTGTTTCCTTTTTTTACAAGAAAAAAAATGATATCCACATACTTGCATTGTATAAAGATTACAAGCTGGATTCTGATGGGGGTGTTGAGTTGTTAATATTTTGGGGTGAAAGGATATTTTCAATTTCCCACAGAGATGCCTTCTCAAAGTGAAGGCATGGGTCTAAAGCATTGCCATGGAATGCTTTTCTTTATCAGACTTAGGATCTTTACTCAGGCTAGTTCTGATGTGACTCTGATGGGTAACAAGGTGCCAAGTCACATGTCAACTTCTGTATCATCTTCCTCTTGACTGGATGGAAAGTCCACGATTAGGCTTCAGTGTTGGAAACACACTATCTGTTCTTAGATGAGGTCCTTCTGTGTCAGTAACCTTTCCCTGCACACTGCAGACAGGTACTTGGACTTCTTCTGCCCACAGTTCTATGTGAACACATGAGTAGACAGGTGGCTTTTCCAGGGGCCTTGGGACCATGTTTAAAAATGTAGCCAGGGACTCCCCAAAGTAGAGTTCATAGCAGGAAAACTGCCTAAATGCAGTGGAGAAAGAATTCCTTGGGGCTGCTGGATAAGGGGTCTGTTGAATGCAACCTGTCAACATGTGTACCTAACATTTTGACATTAAAATTTTAGCAATGTAACTTTACAGTGCTGTGTTGGGCTGCACTTATGATTATCTAGCCTGCACTCTCTGTGGTCTGAATGGTGTGTATTTCATAAGTCTGACAGTGTAGGAAAACAAGAAAACTGAGTGAACTTCCAGAGCCAGAGGCCTTGAGCGACAAGACAAACTCAATTGAGGATATAATTAGAAAACCACAGAAAATTGAAGATTCCCTCAAGCAAAACAAAGCTAATTGAAATGTCAACAGCATCAACTTGTATTCACAGAAAGCCAGTGTCCAATCTATGCCCTAAGAACCTGACTGGAAACCATTGCCATGAAGTGATTTTCCTTAATTGGGCAAGACACTGATTCAGACAATGCCTGTTCAGCATAGATTAAATAAAAGCAAAGTTATTTAGCCTAGGTTGTTTGATGAAAAGAATGCATCTGGGGGTAATTGGAAGAGGTAGGATTTGTGTTCACCTCACTGGCTTCATCTAATCAAAAATCAAACCCTGTTAAGACATTCTTCTGCAGAGTCTGAGGTGATCCAAGCTCCAAGCTTACAGAAACTTCAGAGTCAACAGCTTCCTAAACCTTCCAGGAGCTGAGGAGAGAAAGGTAGCCCAGAGAAAAAGAGGTATGTACAGGGGAGGAGTATAGAGAGGACAACTAAGTAAGGCAAGAAAAGGATAAGAGTTAGGAGTGGGGAGAGGAAAGAGGAGGAATGAGAAGAATGAGAGAGAAAGGAAATGAAAGAGGAGAATGGCTGAGAGATGAGTTGGAGAGGAGAATGGGGGTGGAGAGAAAAATGGGGGAAGGAAGAATGGGGAAGGGGAAAAGAGGGGAAGGGAGAGAAGGGAATACAAAAGGGATAAATGGAAAGAGAGGAGAATGAGAAGGGGAGGGGGAGATAGAAAAGAATAGGAGGAGGTGGAAGAGGAGGAGGATTAGAGAGGAGAGAGGAATAGTGGAGAGAAAAGTTCCCACCCACTGCCCTCATAATATTCCACAGACCTCACCCATTTCAATCACCATGCTGGGGTGTCTCAACAGATTCATTTAGGATAATACAAATAAAGCCCATTTGCAGCGTCTCTGGTTTCTAAACTCCCATCTGCCTATAACAACCATAGAAAGAAACATGAATCTTCACTCTCAGAGTTATTTTTTGACTAACAAGAAGCAAGATCATGTCCCACGAAGAGAAGCAAGCCATACTTTATTCGTCAAGCAGTAAATTTTTAAATATAACACCAAGCTTGGATAAGGAAGGACAGAGGCATCAGCATGATCCTGCCCTTGAGGTTCATAGCTTGGTCCTACTTCTTGTGCTGTTTTTTTGCTTCTAAATCTGTGCCCAGAAAGAACTGATCTTCTGTGTCCCCTCCCTCATTACCCTGCTGTCTTAGTTTCACTTGTTACTGTGACAAAATTACCAGACAAAAATCATCTTAGGGGAGAAAGGACTCATTCATACTGCAGGTCCCAGTTACAGTTCATTATTGAAGAAAAGTCAAATCTGCTACCTACATTTAATAATTACATTCCCACCTCAATTAACACAATCTAGAAGCTTTTTCAAACATTGCCAGAGTTTTATCTACTAGGTGATTCTGTATACTGTCATGTTGTAAATAAGATTCGCCATCACTGACAGGTTTCATACTTCACTCACGTCTAAGGACACCTGACCTGAAGCAGAGCCAGGAACAAAATGCAAAATATAGTGTCTACCTCTCAGTTTGTGCCAGGATATAGTGAATTGCTTACTGTTAATGGCACTGAGAACAAGAAACCAGTCAGAATGTTGCTTATGGAACAATACTTAATGGGGTGTGGATGCTTCAGGTACTAAGTCTGAAGCACAGCCCAGCCAGCCACTCTGTCCTGCAAACCCACAGACCCAATTGAGTGTATAGGTTTTGGGATAAATGGAGCTTTTATCAGGGGAATGTGGGTAGAAATGTCACCACAGAATCTTCTATAATGGCTTTTTATTAACCAGCACTTTACAACATGAGAGATACTGAATTAGACATCCATTATTTGCCACTCCCTAGGGAAGAAGGATGCTTTCTTGAATCCTTGAATCCTGAGAGAGTCACGAGGAATAACAGAACTCATAGAGATGGAAGACCTGCTTACTAAGGGGTGCTGAGAAGCGGAGTCACTTGCCTTAGCAAAGAGGAACTTATAAGACACAAAGAAAGAGTCCCCTTCCTTAGGAGTATATATCTCTCTCTGAATACCATGTTTAAAATGGTCCCCAGGATTGAGATCCTTTTATGTACCTTTGGCTCCCTATGTGTTTGAAGAGGAAAATATTATCTTCACATGTTTGTTCTCTAGTTTTGGACATTTTGTGTGTTGCACCAAGTGCATACAGTGTGAAACAAGTGTGCTTTTTTTTTTTTGGACAAACTATCTATTTTAGGGTCAGCTTGGTCAGACTTGCTGTTATCTAGAACATCTAAGGCTGGTTAGCTCTTAGTTAATCTGAAATGCATCTCTGTCTCCCTAATGATTGCATCTCTGTCTCTCTAATGAGTAGAAAACACCTTTGACTTAGCACTGGAGTGGCACAGACCGAAGGGTCCTTGGAGATCCCTTGCTAGCCTGTCTAGCTTATTTTGGTGTGTTCAGGTTCCTGAGAGACTATCTCAAGAAGAAGGTAGATGACTCCTGAAGTTGACTTTTGACCTCCACAGGCAGGTAAATATATGTGCACATGTACCTAGACATGTAAGAACACACATACACACACACAAACACACACACACACATAAATTTAGAGGGAAAAAAACCAAGCTTCTGGATACAACAGCAACTTCAATAGACAGAAAGCTGGGTAGGGTCTCTGAAGATACTTAAATTAGCAGTACTGTCCAAGAATGTCACATTTAAGAACACTATGAACAGCAGAGGAAACACAGACTTAAAACTTAATTTTGACAATTAGGAAAAAAATCAAGTTTTCCACCCAAATAAATTAGAAAATAATGAGTTTTCTAATGAATAGCATTCAAGCATCTTAAGAAGGGGAATACTTTTCAGTTGTGTAAGAATATCATCCTGTGTTGGTGAGGCAGGGCAAATTGTTGAGGTTTGTTTCGTGGCGGATGGGCCCAGAAGGCTTTCTGATCTCATTACTACCATATTCTATTCTTGGCTCCTGGTGCAGCCCCATAAGCACATGCCTCCTACATCTCTTTGGATGGTGAGCCCCTGGCTTTCCTCAGCATGTGAGGTTCCTCTCTCATGAGGACCCACTGATAGTAAAGATAAGTTAAAAGAGGCACTTACAATGTAGCTATATATGCTACTTTTCTTGCTGTGAACAAATAGCTTTAGACAACTATGCTCATGTACTGATATGTGTAGGGATTTCAGACAAAGCAATGAGCTGTCCTCTTGACTTTCATTGACAGCTTGGATCTTACATTCTTCATGTGTGGTTGTATAATCATGATGCTGGGGTAGAAGGTCGTCATCATACAAGCTGAGACAGTATGGATGTTCTTCGGGGCAGTTGTATTCAGAGAGGATCCTTAGCAAGGAGGTATCTTCCTTAGAGCCCACCTGGAAATGAGCTGGGTTCCACCTCCAGTTATACCTGTTCTCAGGCATCCCCTCAACCTCCAATGAAAACAGACCCACCAAAGTGAGTCTGAAGTTCCTTAGACATCTATTGCTAGTCATAATCTAGTTTCTATGGCCACAACCCACATCCAACAGGAAGAAGGGAAAAGGTCATTTTGCGGAGCATCTTACAGAGTTTTAGTTCTTTTAAAATTTGGGCCAGTTAAATTTAAGAGAATTTTAATTCTTTTAAAATTCAGTTCAGTTTTGCATAAATCTCTTATTTCCTGCCATAGGAAGGTTTTGTATCACACACACACTCATCTCCAAATGAGTAAAGCAGTTGACTATATAAAACTGCTTATTTGTAGCTTAAATTTCAGAATAAATGGCCAGATAGTGGGAGAAAATGAAAGTAAGTCCCTATGGGAGGATTCTTCCCCAAAATAGTTCTTAAATGACCCATTACTCAAGAATCACTTGTTAAAATTCAAGAACATTTGCAGTATTTTCCAGTGAGTTTAATAATTTATTAATGTTTAATATTTTACAACAATAAAACCAAACATTAAATGAAAATTTATTTTTTTAGATTATTTGCATTTTATATTAGATATTTTTTATTTATATTTCAAATATTATCACCTTTCCTTGTTTCTCCTTTGGAAACCCCATATTATTTCATCCTACCCCTGCACACAGTAACCCACCCTTTCCTGCTTCCCTGTCCTGGCATTAACCTAACGCTGGGGCACCAAGTCTTCAGAGGACCAAGGTCCACTCCTCTCATTGATGTTCAACAAGGCCATCCTCTCCTACATATGCAGCTGGAGCCATGGATTCCATGATTACATTGGGTTGGTGGTTTAGTCCCTGGGAACTCTGAGGTTACTGAAAAGTTCATATTGTTGTTCCTCCTATGGGGCTGCAAACCCCTTCAGCTCCCTGGGTCCTTTCTCTAGCTCTTCCATTGTGAATCCTATGCTCAGTCCATTAGTTAGCTGAGAGCATCCCCCTCGGTATTTGCCAGGCCCTGGCAGAGCCTCTCGGGAGATAACTATATCAGGCTCTTTGCAGCAAGCACTTGTTGGCATCCCTAATAGTGTCTGGGTTTATCAACTGTATATGGGATAGATCCCCAGGTGGGGCAGTCTTTACATCAGTCTCCGCTCCACACTTTATTTCTGTATCTCTTTCCATGGGTATTTTCTTTCCCCTTCTAAGAAGGAACAAAGTATCCACACTTTGGTCTTTGTTCTTGAGCTTCAGGTTGTCTGTGAGTTATATCTTGAATATTCTGAGCTTCTGGGCTAATATCCACATATTAGTGAATTAATACCATGTGTGTTCTTTTGTGATTTTGTTACCTCACTCAGGATGATATTTTCAAGTTCCATCCATTTGCCTAAGAATTTCATGAATTCACTCTTTTAATAGCTGAATAGCATGCCATTGTGTATATATACCACAATTTCTATACCCATTCCTCTGTTGAAGAACATCTGGGTTCTTTACAGCTTCTGGAGATTATAAATAAGGCTGCTATGAACACATTGGAGCATGTGTTCTTATTACATGTTGGAACATCTTCTGGGTATATGCCCAGGAGTGTTATAGCTGGGTCTTCAGGTAGTACTATGTCCAATTTTCTGAGTAGCTACCAAACTGATTTTCAGAGTAGTTATACGAGTTTGCATTCTCACCAGCAATGGAAGAGTGTTCATCTTTCTCCAAGTCCTCTCCAGCATCTGCTGCCACCTAAGTTTTTGATCTTAGCCATTCTCACTGGTGTGAGGTAAAATCTTAGGGTTGTTTTGATTTGCGTTTCACTGATGGCTAAGGATGTTGAACATTTCTTTAGGTGTTTCTCAGCCATCCAGTATTTCTCAGGTGAGAATTCTTTGTTCATCTCTGTACCCGTTTTTTTAATAGGGCTATTTGCCTCTCTGTAGTCTAACTTTTAGATGAAAATTTCATATCTGCTATTATAAGCAAAATGGAATGTGAGTCTCTGGGCAATGCTGGGTACCAGAGGCTCCCCTACCCATCCAAGATCAGAATACAAAGCTAAACTCCTCTGCCTGTCAGCAACCCCAAGTCTCCTTGAATTTACACCTGAAGATGATATGAGTTTTGTTAAACAGCACTATTTGCTGATGGAGGGATTTAACCATGTCAGATAGTTCTGTTCTCTAGATTTTTTTCAACTGTGTATTCCTGAAACATTTATCACTAAAACATCTTGTATTCTCTTTGAAAGAATTTGTGGCTCTGAGATAACAAATGCAAATTTGATTTAAGTTTCATCTCCTCTGTCCATTTCTCTGTCTCTTTCTCTGCAAATATATTGTGTGTGCAGGCATATGTGTGCCTTGCATACAGAAGCCATCATTCAACAATGGTTCTCTTTTTTCATGTGTCTCCAACCTTATCTACTGCTTTTGGGGACAGTCAGTGTTTTTCACTGGCCTGGAATCTGGTATGTAAATTAATCTGACTGGACTGTGAACCCTGTGGTCGGTTTGTCTCTACCTCCAACAACTGGATTACAAATATGGAACAATATGCTTAGCTTTTGTTTTATTTGGGTGGTTCTGAGGGAATTATCTCAGGTCCTCATGCTTGCAAGGCAAGAACTTTACCAAATAAACTTTCTCACTTGTTTTATTCTACATATATTTTATATACAATTCATGAATATCTTACAATAATCAATGAGAGAAAAATACTTTTAAAATTTTTATTTGTTACTGTCATTATAAGTATGTGTCTGTGTGTTTGTGTGTACATGTATTCATGTGTATGGTGTGTGTGTATGCACTTCTGTGTGTGTGTATCTCTGTGTGTGTGTACCTCTCTGTCTCTCTGTGTCTTTGTCTCTCTGTCTCTCACTGTATGTGTGTGTGTGTGTTTGTGTGTGTGCATGCACATGCATGTGTACACATGCCATTCTATATATGTGCAGATCAGAGGACAGCTTCCATTCCTTCTTTATGAGGTTCAGGGTTCCAACTCAGGTCTCCATATTTGCTCACTCAGCACTTTACCACTAACCAACTTCCTAGCTCTTTTTATCTTTATGTTACACACAGGAAATTCACATAGATCAGATGTAACTTGCTGAGGGTCCTTTGACTTGGAGCAGCACTGCTCTACATTGACAATCAGACTGTGACTGACACACTGTATTCTTTCTTTCTAACGTAGTAAACAGTTTATTTCAAACCACCATTAGTTTTGGTGAACCAGCAAATGCTTTACAAATAAGATTGTTTCTGTAAGCACATGGATTACAGTTGTGTAATTCAATAAAAGACATGTGCTTGAATTACATTCAGCATAATATGGATAGTCAACTGGACAGGATCTTGAATCTCTCCAGAGACAAATCTGAAGGCCTGTTTATGAGGGATTTTCCAGATTAGGTTAGTTTAAGATAGGAAGAATAATCCAAAATGTAAATGTTACTATGGGATAGAGTCCCAGACACAGGAAAAAGAGAAAGTAAGATGAGTATCATATTCATTTCTCTTTGGTTCATTGCTGTGAACACCATGCAGCCAATGGTCTCATTCTTCTGCTACCATACCTGCTATTCAGTGAGGTATAACTCTGACACCAAAATATGATGAAGGAGAATTCTGCTTGAGCTAATGTACAAGCAGGCACCTGCTCCCCAATGTTTATGGAGAAGAACAGTGAGAGAATTCTGATAATATAGAAGTTACTTGGAAGATTGACCAAGAGGATGGATAATTTTGAAATAAATGCTATTTATTCATTCAGTAGACACCTTCCAAATGAACTGAGTATGTGAGCAATACCACACACCTTGGGGCAGTAGAATAAACACTAGGTTCTTATCTCAATGATCCTCTCACATCACTTTACTATTGGTCTTAGTTACTTATCTTGTTGCTGTAACAAAATACTTGACAAGAACAACTTAAAGAAGAAAAAGTTTGTTTGTCTGTTACAGTACCAGGAAATACAGTCTATCAAGCCACAGAAGACATGGCTCCAGGAGTATGAGAATGTTGCTGCCACTGTGTCCTTGGTCAGCTAGCAGAGAATGATGATTCCATGCTCAGCTCAATTTCTCTTTATTCAGTCTAGGGCTCCAGCCTCTGCAATGTTGTCACCCACATTTATGATAGATCTTCCGATTTTCATTAATCTAATCTTGAAACTCTCCCACAGACACACTCAGTGATTTGTCTTTAAGGCAATTCTTGATCCTCTCAAGCAGACAGTACATAGTAACCACCACACTTTGTGATTCAATCAATGTTGGAGAGTTTATAACCAATAAAATGGGTGTATTGGTATTAATGTGTCTTTAGGAAAACTTTTTGCTAGAGTTTTATGTCCAAGTACACTATACAACCATCCTCAGATTTATCCTCCCATTTTGTCATACCTGATGACATTCTCTTCCAAGATTCCTAAGCTTTCATTATGTGGCTTTGCCATTTGTTTTATACAAAGCAGGTGGTGAGAGAATATTGTGAGGCATGCACCTAGTAACTTCCTATCTGGGAATTGAAAGAGCACCTACCATCTTCACCCACAATATGTTGGCAAAATGCAGAAGTCTACAACACATGCAAGGAAGTGTAGGTGGAAGTATGTAACCTAAAATTCTGTCCAATCTTTTTAATACCATATCTCTTCAAAATCAAACTTTAATTTATGCCAAGGACCAGTCTCTGCATGGAGATGAGTTCCTTAGAGAAGGAGTGTTTAAGCAAGGTGAAAAAGTAAGACTTGAAAGCAAATCTTGTAATACAAGCTGATGGCCTATGTTTGCTCAAAATAGCTTTCCAGACTGCTCCCTCTAGAGACAACTCTCTCTTGTAATTCCATAGGACTCTATGGATAACTCATCCCTTGCAGATTAAAAGTCTACTCTTCTGTTTGCATATTAATACAACCAATACCCTAGCTTCCCTGTTGATCATCCCATTAATCAGCATCCTATGACACTAGCAGCTTCATTCTTAGAAAGAAACTTTTTTTTTAACAGTAAAAATAAGTTCATAGATCTACCTGCTTTGAAAGCACACACAATGTGCTATATGGGTGGGATCCCATTCTGGTATCACCATTTTCTACTATGCCTGAGCCTACTCTAGCTCTTTCCCAGGCTGATCATGAACTCAAGAATCTGTGTGGCTTTGTATCTGTCTAAGAAGCTGGCTCATAATTCAGCTTCCTCTGTTTTTTTCCAGTCTACAAAGCTCCTTTATTGAATGCTTATGTTTTGCAAAGTTGAGCAATTACATGTTCTTGAGATCATGTTTTCAGAGATCTTTCCCACAGCCCTAAGGAATGACTTGAAGGTCTAAGAATATACAATTTTGTTGAGATATTAGGTACATCATTGCTTCCCAGAATCATGCTGTCTCTGATTACCACAGAGTCATTAACCTTGACAGAGAGGTCATTTCTTGAAATAAGAACATGAAAATATGTACATTATTATATAAAAAAGCCTTATGCCTATAGCAAGAATCCTCACTCATGGAGGTTCCCACTCTGCTGGCTCTGTTCTTGGGGTGAGAACCAAGTCACACAATCTTTTACATGGCCAATCTAGGAAATTACTTGTGAAATTTATTTTTTTTTTATTTCTCTGTGTTTATGATGTATAAACATGTGTGTGCACATGTGTACATGGCATTCATATAAGTGAGTGTAAATATATGTATATGACTAGTTTGAGAAGGTCAGAGGACGAATTCAGATGTCATTTATTTTTACTTTTTCTTGACACAGTCTATTTGCTGTTTGCTGCAGCATAGAGAAACGTAACACTCCAAAAAGCTTCTGTGATTCTCTTGTCTTTTTTTCCCATTTCATGGTAGGAACACAGGGATCAAAGATATGTGCTACAAAACCTGATTTTTCAAGGGTTTTGGGGTTTTAAACTTAGGTTCTCACAATTGCAAAGCAAATGTTTCCAAAAATCCTCCTTCCCAGCCCATTCTCCAGACATACTATTCATTTACCCAAAGGCTTTGAGATTAGAGAAGCTATTAGACTTGCCAATCCTACCTAATATAACCTCTTTTTATTGCCATTTTCACCACATTTAAATTTTGAAAAGAAGAATCAGAAAGTAGCTTGCCTGAAGAGAACTCATACAACTATTCTTGATGGCAGAAGAAGTAATTCATAAGAGTGAGATTCCTGTTCTTTCAGAGAGTTTGCCAGAAAACTACCATTTACCTACTCTGTGTTAGGGATACTTGCCCTCAAGTCTCCAAAAATGACCACATTTGAGGAGATGGAATATAAAAAGCTCATGTTTTTACATATTTTCAGTCAAATGACAGACCAGCTGTGACTTTATTGACTCTGTAGCTTCTGGGGGAGGCCTGGCTTTTGCTTGCAAGCATAGTGACAGGGAAATTTTCCAGCTCCACATTTAAGAGAGAAAAACTAATCTGTAACTCTTATATTTGTCAGTGCTGATATATTTCCCAACTCACAAACTTGGGTCAGACATGCATCTCCTGAGAGGCAGTAAAAATGATAATAAACTCTCTCTTTTTTTTTTCTTGGTCTTTCCATGATGGAGACAGGCTTCCATTATATCTTTAAAAGATTCTTTTGTTTTTCTTCCTATTTTTTATTCCTTTTTTGATTATATCAAATTTAAAATCACTTGGAAGGGATAGAATATTAGACTTATTCACTGTGCCCTCTGCAGAGTACCCTAGTTTGGAATTTGAGCAGCTCTTGTGTCAGTTTCCAGTCAAAACCATAGGCTGTACTCTGTGTTGTGTGTAGAATGCAGACATCCTAGGGAGCAGAGGTAAGTAGTGGCATGAAATTAACATTACAGCTGTCCTTGATGTGAAGGGAGATAATTCTATCCTCACTGTGAGTCATGATAGTTAAAAGGCAGACAACAGTTAGAAGATGTCGAAATTAAGTTTAACTAGAAGACAGCTAAATTTAAAATTCTACCATTCTCAATGGATTTCTCTATGGACATCTTTTTTAGCCAATAGACTTCTTTATACATCGAAATTGAAAATGACTTTTAGTTAACATTTGTTTTCATTTTTAGAGGAAGGATTCCATGAAACCCAGGGTAGACTCAAGCACAGGAAGACAAGGATGACCTTGAACTTCTCATATTTTGCCTTTATCCCAAATGTAAGTGTGCCATGTGCCAATACACTTGTCTTTAAGTAATGTTGGGCCTCAAACATTTTTTGTTTTGTGGCTTTTAGGCAAGCACTTCACCAGCCGAACTACAGCTACCACCATGCTAACATTTATCTCTTGCTTACTACATGATATCCATTGTGTTAACTGATTCACATATTACCTCATCTAATATAGCTAGCAAGTTCTTGAGCAAAGTATTGTTATAGTCCACATTTACAAGCTCAGGAAAGGAATTCAAGAAAATATAAATGTTCTCCACAATGTAGCTCATCTGAATTGTAATATTCAATCTGGCTCTTCTTAACCATTGTCCTATACTGGACAATAGCAATGGCTCTATAAGTGTCATTGCTCCCAGAAGAGCTACATTTTGAGAGGCTCACAATATCCCTTCAGTGCTGAGTTCTATCTCCTGCACAGTGGACCTAAGGTCACTGTGACTCTACTTCATCTTGCTACTGAGAAGGAGGTGAGGGACCATGCTCAATTCTTCAAACTGGACATCAATCCAACTTTTAGTTCCACCACTTTAGAAAGTACAAAATCTTTGGACCAAACCCAGAAAAATCTACTAAAAAATGTCAGTTTTATTCAAACTGCTATATTCACTGTATCAATTTTCCCTTCTGTGTGGCTCACTTAAAGGCTAGAATCCTTCCAGTGCAGAGGTCACACAATGTTTTAGATGTACAGTGATCTATCAGGAGGAACCATGAATGACCCACAGAGACAGGTCTGTTAGAGTGGAAGATGTTTTACAAAACTGCCTTTCAAATCACCTGAAGTTTTTTATGTCTTTGTTGCATGAAGAAATGGTTAACTTGTGATCACACGGAAAGGGAAGTGTATCCTCCTTAACCTTGGTCCACACATGTGGTGTTTGAGGAAAAGAGCTCAGCAAATGATGCTCATGGACAGGACCAGGAGAATTTACAGGGATCCTGGGAGAAGGACTCAGCAGGAGATGCTCATGGACAGCACCAGGAGAGGCTATGAGGATCCTGTCACTCCTTTCCATGTGATAGATTTGCTGTTCTTTTTTCTCCCCTATAAAAATGTATTATTGTAGGACTAGGGGGATAGTGAAGTATTTGTTGAAAAAAGAGTACTAAAGCTAAATACCCAGCACCTACATAAATCTGGACATGGTGTCCATCAAAAGCAGGACAGAGAGATTGTGTCAAAATATAAAATGAATACATGAACCCCTGGCCTCCACATACACACACAAATGTGCACCTAAATTTCACACACACACACACACACACACACACACACAGACATAGACAAACACACACACACACACACACACTACAATATTGAAACAACACACTCTACCAAAGAAATATGTACAATTACTCAGTGTTAATAAAAAAATTGTAAAAGAAATTAGAATATTAACTACTAATATTTCCTCCAACCAGGCTTCAGGTGTGGATCCATCATCAAAGGGCAGTGTGCAAATACAGGCAATACACCTAATACTGTGCTCTTCAGGGAACAGGGCTCAATATTTTCCTCTGGTCTAGATCTTTGGAACAAAGTAATAAAAAGGTTTTTTGAGTTGGCCTTGGAGGGACTTCTGGAGGAATTAAGTTTTATTTTGCTTTTTTTAAAAACAGTCTTTGTTTTATGTTTTTAATTGGTTATTTTGCTTAACACAAGAAATGATGAGTTTCATTATGACCTCTTTATACTTACATATTATCATAACTTGTTCTCATTGGGCCCTCTACTTATGGCCCCTCTTCTATCTTCCTCCTCCCTTTACCCCATTTCTTTTCTTCCAGTTACTCACAGTTTCTACATATGCTCACTCTGTGAGCTGCAGGTGATATTTCAGAAGGGAAATGATCACTAATTTTCACTTAACTAGTTTTACTCTTTAAATACCATTATTTATTCATTAACCTTTGGAATAATCATACTTCATATTTAATGGATCCAATTATTCTCTTTCTGCCACACCTGTGAAACATGCTACTTTCCTTATTTAAAGCTTTGTGAGACATGATCTGTGATGTTATATCATTCTAGGCAAGGAACTTTACAGTCCCAAACCCCAGGAAAAGATTATTAGAGCAATAAGCCTTCACCTTTGCCCACCAGTTTAATTTTATTATTCTGTTCACAACCTTCCTGGGGGTAACAATTTTATTAACAATTTGAGGTAACTGGGCATGGTGGCACACACTTTTAATGTTGAAACAGGCACATCTGGCCAGTCTGGTTTATATATTGATTTTTCACTATAGACAGGAATATGTGCAGAGACACTGTCTCAAAAAAAAAAAAAATTCTGGGCAGTGGTGGCACATGCCTTTAATCCCAGCACTCAGGAGGCAGAGGCAGGTGAATTTCTGAGTTCAAGGCCAGCCTGGTCTCCAGAGTAAGTTCAAGGATAGCCAGGGCTATACAGAGAAACTCTGTCTCAAAAATAAATAAATAAATAAATAAATAAATAGCATAGTTTTTCTTATGTGCATTCTAGGAAGTGATATCACCTTCCAGTGATAACCTTTACCTAGCTTTTCCTGAAAATACTCTCCCCTTAATAATTGTAAGCAGGTAAGAAAGATTGGTAGAGAGAATATCCCCAATTATACTACTCAGAAATTTTAATATTACTTTTTAATTTCCTCTTCAAATTTTCTCACCTGTATGTGGATGTATCTTTCACTTTCTTTCACAGTGGGTTATTTTAGCTATTTCTAGTCCAATTCCCATAGCTTCACTTTAAAATTTCATTTATCCTAAAAAAATTTCAGACATACTTTGAAATAAAATAAATCCTGTATAGAGAACTTTGTTTTTTTGACCACTCTTAGTACACATGTACTCAGATTTACACAACTGAGATTATTTTTAAAGTGAATCCTACAATTCTAACATTTTCTCATGAATTATCTCAGTGTATGTTCAGGTTTCATTTCTATTGCCATAATAAAACATTCAGACCAAAAGCAACTTTGAAGAGTGGAGGATTAATCTGGTTTATACTTCCAGGGCACAGGTCATCACTAAGTGTAGTCAGGGGAGGAACTCAAGCAGTGACTTGAAGTAGAAACTGTTAGAATCCGTCGGAAGACCCCCACTCAATAAGACCACAGAGCCCAGAATCACTGCAATCCGCAAGAGGTTTAATGTTCCAATGTACATTGGAGTTCCCCAGCATGCAGGCAAGAGGAGACGATGAGCACACAAAGCATACCCTTTTTATAAACTTTTTGGCGGTGAGTTCAGCAGTTGCCTGAGTTGGACGACTGTGATTGGCTACCCTGAGCAACATTTAAAATTTTTGGTCAACTCAAATGGGGAGGTTGTCTCTGCCATTCAGCCCTATCCTGCCCACCTTGTGGTATTCGTGGTATTTCCTGGCATTGTCTTTTAGTTACTTCCCTCTCTGTACTAACCCTAGGCAGGGTATTTCTGTTTAGCCCGTTTCTATATCTGTCCTTACCCCAGGCAGTAATGGATGGAGTGGAAAGTTCCTGTCTGGCTGTGAGCCCCTATCCTTGGTAGTGGGAAGCTGGCCTGCTGTTTCTGACAGGGTTGTCACATTCCTCCCTTTTTTTAATGATCATATCCTGAAATGAGGTCTCATACTGTCCTTGTTTCTGGTACTGTTGCTGAAGCATTAGCACCTGAATGATACTGACCCATAGTTAAAGATTAAGGGTCCCAGGGACAGGATCAATAATAGGGTCATCAGTGGTCCTAATAAGGGGAGCAAATAAAGTAAAATACCATTCCAGGTGCCCCACATGGGGCTATTAAAAAGCTCTTGAGGTCTTTTTTCTCTGATCTACAAATTCATTGGGCATTGGCCCCATTGCTCAGGTGGCTGGGTGGGTCACCTGCTTAATTCAGGAATTTATAGATCTGGAAGAAGAGGAACTTCACCTTGGTTGAGCATTCCACCCTAGGTGAAGGAGATTATGGCTAACACAGGAATCCCAGCTCAAAAGCTGGGAGAGGAACTTCACCTTGGTCAATGTGAAGTTCCTGCCAGGTGGCATGGCACCCCAATATGGCTCTCTACATCTCTTCTCTTTTTATTAGTTTTAAGAGAAGGTAGCAAACAAGTGGATAGACATCCACCAAAAGACAGTGGGCCTTAACCAGGGAGGGGAAAGCAGGGGGCTGATCCTTTCAAATATTTTGTGTCTTTTGCAGAGGAGAGGATTTAGGCTTCCTTGTCATTATTTTAAGGACCGCCTCTCGACACCAACCTCTATGCAATCAGGTGTGCTTTGCAGGGGACTCAGAGACAGAAAAACATGGTCCTCCCCTTGCAGCTTTGCCTGCACCTCACACTGGTACCCATGTCAGCTCGTAAGCAGACACACATAGATCTGAGTTCTGTGTGGCTCCATGAAGGAGATCCACTTGTATAAGTTTTGATGCCAAGGGGTCGATTTGTTGCCAAGCAGCAGTAGGTGCTCTTAACCACTGAGCCATCTCTCCAGACCCTAGGTGGAAACAACCAGTATGCTTAACATATAAGGTTAAGAGTTGGAAGCAGAACAGGATCTGCAGATATCCTGAGGTATCCAATTCAGTTGCAAATTAAGAACTTTCATACACAAAGGCTAGCCTCTGGGGTGGGGGAGGTACCTTTGTGAATCAACAGATAAGCTGTTACTTCTCAGAAAGAGTGGAGACCAGATTCTAAATTAATTCAGGTGGCTGATAAAGATTATTAGCCATCTTCATAATTGGAATCTCCAATATTGGATTTGTTTCTAGACCAGACCATGATTGAGTAAACTGATCACGTTAAAGGAAAGAGAAGAGTCATTATAACTCCTCCTTTACATTAATTTTTCTAACTAAGTCAGTTTTAACAATCTCCATGTCCTCTGTCTCACAAGGTCTAAAAGCTTGAAGCAAGGCAGTTTATCTAATCTGGAACATAGGCAAGTAAAGTCACCCTTGTCAGGGCACTCAGCAAGTTCACAGGTCGGTATTATCTTAAGCATGTCACACCCATCACTCTGGCAGCTACCATGCTTCTGTAGCTTTCTTTCCTTGTCTGGTGGCCTGTATGCTTGGAGAGGAAGGGTCACCACAGGGCCTGGGGGGTGCAGCTTGTCGACTCCGGGTCCCTATAGCTGGTCCAGAACCAGCCTCAGAAGATGGAGGTGAAGGGGACGGTGGTGATCTCTCTGTGGATTCAAAGAAGAAAGGTAGGGAGAAGGGACTAAAAGGAGGAGATTGGCATCAGGATCTGATAAGACAGTCTTCTTGGGGGTCTCCTGGAAAGCATACACCCCCACCAGCAGAGAGATCCTGTGGAGGAAAGGAGGGGACGGACCCAGGAGGGCGGAAAAGTGTCTAAGTCTTCCCAGATGAGGCTATACAGGGTTCGGGTGACTCGCAGACCCATTCCCAAAGATTTGCATCTTGATACCTTTGATAATAGAAAGAGAAAAGGAGCCCTGGGCCGGCCATCCAGCCCCAAAAGTGGGCCACTCTGAAGAACACAGTCTGCCACTTTCCCTTTCTAACTTCCACTGACAGGTTGTGAGCTCTACTTTGAACTTCCCTCCAATGGTCTAATGGCAGAGTCAGAGGAGTAGAAGCAGTCTGTCCCGTGGTTTCAAACAGTCAGTCAGTTCAAGTCCAAAAACGAAACCAAGGCCAAAAAGACACACTAAGAAAATGACAACATGATCACTTGGGACACGGCCTGTTGGGGCTTCCATCTGTGCCCGAGGGCGGGTTGGCGCTGTGGTCGTCTGGGTGCCAGATCGGCGGGCCATCGTGACCACAGAGCAGCTTGTGTGTAACCTGCTCCCAGGTGCTGGGCTGATCTGCAGTAACCAGCGCGCCAGTTCTGCGGTGGGACCTTCTGCCTGGTGGAGGGACCCCGCGCAGGGAGGGAGCCTGCCAGCTTCCCTTTGCGACCTCTGTTCTCGCGGACTGCGCTGGAGAGACCGGTACCCAGGCTCTCCCCCCAATATAACATCACTTGGGACACGGACTGTTGGGGCTTCCATCTGTGCCCGAGGGCGGGTTGGCGCTGTGGTCGTCTGGGTGCCAGATCGGCAGGCCATCGTGACCACAGGGTGAGCGGCGCCACGGAGAGTGCCCTCCGCCATCTTTGCTCCAGTGACCAGGTAGTTGGGACCGCCAGGCTCAGAGACAGACAGGCATAATATCTCTTCGGGTTGAGGCAGCTTGTGTGTAACCTGCTCCCAGGTGCTGGGCTGATCTGCAGTGACCAGCGCGCCAGATCTGCTGTGGGACTTCTGCCTGGCAGAGGGACGCCCCCTCCCCCCCCAGGAGAGATCACACACCCCTGCACAGGGCAGGAGCCTGCCAGCCTCCCTTTGGCGACCTCTGCTCCAGGAATTCACTAGGCTGAGCCTTTAGATGTGCAAGGCCTCCCCAATATAAGATCACTTGGGGCAAAGCACATTAGGGCTCCAAAGTCACTCAGGAGCAGGCAGGCCCCAGAAATCGGTGCCAGGGGAATCCTGGTAATCCAGGGGGGGCAGAAATAGCTTTGCAGGCTCACAGGAGGTCCAACCAACAGCCAGTGGCAGCAGGACCAACTAACACCAGAGGTATCCAGATGGCAAAAGGCAAACGTAGGAATGTTACTAACAGTAATCAAAGTAATGTGGGACCATCCGAACCCAACTCTCCAACAGCAGCAAGTCCTGGATACCCCACCACACCCGAAAGACAAGATCTGGATTTAAAATCACTTCTCATGATGCTATTAGAGGATCACAAGAAGGACACAAATAAATCTCATAAAGAGTTACAGGAGACCATGAATCAACGGTTAGAAGCCCTTACAAAGGAAACACAAAAATCGCTTAGAGAAATGTGGGAGAACATGGATCAAAAGATGGAGGCGCACAAGGAGACAACACAAAAATCTCTTAACGAGATGAATCAACGGGTAAATGCACTCACAAAGGAATCTTGAAATTTGCATAAAGAAATGCAGAAGAATATGGGTCAACAGACGGATGCCCATAAGGAGGCAACACAAAAATTGCTTAAAGAAATGAATCAACGGTTAGATGCCCTTACAAAGGAAACACGAGAACTGCTTAAAGAAATGCAGGAGACGATGGATCAACAGATGGAATCCCATGAGGAGGAAACACAAAAATCGCTCAGAGAAATGCAGGAGAACGTGGGTCATCAGGAAGAAATCCTGAAAGAGGTAATGCAAAAATACCTTAAAGAAATACAGGAAAATACAAACAAACAAGTGAAGGATCTCAGCAAATCCATCCAGGAACTAAAAAAGGAAGTAGAAACAACTAAGAAATCACAAAGGGAGACAACTTTGGAGATAGAAAACCTTGGGAAGAAATCAGGAGTCATAGATGCAAACATCAACAATAGAATACAAGAGATGGAAGAAAGAATCTCAGGTGCTGAAGATTCCATAGAAAGCATCGACTCAACAGTCAAAGAAAATGCAAAATGCAAAAAACGCGTAACCCAAAACATCCAGGAAATCCAGGACACAATGAGAAGACCAAACCTAAGGATTATAGGTATAGATGAGAGTGAAGATTTGCAACTTAAAGGGCCAGTAAACATCTTCAACAAAATTATGGAGGAAAACTTCCCTAACTTAAAGAGAGAGATGCCGATGAACGTACAAGAAGCCTACAGAACTCCAAACAGACTGGACCAGAACAGAAATACCTCCCGTCACATAATAATCAAAACACCGAATGTTCTAAATAAAGAAAGAATACTAAATGCAGTAAGAGAAAAGGGCCAAGTAACATACAAAGGAAGACCTATCCGAATCACATCAGACTTCTCACCAGAGACTATGAAAGCCAGAAGATCCTGGGCAGATCTCATGCAGACACTAAGACAGCACAAATGCCAGCCTAGACTACTCTACCCAGCAAAACTCTCAATCACCATAGATGGAGAGACCAAGATATTCCATGATAAAACCAAATTTTCACAATATCTTTCCACAAATCCAGCCCTGCAACGGATAATAGGTGGAAACCTCCAATACAGGGAGAGAAACAACACCCTGGAAAAAATGAGATAATAACCTTCTTTTTTTTTTTTTTTGTTTTTTTTTTTTCATGGTAGTCTTTTTTTATTTTTTTTCTTTATTTTTTTTCTTTATTTTTTTTTCTACAATAATTTTTAATATTTAAACTCTTAAAAGCAATTAGCATTTGTTTTTTTTTAATTTTATTTTATTTTATTTTTTTAATTTACATTCCAAATCACTTCCCCTTTCCCATTTCCTCCCTCCCCGAAAGTCCCATAAGCCCCCTTCCCTCCCTCTTTTCTCCGTTCAAACCCCTCTCATTACTCTGTCCTGGCGTTCCCCTACATCCAGTCTTTCCAGGACCAGGGGTCTCTCCTTCCATCTTTTTAGAAATCTATTGATATGCTGATTGTGTCTAGGGTATTCTGAGATTCTGGGTCAATATCCCCTTATCAGTGACTGCATACCATGTGTGATCTTTTGTGATTGGGTTACCTCACTAAGGATGATATTTTCAAGTTCTGACCATTTGCCCAGGAATTTCGTGAATTCATTGTTTTTAATTGCAGAGTAGTATTCCATTGTGTAAATATACCACATCTTCTGAATCCATTCCTCCGTTGAGGGACATCTGGGTTCTTTCCAGCTTCTGGCTATTATAAATAAGGCTGCTATGAATATAGTGGAGCATGTGTCCTTATTGCATGCAGGTAAAGTCTCTGGGTATATGCCCAGGAGTGGTATAGCCGGATCCTCCGGAAGTGTCATGCCCAGTTTTCTGAGGAGCCGCCAGACTGCTTTCCAGAGTGGTTGTACCAGCCTGCAATTCCACCAGCAGTGGAGGAGTGTTCCTCTTTCTCCACATCCTCGCCAACAACTGCTGTCTCCTGTGTTTTTGATCTTAGCCATCCTGACTGGTGTGAGATGGAATCTCAGGGTTGTTTTGATTTGCATTTCCCTAATGACTAAGGATGATGAACATCTCTTTAGGTGCTTCTCAGCCATTAGATATTCTTCAGGTGAGAACTCTTTGTGTAGCTCTGTACCCCATTTTTTAATAGGGTTACTTGCCTCTCTGGAGTTTAACTTCTTGAGTTCTTTGTATATCTTGGATATTAGCCCTCTGTCGGATGTAAGGTTGGTAAAGATCATTTCCCAGTTAGTTGGTTGCCGCTTTGTCTTTTTGACGGTGTCTTTTGCCTTGCAAAAACTTTGTAATTTAATGAGGTCCCATTTGTCTATTCTTGATCTTAGAGTATAAGCTATTGGAGTTCTGTTCAGGAAATTCTCCCCTGTGCCCATATGTTCAAGGTACTTCCCTAGTTTCCCTTCTATTAGTTTCAGTGTGTCTGGTTTTATGTGGAGATCTTTGATCCACTTAGAATTGAGCTTAGTGCAAGGAGATAAGGATGGGTCAATTTGCATTCTTCTGCATGTTGACCTCCAGCTGAGCCAGCACCATTTGTTGAAAAGGCTATCTTTTTTCCACTGGATGGTTTAGCTCCTTTGTCAAAGATCAAGTGACCATAGGAGTGTGGATTCATTTCTGGGTCTTCAATTCTGTTCCACTGATCTACATGTCTGTTACTGTACCAATACCATGCAGTTTTTAACACTATTGCTCTGTAGTACAGCTTGAGGTCCGGGATACTGATTCCCCCAGAGGTTCTTTTACTCTTGAGAATAGTTTTAGCTATTCTGGGTTTTCTGTTATTCCAGATGAATTTTTGAATTGCTCTTTCTAACTCTATGAAGAATTGAGTTGGGATTTTGATGGGGATTGCATTGAATCTGTGTATTACTTTTGGTAAGATGCTCATTTTTACTATATTAATCCTGCCAATCCATGAGCATGGCAGATTTTTCCATCTTCTGAGGTCTTCTTCAATTTCTTTCTTCAGAGACTTGAAGTTCTTGTCATACAGATCTTTCACTTGTTTGGTTAGCGTCACGCCAAGATACTTAATATGGTTTGTGGCTATCGTAAAGGGTATTATTTCTCTTACTTCTTTCTCAGCCTGCTTATCCTTTGAGTATAGGAAGGCTTCTGACTTGCTTGAGTTGATTTTATATCCGGCCACTTTGCTGAAGTCGTTTATCAGCTGTAGGAGTTCTCTGGTGGAGTTCTTTGGGTCGCTTAAGTATACTATCATATCGTCTGCAAATAGTGATAGTTTGACTTCTTCCTTTCCAATTTGTATCCCTTTGACCTCTTTTTGTTGTCTAATTGCTCTAGCTAGAACTTCAAGTACTATATTGAAAAGATATGGAGAGAGAGGGCAGCCTTGTCTAGTCCCTGATTTTAGTGGGATTGCTTCAAGTTTCTCTCCGTTTAGATTGATGCTGGCTACTGGTTTGCTGTAAATTGCTTTTACTATGTTTAGATATGGGCCTTGAATTCCTGATCTTTCCAAGACCTTTAGCATGAAAGGATGCTGAATTTTGTCAAATGCTTTCTCAGCATCTAATGAGATGACCATGTGGTTTTTTTCTTTGAGATTGTTTATGTAGTGGATTACATTGATGGATTTCCTTATATTGAACCATCCCTGCATCCCTGGGATGAAGCCTACTTGATCGTGGTGAATGATCGTTTTGATGTGTTCTTGGATTCGGTTGGCAAGAATTTTGAGTATTTTTGCATCGATATTCATAAGAGAGATTGGCCTGAGATTCTCTTTCTTTGTCGGATCTT
This sequence comes from Tokudaia tokunoshimensis, assembly GCA_036184795.1. Taxonomy (NCBI): domain Eukaryota; kingdom Metazoa; phylum Chordata; class Mammalia; order Rodentia; family Muridae; genus Tokudaia; species Tokudaia tokunoshimensis. The sequence continues at coordinate 720,161 of BTHU01000016.1, forward strand.
TGTGTGCTTTTGGTATTAGTGTAATTGTGGCTTCATAGAACGAGTTGGGTAGTGTTCCTTCTGTTTCTATTTTGTGGAACAGTTTGAAGAGTATTGGTGTTAGGTCTTCTTTGAAGGTCTGATAGAATTCTGCACTAAAACCATCTGGACCTGTGCTATTTTTGGTTGGAAGACTTCCAATGACAACTTCTATTTCTTCAGGGGTTATAGGACGGTTTAGATAGTCTATTTGATCCTGATTTAATTTTGGTACTTGGTATCTGTCAAGGAAATTGTCCATTTCCTCAAGATTTTCTAGTTGTGTTGAATACAGGTTTTTGTAGTAGGATCTGATGATTTTTTGAATTTCCTCAGTTTCTGTTGTTACCTCTCCCTTTTCGTTTCTGATTTTATTAATTTGGATACTATCTCTGTGCTCTCTGGTTAGTCTGGCTAAGGGCTTATCTATCTTGTTGATTTTCTCAAAGAACCAACTCCTCGTTTTGTTGATTCTTTGTATGGTTTTATTTGTTTCTACTTGATTGATTTCAGCCCTGAGTTTGATGGTTTCCTGCCTTCTACTCCTCTTTGGTGTATTTGCTTCTTTTTGTTCCAGGGCTTTCAGGTGTGCCATTAAGCTGTTAGTGTATGCTGTCTCCCGTTTCTTTTTGGCGGCACTCAGGGCTATGAATTTTCCTCTTAGCACTGCTTTCATTGTGTCCCATAGGTTAGGGTATGTTGTGCCTTCATTTTCATTAACTTTCAAAAAGTCTTTGATTTCTTTCTTTATTTCCACCTTGACCAAGTTATCATTGAGTAGAGCATTGTTCAGCCTCCATGTGTACGTGGGTTTTCTTTTGTTTTTGTTGCCATTGAAGACCACCCTTATTCCATAGTGATCTGATAGGAGGCATGGGATTATTTCTATCTTCTTGTATCTGTTGAGGTCTGATTTGTGACCAATTATATGGTCAATTTTGGAGAAGGTACCATGAGGAGCTGAGAAGGTGTATTCTTTAGCTCTAGGATGAAATGTTCTATATATATCAGTTAGTTCCATTTGGTCCAAGGCTTCAATTAGATTCACTGTGTCCCTGTTTAGTTTCTGCTTTCCTGAACGATCCATTTCAGAGAGCGGGGTGTTGAAGTCACCCACTATTATTGTGTGCGGTGCGATGTGTGCTTGAGTTTTAGTAAAGTTTCTTTTACGAATGAGGGTGCCCTTGCATTTGGAGCATAGATATTCAGGATTGAGAGTTCTTGATGGTGGATTTTTCCCTTGATCAGTATGTAGTGTCCTTCTCTGTCTTTTTTGATGACTTTAGGTTGAAAATCAATTTTATCCGATATTAGGATGGCTACTCCACCTCGTTTCTTGGGGCCATTTGCTTGTAAAATTGTTTTCCAGCCTTTTACTCTGAGGTAGTGTTTGTCTTTGACACTGAGGTGCGTTTCCTGCATGCAGCAAAATGCTGGGTCCTGTTTACGTATCCAGTCTGCTAGTCTATGTCTTTTAATTGGGGAATTGAGACCATTGATATTAAGAGAGATTAAGGCATAGTGATTATTGCCATCTGCCATTCTTGACGCTATCTTTATGTTTGAGTGGTTATCTACTTTTGGGTTTGATTCAAGAAGGTTATTATCTCATTTTTTCCAGGGTGTTGTTTCTCTCCCTGTATTGGAGGTTTCCACCTATTATCCGTTGCAGGGCTGGATTTGTGGAAAGATATTGTGAAAATTTGGTTTTATCATGGAATATCTTGGTCTCTCCATCTATGGTGATTGAGAGTTTTGCTGGGTAGAGTAGTCTAGGCTGGCATTTGTGCTGTCTTAGTGTCTGCATGAGATCTGCCCAGGATCTTCTGGCTTTCATAGTCTCTGGTGAGAAGTCTGATGTGATTCGGATAGGTCTTCCTTTGTATGTTACTTGGCCCTTTTTTCTCTTACTGCATTTAGTATTCTTTCTTTGTTTAGAACATTCGGTGTTTTGATTATTATGTGACGGGAGGTATTTCTGTTCTGGTCCAGTCTGTTTGGAGTTCTGTAGGCTTCTTGTACGTTCATCGGCATCTCTCTCTTTAAGTTAGGGAAGTTTTCCTCCATAATTTTGTTGAAGATGTTTACTGGCCCTTTAAGTTGCAAATCTTCACTCTCATCTATACCTATAATCCTTAGGTTTGGTCTTCTCATTGTGTCCTGGATTTCCTGGATGTTTTGGGTTACGCGTTTTTTGCATTTTGCATTTTCTTTGACTGTTGAGTCGATGCTTTCTATGGAATCTTCAGCACCTGAGATTCTTTCTTCCATCTCTTGTATTCTATTGTTGATGTTTGCATCTATGACTCCTGATTTCTTCCCAAGGTTTTCTATCTCCAAAGTTGTCTCCCTTTGTGATTTCTTAGTTGTTTCTACTTCCTTTTTTAGTTCCTGGATGGATTTGCTGAGATCCTTCACTTGTTTGTTTGTATTTTCCTGTATTTCTTTAAGGTATTTTTGCATTACCTCTTTCAGGATTTCTTCCTGATGACCCACGTTCTCCTGCATTTCTCTGAGCGATTTTTGTGTTTCCTCCTCATGGGATTCCATCTGTTGATCCATCGTCTCCTGCATTTCTTTAAGCAGTTCTCGTGTTTCCTTTGTAAGGGCATCTAACCGTTGATTCATTTCTTTAAGCAATTTTTGTGTTGCCTCCTTATGGGCATCCGTCTGTTGACCCATATTCTTCTGCATTTCTTTATGCAAATTTCGAGATTCCTTTGTGAGTGCATTTACCCGTTGATTCATCTCGTTAAGAGATTTTTGTGTTGTCTCCTTGTGCGCCTCCATCTTTTGATCCATGTTCTCCCGCATTTCTCTAAGCGATTTTTGTGTTTCCTTTGTAAGGGCTTCTAACCGTTGATTCATGGTCTCCTGTAACTCTTTATGAGATTTATTTGTGTCCTTCTTGTGATCCTCTAATAGCATCATGAGAAGTGATTTTAAATCCAGATCTTGTCTTTCGGGTGTGGAGGGGTATCCAGGACTTGCTGCTGTTGGAGAGTTGGGTTCGGATGGTCCCACATTACTTTGATTACTGTTAGTAACATTCCTACGTTTGCCTTTTGCCATCTGGATACCTCTGGTGTTAGTTGGTCCTGCTGCCACTGGCTGTTGGTTGGACCTCCTGTGAGCCTGCAAAGCTATTTCTGCCCCCCCTGGATTACCAGGATTCCCCTGGCACCGATTTCTGGGGCCTGCCTGCTCCTGAGTGACTTTGGAGCCCTAATGTGCTTTGCCCCAAGTGATCTTATATTGGGGAGGCCTTGCACATCTAAAGGCTCAGCCTAGTGGATTCCTGGAGCAGAGGTCGCCAAAGGGAGGCTGGCAGGCTCCTGCCCTGTGCAGGGGTGTGTGATCTCTCCTGGGGGGGGAGGGGGCGTCCCTCTGCCAGGCAGAAGTCCCACAGCAGATCTGGCGCGCTGGTCACTGCAGATCAGCCCAGCACCTGGGAGCAGGTTACACACAAGCTGCCTCAACCCGAAGCGATATTATGCCTGTCTGTCTCTGAGCCTGGCGGTCCCAACTACCTGGTCACTGGAGCAAAGATGGCGGAGGGCACTCTCCGTGGCGCTGCTCACCCTGTGGTCACGATGGCCCGCCGATCTGGCACCCAGACGACCACAGCGCCAACCCGCCCTCGGGCACAGACGGAAGCCCCAACAGGCCGTGTCCCAAGTGATGTTATATTGGGGGGAGTGCCTGGGTACCGGTCTCTCCAGCGCAGTCCGTTGGAACAGAGGTCGCGTAAGGAAAGCTGGCAGGCTCCCTCCCAGCGCGGGGTCCCTCCACCAGGCAGAAGGTCCCACCGCAGAGCTGGCGCGCTGGTTACTGCAGATCAGCCCAGCACCTGGGAGCAGGTTACACACAAGCTGCCTGAAACCGAAGCGATATTATGCCTGTCTGTCTCTGAGCCTGGCGGTCCCAACTACCTGGTCACTGGAGCAAAGATGGCGGAGGGCACTCTCTGTGGCGCCGCTCACCCTGTGGTCACGATGGCCCGCCGATCTGGCACCCAGACGACCACAGCGCCAACCCGCCCTCGGGCACAGACGGAAGCCCCAACAGGCCGTGTCCCAAGTGATGTTATATTGGGGGGAGAGCCTGGGTACCAGTCTCTCCAGCGCAGTCCACGGGAACAGAGGTCGCGGAAGGGAAGCTGGCAGGCTCCCTCCCTGCGCGGGGTCCCTCTGGATAATAACCTTCTTGAATCAAACCCAAAAGTAGATAACCACTCAAACATAAAGATAGCGTCAAGAATGGCAGATGGCAATAATCACTATGCCTTAATCTCTCTTAATATCAATGGTCTCAATTCCCCAATTAAAAGACATAGACTAGCAGACTGGATACGTAAACAGGACCCAGCATTTTGCTGCATGCAGGAAACGCACCTCAGTGTCAAAGACAAACACTACCTCAGAGTAAAAGGCTGGAAAACAATTTTACAAGCAAATGGCCCCAAGAAACGAGGTGGAGTAGCCATCCTAATATCGGATAAAATTGATTTTCAACCTAAAGTCATCAAAAAAGACACAGAAGGACACTACATACTGATCAAGGGAAAAATCCACCATCAAGAACTCTCAATCCTGAATATCTATGCTCCAAATACAAGGGCACCCTCATTCGTAAAAGAAACTTTACTAAAACTCAAAGCACACATCGCACCGCACACAATAATAGTGGGTGACTTCAACACCCCGCTCTCTGAAATGGATCGTTCAGGAAAGCAGAAACTAAACAGGGACACAGTGAATCTAATTGAAGCCTTGGACCAAATGGAACTAACTGATATATATAGAACATTTCATCCTAGAGCTAAAGAATACACCTTCTTCTCAGCTCCTCATGGTACCTTCTCCAAAATTGACCATATAATTGGTCACAAATCAGACCTCAACAGACACAAGAAGATAGAAATAATCCCATGCCTCCTATCAGATCACTATGGAATAAGGGTGGTCTTCAATGGCAACAAAAACAAAAGAAAACCCACGTACACATGGAGGCTGAACAATGCTCTACTCAATGATAACTTGGTCAAGGTGGAAATAAAGAAAGAAATCAAAGACTTTTTGAAAGTTAATGAAAATGAAGGCACAACATACCCTAACTTATGGGACACAATGAAAGCAGTGCTAAGAGGAAAATTCATAGCCCTGAGTGCCGCCAAAAAGAAACGGGAGACAGCATACACTAACAGCTTAATGGCACACCTGAAAGCCCTGGAACAAAAAGAAGCAAATACACCAAAGAGGAGTAGAAGGCAGGAAATCATCAAACTCAGGGCTGAAATCAATCAAGTAGAAACAAATAAAACCATACAAAGAATCAACAAAACTAGGAGTTGGTTCTTTGAGAAAATCAACAAGATAGATAAGCCCTTAGCCAGACTAACCAGAGGGCACAGAGATATTATCCAAATTAATAAAATCAGAAACGAAAAGGGAGAGATAACAACAGAAACTGAGGAAATTCAAAAAAATCATCAGATCCTACTACAAAAACCTGTATTCAACACAACTAGATAATCTTGAGGAAATGGACAATTTCCTTGACAGATACCAAGTACCAAAATTAAATCAGGATCAAATAGACCATCTAAACCGTCCTATAACCCCTGAAGCAATAGAAGTTGTCATTGGAAGTCTTCCAACCAAAAAAAGCACAGGTCCAGATGGTTTTAGTGCAGAATTCTATCAGACCTTCAAAGAAGACCTAACACCAATACTCTTCAAACTGTTCCACAAAATAGAAACAGAAGGAACACTACCCAACTCATTCTATGAAGCCACAATTACACTAATACCAAAAGCACACAAAGATCCGACAAAGAAAAAGAATCTCAGGCCAATCTCTCTTATGAATATCGATGCAAAAATACTCAATAAAATTCTTGCCAACCGAATCCAAGAACACATCAAAACGATCATTCACCACGATCAAGTAGGCTTCATCCCAGGGATGCAGGGATGGTTCAATATAAGGAAATCCATCAATGTAATCCACTACATAAACAATCTCAAAGAAAAAAACCACATGGTCATCTCATTAGATGCTGAGAAAGCATTTGACAAAATTCAGCATCCTTTCATGCTAAAGGTCTTGGAAAGATCAGGAATTCAAGGCCCATATCTAAACATAGTAAAAGCAATTTACAGCAAACCGGTAGCCAGCATCAATCTAAATGGAGAGAAACTTGAAGCAATCCCACTAAAATCAGGGACTAGACAAGGCTGCCCTCTCTCTCCATATCTTTTCAATATAGTACTTGAAGTTCTAGCTAGAGCAATTAGACAACAAAAAGAGGTCAAAGGGATACAAATTGGAAAGGAAGAAGTCAAACTATCACTATTTGCAGACGATATGATAGTATACATAAGCGACCCAAAGAACTCCACCAGAGAACTCCTACAGCTGATAAACGACTTCAGCAAAGTGGCCGGATATAAAATCAACTCAAGCAAGTCAGAAGCCTTCCTATACTCAAAGGATAAGCAGGCTGAGAAAGAAGTAAGAGAAATAATACCCTTTACGATAGCCACAAACCATATTAAGTATCTTGGCGTGACGCTAACCAAACAAGTGAAAGATCTGTATGACAAGAACTTCAAGTCTCTGAAGAAAGAAATTGAAGAAGACCTCAGAAGATGGAAAAATCTGCCATGCTCATGGATTGGCAGGATTAATATAGTAAAAATGAGCATCTTACCAAAAGTAATACACAGATTCAATGCAATCCCCATCAAAATCCCAACTCAATTCTTCATAGAGTTAGAAAGAGCAATTCAAAAATTCATCTGGAATAACAGAAAACCCAGAATAGCTAAAACTATTCTCAAGAGTAAAAGAACCTCTGGGGGAATCAGTATCCCGGACCTCAAGCTGTACTACAGAGCAATAGTGTTAAAAACTGCATGGTATTGGTACAGTAACAGACATGTAGATCAATGGAACAGAATTGAAGACCCAGAAATGAATCCACACTCCTATGGTCACTTGATCTTTGACAAAGGAGCTAAAACCATCCAGTGGACAAAAGATAGCCTTTTCAACAAATGGTGCTGGCTCAGCTGGAGGTCAACATGCAGAAGAATGCAAATTGACCCATCCTTATCTCCTTGCACTAAGCTCAATTCTAAGTGGATCAAAGATCTCCACATAAAACCAGACACACTGAAACTAATAGAAGGGAAACTAGGGAAGAACCTTGAACATATGGGCACAGGGGAGAATTTCCTGAACAGAACTCCAATAGCTTATACTCTAAGATCAAGAATAGACAAATGGGACCTCATTAAATTGCAATGTTTTTGCAAGGCAAAAGACACCGTCAAAAAGACAAAGCGGCAACCAACTAACTGGGAAATGATCTTTACCAACCTTACATCCGACAGAGGGCTAATATCCAAGATATACAAAGAACTCAAGAAGTTAAACTCCAGAGAGGCAAGTAACCCTATTAAAAAATGGGGTACAGAGCTACACAAAGAGTTCTCACCTGAAGAATATCTAATGGCTGAGAAGCACCTAAAGAGATGTTCATCATCCTTAGTCATTAGGGAAATGCAAATCAAAACAACCCTGAGATTCCATCTCACACCAGTCAGGATGGCTAAGATCAAAAACACAGGAGACAGCAGTTGTTGGCGAGGATGTGGAGAAAGAGGAACACTCCTCCACTGCTGGTGGAATTGCAGGCTGGTACAACCACTCTGGAAAGCAGTCTGGCGGCTCCTCAGAAAACTGGGCATGACACTTCCGGAGGATCCGGCTATACCACTCCTGGGCATATACCCAGAGACTTTACCTGCATGCAATAAGGACACATGCTCCACTATATTCATAGCAGCCTTATTTATAATAGCCAGAAGCTGGAAAGAACCCAGATGTCCCTCAACGGAGGAATGGATACAGAAGATGTGGTATATTTACACAATGGAATACTACTCTGCAATTAAAAACAATGAATTCACGAAATTCCTAGGCAAATGGTCAGAACTTGAAAATATCATCCTTAGTGAGGTAACCCAATCACAAAAGATCACACATGGTATGCAGTCACTGATAAGGGGATATTGACCCAGAATCTCAGAATACCCTAGACACAATCAGCATATCAATAGATTTCTAAAAAGATGGAAGGAGAGACCCCTGGTCCTGGAAAGACTGGATGTAGGGGAACGCCAGGACAGAGTAATGAGAGGGGGTTGAACGGAGAAAAGAGGGAGGGAAGGGGGCTTATGGGACTTTCGGGGAGGGAGGAAACGGGAAAGGGGAAGTGATTTGGAATGTAAATTAAAAAAATGAAAAAAAAAAAAAAAGAAAATGACAACATGGGGACCCGCCACAGAAGAAAAAGACTCAGATGGCCAGGGGTGGGAGCCCCCTATGCCCAGATGGAGAGGAACTCTATTGGATTCTATCTCTCAGCAGGAGACCAGAGTGTTCTCTGAGTCCCCTGTTGCCATGGTGTTTGGCATGCTGGCCTGCCATTCTGGCAACTACAGATCAAACTCAAAATACAGACCGAACGGCCACCAGAGAAAAAAGAAAGAGGCACACGAGATGCATACACAGACATACAAAGATGACAGACAGGCATCCCATGTTACCTTACTCGAGCAAACCTCCGATACGGTGTCTGGGTCCTAAGGGGGGGAAATTCGTGGCCAATGCACCAGATGTTAGAATCTGTCAGACGACCCCCACTCAATAAGGCCACAGAGACCGGAATTGCTGCAATCCACAAGAGGTTTATTGTTGCAATGTACATTGGGGTTCCCCAGCATGCAGGCAAGAGGAGACGACGAGCTCACAAAGCATACCCTTTTTATAAACTTTTTGGCGGTGAGTTCAGCAGTCGCCTGAGTTGGACGACTGTGATTGGTTACCCTGGGCAACATTTAAAATTATTAGTCAACTCGAATGGGGAGGTTGTCTCCACCATTCAGCCCTGTCCTGCCCACCTTGTGGTATTCATGGTATTTCCAGGCATTGTCTTTTAGTCACTTCCCTCTCTGTACTAACCCTAGGCAGGGTAGTTCTGTTTAGCCCATTTCTATATCTGTCCTTACCCCAGGCAGTCATGGATGGAATGGAAACTTCCTGTCCAGCTGTGTACCCCCCACCCTGGTCATGGGGAGCTGGTCTGCTGTTTCTGTCAGGGTTCTCACAAAACCACTGCGGGAAGATAACTGATATCTGGCTTGTTTGCTCAAGATCAAATAGCCTTTTTATATAGTCAGGATGACTTATACAGGAATCTGTATTACCCACAGTGGGTTGGGTCCACCCACAGCATTTAACAATTGATAATATCCCTTAAGAATATGAACAGATTCCAAGGAATCTGATCTGGGTCAACCTTCAATCAAGTCTGTCCTCTCAGATGACTCTAGTCCTGTTAAAAGAGACAATTAAATCTGACTATGGCAGCAAATCTGTCTAGAACTGAATAACCTTTAACAATAAGAGTATCCTTCTGATATCCAGTGAACAGTCCATCTTACTTCCTCACATATCCACTGATAAACTTGCTCTGACCATCCTATGGGTATTGTTATTATTTTACTTAAATCCAGATGGAGACACACCTATAACTGGTTCTATTGATTAACCCTTGTCCTATGTTCTTCAGATCAGTTGCCTGACATATGGGCTATATCCATATTATGACGATATCTATATAGTTTAAGACTGTTGACCTTTTTACTGGGGTAGTTTCTCAGCTAATTTGTAATTTAACCCAACTTCTCTGCCATTATGTTTTTTCACAGGGTTCTCACTGTTGCATTCTTGTCCTTGGTTTTGTCCCTCAGCCTCTGCTCCAGCCTCCAGCTCTTTATTTACCAAAGTCCATATTCTTTTCTCATACAAAAAAGATGTTAGAATAGTGGGAGAGTTTTCATATTATACTCATTCTGATGTAATGAACCACATACTCATCCCAGATCCTATGTAAGTATTGCCTATCGGTGAGATTGAAGGCAATGTGACTTTTTTGGACCCTCCCCACTGCAGTTTGCTTTATAGCATAATCTCAAAGAATCTGCTTTCTGATCAGGTGAGGAAGTGACAAACATTTACACAGAGAAAGCATGTAATGGACCATAAAAATAACAGTATAAAATATCATACACAGCAATTAAAAATTGAAAATATGTGACATATCTACATAGTCATTTGATACAATATTTGTGGGTATAAGTCATCCCAACACTTATCTACAGCATACCTTGGCTTGACTTGAGGATTCCTTTCCTGTAGAGCTGTTATAATGTCCCTGTCTGGTAGTTCTTGCAAAGTGCTTATATTTAAAAGCTTGATGATATTCACATTCCGTTTCCACTAATCAATTCTATTTCTTAAATGGTGGTATCTTCCTTCCCATGGAATCCCAAGTTTCTAGTTATTTTTTTGTTCAATATGTTACCTACATTTATTTTTCATCACTATGTTTAAAGTGGGGGCTGGAGAAATCACTCAATGGTTTTGAGTACTTGCTGCCCTTGCCTAGGACCTGAGTCTGTTTTCTAGCACCCATAACAATGTAGTTCAAAACATTCTGTGATTTCAACTTCAGGAACTCTGATGATGTTGTCCTGCATTCACGTGTATAAACCTCCTCACCTCATAAAACTTATAATTAAAACTATGTCATTAAAAATGTGTAAAATGGCCAAATGCCAATTGTCATATCTATTTTATTATATAGATATTGATAAGGTATTTTTCTGACACTGGAGAAATGAGCCAAACCAATCCAGGTTTGATTATACTAAAGGCAGGTTTATTGGTAAGCTTCTCTGGGGTGGGTATGTTCACTGGCCCCAAAAACCAAGGCCAGGGAAGTTGTCAAGGGAAAAGGAAGGGAGAGTAAAGGAGAGAGAGAGAAACAAGAGAAAGAGGTACTCATACAGAGAGAGAAGAGGAAAAAAGGGAGAGAGAGACTAAAATATCTAAATCACATAGGGTAGAGCCTCTGGGGAAGGGCAGGCCAGCTCCTAGGCTAGAAAGTTCAGGGTTGGGTGCTGGATATGCAAAGAAAAGACAGAGTGATTCTGGAAGCACCTGGAAGCCAGATCTGCTTTGGTATGTAAAATATACACCTCAGTCTTTTGTACTGGTTGCAAAAGCAAATATATATTTACATAATATATATATATATATATATATATATATATATATATATATATATATATGTAACCTAGATTTTTAAAAACTTTATCTATGTATGCATTTCTATAAATATTGCAGTGATCTGTCTACATGCATACTGGATTGCTAACTGAAGGCATCAGATACATTTATAGACCAAATGGTTGCTGAGAATTGAATTTAGGATCTCTGGAAGAGCAGCCAATTCTTTTATCCACTGATCCATCTCACTAGCCCTAGAATTTTTTTTTAAATAGATTTTCCTTAAGTAGTTCTGTTTTAATGAAGGTATAACTTGAATAGGAAGAGTGGATAAAATCTTGAATATATATATATATATATATATATACACACACACACATATATATATATATATATATATATATTCTGAATAAAATCTTGAATATCTATCTATATATATATATATATATGTAGTGGTTTCATTCCTCTTAAAAATGAAAGATGCTTTTTTACCATTATAAACATATCTGGCATAAGGAAGTACATTTTGCTAAATTGCTTTTAAACATCACATCAGCACCTTTCTGTGCCAATATAACTGAAGGTGATTTTTCATGCTTGCTCTATTTTTCTCATGCATAAAATATCTGAATTCATTTAATTATTCCTTATTGTTGAAACTTGTGTTCTGCATATGTGTGTACACATAACTATATGTGTGTTTAAACATGTGTGTGTAGTGGTGGCAAGTTGTCAGAGATTAAATGTTAATCTCAGGTGTTGTCCCCCTTTCAATATTTCAATATCTACCTGCCTCCTTTGTTTTTAAGTCAAGGTTTCTCCCTTTGACTGTCTTAACTGCAGGCTTCAGATGTTGCCATGACTCTACTTCTCCAGCACAGGGGTTATAAGCATGTGATACTATGCTTGGATTTTTGCATAAGTGCTGGAAATTGACTCAGGTATAGTGACAAGTGCTTTAGCAATTGAGTCATCTCTGCAGCACTTATGCTCTCTAAATTTAGAAATCCTGGTTCAATTTCATTTCACACACACACAGACATACACACAGACACACACACACACACACGCACACATATATATATTTAATAATATATATATTTCTAAGTCAGAAAGTATGAAGATGGCCCAGGATTGGTTCTATTGAGCCATTTATGGGCATGGGTGTGTATTCAGTGGACATATGCTGGTATTGTCATGTTTTTGTGTTCTGGAGCAAATAATTAAACCAAAGAGTAATGATAGTGAAGGAAATAGAGAAAGTTTACTCAGGAACAGAAAGGTACTTCAGAAAATGGATGGTCTAGAGAGCTGGCACAAGTATGAGTCTGTAAAAGGGCACAAGAGTCCAGAATCTTTGTATGTCATTTACATAGCACCTACCATATACTATGACCATGGGTGTTTTCAAAAATGCCCAGTAGCTCAGTGCTCACTTACAGTTTCTGCCAACTGGTATCTTTCCTATGGTAATCTCTCTCTCTCTCTCTCTCTCTCTCTCTCTCTCTCTCTCTCTCTCTCTCTCTTCTTTCTCTCTCACTTACTTTTCTACTACAACCCCATTGGTTGAATTTAACTCCAACTTTTGATTTTACTCCAACTTTTGAGAATTAATATCTGTAGGGAATTGCCTCTTGTTGCAAATTAAGGCATCCAGAACCCACCACAAGGACACTCTTAAAATTAAAATGAAAGAAACCATAACCAGAGTCACTCTGTGTGTGTGGAGAGGAAACAGACCTGAGGGACAGGGGGCTAACTCTTCCTGCACAGTCTTGACCAGGGGATTATTACTCTTTTCAGAAGCATAGCCAGTGCTGTGTTAGAACATAGAGAGGAGGAAAGATCCTGAGCTCTGTGTTGCTCTGTTCCTCACTGAATCAAGAAGATTCAAGTCCCCAACATGAGAGTACAAGTCTTAAGTAAGGAAGGTCACTTTTGCACCAGAGAAAGCCACTGGTCAAAATAGAGAAATTGGCTGGGCTTGGCAGGCTCTCCATTTACCATGTTTTAGACAGCCTGAACCATCTGGTGGTCCAGATTTTTTTCACTGGCTACCTAACTTCAATGGAGAGCCAATCTATCTCACAGAAGACCTGGTGTTTTCTGGATGAGAAATATATACCACATCTATCCCTGTCTATAAAGCCCTCCTTGGGTTGTGCTTTGATTAGCCAGCTTTCACTGTGCTCCCCACCAGAGGAAGTGTAATGAGTAAGTGCTATTCTATCTTGTCTGTAGAAGTGGTGCAGTGGTTTTGGGATTACTCATTACTCCTTTCATTTTAGATTAACTTCTCTAACAAATGGAACTGACAGAAACACACAGAGAGACACAAAGACAGAAAATAGTAAAGACAACCAGAAGTGACCACCCCACAAACTTAAACCAGGCAGTCCACTGAGATCTCACTTGAATCCTGAACACCATAACTTGTGATATGCCCAGTCTTTACTAAGAGTCATCATAAACAGATGTACCTTTAAATGCAACAGGTTCAAATGACTTACTGTAATTTTCTGTTTTAGTGTGAAGGTGTGAAAAGCCCCTGTGATAGAATGGACTAGAGGTCATAAAGGTTTGTGGAACCCTGGAACATCTCAGGGTGTCCTTCCCCAACAAACTGTCTGATTTCTACCTGTTTTAGATACAGAGGGAATCTAAGATTCCCCAGTACCTCAGTATCACCTCAGTTTCTGGGGATTTTTTTTTCCTTTTTTTTTTTTTTACTTTTATATAGCTTTATTTTTTTATTGAATATGATCTTCATTTACATTTTAATTGCTAAATCCTTTCCAGGTTTCCCCCCTCCCCGGTAACCCCCAATCCCTCCTCCCACCCTCAGCCTCCAAGTATATGCCCTGACCCACTCCCACCTCCCCTCACCTCGATTTCCCTTTGTTGGGGCATCTATTGAGACTTCACCAGAACAAGGACCACTCTTCCTACTGATGTCTGACAAGGCATTCCTCTGCTATATTTTTGGTTGGGACCATACGTACCCCTTGGTTGATGGTTTAGACCCTGGGAGTTCTGGGTTGTCTGGGTGGCCTACATCATTGTTCTTCCCATGGGGCTGTAAGCTCTTTCAGCTCCTCCAGTCTGCCCTCCAATTCTTCCACTGGCTACCCCAGGCCCAGTCCAATGGTTGACTGCTAGCATCTGCCTCTGTATGTGTAAGGTTCTGACAGGGCCCCTCCAGAGACAACCATGACATGCTCCTTTTGGTATGCGCTTCTTGTCATCCCTAATAGTGTCAGGGTTTAGTGACTGTTTATAGGATGAATCCCCAGGTAGGGCCGTCTCGGTGTGGACTTTCCTTCAGTCTCTGCTCTACATTTTGTCTCCTTTATTGTTCCTGTATGTTGTTCCCTTTCTCAGAGGAACCAAAGTACCCACACTTCAGTCCTCCTTCTTCTTGAGCTTTCTGTGGTCTGGGAACTGTAATTAGTTTATTTGAGCTTTTGGGCTAACATCCACTTATCAGTGAGTGCATATCATGTGTGTTCTTTTGTGATTGGGTTACCTCGCTCAGGATAACACTTTCTAGATCCATCCATTTGCTTAAGAATTTTATGAATTCATTGTTTTTAATAGCTGAATAGTACTCCATTATGTACATATACCACAAATTCTGTATCCATTCCTCTGTTGAAGAACATCTGGGTTCTTTACAGCTTCGGGCTATTTTAAGGTTGCTATGAACATAGTGTAGCATGTTTCCTTATCACATGTTAGAGCATCTTCTGGGTATAAGCCCAGGAGTGATATAACTGGGTCCTCAGGTAGTACTATGTCTAATTTTCTGAGGAACCACCAAACTGATTTTCAGAATGGTTTTACCAGTTTGCAATCCCATCAACAATAGAGAAGTGTTCCTCTTTCTCCGCATCCTCTCTAGCATCCGCTGTCCCCTGAGTTTTTCATCTTAGCCTTTCTGACTGGTATGAGGTGGAATCTCAGTGTGGTTTTGATTTGCATTTCCCTGATAACTAAGGAGGCTGAACATTTCTTTAGGCTCTTCTGAGCCATTTGAGTTTCCTCAGTTGAGAATTCCCTATTTACACCTTAGCCCAGTTTTTTTTTATTATTTATTTTATTTTATTTTTTTAATTTACATTCCAAATCATTTCCCCTTTCCCGTTTCCTCCCTCCCCGAAAGTCCCATAAGCCCCCTTCCCTCCCTCTTTTCTCCATTCAACCCCCTCTCGTTACTTAGCCCAGTTTTTAATAGGGTTATTTGATTTTCTGGAGTCTAACGTCTTGAACTCTTTGTATACATTGGATATTAGCCCTCTATTGGATGTAGGATTGGTAAAGATCTTTTCCCAATTTGTTGGTTGCCGTTTTGTCCTATTGACTATGTCCTTTACCTTACAGAAGATTTGCAGTTTTATTAGGTCCTACTTGTCGACTCTTGTTCTTAGAGCATAAGCCATTTTTAATATAGCAAAATAGCCATCTTGCTGAAAGTAATCTATAGATTCAATGCAATCCCCATGAAATCCCAAATCAACTCTTCATAGATCTAGAAAGAGCAATTCTTAAATTCATCTGGAATAACAAAACCCAGGGTAGCAAAAACTATTGTCCACAACAAAAGATCTCCTGGGGGAAAATAACCATCCCTGACCTCAAACTCTACTACAGAACTTTAGTGATAAAAACTGTTTGGTATTGGTATGGAGACAGGCAGGAAGATCAATGGAATAGAATTGAAGACCCAAAAAAGAACCCACAAACCTACAGTTACTTGATATTTGACAAAGAAGCAAAAACATACAGTGGAAAAAAAGATAGCATTTTTAACAAATTGTGCTGCATCAACTGTCGGTCAACAAACAGAAAAATGCAAATCGACCCATTCTTATGTCCTTGTACAAAGCTCACATCCAGTGTTTTGACAAAGAAGCAAAAACATACAGTGGAAAAAAAGATAGCATTTTTAACAAATTGTGCTGCATCAACTGTCGGTCAACAAACAGAAAAATGCAAATCGACCCATTCTTATGTCCTTGTACAAAGCTCACATCCAAGTGTATCAAGGACCTACATAAAAAACCAGACACAATGAAGCTTATAGAGGAGAAAGTGGGGAAGAAATTTGAACACATGGGCACAGGGAAAATTTTTCTGAAGAGAACACTAATGGCTTATGCTCTGGTGATCTTACCATTGCCTCCAGAACATTGTGAAGCAATCTGCTTAATCCCTTTAATAGTATGGTTAAGTGGCTAAGAGACCACTTATCCATACTCTTAAAACTGTGAAGAAAATATTTATTGCTGGCCTGCAGCTCATGGCAGAACTTGCCTAAATCAGTCATCTTGAAGTCTTTGAACCTTTTGCTTTTTATGCATAAAAACAAGATCCTGTTTGTCACACATTAGGTATCAAGAAGCAGAAATACAGAAGCCAAGGGAAAAGGTTAGTACATTTGGAAACTGTCCTGGAAGTATGGGCCAGGTCTTTGATGAATCTTGTCTTTGTTCTCATTTTGGCTGATGTTGGGGCTTATGTGCTGCACTTAAAGTCATAATTGTTTCTTTAACATGGAGTCACTTGTGTTAAGATCTGGGGATTTGTAACACACACCCTGCCTCTTCTCTGTAACTTGCTATCAAGTATTTTATAGTTAAGATAAGTTTGCCGCGACTAATATTGTCAAAATATCAGGATGTCAAATCCCTTGGAAACAAGCCTCTGGCATGTCTGAAGAATTAACATATTAAGTTAGTTGAAGTATAAACACATGCCTCAACTGTAGGAGGCACCTTTCTACTCTCTGGCATCCTGAACTGAATGAGAAGGAGAAAGTGAGCTGAGCACCAGCATTATTTCAGTCTGCTTCTTTTTTGATTCTGGATGCAATGTGCATGATTTTCATGCCCTTGTTTCCATGTATTTCACACAAGGATATGATGAACTCTCAATTCATGAGCCAAAATAAAGTCTTTGTCTCCTTTAAGTTTGCTTTTTGTCTAGCATTTTGTCACAATAATGAGACATGCAACCAATACAAGTTAATAAAGAGAAGTGAGAGGATCTGTAGGAAAAGTGCTCTGAAGAGGAATGACAGTGTTTATTTCTTCCTCTCCAAGTCCTTTGAGAATATATGTTCCACTATGATCTATTTCTTCTGGGCATAACCTGCTTTTACCTTTACAATCTCAGAGTCCAGACAACCTTGGACCCGTAGCTATGTTAACTAATGAGCAGAATATTAGAGATGGCCAGGTCTATGATAATTTTAATGGAACTATTGACAGGCCACACTAGATGAAATTGTGGGAAGTCCACCAGACTTTCACCTCGAAGTCTAGCCATTACTCTCCATTACTCTCTCTTGCATTATCTCACCTTCGTATGATATTGAGAGATACTAGCTTATGCAGAATGCAGAAGGTTAATTGTAAGTGGAACTTCATGATATGCCTTCCATGAGATCCTCTATAATGAACTAAGACCTTTTGGTAATGTAGGTGTTTTAGGGTCTTATAAGTAACCTCTCACTCTTGTTCTGTATTAGAAATCCCAGTAAAGCCACTGGTTTGACACATTAGACTTTGGTGGAATCATACATTCTTCTTTCATTTGATGCATTATCTGCATGAATAGATATTTGTTGTTGTATGTGCCCCAGAAAACTCAATGCAAACACGCAGAAGATCATTTTCTTTTTTGTTCTTTTTGGTGTGTGAATGTTGTGTACACTAAGGACACCAATGTTCAGCACATTTTGGTGTAGGGTTTCATTCACCTTTAAGCTCCTTTTGATTTGGCTATTCTGGAAGCCATCAAGTCCTTGCAGACTTTCTGTGTTCTTTCCAAAGTGTAGGCATTACAGGGAAATAATCTACAAGAATCCTATACCTATATTACCCAGTTAGAACTATACATGCAAGAGGTTTCAGGAATGGGGCTTAATGCTGCGACATCTCGTAAACGTGTTCAGTGTTATCTTGGATGGGAACCACTGACATTGAGAGAGTGTAAACCAGTGATATGTCCATGAGCCATACCACCAAACTGTGTTGAGGTTTATGGACACAATGTACTCTGAAAACCCACAGAGAGTGGACCAAATTACTTGGGCACAGGGAGGTTTTAATCAGAATACTGGAAGCAGGCAGTAGATACATAATTGTAATTATAGAAAATGGGACTTTTTATTTACACTTTGCTTCACTCATATATTTAATGAGTTCCCAGTAATGGCACATATGAATTGAAAATTCATTAACTACTTTCTATACTCTCTGCCAGTCTTATGAGCCAAATACCAGGTGCCTCTCTCAATGCTGATTGCTGCAAACTCCAGGCTCTTTATGTGGAGCAGGTGTCTTGCCAATAACAATGATCTTCTAATTTCCCACAGATAAAGATGGGGAATTTTAAAAGACAATTGAAGGACAACTCTGTGTGCTTCTAAGTGCAACAGCTGGTACGTGGTAACCTGTCCTTTGGGTGTCATCGGAATGCTACATCTTAACCCATGCAAATGTTTCTCCTCTTCTTTTACTATTACTACATTTCAGGGACTGTGTAGGCAAATGAAAATAGCATTTAAATTCACTTATAATGCAAGCTTAAGGATTAGATTTCCCAAATCCATGTAATTAGCCAAATAATCAAAAATGGTAATTTTAAATTGCTTTAAAAATGTACTTGACACACAATCAAAAAATGTCTGTTATTAACTGGTTTATATCTGTGTGGTGGTTTGAATGCGATGTTCTTCATAATCTCAAGCATTTGAGAACTTGGTCTTTCAGTTGTGGTGGTATTTGGGGAGTCATAGGGGGTGTGGTCCTAGCTGAAGAAGTGTATTACTAGGAGTGAGCTGTAACATTTCCATTGTACTCTTTTTGCTGTCTGTTAGCAGTTTAAGATATTGGTTCTCAAGCAGTCTTGTTCTGTCCATTACCCAACTGACTGAAATGTACTCTTATTCTTCTAGAAGTTTAACCAAGAAATAAATCCTTCCATCTAAAAATTGCCTTGGCTGTGGTATTTTTATCACAAAAATAGAAAAGTAACTATGACAATTTTGTTGTCTTTTTTCTCTTTTTATGCTGTTTTTTGTGCATGTATGTGCATGTACTCTATAGGTGCATATGCACATGCATATGTATGTGGAGGTCAAAAATTAACCTTGGAAATCTCTCCCCATCTAATGTCCACTTTGGATTCTTTGAGACAAGGACTTTCACTTCCTTGAATACTTCCAAGTAGGCTATTATGCTTGGTGAGCAAAATCCAAATTTCATCTCCCCAGTTTTGGAATTCTGAGGATACGCCACCACATCTGGCTTTTATTATGTGGGTTTTAGGGATTGAACTCAAGCCCTTATACTTAGATAAGAAGACAAGCATTTTATCAAATGAGATATACTCTTAGGCCACATGAAAGATTTCCATTTGCTGCATTCTTCTTTGATGTTAGTAATTTTCTAACTAGGAACCTGTATGAATTACTTAGAAAAGTAGTTGAGGGAGCACAATGTTTAAAAACAGCTGGCGAATCATACCAGAAAGCAGCATGCTAAGTGACCCATATCTCAAAAGTCATAATCAAGCAGAGAGAGAATGCAAAGTAGCTTAGTGTTTATGCCCTTAAAGCCCACACCAAGGAATGTTCTTCCTTCTATAAGGATGTACTTCCTAAACCTCCTACAATATTGCCATAAGCTGCAGATTGAGATATCAAGTTCTGGAACCTATAGGGACATTTCTCATTTAAACCACCACAGAGGTATTTCTTCTTAGAATTCCATTTATTAACCTAGATTTGTTTATGTGGATGTAAGAATTTTTAGGACATAAAGAAACATGAGACTTTCTATAAAAAGCCAAATTTCCTAAAAATGTGTGTGTGTGTGTGTGTGTGTGTGTGTGTGTGTGTGTGTGTGTGTACGCGCATGCACCCTACAGTCACTACAAAACCCCATTAAGTGAATTTTAGTAGGTGCTCTACATCCTGACTGTTTTGCTTTCTTCCCAGAGCAGGTGATGTTCCATTTGCTCATATTGGAGAAGAATCTGAAAATCAGAACTGAACCTCTCCATTTGTATATTTCAGGAATTAGTTATTGTCGCTGTTGAGTACTATTGGGGTGGTAGGTCTGGTAGTCAGTCTTAGGGATATTTAAGGAGGGGTTGCACATAGATCTTGAGGAGCTTGTGGAGACCCTCTTTTCCTGTCCATTATTCTGTTAAGTATTGACATGAATGGACCTCTGAGTGCTGTGGATCAGTGAGAGAGATCCAGACAAGTAGTTCATACTGGAGTCTACTGCAACAGGGAGCTGTTAGTTACTCATACAAACCATGGCTTGAGTTTCCAATCATTGCTTACTTCCCAGAGCACAATTCATAGTCAGAATTATCTCAGTGTCAACTAAGGAGTATTAGTGGAGAGGGTTCCTGAGGAAACTCTTGGAACCCTGAGAATTTTTTAAAGGGTGTTGCACTTTCAGTAGGGCTGGCCACTTTAAGAGCAGTGATCCATCTCTCTGGTCTCATAGCTTAGAGATTGTTCTCAATATCATACTCATTATTATTCTTTACAGGAGCTCATTTGGATTTACTTTTTCTAATTGTCCTACATTCTAATGAAAATAAAAGAACACAAGTGTGTTACACAACTGTTTATGTACGTTCTCTCTATATATGATTAATATATAAAATCAGTAAGAATTTTTATTCTCCTCAGCCCCACCTGTGTATCCAGTTATGCTGAGTCTATAGTCAAGAGCTGCTCTGAATGTGACCCAAACCAAACTATGCACTTACGTAAAACCTTATTGTTACAAAAGAAAGAAAGAAAGAGAAAAACTACAAACAAAAGAGCAATGATGCTTGTTCATAAAGGAACTGACATATAATTACACCTCAAGGATGAGCATTTTTAGAAGAAAGAGCCTAGAGAGTATTCAAAGGGCCCAGAACAACATATCAGAAATGGCATAAGAGGACCCTAAGGTAAAAGATATTTCTCTTTAAAACCTGTAGATGGAAAAATATTGAAAATATTGTACATATGTACAAATGGACTACCATTCAGTTATAGAAAAAAGGAAATCACAAATTTTGCAGGAAATTTGATAGACATAGAATGCCTAATATTAAGGAAGGAAACCTAATTTCAAAAACAAAGTAGTGATCACATTTCTCCTTCATATTTTAACACAGCCATACACACAGTCATGAGTTGGGAAGTTCAGAAAAGCCTCAAAATTCAGTTCTATCTGTCAGAAGTGTAGAAGCCATGGGGAATCTTGACATGAGACCTTTTCATGAAGTGTCTGATGGTAATTATAGTAGCGAAGGTCTGATGGTACCAAACTAAGGAATGCTTACTACTCATCACAAAAGTGGAGACAGGGGCTGGAGAAGATATCAGGACTTAACAACACTTTTGCCTTTCTGGATAACAAAGATTTCAGTTCTCAGCATCCAGATGGGCAAGCTCATAATCACCTCGAACTCCAACTGGGATGGTATGACTTCCTCTACTGACCTCTGAGGACACTTTACAGATGTGCACATGTGTGTGTACATGCACACACACACACACACACACACACACAAATGGAAAAAGATCTTGAAAACAGAAGATAGACACAATACATGATGCAAATCTTTTGGCGGATATTTTTGTCTAAAGGAAAATCCAGAACTGATAATAGATTTATGATTAGCCCAAATATCAGTGCCATTAGTTGAACCTCTGGGATTCTGAATGGTTTGGTTTGGTTTGGTTTGGTTTGTTTGTTTGTTGTTTGTTTTAGAATTATTTATTTTTATTTTATGTAGTCAAGTATTTTGCCTACATATATATATATATGTACAATACGATCTTGCTTGGTACTCTGGAGACCAGAAGAGAGCATCCAATCATCTGAACTTAGATGACAGTAAGCCGTCATGTGGGTGCTGGGTGGATTTGCTGGAATGTCTCCCACTGCTTTTAACCACAGAAACTTCTCTCTAGCCTGTGAATTTAAAAAAAAATAATATAACTTAAAAGTTACTTTCTTGTAATAATATCTTATCACTGAAAAAAAATACAAAACCAACAGCAGTGTTAGTATGATTTCTTGATGGCTAAACCCTGCAGCCAGTTCTGTTCTCAAACAGAGGGATGGTTTAGAAGCCTCTCTGTGGAGGCCTCTTGTCTCCTTGACTGTGGTTATTTGTATTTCTCCTTAAGTTACAGGATCCATTTTTCATTTTTTACCACTTTGTCTCAAGAAAAGACCTGAGCAAATTGATCTACCACCTATCAATATGAGGTTTTTAAGAGGATTGTCTTACTTTATAGTCTTTTAGCATGAAATTCAAGGAGAAGCTGATTATTGCCAGATTATTCCCATGTGACTAGTGTTTAGAAGAAAATTTGACCCAGCAAATGTTTTTGCTTAAATTGTGATTGCTTGTAACAGGAAAAGCTGTGATGTGCACTGACTGTACAGAAGGGACCATATTTCTCCTGAGGGCTTTACAAACATTGGTACATACAACTATTAACAGAGTTTTTAGGGTATGAGCCTGGAATCTGGGAGCCTAGAAAAGCCAAGCTCATCCATATATCTTGTATAAGGCAAGGGGATTAATGAACAGAAATAAAAAAGAAGATATTTATTCAAGCATGGTCACACTTGGAATAGAAACAAAGCATTCCATTTGCCCCAGTAAGACAGATGTCAGGATCCTGACATGATATTTAGGGTTAATAAAAGACAAGAAACATACAATACAACGTACAAAATCAAGGTGGCCGATAACTTGTCAAAACTGCTTTGAATTTCTTTCCTAGAGAGCAGCTCTATTTGGTTGTCACTGGGCTTTAGCATTTCCTTTTGCAAGTCCTGCAAGGAATTTCAGTTCCCTAGTGTCTGTTGTTGAAATATTCTGATAGCCAAGGAGGAGGGATACAAATGTGTTTTTTTGTAGTACTTATACTTCTGCAGAGATGGTTACACAATCTGTAGGGCAACACTTTGATTTAAATATTTTTATTGCTTCCATTTTATTCCTTTTGTTTCTTTCTTTTCTTGAGGGAGAATATTGCTTGCAATACTCTGACCTCAGGCTTTCTGCCCCTTCAGCTACAGTGAGCTATTCTCCCTGGCTTGTTCTTTCTCTTAATATTCTGTAAAGGTAACACAACACAGAATCACACAGGTATTCATGGCAATCAATGACCCCAGTCAAGTTCATCTCAGTTTAGGTCAAGTTACAATCCAAAGTCCATTCCATGTCTTCAAACAAATCCATAAGAGGATGTCAAAAAGGCTCTTGCAAGTTTTCCTTCAAGACTTTGGACTTGATAAAGATGGATTTTCTCATTGAGAAAGAAATGAAACATAGTCAGAAAAAGGGAAAAATACCATACACCACCCGTAATTCTGCTGTATGGTTGGATCAACCAGACTCTAGTGTTACTATGAATGGGTTGAGAGCACATTTTCTTCTACCATAGATGTATTTCCTCAATGAGAGATGTGCTGTTACAACCTTTTAAGTTATTTATTCAACAATTGCTCCTATGGTCTTTTTATTCCCCAAATAACCTCCACAGACACTCTTTAGTTCCATTATAGGTCCTTTGTTATGACATGTTTGACTGTCATCTCATCAAAGTACAAAAAAGCTTTTCTTGTGAACATGCATGCAGGTGTCCACACATGTTGGCCAGAAAACAATTTTAGCTGTCAACCTTCAGGGGATCTCCATCTTGTCTTCTGATATAAGGTCTTTTACTTCAAAAAGAATGTGTTGATTTTGTTAGAATGGATGGCTGATAAGCGTTAGGGTCCTGCTGTTTTTATCCTCCTAAAGCTGGCACTGTAGGATTATGCTGCCACTGCAGACCTGTGCCGCCATGGCAGGTCTGTGTTTCTGTGCTCATGTTCAGGGAATTTATGTGTGCTTTGGGGATTGTCCTCTCACTTTTTACTCCAAGTACTTTACCACTGAGCCCCTGACCTAGCCTGTCACATGCCCTCTGTTAGGACATGAATTTGAATATCTTAATTGCCAGAGAGAGCTTTGTAGAAGGCAATAATTTTGTATATTAAATTTAATAAACACAGTATTGATTTTCTCTGGCCCTGGTTCTTATATATGAAGGTAGATAAATGCCTCCCTTACAGGGCTACAGTTAATGTCAGTTCGCATATTGGCTAGCCATAATAAAGACTCAGTAAATATTAGATTAATAATAAATTCATTTTAGATGACTGGCATAATTGTCAAAAACTGGACAGCACATCATATCCTGCATCTTTAGCTGAAATTATGGGGTTTTTTTAGGTAAATTTTACTCCTAAGATCTTTAATCATTTTATTCTCTGAAGTAAGTAAATATTACTCCAGTGATTTTATTTACTCTGTAAGATTACCCCAGTAAGTTGTTCGGGGCTTCTTGCATGCTAGGTTAAGCTGTATGTTGAGTGCCAGGAAAAAAAGAGGATTCTTAGAAAGGCATTTAAATGACCTCTTTAAAGTTGCTAAGGAGATTTATCAGAGTCAGCCTGCTAACAAAGCCCTCTGCCTGACTACTGCCTAGCTATCCCCTCTTCTTTTGGTTCCCTGGACAGGTGCTGTTGTACTTTCCTTCCCTTTCCATAGGCTGTTCCTCCTCCTCTACAGAATAGTGCTAAGAACTGTCCTGATCTAGACCCTTGATTCCTCAAGTAGATTCTAAAGCATTGCTTCACAACCTGCCTATGACCCCTTAATATAGTTCTTCATGATGTGGTAGCCCCCAACCATAAAATTACTTTTATTGCTATTTATTGACTATGTTTTTGTTACTGTTATGAATCATAAAGTAGTTTTTGTCCAGTTTTAGGAGACATCTGTGAAAGGTCATTTGAGCCCCAAAGGGGTCACAACCCACAGTTTGAGAATCAATATTCTAAAAGAATTCAATAGATTCTTCCTCTGTTTAAAATGTCTAACGTTTCAACACATTGTCACCTCAAAAGACAGCCTTGTCTCCTTCTACCCTGGAAAAAATTAGACATTTTTCTTTATCAGAGATGGGTTACAAATATAAAAATTGAATAGTTAGAAATGTGTGAAAACCTGGAAGTCTAAATGGTTATATTTACTTGGATTAGTGCTAGCAGAGAATAGCTATAGGTGGTTAATAACTGATGTGTCTGATAGAGTGTTCTAGGAATCAGGTGAATAATGACCAGAATGCTAATTTAAGGGTGCTCTGTCACCAGGAGATGCATGACCAGAAAAGGAAGAACAAAGAAAGGGTATGTCAATTTTTTTGTTAACTCAAAGTTCTATACGGATACACAATTGCTGTAGTGATTATATCTATTACACCACGACTATCTGCTTCCCTAACGCACCAACATGTAACATGAAAACTATAGTGCTTCACCCTTAAATTCTGAGAAAACTATTCCTACAAACTACTGAGAAGGGGAATATAGGGTTCTGAGTACCACATCAATTCCACCACAGGGAACCTTTTGGGGAGGTGGGACTCTGGGAGTTTGATTGCACTTATTGCAAGATGTGCCACGCCTGTGCTGGACTGTAGGGAAGCCATGGGACACTGCTCAGGGTGGGAAATCACAATCTGAGGTGAGTAACAGGGGGAGTTGGTTTGGGGGTCAGCCAGTCTGTGAGGAGGCCAGGACCAACTGGTTCTCAGGATATTGGACATCCAGGATTTTCTGGGAGCCAGGGAAGAGCTGAAAACAGAGTTGGTGGCGGCTGCGGCTGCGTCTAGCCCAGGACCAGGGGCTGAAGGGGAGCTCAGGGTGGTTACAGGTGTTCTTAACTTCTGGTAGGACAGCAGACTTGGTAGCAGTTGTGCCTGGGAGGGCCGAGAGGCCTTGTACAGGAGAATAGACAGCAGCTCTGTAGGCAAAGGCCTTCACCATGGCTCCTCATGGTGGATCCCTATGAAAAGAGAAATGCTTTGGTTCCAAATCATTTATTGTTATGGTGGAGAGTAAAACCATACCACTGAGATTAAATACCTTTTGCAGGGAGCAATGCCTGGGAAGGGAAGCTTATGGCCTGCAGGCCTCTGTGTACCTCATTAGCGTGGAGATATGCCTTGAACCTATATGACTACAGGCCACATCTCTTTTCTTATTGTCTTAGTCTGAGATGTTAGGGATGCCTCATCTACACGTTGAAGGACTTAAGGGGCATTGCCCTTATGTAATTGATGGCCACAAATCAATGTGGGGGCTATAGTGATAGTGACCTGGTGCCTGGGAGATGGTGAAGTTCCTACCATCCCTTCAGTGTCTTTGGGGCTTCAACGCCTTTAGCTCAATCAAGGACCAGGCTAACTTCATGGTCTCATTGTCCCCTGCCCCACAGGAGAATATTTATCTGTTAGTTTTCTTCCTCCTATACAATCCTCTGTATTCATGTGTGAGTATGTGTGTGAGTATGTGTGTGTGTGCAAAAGAGTGTCTTTGTGTGAGTCTGTGAGTAACTGTGTTTCTTTCATGTGAACATGTAGAGTAAGTACATGCAGAGGCCAGGGCAGGACATCAAGAATCTTTCTCTATTATTCTGCAAGCAATACCTTCAACATTTGAGGTAGAATTTCTCACTGATCTGGAATTTCTTCTTTTGTCTAGG
The DNA here is from genome assembly GCA_036184795.1 of Tokudaia tokunoshimensis. NCBI lineage: Eukaryota > Metazoa > Chordata > Mammalia > Rodentia > Muridae > Tokudaia > Tokudaia tokunoshimensis. The sequence continues at coordinate 746,960 of BTHU01000016.1, forward strand.
CTGCCGAGCTTGGAACTCTAGGAATCTTCTAGTCTCTGTCCACAGCATTTGAGTTACAGGCATGTGCAGCCATTCCTGGAATTTTATTTGGGAGCTAGACCTGTGAGCTCAGGTACCTACACATGCACAGCAAGCACTCTTGCCCACTGAGACAAAAAAAAAAAAATTCTTGAAGTCAATCATCTCTAACTTTCCATTTAGTCATTTCAACTTAAGAAGGATCTGACTTTCTTTTCCCTCCATCCCTCCTTGCTTCCCTTTCTTCAGGTCCTCTTACATTTGTCATTCAGTTACAAACTGTAAGGCTGCCTCAGCCTTGTAGGCCACATTTATTTTCTTCTTCTTCTTTTTTCTTTTTTTTTTTTTGCCATTTTTAAACCATCAGAGGGGCATGTAACAGAATAGTATCACATACTCTCTCATGCACTTTAAAACTTATAATATATTTTAAAGTCCTCTTTTCCCTGAGACTATAAATGTTACCACAGAAAAGAATCTAGAACTCTTTGTGGAGCTCTGTACCCCATTTTTTAATAGGGTTACTTGCCTCTCTGGAGTTTAACTTCTTGAGTTCTTTGTATATCTTGGATATTAGCCCTCTGTCGGATGTAAGGTTGGTAAAGATCATTTCCCAGTTAGTTGGTTGCCGCTTTGTCTTTTTGACGGTGTCTTTTGCCTTGCAAAAACTTTGTAATTTAATGAGGTCCCATTTGTCTATTCTTGATCTTAGAGTATAAGCTATTGGAGTTCTGTTCAGGAAATTCTCCCCTGTGCCCATATGTTCAAGGTTCTTCCCTAGTTTCCCTTCTATTAGTTTCAGTGTGTCTGGTTTTATGTGGAGATCTTTGATCCACTTAGAATTGAGCTTAGTGCAAGGAGATAAGGATGGGTCAATTTGCATTCTTCTGCATGTTGACCTCCAGCTGAGCCAGCACCATTTGTTGAAAAGGCTATCTTTTTTCCACTGGATGGTTTTAGCTCCTTTGTCAAAGATCAAGTGACCATAGGAGTGTGGATTCATTTCTGGGTCTTCAATTCTGTTCCATTGATCTACATGTCTGTTACTGTACCAATACCATGCAGTTTTTAACACTATTGCTCTGTAGTACAGCTTGAGGTCCGGGATACTGATTCCCCCAGAGGTTCTTTTACTCTTGAGAATAGTTTTAGCTATTCTGGGTTTTCTGTTATTCCAGATGAATTTTTGAATTGCTCTTTCTAACTCTATGAAGAATTGAGTTGGGATTTTGATGGGGATTGCATTGAATCTGTGTATTACTTTTGGTAAGATGCTCATTTTTACTATATTAATCCTGCCAATCCATGAGCATGGCAGATTTTTCCATCTTCCGAGGTCTTCTTCAATTTCTTTCTTCAGAGACTTGAAGTTCTTGTCATACAGATCTTTCACTTGTTTGGTTAGCGTCACGCCAAGATACTTAATATGGTTTGTGGCTATCGTAAAGGGTATTATTTCTCTTACTTCTTTCTCAGCCTGCTTATCCTTTGAGTATAGGAAGGCTTCTGACTTGCTTGAGTTGATTTTATATCCGACCACTTTGCTGAAGTCGTTTATCAGCTGTAGGAGTTCTCTGGTGGAGTTCTTTGGGTCGCTTATGTATACTATCATAGTTCTCACCTGAAGAATATCTAATGGCTGAGAAGCACCTAAAGAGATGTTCATCATCCTTAGTCATTAGGGAAATGCAAATCAAAACAACCCTGAGATTCCATCTCACACCAGTCAGGATGGCTAAGATCAAAAACACAGGAGACAGCAGTTGTTGGCGAGGATGTGGAGAAAGAGGAACACTCCTCCACTGCTGGTGGAATTGCAGGCTGGTACAACCACTCTGGAAAGCAGTCTGGCGGCTCCTCAGAAAACTGGGCATGACACTTCCGGAGGATCCGGCTATACCACTCCTGGGCATATACCCAGAGACTTTACCTGCATGCAATAAGGACACATGCTCCACTATATTCATAGCAGCCTTATTTATAATAGCCAGAAGCTGGAAAGAACCCAGATGTCCCTCAACGGAGGAATGGATTCAGAAGATGTGGTATATTTACACAATGGAATACTACTCTGCAATTAAAAACAATGAATTCACGAAATTCCTAGGCAAATGGTCAGAACTTGAAAATATCATCCTTAGTGAGGTAACCCAATCACAAAAGATCACACATGGTATGAAGTCACTGATAAGGGGATATTGACCCAGAATCTCAGAATACCCTAGACACAATCAGCATATCAATAGATTTCTAAAAAGATGGAAGGAGAGACCCCTGGTCCTGGAAAGACTGGATGTAGGGGAACGCCAGGACAGAGTAATGAGAGGGGGTTGAACGGAGAAAAGAGGGAGGGAAGGGGGCTTATGGGACTTTCGGGGAGGGAGGAAACGGGAAAGGGGAAGTGATTTGGAATGTAAATTAAAAAAATAAAATAAAATTAAATTAAAAAAAAAGAAAAGAATCTAGAGTTTTTGCTTATTTGTAATTTCTTTATTAGTGGATTGTTGGCATGAGTTTGTGGTAGTTTGCATGACAGAAGTCCCTCTTAAGGTTCTGTGTTTGCATACTCAGTCCTCAGTTGGTGGTGCTGTTTGGGAAGGTTGTGGAACACGTAGAAGGTCAAGCCTTGCCAAGGAAAGCACATCACTGGGAAGAGCTTTTGAAGTTTTACATCCCAGTACCACTTCCTGATTCTTTCTGCCTTCTGCATATGAAAATGTGATTAGCCAGCTTCCTGATCCTTTACCAAGCTTTCCTTGACTCCTAGATATACCAGATATATGGCCTCATATAGAAACGCAATCCAAGAATGGAGTCATATGAAAAGATTTCTGCGTGCTTGTGAGAAAACTCGATGGAAAACAGACAAGAGTCAGTGACCACAATTTCTTCAAAACATGGAATTGTTCCTGTGCTTCTACCAGGTGTAGCAAATAAGAGTTTACTTCAGCTTATTCATTGGCATTGTTGCTTGTTTATATGCCAGGGGTAGCTTAATATGGTTGACCCACAGAGTGGCACTATTTGGAGGTGTGTCCTTGTTGGAGGAAGTATTTCTTTGTGGTCATGGGCTATAAGATGTTGTTTCTAGCTGTTTGGAAACCAATCCTCTTGTAGCAGCCTTCAGGTGAAGATGTAGAACTCTTACGTCCTCCTTCACCATGCCTGCCTGAATGCTGCCATGTTCCTCTCCATTTGTATGCCAGGCCCAATTAAATGTTGTCTCTATAAGGATTGCCTTAATCATGGTGTCTGCTTGCAGCAATAAAACTCTAGTTAAGTTAGAAGTTGATGATAGTGACCAGGTTATAGCTGGGACAGGCATGTCCAGGTTTTTATTTGGAAAAAAATGTGGATTTTGGTACTTTGGATTTGAAAAGCAGTGGAATACTTTAAGTGGGGCTTAGTGAGTCATCCCAGTAGGAATATGGAAGACTTTGCTGCTAAGATTGATTTGAACTGTGCAAAACTGGCCCAAGAGCTTTCAGTGCAGAGGAATTTTAGTATGTAACCTAGCAAAAGTTTTTGTGATATTTTAATGAACAATGTGGCTGCTTTTTGCCCTTGACTGAAGAGTCTACCTGAGGCTAAAGTAAAAAGGTTTATGTTAATTGCACTGACAGAGGAAGTTTTAAAATAGTCCTGCAGATACTTTTTTCCCTGGTTTAGTCTCATGAAGAACATTTTAATGAAAAGGAGCAAGCTGAGAAAGGGAAAATAGAAAATTTATTGTTCAAGTAATAAAGGTGCACCAGCAAGTGAAATGGAGCTAAATCCTATATTTGAGGAGATAAATATATTAAGGGAGATTTCCAGGGATATAAATTCTTGTCTCCTTCAGGAACCTATGATTTGGTTCCAGATAGTGGATAGGTTATTCTTGGTGCCACTTTCTGCCTTTCTACTATGTACAAAGACCATGTCCTTCTATAGGCACCTCCCATTGCATTCATCTAAGCATCCCCTAGCCAAGGCTGAATGGTTGTCACTTGATGGTGGATTCCTGCCAACCACTGACATACTTAGTTGTGTGTGTCTTCCTTCAGAATCTAAGTAGAGACATCACATGCTTGGCTGCTTGCCTGCCATGAGTTGTAGTTATTCCAGAACTTGTGTCTGTTATTAGCTCCCAGTTTTCTCTGATTTGACTGGGTAGTTGAATCTTTTAGTATTGCTTATGGCTTTTCAGCAAATGTAAGAATGGATTTTTGTGGAAGGTATTGAATTCTTTTCTTATCTATATGGATGTGTGGTATGCATATGTGTGTATGTGTGTTTTGCATGAGTATGTACATATGTCTTTCACGTGTGTGGGTACATATATTCATGGATGCCTAGGGCAGACATTGTATGTGATCCTGGATTGCTCTGCACCTTATTCATTGAGGAAAATTCTTACAATCAAACTTAGAGCTACTGGAGAACCAGTTCATCAAGCAGGCCAGCTTTTTCCTGATATTTCATGTTGTCTGACTGACAGGTAGTCTGGCATGCCCACTCAGTTTTTCTCTAGGTGCGTGAGTTCTGATCTTCAGTCTTCCTGCTTGTGTCTCAAGTGCCATATTTACCGAACCATCTATCAACTCAAGAGAGAGGTTTTGTGGGGAGGGAGAAACCCAGGATGGGGATGCAACTCTCTGTGGGTTGACTGACTCAGTGATAGTTAGGGTAATCGGGGCTTTGTCATTGTGTCCATGGTAACTGGAATATCCAAATGGAAACATGCCCCTCTGAAGGTATGCTCATTTGGAGCTGAACATTGAGAGCACAGAGTGAATAAATATTCTGAAGATAGAGTGAAAATGTGCCTGTGACCTTAAAATTTACTCAGTGATCCAGAAACTTCAACAGTAAAGCCATTAATCAAAATGTTGTTAGGGTGAAAGAGAAAGGAAGTTCTTTCTCTTAGAACTAACTGCACACAATGCCTGTTTCAAATCCAAACTACCTGAACCTCAATGAGTAATGTAATTGCTGTTTGCTATGAGTGGCACAACCGAGTGGCAGGGAGGGGTGTGAGCAGCTGAGATGAAGTTGATTATTTCCATCTGGGTGAGTAGCCTGGTCTTCCTTATGTGTTAACAACTCTTGTCACATTATATTAGAGATTCAAAGGTAAGATAGTAAGATAATGTTAAAATAAGATGGGAAAACCAGTAACTCAACCTCAGATTGAATTGCATTCTGGGAAGGTCAAAAATGCCTACTTAATTCTTTCTTCCTTCCTTCCTTCCTTCCTTCCTTCTTTCCTTCCTACTTTCCCTAGGGTTTTTTTTTTTATTTCTGAGTGTGTTGCGTATGTCATACATATACTTGTTTGTATGTTACATGTGTATGGGAATGGGCATGTACATATGCATGTGGAATCTCAAAGCTGATACCAGATATTTTCATTGATTACTTTGTACTTTATTTACAGAGATAGGGTCTTTCTGAACCCATAGTGCACCAATTTTAGCTAGCTAAGCTCAACCCCTTATCTTGGATCCATGGTCTCTACCTTCAGACTGCCATGATTATATGCAAGCTGCTATGCCTGCTCAGCATTTTTACAGATTCATAGGAATCTTCTCTATAGACTTCCATCCTCATGCTAGTGAGGTAAGCACTTGATTCATTGAAGCCATCTCCCGTGCAGCACTCCTTAATTTCTGAATAGAATTATTCAGGATACCTACAGAGGAGCCCCAACATAAAATTATGGACATGCTTAAAGTATTATGAAAGAAAAAAGAAAAACAAATAAAACCAAAACCAAAACCAGTAACAACTCTATTTAACAGTTCCCAAAATAATGGCAATGTTTTGTCAAGGTGTCCAAAGACAGAACACTCCTGTATCCTTAAATGTTTTATTTGTTGTCTCCCTTCCCCAACTATAAGTCCTAAGAAGGCAGAACTCTTGTTTTGACTTTGCAGTCCCATAGATTTTTGCAGAAATATGAAGTAGTATTTCTGTAAATAGCCATATTTACATTATGTATGCATATATATATATATATATATATATATATATATATATATATACAGATGTTCTTTTAGTTACAGTGGATTATGCTCTAAAGACCTCATCATAAGTGGAAAATACCAGAAGGTCCATCTCATACACCTAACCTCCCAGCTGTCAAAGTGCGATTTTGAGATTTTTCTTTTAATTAATCAAGCTCCTTCTATGACAATTTCGTATATACATAAAATGAATACTGACTTTGTTTCCACCCTCTGAGCCCCCATCTGGTCGTTGATGAGCACCCTCCCTACAAGTCCTTTTCCTGTATCCATGTGTTTTGTTTTTGTTTGTTTTGTTGGCCCACAGAGTATAGAAGTTATGCTGTGTTACTCAATGTTAGAACTATTTATTGGACCTTGGGGAGGTCACCAAGGCATATTCAATGAAAATGATAACTGCCTGTCTTTAAGAAACTATTAGAAGTCCCAGTACATTAGATAGGTGGGGCCCCATGTTCCCTTCCTGTCTATTGAAGTTTGAAGAATGAATAGGCTGTTCTTGGTACAATTACTTTTGTATTTGTTTATTTAGTGTGTGTTTGTGTGTGTGTGTGTGTGTGTGTGTGTGTGTATGTGTGTGTGTGTGCGTGTGCGTGTGATGCATGTGGAAGTGAGAGGAGAATTTGGGGGAGTCAGTTTATTCCCTGCAACATTTAGATCCTGGAGGTTGAACCCAGATAGTCAAATTTAAAGTTAGGCAACAACGCGATGAGCATTTCTACAACTCTTACCTAGAATAATTTTGTAGTATTGTATATAGACTCATTGAGGAATTTGCCAAAACTATTATGGCTTTGGGATGAATTGAGAGACACATTGGTTAGCATATATTGGAGAAAACTTTCTTACCTACCCACACAACCATGCACCCATGTACACAAAGATGTATATTCAATTGATAGATAGATAGATAGATAGATAGATAGATAGATAGATAGATAGATAGATAGATAGATAGATAGATAGAGAAATAGATTAAAACTTCAAGCAAGCCGGGCGGTTGTGGCGCACGCCTTTAATCCCAGCACTTGGGAGGCAGAGGCAGGAGGATTTCTGAGTTCAAGGCCAGCCTGGTCTACAAAGTGAGTTCCAGGACAGCCAGGGCTACACAGAGAAACCCTGTCTCGAAAAAAGCAAAAAAAAAAAAACTTCAAGCAAAACAAAATAAACCCCAGAAAATCCCCATCTACACAGAAGAGAGGCCAAATCAAAAGCTACACAGACCTGAAGTCGAAAGAGCATAAGTGATTCCATAAACAACTCGGGCTTCATTATTCTGGATTATTTAGGAATTTTTGTTTGTTCACATCTCTTACTACAAAGGTTTTCTGTCTGACTTTTTCATTAGTGTTCTATTTGTGAAGCTCAGATACAATATTTGAAAGCTCCATTTTCCCTACATATCAAACTTTACTACAGAGAAATAGAGATATATTTGAGGGAAGAGAGGGAAATGGAATGTGGTAACCTATTAACTTGAAGGAAACACAAATGGGTAAAAGTTGAGTTACTTTGATAATACTAAGGGATTCACAATGTAATGGCAGCTGGTGCTCTGTTGTATTCATGCTAGGCTTAGTATTATTCTAAGGTACATTAATAAAGTTATGGGCTTTTACTATCTGAATGTTAATGGTTTTATCTTGAGCCAACAGAGAGGGTAGGCTGAAAGAAGCTGAGGAGAAAGGCATTTCTGTAGGATGACCAGAAGTCTCAATTTATATGGAACCTGGAGATCACTTAAACACTGGACCACCAAACAGGCACCATATACCGGGTGATATGAGGTACCCAACACACATACAGTAGAGAACTTCTGGTTCTGTGTTCATTCAGAGTTGATGCAACTAACCCTCAAGAGACTTGAGGTCCCATGAAGTTTAGAGGTCAGGTGGAGTGGGTGGAAGGGACATCCACGTGGAGACTGGGGGTGGGAAGAAGTTATAGGATGTGGGGGGGATAAAATATGGAGTGTAAAAAATATATTAATTAATTAAAAATAAATTAAATAAAATTAAATAAATAAAATATAAGTTAAAACAGGATTTCTGATATTAGTTGTAAAAATTAAAGGTTAGAAAACACAGCTATTTCAGAATTTTTCACAGCTCTTTATTAGGTTTTTCTAACAGGATTTCTGACCTTGGTCAGAATTCTGAACATATCATGCATATTTGCTTGCCTGGCATGGATTGAACTCTAGACTGCTATAAATGTTTGTCACTCCCAGAAACATAATCTTGGTCAAAAATGCCAAGAATAACAGAAACCTAATACAATTTGTTTAGGATGTTTTCTAACAGGAATCCAGAGAAAGTTGTCTGAAGAGTGAATACAACACTTTTAGCATATTTTCTGGCTTTCTGATTTTGATCCAAAAATCCAAGAATTAATTTTTAGAATATTTACAACAAGATTTCTGACTTGGTCAAATAAAAATCCAATGTATTTTAATAGTAGCTCTTCTAACTTTGTTTAGAAAGCACTTAGGGTATCTAGGGGCTTTTAGAATTTATACAAACAGACACAAACCTCTCAATCAGAGGGTGTTTTCTCAAGAGAAAGCAGTCTTTAGCAGAAAGTTATCTGGAGCAGTCTATAGAGCCAAAAGCTATGTATAGAGAGATGCCTAGGGAACCATCTTGAGCAGAACATAGGCCATTAGTTTTTACACGTGGTTCGACTTAATAGTCTTTTGTTTTGGCACTCACAAATACCCCTTTTCTTAGAAACCTGGACCTAGCCATGGCTGGTACTTAACACATGGTTGAGGATGTGGAGGGCAGATGTGGTAATCAGTCAGGTGGTAGGGAGCCTGAGTCTTGTATCCATGTTTCAGAATTTGGACACTGATGTCTACTCAGAGTAGGAAGTGAAGAGGTATCTAAACCACATGTAACAGTCAGGGGCCACCAGGCATAGGGACTGCTCAGAAGAGGTATACATTCAGTGCCACAAGGCTTGGGATGTCACCATCTGAAATTGAGCATGAATGGGGAGAGGCAGGTTGAAGGATTGTTGAACAGTGTGAAGAGAAACCAAATGGAACGGTCATCTGTATTGCTGAGTTTGTCAGAGCACGACATGTGGTGAGTTTCTTTCAGTGTTCCATGCAATACGATGCAGTTTTAATGTCTAGATGATTTTCACAGTACTTTATTCTCTTTTTCCTTGTTTTTCCTATTTGTCTGCATAGCATAGATTATGTTCCAGACTGTTATAGTCATTTGTCACTCCCAGAAACAAAATGTTTTAGCTCAACAGTACCCAGAGTGTCTCTGAGGTTGGAGGGCAGGTGACGTGACAAGTTCTGAGCATACATGTCTTTAAGTCCCCTCCACAGTCAATTAAATTTATTTATTGTCAGACCTCTGCAAACCACTACTTTGTTTTTCTATATATGAATCCTTAAAAATGAAGATTTCGAAGGTAGTATTTCCCCAATATATCTTTCACGGAATTGTTTTGAGGGGACACTCACAAGCACATGAAGATCAGGGTATACCATTCAGTTTTGGCTCAGAAACACTGTCCTCTTCCTTTAAGACAGGCCCTCTTATTGACCTGGAACTCACCAACTAGGCTACACAGGCTGGCCAGAGAACCCCTGAGATCTTCTCATCTCTACTGCCCATTGTTTGTATTGCAAGTGTGTACCATCTTGGTTGACATTTTTGTGTATCTGGGGCTCATGTTTGCATAGCAAGTACTTCAGTGAATGAATTATGTCCTCAACACAATTACAGCGTTTTAATTGAACTATGTTAAGGAAAGTTGATAAATACACAGGCTTTCATGGTGATTGTGCACAATAATTTTCTAATTTAACTGAAATTACTCCAGAAGAACAGATTTTAAGTGCTGTCTTTACACAGTCATATGCACACATGATAAGTGTGTAGGAGATATGCTGATAATATTACATCAGGCAATCAAGGTATAACTATATCAGTCACATCATATGCCTTGAATACATGATTTACCTATTGTGGGTGATAGGATGCTTGAAATTCTGCATGCTAGTTAATTGCTCTAGTAATAATATGCAGCCATATGCTGCCAGAATATATGCTGTTTTAATTAATTATCTGCTTGTGAATAAAACTGGATAAAGGGGACTACTCACTTTATAAAAATTTTGTCATAACTATTTTAAAGAATTCAGGAAGAAATAGGAATGAGTTAATAAATATTCACAAATCTCTGAACTTGAGAAGGGTATAATATCAGACCTAATTAGCTGAAATATTCTGGGAAATGTGACAGTTACTAAGTAAACATAGTTTGGTGTGCTGTATGCTCTATGACCCTTTAGTAGACTCTTCACGTCTTAATTTTGTACTGGAGTCCTTAGGGTTAGAGACTTGACCTGGCAACCCTAATAAGCCAGGCTTAGCTACCACTTCTCAATATGACAGTTAAACAGACAAGTAACAGTGAAAGTTGGAAATGGGAGATTTGTAATGTGGCCATGTTGTAAAGAGAAACAGAGACTCTCAATGACCCTTTGTCCTTGTTTAATTTCTCTTCCTGTGATAATACATTCTTCCCAATGCCACCTTAGGAGAGGAAAGGTTTCCTTCAGATTATACTTCTAGGTCACAGTGTACATTAAGGGGAAGTCATGGCAGCAACACAAGTCACGTGAAATCCATGGTCATAGCAGATAGAGACACTAGCAGTAGTACTGCTTGTTTGTTATCTTGCTCTCAGCTTGCATTGTGGGTTTATGTGTCTACTATTCAGAATCTATGTAGTGCGACATTGCTGGTAGGTCTTCCAAATTCAATTAACTATCAAGACATGCCCACAATTCAAACTAATTTATAGACTTTCTCACTGAAAGTCTCTTCCTAGACAATTCTATGTATTTAAGTTGGCATTTGATGCTTCTCCCCTGCCTGTAACTCCATCTTTAGTGTTAACACAAGGTTTAGGTTTAAATATCAGGGTAGCAGTATGTATAACTAAGCAGTCCTTGTCAAGGACAGCAGAGAATTCTAAAACCGAGCAAGCAGATCCCTATACAAACTTCATGTATTATTAATCTCCATTCATCTCCAATACCTGCACAGGGAAAATTTCTCTCAACTGGAAGGAAGTAACTCAGTGATCCTGGATATAATCAGAGTTCTTGCTCCAGAATGCCACCTTCCATTTATTCTATGTACTTTTAATATTAATCACAGTCTTTTCTGGATCTGTGTCAATAAGCAACAGTCATTTTCAATATATACCATTCATACATCCAATATATCCAAGAAAATAAAATGATATCCATGGGGATTAGCAGACATGAATCACCAGGATCCTAGAAAAGTGCTGTCGCCTTCCAGTCGCCACTTGCAGAAGGGGACCAGACAGCTCCATAGCCTTCTGTGCTTAGCCCACCAGGAGAGAGTGATCTCCCAGCAGCAATTTCACTTCTGAGTGTGGAGGTGAGATCGCCACTTTCTCTCTGGAGGGGTACAGCTAGGAGGGCACAGGGCAAACAATCAGTGGAGCTACTGGGACAGGAGTCTTCCCGTCCAGCCGCCATTTGCTTCATGGAACCAGACAGCTCCACAGCCTTCTGTGCACAGACCCTGCCAGAAGAGAGTTCATCTCCCAGGAGTACAGACACAGGCTTACAGGCCCATAGGAGGGACAAGCTCCAGCCAGAGTCAACATGACCAACTAACACCAGAGATAACCAGATGGTGAAAGGCAAGCACAAGAACCCTACCAACAGAAACCAATGCTACTTGGCAACATCAGAGCCCAGTTCTCCCACCACAGCAAGTCCCGGATACCCCAGCACACCAGAAAAGCAAGAGTTGAATTTAAAGTCTCTTCTCACGATGCTGTTAGAGGACATCAAGAAGGACATAAGTAATTCACTTAAAGAAATACAGGAGAACATGGTCAAATGGTAAAAGCCCTTAAAGAGGAAACACAAAAATTCCTGAAAGAAATACAGGAGAGCATGGTTGAACAGGTAGAGGCCTTTAAAAAGAAAACACAAAAATCTCTTAAAGAATTACAGGAGAACACAAACAAACAAGTGAAGGAACTGAACAAAACCATCATGGATCTAAAGAAATCACAAAGTGAGACATCTCTGGAGAGAGAAAACCTTGGAAAGAATTCAGGGGTCATAGATGCAAGCGTCAACAACAGAATACAAGAGATAGAAGAAAGAATCTCAGGGACTGAAGATACCATAAAAAACATTGACTCAGCAGCTAAAGAAAATGCAAAATGCAAAAAGCTCCTGAGACAAAACATCCAGGAAATCCAGGACACAATGAGAAGACCAAATCTAAGGATTATATGAATAGAAAAGAGCAAAGATTTCCAACTTAAAGGACCAGTAATTATCTTCAACAAAATTATAGAAGAAAACATCCCTAACCTAAAGAAAGAGATGTCCATGACCATATAGGAAGCCTACAGAACTCCAAACAGCCTGGACCAGACCAGAAAGTCCTCCTGTCACATAATAATCAAAACACCAAATGCACTAAACAAAGAAAGAATATTAAAAGCAGTAATGGAAAAAGGTCAAGTAACCTATAAGGGCAGGCCTACCAGAATTACACCAGACTTCACACCTGAGGTGATGAAACCTAGAAGATCCTGGGCAGAACTCATACAGACCTTAAGAGAACACAAATGCCAGCCCAAGGAACTATACCCAGCAAAACTCTTAATTACCATAGATGGAGAAAACAAAATATTCCATGATAAAACCAAATTTACATAATATTTTTCCACAAATCCAATCCTACAAAGGATAATAGATGGAAAATGTCAATACTAGGAGTGAAACTACACCCTAGAAAAAGCAAGAAAGTAATCTTTTTCCAACAAACCCAAAAGAAAGTAACCAAATAAACATAAAAAGAACATCAAAAATAACAGGAAGCAACAATCACTATTCCTTAATATCTTATAACATCAACGAACTCAATTCTCCAACAAAAAACAGTCTAATAGAAATATTTTTCATGCAAACTTTCAATTTTATCAGAAAATGTTTGTCATGCCTCTTTCAATCAATTTAGTAATGGTTTTTATGTCTACCATTTTAACTGTTATTTTCCATGACAATTTTAATTTTAACATTTTTTCTATATATTTCTTCAATTTTATCAGAAATATTTTCCCTGTAAATCTTCAACTTTATCAGAAAATGTTTATAATTCTAGTTTCAATCAACTTAGGAATATTTTTATTTCTACCAATTTATCTGTATAATTTTCCCTGAAGTAGTCAATTTTAACATGTTTTTCTACATATTTCTTGAATTTTATCAGAAATATTTTCCTTGTAGCTCTTCAATTCTACCAGAAAATGTTTATGGTTCCACTTTCAATCAACTTAGAAATATTTTTGTCTACCATTTTATTTGTAATTTTCTATGATGATCTTCAATTTTAATGTTATTTTATATTTTTCTACAATTTTATTAGAAATATTTCCCATGTAAATCTTTAGTTCTATCATAAAATGTTTCTACTTCCTTTTTCAATTAATTTAGTTATGTTTTCTGTGTCTACCATTTTACTCATTAATTTTCCATGAAAATTGTCAATCTTAATGTGGTTTTCTATATGCTTCTTCAATTTTGTCAGAAATATTTTCCATGTAAATCTTTAATTTTATCATAAAATGATTTTACTTCCTTTTTCACTAAAAAAGAAAAAAAAAGGGAAAAAAAAGAAAACTGCTGTCAATATTCCCAACTATCCATTTCTCCTAAATAGGACAGATGTCAGTTCAGCTCCACCATGCTCAGAGAAAGGAAGTGTAACAAACACAGCTTTATCATTATTATTATTATTATTATTATTATTATTATTATTTTATTTATATATTGTTTTTCCACAGAAGAGTTTCTTGGAAATCCTCTGCATTTTTATGGCTGTGACATTGTGTCATGCATAAAAACAGACCTAAAATTTCTATAGCTACCTAAGATGAAGTATGAAAAGAAAGGAAGAAAATAGGACAGGAAGGGCAAAGAGAAGGAAGCAGGGAGGGCAGGAAGGGCAAAGAGAGGAAAGTGTGAAGAGAGGAAAGGAAAGGTAAGATGTTATTAGCAGAGTGGCTGGGGAGATGGTTAAGTGGACAAAATGCTTGTCACACAAACATGAGTTTGGATTACCAACCCTGTAAAAATTTCAGGCTTCCAGGACTAAGGAAGTAGAGAGAGTAGAATCTACTATGGACTTGATAACCAGGCAGCATACATCAAACAGTGAGCTCCATGTTCAGTGAGAGATTCTGACTCAGGAGTGATTGAAGTAAACTTCACAAGTTCAGTCTCTGGCCTCCATCCACATCTGCATGGGTGAGAAAACCTACATTGGTGTGCATATAATGGAAATTCTCCATATATGCTAGTACACACACACACACACACACACACACACACACACAAACAAACACACATACACACCACACACACACACACACACACACACACACACACACACACACGGGAGGCACAGTATAAGGGTTATACAACCAGTTTAACTCTTCAGGACCTGGTTCGTTTCATAGGCATCTTGGGAATATTTGATAGAGACAGGATTGAAAACCATAAAGAAAAAGAAAGATCTTTCAGTAATTAGGCAAAATTTTCTGCTTCTAATGGAAAGAGTAAAATAATTTTCTAGATTCCTACTAACTATAGAAATTACTTCCAAATTAAGATTTATGTGAAAAAAATGGATACTGAGAATGTAACTGATGACAGAGGGCTTACATGGCATTTGTGAAATCCTGGACTCCATCCCTTGCATTGAATATTAATCCCAGCACTTGGGAGGTAAGACAAGAATATGAGAATTTCAATGTCATTCTTTGTTATATAGTAAGACAAAAATCAGAAACCAGAGATCTTTCTCTCTCTCTCTCTCTCTCTCTCTCTCTCTCTCTCTCTCTCTCTCAATATATATATATATATATATATATATATATATATATATTTCTGTGTGTCTGTGTGTGTATAATGAATATAAAACAAATTTTTATATTCCTTCCTTGATTTTCCCAGGTTGCTGCTTTTGTTGGTGACATTTGTTCTTATTATAAAATAAATCCTTATCTCTAGTAACCACAATTTCCTGTGAGCCAGCCACTGTGTCTTATTCATCTTTTCTTTCTTTAGTAGAGCATAAATCAAAGCTCAAAAATTACAGCATTATGGATAGGTATGTCCTACAGTCCTGTAAGTTCTGGGGCAAAGTTGACCCAAATATCATAAATTCTTTTCCTCCACTCACCACTTTCTCCTTATGTGTAGTATGTGCATGTGCCTTTGGAGACCAGAGGTGGACATCAGAAAATCTTACTCATTTCTCTACTTTGTTCTGTGAGACAGGGTTTCTCATTGAACCTGCAACTTACCATTTGGCTAGACTGACTGACCAGAAATTCCCCAGGATCCACCTGAATTTGGTCTCCAAGACAGAGTTGCATGTGCATGTCACCACACTATGTTTTTATGCAAGTTCTGGGGCTAGAACTTCAGTTCTCAGGATTGTACAAGAAACACTTTACATATGCAGCTATTTCACTAACCCAAATCACATATTGATTGTTGAAGACTCTTGCCCTTCTTTCCCTTAGAGATTAGGACTAGAACTAAACTGAAGTATGTCTTTCTCTTCTCATCTTCCAGCTATGGCTCCACAACTGTTCTCATTTACAGCTGAAAATTTTGAGTCTGAAATATACCTGCTTTATGCTGCACCTTCTCCAGCCCATCCATCCTCTACGAAAAGGGTCTTAGTCATCCCACCCAATGTGTTGCTCATGCCATTCTATTCCCTTCTCCAGCCCATCCATCCCCTACGAAAGGGTCTTAGTCATCCCACCCAATGTGTTGCTCATGCCATTCTATTCCTGAGCATGTCCAACCAGTCTATACTACTTTTCTAACCAGCCTAGACTACTTGACAATGTTCATTCCAATAAGACACCATGTCTCTATTGCCTTGAAAAAAGGAAAGGTATATAGTGTCTGAGGAATACTCACCCTATGCCCTCTACACACATGTGCACATGCAAATACACAGAGAAATGTTCATCTACATACATGTTGTAAAGTGCTAGGTAAGGGTTTTGTGAGGAGCTTAGAAAACCTATGAGAAACCTTGTGGCTGGAAATCCTCTTTCTATTATTTTTTAAAAACCATTTATATATGTGTGTTACCTGCATGTATGACTGTGTACTACTTGCATGCCCTTAGAGAAGAAGGCACATGTTCATCTGGAATTGTAACTACAAATGGTTGTAAACCACCATGTAGTTGCTGGGAATTGAAATTTCATCTTCTAGATGAGCAACCAACACTGAGCTATCTTTCCAATCTCCTTTATGTAATTTCTTAATGGTGACTTCTTTATATAATTTTAATGGGGACTTGCTTTGCCTTCTGGACAGAGTTACCAGAAAGAGGAAAAACATCTGAGATGCTCCCATAATTTTTGTTCCATCATGAGTATCCCCAGGTAAAATGGTTGATAATAATAATAAGACTTAGGAAGTTAGGGGAAAGTGGCTGACCGTCAGACATAAAACAAACCAAAACAAAAGAATGCCCCAAATCCCAATGTTTTCCTGAACTCAAAACTATTTATAATAGTCATAAACTCTGAGGTTAAGAGTTAGAAGAAGATAACTAGACAAGGATAAGGAAAATATGCCCTGTGAGGTAGTAGTTTAATTGTTCCTGGCTGAATTTGTGATGAGAAATCTTGGTGGTATGGAACTTGGTATCTAAAATTATCAAAAGGAAACAGGAGGACCCTGTGACCCTAAAGATACGTATGTCACTGTCCATCTCACTTTTCCTTTCTCTGCAGCTTGGACTTTGGTCTTTCCTTGATGTTTATTTCTTTGTAAATGCAAAGAATATGCTCAGAACTCTGTAAGTTTTTATATATTGCTGCAGTGCCACATTGCTTGACACAGGATCTGATCTGAGAAACTCAGCAGTATAAACTGTAACAAACTAGAATATGCCAAAGAACACTGACATGTTAAAAGGTTTGTTTTATTTTATTTTACTTACATTATGATGTATGTGTGTGTGTGTGTGTGTGTGTATGCAGATGAGAGTGACTTTTGAGTTTAGAAGAGGACATCACATTCCCTGGTTCAGGAGTTATTCTAGTTGCAGGCAATAAGACATGAGTTCTGGGAACTCAACAGGGTTCTCTGTATGTTCTTCAACACAGATCCATCTCTTTATCCCCACACTCGTATTTATTGTTGAAGAGAATTCTAGTTAGGCAAGTCAAACATTCTGAAAATTCTCTTTTTGTAAAACATCTCTGATATCCTCAGCATCTGTAAAATTCCAGGCTATATGTAGGCCTGGAAGGGATAAATATTTTTAATGAATGTATGTTCATTATAAGTTTAAGGATAAAGGAAAATATATAAAATATATTTATAAATATATAAAAAATAAAATAAATCAAATTATTTATATTAATGTCAATATATTCACTCATCTTTAGTTTTTAACAAATCTAAAACTAAAATTATATTTTATTAATATTTTGAGAATTTCACATAATTTATTGTGGTATTATTTGGGATAAAGATATCTTAAAAAGACATCAGTGCCTCTCAGTGTAGCTTTTAGACTATTAAGACAATGGGCCTCTAGAAATTGGAATTTTCCCAGGAATTTCTTGCTGAGATGAGAGATAGCTTAGGATGACCCCAGTGAAAATGTGTCTATAAGAAAGATTCCAGCCTGCCATATGTTTCAGAAAAGACAATGATAATTCAGTGATAGGCCAGGCTGCTTTGGAATGACTGTATAGAGATGCATCTCTGTGGTTCTCTGTTTAAATTTTTTGTCCACTTTAGGACCCTGAGAATAAGACTGAGTATATTGTGGGTATCCATTCCATCTCTTTGTAGCTCTTTCCAATGTGGCCCCATTGAATCCCCAGTTTGTGCTCTTCACATTAACATGGATGCACAGACTTAACTTTCCTCCAAGTCTGGATAAAGAGGTATCTTGATTGATTTTTCCTCTAGTGCCTGAAGTCGAAGTTTGAAAGAATATATAGTTTCCTGCCCTACCCCAAACCCCAGTATGGCTTCATGGGTACAGGTGAATAGAATTGAGCTTATTTTCTGCCACAGGCTAAGGAAAGGATCATTATGTGTCTGGAGAATCTTGGAATGAAACTGGAAAGAGGGATGCACACATATAGTAATCAGAGACTGAAGGAAGAAAGCCACAGGGAAGATAAGGACACAGTTCTGAAAGAGGAGAAGCCAGAAGGTGTGAGAGGAGCTGAGAGGCCTTTAGGAATGGACTCCAAGGGGACCCTGAGGACAGACAAGATTTAGGAGATAACAATAATACAATAATCATACAGTAATGATTTTCAAACTGAAAAAAAAGAAGAGTCCTCTTCCTCTTGTCAGCTATGAAGGTTTCGGGAAGTGAGTTGAAGCCTGAGAGTACTTCTTCCAAAATTATATAATGTGGACATTGTTATAATCATCCCATTATTATTTGAATATGAACATTCCCTATAGTCCATGACTTAAATCCTGCCACAGTGGTGGTGTTTCAGGAGGTCATGGAAAAAGGAAGTGTATTCCTCATGGTTTCAAACTATGAGAGCAGCTACCATTCACTTGGAAGGCAGAGTATTCACTACCATAATTTGCCAGCAGTAAAGCATCTTGATTTTAAAAAGCTTGTCTATTAGTACAATTCCAGTAAATTGAAAAAAGCGCCTTTAAGGCTCATCCAGGTCCCAGAAGTGCATGTTTTTGTTGGCTTAACTCTCTGGGTCTAACAGGCCATAGTTGGCAGTCTGATTGGCAGGTTGTAGTTAACACTCCCTTTACCCCCTGGGGCTCATTTTAAATCTTGTAGAAATTTCTTCTTGCTCAGTTGTTGCTTGACTTGATAAAATATTTTTAATATGTATGTGTGTGTGTCTGTATATGTGTGTCTGTGTGTGTTTGTGTCTGTGTTTGCTTGTGTGTGTGTGTGTGTATTTGCATATGCACATTGTACAACTGCATGTACATGTCTGTTTGTCTGTCTGTCTGTCTGTCTGTCTGTCTGTCTGTCTGTCTGTCTGTTGGGGACATGGGTTCTATGGTGTGCATATGGAGGTCAGAGGCCAAATTTGTGGAGTTGGTTTTCTGTTTTCAACTTCATGTAGGTTTTGGGGATCAAATTCTGGTTGTTAGGTTACTGATGGTACATGTGGAAGGTGGGCATTTGTATGTATAACTTACAAATATGTATATATAATTGAGTTGGGTTCAGTGAATTCTATTCCAGAGAGGGATCAGAATATGCTTAACTAGAGAACACATACTTAAAAGGTGAGGCTGCAAATGTATAGCCTTAAACCTGAGCTTTCTCTGTTGAAGACAGAGTGGAAGTTGAGGAGTGGTGATTGAATGAGCCTGAGTGGGCTTCTGGATTCTCTTCTGCCTGGTCCCAGGGCAGGAGCATCACTTATTTCAAATTCTATCCTAAGGAGCATCTGTCTTTAGGAAGAGATTTTAAACAACTAAGGAAAAAGGATAGACCTTGGGACATGGATGATAGAACCACAAAAAAACAAAACAACACAAACAAACAAACAAAAAAAACCCAATTTTGAACCACTCTGAATGGGACAGGAAGTTTTTTTTGTTTGTGTTTTTGTTTGTTAATTTGTTTGTTTTTAATTTTTTTTGCTTGTTTTTTTGTTTTTGTTTTTTGTTTTGAAAGGAGATAGGGGAGAGGAAAAAGGCGCCTCTAACCAGCCTGGAAGAAAAGAATGCAATCTGAAGAGAAACTCATGTATCTCCTTCTGAGCATTAGACTATGGAAACAATCGATCCCAAAAAATTGGAAGTTCTCCAGGAGTACTATATTTGGAGAAGGAAAAGCCAGAGGGGAACTTGTGTCTAAGAAAGAGATTTACATAGTTTTTTAAACCACATTGTAGGATAAGTCAGATATGCATATTCTCTACCTTAATAATTTAATTTCACTTTAAGATCTTCTTAGATGGACTGTACAGGGTCATTAAATCTGTTTTCCCCTTTTTCCAATGTAGCCACATGGAATATACTTTTTTTCCCTGTCTTTGACTATTAACAGCTTCTTTTAATTGGTTTCTTTTTTCTTTTTAATTTTATTTTATTTTCTAAGTTTTTTTTTATTTACATTCATGAGTGTGTGAACTTGATTTCTTGTGGCACAGACTGTTGTTACAAGATTGATAACAGGAGGACCAATGTATAGGACAAATAGAGTAGCAGGTAAGATGGGATAACTGGGTCTGGGGAGATGGTTCAATGACAAAATGATCCTAAGGATCTTCTTGTAGTGTGCAATCAATAAATCATCTTTTTCTGACCAAGATAAGTGCTCATGTGTTTTGTGGAGTGACTCTTAAACCATAATATTTATACATTGTCTGGGAAGTCCCTAGCCTTGAATAATACTTATTTGCTTACAATGAATGGCATCAAGCCAGCTATGCCCTCATTGATGAAGTAAGGCTTGTTTGCTTGTTTGCTTGTTTGCTTGTTTGTTTGTTTTTTGTTTTTTGTTTTTTGTTTGTTTGTTTGTTTGGTTTGTATGTTTGTTTTAACTGCCCAGTAGTTTCTCTCACTTTGGTCTTGGTTTTCCTTGTTTTCTTTCTTTCTAGAACATTTTGGGGACTGAAGTGAAGGTATGTGGGTTGAGAGAATGGAGGACAATTTGATTCTCCTTTTGGAGAAAATTCCCTAATGTCAGTTGGAGACAGTTACAAAAAAAAAATGATGTCCATTTTCCCACCTTACACACTGAAATTCTAAATCAAAAAAAGAAACCCCTGGGCCCATGTTGTAAAGGATCATAATTTGCGATCCTGGCTATGAAGGTAGATGAGATTCTATCCTGGACTCATCACTCTAATCTAAAATTCCCCTCCTGGAAACATCAGTACTGAGACCAGTGATGGGTTATCAGAAAATGTCCACAGGACCTATGAAAAATAAGACTGGTGAGGTTGCCATCACAGAGTAAAAAATGATGACTTAGAACTGTTCCTGTCTAAAAGAACTTCAGGATCAAAAATGGAAATGAGACTTATGGGAAGGCAGTCTAAAGACCAGCCCAACTTGGCATCCATCTCAAGGGGAAGCTCCAAAGCCTGATACTATTACTGATGCTGCAGTCTGCTTGTAAACAGGAGCCAAGCATGGCAATCCTCTGAGAGGCCCAACAAGCAGCTAAGATAGACACATATAATTACACTTAACCTTTGGACTGAAGTTGGGGACCCCTGGAGTTGAATTAGGGAAAGGCTAAAAGAAGCTAAGGAGGAGGGAGACCACATAGGAAGACCAGCAGTCACCACTTACTCCCAGACACCATGCCAACAACCAGGCATCATACATGAACTGATCCCTGGCCCCCAACACATATATAGCAGAGGCCTGCCTAGCCTGGTCTCAGTGGGAGAAGATGGACCTAACTCTGCAGAGATGTGAGGCCCAAGGAAGTAGGGAGCTCAGGGAGAGGTAAGGAGAACATTCTACAGACAACAGGTAGGAGGAATGAGATGAGGAACTATGAGATGGAGTACCAGGAGGGTGGCAAAAAATCTGGCCTGTTTAAAAATTATATATATATATATATATATATATATATATATATATATATATATATATATATATATATATATAAAATAAGAGACACTGGGCACTAGTTTTTTTTTTATTTTAGGTTGCATCTACCTGCTGAGGCACATACCCCACTATAACACACATGAACATTGATTAGAACTACCAATGAGAGCCTAATTACTATTATTTTTGCCTCACATTCTATTTATGTAAATTATTTGGATGAAAATAGAATAGGCTCTCAAAGCCTGCAAATAAATATTTTCCTTCATTCCCTAGGTCTTTGGATGTGTAATCCAGCATATTTAAAGCACTTTAGCCACCATAAGTTGTATGCCTTTTCCTCAGATGGAGATCCTGGTAGAGGAGGACAAGGTTTGTACTTTTCTGCTACATGGGGCCATGAAACATTTACTCCCTCAGTCACTGATAAGTATAATTATATTCAGTTATAGAGAGTTGAAATTCCCTCTAAATTCAAATTCAAACAACAGATGTTATAAATAAGGTATGGGGCATAGGGAAGACTTGGGGACTCCACCTTTATGGGATGACGTTCACTTTCCTGAGATTTCAAGTTACCAGTAATGGGGATCTAAGACATTATTTGTCCCAAAAAATATTAAACTATCTTTCTGACTCTGGAAAGACAGCTGCTAACCATGAGCTGACCAACCAGCAGTCCGTTTCTGCCACTATATGGTTGACAGGCTGCTCCCAGCTGAGGTCACCATTCTTATTACCCTAAGAGTTCTTACTTCCTCCTTAGGAACTATTAAACTGACATATCTTTATTCTTTAGGTTATTATTGTACTTGTACATCAATTGCCTCAGGTAGAATATTATTTTGGAAAGTAAGGAGGGAATACCTAGGACTTTACACATGTCACAGATGGCCAGGGTACTCCATAATTCCTATCCTGATAGGCATGGTCATAGTTGGATCTGCCAGTATTGGAGCAATAGCACTTACTAAGGAAGATCAAAACTTTAAACACTTGAGTTAACGATTTGATCAAAACTTGTCAGAATTAAAAGAAAAAAATTATTCATTAACTTCCCTTGACTCATTAGCTAATATATTATAAAACAGAAGAGGGCTTTATCTTCTGCTCATGCATCAAGGGTGAATATGTATGGCTTAGGTAAACAATGATGGTGTAATAAAAAGTCAAACTTAGTCAAACAAAGAATATCTCTCTCTCTCTCTCTCTCTCTCTCTCTCTCTCACACACACACACACATACACAAATACACGAGAGAGAGAGAGAGAGAGAGAGAGAGAGAGAGAAAGAGACAGAGACAGAGACACAGAGAGAGACAGAGAGAGAGACAGAGAGACAAAGAGACAGAGAGACAGAAATGTGTACTGAAGCTTGGTACAAAATTTTGTTTAACTGGTCCCTTTTGCCTCAGAGGAATATTTTGGGTCACAGGAATAATCCAAAGGGGTGATTATTGATCCCTTTCCCCTAGGATAGCTGCATGCATTTTGTTCTATGCCTGCTATATATTTTATATTGTTGTTGGTTGCTGTAATATGCCTGTCAAAAAACTAATTTGACTCAGGGCTAGGTCACACTGATCATACATCTTGCTATATTCTGTATGAAGTTTGTTCATCTTAAGAAACTACAGAAAGCTTTACATATGATCCTTTAAATTAAAGGTCAGTGTGAATTGTTATGTCTAAAATGGCTTAGTCAGAGTCAACCACTAGACAGCACATCTTCAAGAAGTCTGTGTGAAGAAGAATAGCATTAAGAAGTCTTCACAATTTTTAGGAATATCTGTATACACACACCTACACACACACACACACACACACACACACACAAAATCATACACATATATATGTATATACACTCAAACACACACACATACTCACACAATCATACACATACATATGTATACACACTCAAACACAAACACATACTCACACAATCATACAAATATATATGTATACACACATACACACAAAATTACATATATTTATGCTTATTCACACACTCATATATATATATGTATATATATATTCAGTAAAGTATATATATATTCATTCTTTACATTCAATAAAGATGTTCATATCCCAACTTATTCTATGTGAAGAGCCAATTTTTAATCATTATTTCCTATGTATTACCTCCTATGCATTAATCTAGCACATCTAGTATTTTGATAGAAAGTTTTCTAAATATGTGAGTGATGAGCTGAAACAAAATCTTATTTGCCATACAAACCTAAGAACTTCAGTTTGGTCTCTAGAACCCATGATAAAACAAAACAACTCCCAAAATAAAACAACAACAACAACAACAACAACCCTCACACTGCTATGGTAGCATGTTCTTGTATTCCCAGCTATGGGAAGGCAGAGATGGGTGGATCTCTTGGGCAGACTGGCCAGACAGCCTAGCCTACTTGATATGCTGTAGGCCAATGAGAAAACCTGACTAAAAAATCAATGTGTGCATGGCTGTTGAGAAATTACTCCTGAATGTGCACTCTCTCCTCATTTGTGTGCATATATGAGCACACATAACCCCCACATACACAGAGAAAGAGAGAGAGAGAGAGAGAGAGACAGAGAGAGACAGAGAGAGAGAGAGAGACAGAGAGACAGAAAGAGAGAAAAAGAAATATGCACCCACTCTCCACACAAAGAGGTCAGCTGCTTTACTCATTGACTGACTGATGGATTTGAAATATAATTTTAGCAATCAGATGTATGCCAGAGGCTCTCTTTGGCAAAGGGGTTCTAGAGAAGGTGCCTCCACTTAAGATCAGTGCAGAAGGAAAGGCTCAGACTTTCAGGAATTCAAAGTTGCATTTTTAGTAGCTAATATTATTTTGAACGACAAACTAATTTGCTTGATAAACTGTGAAAGAAAAATCCCTGGGTAGAAATTTCAAGGTTTGAGAAGTTCTGACCTGTTTTCCAGCACAGTCCTGCTATGCTCATTTGACTGGGAACAGGAAGTAAGGCACTTCCACTAGTGTGGGCCTGACCCAAATTAATCATTCTGCAGGAAGACAGGAACCCATGTGGCTTCAGCCACTCTGGTTTTACATTTCTGATACTGTCTGCATCCTTAGTCTCCTTCTGTCTCTGTAAAGGGATTACAAAATCACCAAACAAAGAGTACACATAGGAAGACCCATGGCTCCAGCCATATATGAAGCAGAGGATGGAATTGTCTGGAATCAATAGGAGGAGAAACCCTTGGTCGTATGTAGGTTCCATTTCCCAGTGTAGCGGAATGTCAGGGCAGTGAGATGGGAGTGGGTGCATGGGAAAGGGAGCAGCCTCATAGAAGCAGTGGGAAGGGGGATAGAAGGGGGTTCCAGAGGGGAAACCGGGAAAGGGGATAGCATTTGAAATGAAAATACATAAAATATCCAATAAAAATTGTTCTTAAACCAAAGAATAAAATCGCATTGAATAGGTCTCATTTAGGTATCCTCTTGGGCTTTGAGCAAACACATCTTGGATGCTGAGTGACTTTCATTTGTTAGGAGAGTAGAACAGCTGCAAAAGCTGTGCTGCCTTGAGAGCTAGACTTTTTGTCATCTACAAATAGAACAGGATACTAAAGACAGAACCCTGGCAGTTCATGGGGTGCATAATTAAGGGTTCAGAATAAACTTGGTGAAGAAGAGATAAATGAATGATGAAAAAATGGCTCAGTTGCTAATAGAACTTGCTTTTATTGCAGAGGACCAGAATTTACTTCTATTCATCACATTAGAGGGTTCAAAATTCCATGAGACAGCAGTTGCAAGGGATCCTATACCATCTTCTGTTTTCCAGGCTACCTACATTTCTCTCTCTCTCTCTTTCTCTCTCTCTCTCTCTCTCTCTCTCTCTCTCTCTCTCTCTCTCTCTCTCTCTCTCTCTCTCTCTCTTTCTCTCTCTCCTTCTCTCTGTGTGTATGTATATATCTGTGACTCTCTCTCTTTCTCTGCCTCTCACTCTCTCACATGACTTAAAACAATATAAATATTAAAAAAAAAACCCAACAAACAACAAAAGAGATGTTAGATCTCCACCTTATACCCTTTCTCCCCCATGGAATAGATAGATTATTATTTTAAAGGACTTAAATTTTATTTATTTTCTGTTGTGTGCATGTTTTTCTGATGTGGGGGAGTGTACATATATGTGTGTGTATGTGTATAGAAGCCAGATATCATTGTTGTTTGTCTTCCTTCATAATTGTCTTCTTAATTATTTCTCTTTTTTAAATTTTTTATTAATCATTCCTTTCATTTACATCTCAAATGATATTCCACTTCCCAGTTAACCCCTCCACCAACCCCCATATCCCATGATATCCCACTTCCCGGTTACCCCTCTGCCACTCCCCAATCCCACATCTGTCCTCCACCCTTCTTTTACCTGTTTCATAGTGCTCTTCCATCCACCCACACTCTCCTTCCCCACCTCTCCAGCATCCTGCTACTCTGGGCCATCAAACTTCCCTGGGACCAAGGGCCTCCCCTCTCATTGCTGTTGGGCAAGGCCAGTCTCTGCTACATATGTAAATGGAGCTAAAATTCCCTTTAGGTACTCCTGGGTCTAGTCTCTGGGAGAACTGGGTGGTCAGGACTACATAAGTTGTTATTCCAATGGGGTTGCAATCCCCCTCTGCTCCTCCAGTCCTTCTGCCAATTCCCCCACCATGTTCCCTGAGTTCAGCCTGATGTTTGGATCCAAGCATCTGCCTCTGTGTTGGCCAGTTGCTGGGCAGACCTCACCAGGAACTGCCAAACTTGGTCCCTCTTTGGTAACAACTCTTGACCACAGCAACAGTACCGAGACATGGTCTCTCTCTAAACGTGGAGCTAACAAAATTAGCCAGATAGACCAGTCAACAAGACCAGGGGTCTCACTTTTTCTGTCTTCCCAACAGAATGATAATGTACATTTGCTCCTGTGCCTGGCTTTTTATGTGATTGCTAGAAATCTGATTACTTTTTACCCCATCTAAAGGCTGTACATGAGGGTGGAGACCTGAACTTAAATCTAGATATTAATCTCTTTTGTTGAACAACTTTGGAGCAGGATCTAGATTTCATGTTGAAATGGGTGGAATGTATTCTCCACTTTTAGCCCACCTCCTAAATGTTTTTAGGTTGATAGAATTACAGCAGACAATTCATGGTCAAAAATGGACTCTCCAACTAGGTGCAGATGTTTCATTGTCTTCTCCCCTAAGTGAACACAGACATATGAATATCCAGACATTTTCACTTTCTTCTATTGCTCTCTGTTCTAAGTTGGTTTCCTTACTCTTTCTTTCAACTCTTCATCAATCTGTAAATGCCTAATGTCATATGTGGTGCTGCCTGATGTCACATGTGGCGCTGCCTGATGCCATGTATCTTCCTGTGTGGTGGTAAGTAACAAAATAAGTCTCTTCCTTTATTCAAACCTCTTATTTTTGTGTATTTTTCATCCATTTATCTGTACTTTGTGTTGTGCTTTTATTTCTGTAAAAACTTACAAGAGATTAAGAAATAAATACTGCATTTTAAGAAATAAATATATAAATAATATAAAAATAAAAATGTTATAGTATTGAAAAAATATATGACTGAGCAATACTTATCAGCACATAGAATTCTAAACTTTCAGTTTGCTCACATTCCAGCTCCTGCAAAACACTGACCTATGCCTCTATGACTTTATCATTGCAAAAATGTTGATGAATGGGAATGGGGGTGTAGACGGAAGCATGAAAGCTGGTGATAACAACTATAGTGGCTAACAAAGAGAAGTGTCACTTTAGAAATACAGAAGTTTATGAAGTGCTACTTTTTAAAGTATGTGCATAAGCACATGTACGTACATATACGTGGTGACCAGTGATCAACCACAGATGTTGTTTTCAAGAGCTATGAATCTTCTTCTTTGAGACAGTCTCTCTTTTTTCTGAAACACACCAAACAGGCTAAGGCTGGCTGTACAGTGAGTCTCAAGGATGCACTTGTTCCTTCCTCTACCAGTGCTGATTTTTCAAGCATGTGCTATGATCTCTGGTTATTTTCAGTGGAAGCTCAATATCAAAGCCAGGTCTTTGTGCTTGCACTATAAGCACTTAACTGGCTACGTCATCTTCCTATATGGATGCATATATGAGGCACATCACTACACTGGCAGCTAATCTGTGCTTCTTCATTATGGTGTACAGCAACAATTATAGTTGGAACTGAAGGTGTCTAACACAGCCTGGTCTTATGATGGTCTTTTCCTCAGCTGGATTTTC
This sequence comes from Tokudaia tokunoshimensis, assembly GCA_036184795.1. Classification (NCBI taxonomy): domain Eukaryota; kingdom Metazoa; phylum Chordata; class Mammalia; order Rodentia; family Muridae; genus Tokudaia; species Tokudaia tokunoshimensis. Next base: position 774,908 of record BTHU01000016.1, read on the forward strand.
TTTTCTTTTTTTTTTTATTATTTATTTTACTTTATTTTTTTAATTTACATTCCAAATCACTTCCCCTTTCCCGTTTCCTCCCTCCCCGAAAGTCCCATAAGCCCCCTTCCCTCCCTCTTTTCTCCATTCAACCCCCTCTCGTTACTCTGTCCTGGCGTTCTCCTACATCCAGTCTTTCCAGGACCAGGGGTCTCTTCTTCCATCTTTTTAGAAATCTATTGATATGCGGATTGTGTCTAGGGTATTCCGAGATTCTGGGTCAATATCCCCTTATCAGTGACTGCATACCATGTGTGTTCTTTTGTGATTGGGTTACCTCACTAAGGATGATATTTTCAAGATCTGACCATTTGCCTAGGAATTTCGTGAATTCATTGTTTTTAATTGCAGAGTAGTATTCCATTGTGTAGATATACCACATCTTCTGAATCCATTCCTCCGTTGAGGGACATCTGGGTTCTTTCCAGCTTCTGGCTATTATAAATAAGGCTGCTATGAACATAGTGGAGCATGTGTCCTTATTGCATGCAGGTAAAGTCCAGCTGGATTTTCTTAAGGACAACCATCCATCTAAAACATCTCTCTCCTGAAACAAGAGCAGTGTTAAATCTTTGACAATACATGGAAGGTGTCTGACCTTTTGGGCAAAGAGCTATTGTTCTTTGCACTTTGCTGACCTTGGAGAGGAAGGGCCCAAATATTGAATATTCTTTCACCTCTTTTATTCTCTTAATTTTCAGCCTCCATGCTTAAAAAGCAAATAGATTATTAATTAAATGCTGTTTAAAGCTACTTGCTGTTTACCCTCAAATTGTACTATCAATTCAATCATACCTTGTCTTCTCTCGCCTCAACCTCTTTACAACCCTAACTTTCTTCTGATACCTCCACCCCACCCAAAATTGTCCTAATCTGTGAACAGGCAGCATGGTTCTCAGGTGGACCAAAGGACTTTGAACCCCGGGACCCGGTAGGGGGTGGCTTCTACCTACAACCTTGTGGGCGGAGCTTCCACCTGCATGGGACAGTAGGAGTTCAGTCACCGCCCCCTAGAACCTAGCTGCTGCCACAGTTACAGCCCCCCCCCCCAACACAGGTCAGTGACCACTCTCCCTTTTTATTTTTAATTTTATTTTCTAAGTTTTTTTTTATTTACATTCCAAATCATTTCCCCTTTCCCGTTTCCTCCCTCCCCGAAAGTCCCATAAGCCCCCTTCCCTCCCTCTTTTTCCCATTCAACCCCCTCTCGTTTTTCTGTCTTGGCGTTCCCCTACATCCAGTCTTTCCAGGACCAGGGGTCTCTTCTTCCATCTTCTTAGAAATCTATTGATATGCGAAATGTGTCTAGGGTATTCCGAGATTCTGGGTCAATATCCCCTTATCAGTGACTGCATACCATGTGTGTTCTTTTGTGATTGGGTTACCTCACTAAGGATGATATTTTCAAGTTCTGACCATTTGCCTAGGAATTTCGTGAATTCATTGTTTTTAATTGCAGAGTAGCATTCCATTGTGTAAATAGACCACATCTTCTGAATCCATTCCTCCGTTGAGGGACATCTGGGTTCTTTCCAGCTTCTGGCTATTATAAATAAGGCTGCTATGAACATAGTGGAGCATGTGTCCTTATTGCATGCAGGTAAAGCCTCTGGGTGTATGCCCAGGAGTGGTATAGCTGGATCCTCCGGGATTGTCATGCCCAGTTTTCTGAGGAACTGCCAGACTGCTTTCCAGAGTGGTTGTACCAGCTTGCAATTCCACCAGCAATGGAGGTGTGTTCCTCTTTCTCCACATCCTCGCCAATAACTGCTGTCTCCTGTGTTTTTGATCTTAGCCATTCTGACTGGTGTGAGATGGAATCTCAGGGTTGTTTTGATTTGCATTTCCCTAATGACTAAGGATGATGAACATCTCTTTAGGTGCTTCTCAGCCATCAGATATTCTTCAGGTGAGAACTCTTTGTTTAGCTCTGTACCCCATTTTTAATAGGGTTACTTGCTTCTCTGGAGTTTAACTTCTTGAGTTCTTTGTATATATTGGATATTAGCCCTCTGTCTGATGTAGGGTTGGTAAAGATCATTTCCTAGTTAGTTGGTTGCAGCTTTGTCTTCTTGGTGTGACTCTAACCAAAGAAGTAAAAGATCTGTATGACAAGAACTTCAAGTCTCTGAAGAAAGAAATTGAAGAAGACCTCAGAAGACGGAAAAATCTGCCATGCTCATGGATTAGCAGGATTAATATAGTAAAAATGACCATCTTACCAAAAGTAATATACAGATTCAATGCAATCCTCATAAAAATCCCAACTCAATTCTTCATAGAGTTAGAAAGAGCAATTCAAATATTCATCTGGAATAACAGAAAACCCAGAATAGCTAAAACTATTCTCAAGAGTAAAAGAACCTCTGGGGGAGTCAGTATCCTGGACCTCAAACTGTACTCCAGAGCAATAGTGTTAAAAACTGCATGGAACTGGTACAGTGACAGGCATGTAGATCAATGGAACAGAATTGAAGACACAGAAATGAATCCACACTCCTATGGTCACTTGATCTTTGACAAAGGAGCTAAAACCATCCAGTGGAAAAAAGATAGCTTTTTCAACAAATGGTGCTGGCTCAACTGGAGGTCAACATGCAGAAGAATGCAAATTGACCCATTCTTATCTCCTTGCACTAAACTCAATTCCAAGTGGACCAAGGACCTCCACATAAAACCAGATACACTGAAACTAATAGAAAGGAAACTAGGGAAGAACCTTGAACATATGGGCACAGGGGAGAATTTCCGGAACAGAACTCTCCCTTTAAAAAAATAAACAAAAAGGGGGAGATGTGGGACCTTAATGAGGTGTGGCCACGCCCCAGGTTCTAGCCTGACTCCGCCTAGGCAGTCACCTGCCTGCAGCCACACTGTCCCTGCTTCCTGGTCACCTGACCGCCCAACTCACTATAAATAACACCCCTCAGCGCGTGTTCTCTCTCTCTGCCTGTTCTCTCCTGGCCCTCTCTTTGTCTGTCTCTGTCTTCTCCCCTTTCCACGTGGTCATGGCTTTTCTCATCTATTTTCTCTTCTTTCTTTATCTTTCTATCTCTTTTCTCTTTCTAGTTTCTTAATAATAAAACATCAAAGCTAAAAAAAAAGCAAATAGTGAGTTTTAATTTAATTTTTATGTAACATTTAGACAAAGGTTGAATAGAAACAAAAAGTCTTTTGTATATATCATGAGATGTTAAGGTTTAGATTCCCAAGTAGTTAAAGTTTGACAAATTAGAAAGAACAATTAGGTAATTATATTAATAAAGCATGAAAGCTGAGTCAGTTCTTATGACTTTTATCAAAATAAGATAAATGTTCTAAGAAAGCCTCATAATTTTAAGTAGTGGACTTATTTTTTTTATCAGTTCACTTAATTGCCCCCTCAGGAAGTTTGGGAACTTAAAGTTATGCAAAGGCCATCTTTAAGTCTCAGTTTTTACATACCTCTGACTTAACATGGTCCTTCTGTGAAATATGTGAAGTTTCTGGATTTTCTTTGCATTTGCTTTTCCATTTTTGAAAAATTAATTTATTTTATCTCATCATTTTACCACAAATATTCTTGTTGAGGTTTACTCTGTTGTTCTGTATCACAATTCTAAATACTGGCCCCCAAGCTCTGGGTACTTTCAGGAACTAGACAACCATCACACCCTCATGTAATTAAGTAATTCTATGTGACCTTGCTTCTTAATTTAAAACTATTGGTTGAATAAAGACGCCAACAGTCTATAGCTGATCGGAAGAGTGGTAGTTTGGGTTTTGATTCTCAGTCTTGTGGTCTGATGAAGATTAGGTGGGATAGGAGGATGAATAGGAGGTTGAGAGAAGAGAAGACAGATGAAGTAGGAATCCTGAGGACATGGCTTTGAGAGCTGGTCAGATGGAGTGCAAGTGGTCTAGATAGAACATTTCAAATAATGTCATGGGATTATAGGCAAGGAAGTAGACATAATTAATATAGAGTGGATATCTGCCCTTCTCTAATGCTGTCTAAGTCTTACTATTAACAGAAGATTTTGTATCTTTTATCTGAATGCTAAAAGGTGGGGTAGAAACACCTGGTTGAGAACTTTATTTCAAAAATTTTATGCTTTAGTTAAAAGACATTGTTTTCCTTTTAAACATTCTTATTATAATAAACACTTATACTTATATCCTTCTATAGTCTCCCCCCTTCTCTTTACTGGGTTCATTTTTCATCATTTATTTTTATTTAGTTATGTCTCTGTGTAAGTACGTAATGTGTTTTTGGGAAACAATGGAAGCCAGAGTAAGATGTTGAATCCTTTAAATACAAGCAATTGAGAGCCATCTGACATGAATGCTATAAACAAATTTCATGTTATTTGAAGGAAGAGTATGGACTCTTAACTGCTATTTTCCCCCTTAATATAGTGAAATACTTTATACTAAATGTATATTAATAAATAAACAACAAAACAACATTGAGAAATGTTTTAGTTTTCCAAAAGAGGATTGAATTCAAATTACAATTATCAAACAATGCAACAAACTATGGTTATCTGATTATACATCATTAAAATATGAGATTCTTCTTCATTGTTCATCTTAGGCAAATTTCCTTGCAACTTGGATTATTTCTTAATATATTGATTCATTTTGTTATTGTTTGGTGTGAATATTGCCTAGACCCAAGAATTTGGCCTTGAATAAATGGTGGTATTGTCTTCAGTCAAAAATGGCTCAGTACAAGCATGCCTCCTAAGGTAGCATCCATATTTTGGAGTATATAACTCTTTGACCTAGATTTCCATCATATCACATAATGAATGTGACCTTCAGGGATGGTGGTCTCTGACACTTATGTGTTCACAATCCTATAAATATTAATGAAACCTCGAAATTTCTCTGTTTATTTCCGTCTTGATCTCCCATTTTCTTTATTTCTATGGTGATTGGTGCTGTTAATGGTTGTAGCTGTGTGTGTGTGTGTGTGTGTGTGTGTGTGTGTGTGTGTGTGTGTACCAGATACCAGAGAACAAAGTTTGGGGGAGTCATATCTCTTCCACCATCTTTTGAGTCATAATCTTATAACACCACCAAGGTGGACTGGGTCTCTATGAAACTAAGAGCAAAAAGAAACTGTTTTTCCCTTACATTATTTCTGCCAGGCATTGTGTCATAGAAGCAGGAAAGACACTAATGAAGGCTTACCTCCAAGTGTAGAGTGCTCATAAAGCATATTAACACAATGTGGTGACTCATATTCCACTATTCTCTGGTTTGGATCATCATTAAGTAACATATGTGACTTTCTTTGAGTTTTTCTGCACTATACTTCCAGATTCAAGCATATTTTAAACATTTTTGTATTGGTAGATATACCAGAATACAGAGGGCTTATGTCACTCTTACAGCCTTGTTAGGAACTGGCATTACGCTCTCTAGTCCTAGTTGGTATATAGAAATGAGTGTGTCCTTCATACTGGGATTTAGAAGGTTGTCCCTTCTTCATTCCTGTGTGTGTGTGTGTGTGTGTGTGTGTGTGTGTGTGTGTGTGTGTGTGTGTATGTTTCTGATGTATTCTTTTGGGTCTGTGGACTGGATTTGGGGGACAGAATTTCAATGATAATTGTTTTCCTCTCAGATTCTCTACTGGTTTAAGTATTTTAGTACTAGTATTTTTTTATCTATATGAGTTTTTATCTTGAATTTGTATCTGTATCTTTGCCTGGTGCCAATGGAGACAAGTATATGTCCTTTGAGCTCCTAGAATTGGCTTGACAGACAATAGTAATCCATCATATAATTCTACAAATGGAGCCCAGATTCTCTGGAAGAGCCATCAGTGCTTTGAACTGCTGAGTCATTTCTTCAGTCCCATTCTCTACATTTCTTGAGTTTCTCATTTAAGCTGGAGGTCATGACTATCTAAGACTAGCTGGCCTGAGAGCACCAGTAAGCTTCTCATCTGTGCCTAGTACTAAGAGTAGTTCTGTTTTCTGAGTTAGGGATCTGAATATTTGTCCTCATGATTGTATGGGAAGTACATGTCTTCCTGACTTTCCATCTTTCCACTTATGGGCTTCTTAATTGTAGAAGCTTAAGACAACTGCATCCTCCCAAACAGCAGTCACAACTCTGCATTATTGGAACAGATATCCTTGACTTTCTAACTGATTTTGTTAGCCCCAGAGCCTCCCTGATCACCCTTCTCTGCAATTAGGCTCATACTTTTTTTTTTAAACTGGAGCCACTATTAATTCCACTTTTAGTATTTTCCTGATTTATATTTACTACTTGATTTCCCAAGGTTGGAATCAAGGTCTATTGTTCCCTTCCCCCAAACGCCTCTTACTAAAGCACCATATTCATTAGTCCATCAAATCCAGTAGGTAAGAGACACAGCAATGTCTTCTCAGAAGGTAAAAATCTATTTTGTGTTCATGGACAAGAAGAAGAATTCTCTTGGGCTGAGAATGAGATTCTGAAGTATTTACCATTAGGATGTCATTGACATTTCCCAAAGACATTTCTGTATTGAGAGCCTGAGGTTTCAATATGTAGCTGAAATGAAATCTAGAAAGTCCTGACACCAATGAGTCATGCTGTTTATGAAAGTCAAAAATAGTCACCATCAATGTGGATTTTCAAACACAAAATTTAATAATTTCCTTTCTATTCAATTGGCTATGGATATATTTGCAAGTCTGTCTATGAATAGGAGAACTCCAATGTGAAAAATCTGTGTAACTGCTGTGACCAGCCATCTCTCTTCCATTCTTTTGGCATTCAAAAGAGGTGGGTCTTGAAGTTGGACTTTGAGTGGCATTTTCTACCTGGGTTCAGGAAAATATCATTTTTATTATGAGAGAGACAGTGTATGCTATTTTTAAATATAGCCAAATAATTCGTTCACATCCAAGCACTTTTGCTGACACATACATTGTAATTATTAGCTCAGTGAAATATTCAAAAGATGAGGATACCCAAGGCTGTGTTTTTTAGACCCAAGTAGTATAGACCACAGATTAATTTGCTTTCAACTTCAGGGTTCCAGCCCTTTTCAAGGATGTCAGTATAAGGTCAAAGTGAGCAGGGACTTAGACTCCATGTTAGAGAACCTGATCTAAGTTTGAACAAAGCCAGCACCTATCATTGGTTTCCAAGTTATTCCCCAACAAAACATCTCTATCTTAAAGAAAGAGATGTTCATGAACATACAAGAATCCTTGTATGTCATGAACATACGAGTACCGCAAATAGAAAGGGCAAGAAAAGAAATTCCTCCCTTTTTGGAATAACCTAAGCACCAAATGCACAAAACAAAGAAAATATATTAAAAGCAATAAGGGAAAATGTTGAGTACTATATAAAGGCAGATCTATCAGAATTACGCCAGACTGCTCACCTGTGACTCTAAAAGCCAGAAGATCCTGGGCAGATATCATACAGAACACAAATGCCAGTCAAGGCTACTATATGCACAAAATGCTCAATTAACATTGATGGAGAAACCAAGATACTCCATGACAAAACCAAATTCACACAATATCTTTCGACAAATCCAGCCCTATAAAATATAATAGGTGGAAAACTCTTAACACAAGGAGGGAAACTATATCCTAGAAAAAGCAAGAAAGTAATCTTTCAACAAAGTGAAAAGAAGATAGCCACACAAACATAATTACACTTCTAAGAACTAAAATAACAGGTAGAAACAATCACTTTTCTTTCTTTCTTATTTATTTAATTTATTAGATATTTTCTTTATATTTCAAATGTTATCTGCTTTCCAATTATACCCAAGAGGAGTAGATGGCAGGAAATAATCAAACTAAGGACTGAAATCAGCTAAGTAGAAATAAATACAACTATCCAAAAGATCAACAAAACCAGGAGCTGATTCTTTATGAAAATCATGAAAATAGATAAACCCTTATCCAAACTAACCAGAGGGTACAAAGACAGTATCCAAATTAACAAAATCAGAAACAAAAAGGGAGACATAGAAATTGAGGAAATCCAAAAATAATCAGATCCTACTAAAAAACATATACCCAACAAAACTGGAAAATCTGGATGAAATAGACAATTTTCTAGATATAACAGCTACCAAAATTAAATCAGGATCACATAAACCATCTAAATATTCCCATAACCTCTAAAGAAATAGCAGTCATTAAAAGTCTCCCAACCATAAAAGCTCATGATCATTTGGATTTAGTGCAGAATTCTTCCAGACCTTCAAAGAAGACCTAATATCAATACTCTTTAAATTATTCCACAAAATAGAAACAGAGGGAACCCTGGTCAATTCATTTTATGAATCCACAATTATGCTCATACCTAAACCACACAAAGGCCCAACCAAAAAAATAATACTTCAGACCAATTTCCTTTATGAATAGCAATGTAAAAATACTCAAAGAAATTCTCACAAACTCAATCCAAGAACACACCAAAACATTTTGAACAAGTAGACTTTATCCTAGGGATGCAGGGATGGCTCAATATATGGAAATCTGTCAACATAATCCACTATATAAATAAATTCAAAGAAAAAAAAACCACATGATCATTAGATGCTGAGATATCATTTGACAAGATTCAATACCCCTTCACTATAAAAGTCTTGGAAAAATCAGGTATTTAAGTACAATACTTACACATAATAAAAGCAATATATAGCAAACCAGTAGCCAACATAAAACTAGTCATAATACCTTGGTGTGACACTAAATAAGCAAGTGAAAGATCTGTATGACAAGAGCTTCTAGTCTCTGAAGTATGTAATCATAAAAGATCTCAGAAGATGGTAAGATGGCCTATGCTTGTGGATTGTCAGGATTAATATAGTAAAAATGGTCATCTTGCAAAAAGCCATCTATAGATTCAATGCAACATGAAAATTCCAACTCAATTCTTCATAGAGTTAGAAAGAGCTATTTTCAGATTCATTTGGAATAACAAAAATGCCAGGATAGTGAAAACTATTCTCAACATTAAACGAACTTCTGGGGGATTCACCATCCTTGACCTCAAAATGAATTGCAGAGCAACCATGATCAAAACTGCATATTATTGGTACAGAGAAAAGCAGGTAGATCAATGGAACAGAATTAAAGACCCAGAAAAGAATCCACAAACCTATGGTTACTTTATTTTTGACAATGTAGCTAAAACCATCCAGTGGAAACAATTTTTAAACAAATGGTGCTTGCTCAACTGGAGATCAGCTTGTAGAAGAATGAAAATCGGTCCTTTTTATCTTCTCATCAAGCTCAAATTCAAGTGGATTAAGGACCTTCACATAAAACCAGATACACTGAAACTAATAGAAGAGAAACTGGGGAAGAACTTCGAACATATGGGCACAGGAGACAATTTCCTGGACAGAACACCAATGGCTTATGCTCTAAGGTCAAGAATCCACAAAGGAGCTGGGCAGTGGTGGCACACACCTTTAATCCGAGTACTTGGGAGGCAGAGGCAGGCGGATTTCTGAGTTTGAGGCCAGCCTGGTCTACAGAGTGAGTTCCAGGACAGCCAGGGCTACACAGAGAAACCCTGTCTCGAAAAACCAAAAAAATAAAAAGAAAAAAAAAGAATCCACAAACATCATAGAATCAGCAGGAGGGGTGATGGAATTGCCTATATATGCCATTTATTTTTTCCCATTTATTTGCAGCAAAATAGCATCCAGACACATAGACTGAAAGAATAGAAGTGGGTTGCTATTTTAAATATATGAATGGTTATCTTTGATTTATGTGAGGATGACACTAGAAGGCTTTCTGACAGCCAATGTAAGCTCTGGCCTGGTTCCTGAATCTGATTTTGTCACTAGCAAATCCTGAGGCTTTTTGTTACAGTTATTCCCAAAGCAAAGGGACAGGATTAATAACTTCTCTACACATATTATGCATTCCATGGAAACATACATTATCCTTTGGGTATTATACAAGGTAAGGTAAGAGCAGAAATTGTGACCACCAGCACCTGTTTGGTTTTTCTGAGCTAGTATATATATAAACTCTCTTACCAAGATGAGAAATTCAGTCATGAGGAAGCAAGTTAGCTAGAGGTTCATGGACAGTGCTCCCAGTTATGTGCCTCTCATTATTTGTGACAGGAACTGCGTGTATTGTGGACTGAATAGCAGTTTTATAAGCTGTCTACCAGATGTCCATAGCAAGAAATCCTATTTAAAACCCCTGGTTGTCAGGATGAGATGGGGTGGTGTAGGATCTGGTTTGTTGGGAGCAGATCCTTTGCTCTTGTGACATGTTTGTGCATCAAAAGAAGTTGGCCTAGGCTTTCCAGTGCCTTTGGCTACTACTATACCATCCTCCTGGTGGGGATGACACTAGGGACATATTGAGACTAGAGTAGATGGCTCCAGTTGACTTTTTTTCTAGTGCACCATATTGCCTCAACAGGGTCTTCATGGAGTTCAGCTTCTGAGCTGCAGGAGGCCCAGATGCATATATGACTTCTGGCAAAGACAATTGGCCTGATTCCTTCAAGGGAGCAGTAGGAACTTGAGAATGCTCTGTAACGTGTAGATGTCAGTGAAAGTCCTGCATTTTTCTGTTTCTTATGGATTCTAATTGATTTTTGCAAGTCACATTCTGTACCCCTCCTGGCAGGAGTAAAGGTATTCTAAATGGAGAGATTTGTGCTCTTTACTTTAGCTGGAATGGTTTCAAGAAAGAGTAGCCACAAGAAATTTCCATTTCTCCAGGAATCTAGCTTTGGCAATTCAAAAGCTCAGGCAGTGATGCCTGCAAGAAGGGCAGCTTGTTTATCAGAAAAAGATTCCGAATACTTCTGAGAACTTGTCAGTCTTCCTTCCAGGAGAGACTGAGGCTAAGATAATGATGGGTGAGCGTTAGGCAGGACCACACCTGGACTAGGACTGCTTAATTATGCATAGTTCTCACTGTGGTGTGACTCGTGTATCATTAGACCTCTAATTTTTTTTTTCCTTCCTGTTTTGACCACTCTGAGTCAGTCTCATTTCTCTGTGTTTCACTCTTCCTTGCCTATTTAATATACCTGTTAGGGGCTCCAGGACCTTTTGGGATGCTAGGGCTCAACCTCCCAGTTGGCCAACTCTGAACATTATGAACATAAATATGTCGTTTCGATTAATATCACATGTCAACAAGATAGATTTCTCTATTATACTGTTTCTTTTAATTAATAATACTACAAACAGTTTAAAAATTTTAATGGAAAGTTTATTCAGCACACTGTTTTTTGAGACTCAAAAATAGGGTCATCCAGGGCGGGAGCGCACCAGCCTCCTTTTGGTGACCTCTGCTCCGGGGATCGACTGTACTGAGCATCCATGTACCTAGGGACTCCCCAATATAACATCGCTTGGGACAGAACCTGTTGGACTTCCATCTGCTTCCAAGAGCAGTGCAGCTCTGTGGTCAGGTCATCTGAGAGCCAGCTCTGCTGTAGGCCATCTGCCCTGCAGAGTGATCTGCACCGAGAGCCTGCAGAATGTACTCCTCCATCTTTGCTCCAGTAACAGACCCCCTTCCCTTCCTCTGTTCCCCATTCGACACCCTCTCGTTTCTCTGTCCTGGCGTTCCCCTACATCCAGTCTTTCCAGGACCAGGGGTCTCTCCTTCCATCTTCTTAGAAATCTATTGATATGCGAATTGTGTCTAGGGTATTCCGAGATTCTGGGTCAATATCCCCTTATCAGTGACTGCATACCATGTGTGTTCTTTTGTGGTTGGGTTACCTCACTAAGGATGATATTTTCCAGTTCTGACCATTTGCCTAGGAATTTCGTGAATTCATTGTTTTTAATTGCAGAGTAGTATTCCATTGTGTAAATATACCACATCTTCTGTATCCATTCCTCCGTTGAGGGACATCTGGGTTCTTTCCAGCTTCTGGCTATTATAAATAAGGCTGCTATGAACATAGTGGAGCATGTGTCCTTATTGCATGCAGGTAAAGCCTCTGGGTGTATGCCCAGGAGTGGTTTAGCAGGATCCTCTGGGAGTGTCATGCCCAGTATTCTGAGGAACCACCAGACTGCTTTCCAGAGTGGTTGTACCTGCTTGCAATCCCACCAGCAGTGGAGGAGTGTTCCTCTTTCTCCACATCCTCACCAACAACTGCTGTCTCCTGTGATTTTGATCTTAGCCATTCTGACTGGTGTGAGGTGGAATCTCAGGGTTGTTTTGATTTGCATTTCCCTAATGACTAAGGATGTTGAACATTTCTTTAGGTGCTTCTCAGCCATTAGATATTCTTCAGGTGAGAACTCTTTTTTAGCTCTGTACCCCATTTTTTAATAGGATTACTTAACTGGGTCTAGCTATGAACTGCTTCTCTTCAAGAAATGAATTGGTTAGTGGCAAGAGGCGTGCTATGGACTGGCAATAATTTATTGGGATATTTCATTATTGTAGAGAGGAAAGGACACAGCAATATATGAAAACCCATTCTTTGCTAATTTACATAAGTAAATTATGGGTTACATAAGGTACTTGTCTCATGAAATATCAGAGTTTGTCCCCTTCTCATTTTTTCTAGTTGTACAAAATGTAAAGGAGATGATGGAAGATCATGCTTTAAAAAGTCATTACCATTTGCTAAAGTGCAGATAAGGCTAAACAGATGGCTATTTATAAAACACTTGCTTTGAAAACACAAGAACCTGAGTTATTTTCTCAGAACTCATGTAAAAAGTTTGGTGATATCAGCTTGTTATCCCACTGTTGTAAAAACAGAAGCAAGTTGTATACCTTGGGCTGGCTAAATATCAACAATACTCAACTTAGTTCCAGGTTTGTGAGAGATCCTGTTTAAAATAAGGCCATGGTTTACCAATGCAGCTACAAACTTTGATCTACCATGATAATCTTCCTGAAGGATATGCTAGTACAATAATGGGGCAAATATTATGGAAGCAACCAACTACTGCCAGATAAGGTTTAAGATCCATTCCTTTAGAAGAAGTCGATGGATGGCATTTCTCAGGCAGCCAAGAACCTAAGAAATGATAGAGCATAGTCCCAGGGGAAAACTAAACTCTCTCTTTTCTTCTTCTTCTTCTTCTTCTTCTTCTTCTTCTTCTTCTTCTTCTTCTTCTTCTTCTTCTTCTTCTTCTTCTTCTTCTTCTTCTTCTTCTCCTTCTCTTCCTCCTCCTCTTCTTCTTCCTCCTCCTCTTCTTCTTGAACAGAGCAGTAAAATGAGATCTAATGACATTCTCTTATACCTATAGATAAGTGACTCACTGAGCCATCATCAGAGAAACTACCTCCTACATTAAGTGGGAACTAATAAAGAAACATGGGATGATTTAAATGGGATGTCTTCATGAAACTCCACATCTCAGGACTCAGGGAACCTTGGTGAAGAGGAAGTGAGAGGTTTTAAAAGCCAGAGTTGAGAGAAACTATTACTTCCAGATACCAAATGGCCAACACATATATGAACCCAAACTTCAGCAGCTTAAGTAAGAGATGCACAGGTCTAATCCAGACAAAGTTCTAGCATTCAGATGGGGAAGTAGACAGTAGTTGCTGACCTTAACCTAGTAGCTATCTCCAATTGACAACAACACACAAAGGAAAAAAATAATTTCACCAAGGAAGTTTTACTGGCTATACAAATCATAGTTAAGGGCAGGCCCCATACAAAGCAAGAGATTGCCAACCAACTCAAAGGAAGGGTTTGTTGGTGGTGGTTTGTCTCATATTACTTTTATTTTAAACCTTACTTTTCTTTGGTTTTTATATCATGGAATTTGGTTTTGTGTTTTTATGGATTTTTCTTTTTGTTTTCTTCTCTCTGCATGTTTTCATTATTTTTTCCCTTTCCCTTTTTGGTTTACTAGTTTTTTTCATTTTGTCTTATTCTTTATTTTTAATGTGCCAGTTTGTTTTGTTAACAGAAAAAAGGAGAGAGAAAGAAGGTATAGAGTTGAAAGAGAAGCAAAGTGGGAGAATCTGAGTGGAGATGAGGGAAAGTAAACCATGCTCAAAAAATTTTGTATTTTTATCAATAATAATAATAATAATAATAATAATAATAATAATAATAAATAATAATAATAAATGACACCTGAATATTTCTCTGTATATGGGTACGTCTGCATACACAGCTGCATAGAAAGGCTCACATCCTCACACAGAGAGGGGAGAAGATATAGAGGGAGTAGGAAAATAGATTTGCGTGGGTGTGTTGTACCTAAGACAGCAGAGTGGATAGAGTACATTCTGTGTAACAGTGCTCTTGCCATGGTTAGTCCAGGTGACCTGACATCTCTGGGAAACTCCTGGAGGATAAAAACATGATCACGTGTCAGTGTCAATGTCTGCTGGTCTGTGATCTCAGAGCTTTCACACTGGTGACTGGTGAGTGTGTCTCTGTACACACAGGTGAGCATGCTTTCCCTTGGTGAATATAATTCACAAAGCACCAGAGGGAAAGGACATCTTCCAGTGCCTTTTGCTGAGGTGAGATATGATGAGATGAAGAAGCTTCTACCTCTATGGACTGAGATAAGTGTTCCAGTTCAGCATCTTTACATAGGAGTTCAGGTGTCAGAACTCTACTCCAGAGACAGTAGTGTCAAGTCTTGATGAACAGTAGTATTTACATACCAGGCAGCAGGTTTTCACTGTTCTCTGCCGAGGAAGGATTCTGAGACTTTCCAGGGAATTTAATGATAGTCATTCAGCATCCTATACCATCACGGTGAAATTAGCCTCTAACATAGAATTGATCTTCAGTTTAGTTCTCATCATAGGTAGTATATTTATGTTGTGTGTGTGTGGGGGGGGTGGGGCATGGGTAAGTGTTGTACAGGGGCACATTTACATATGCTTATGTATGTATGCAGGCCAGCAATTGATGTCAGTTGTCTTCTTCAGTCAGTCTTCACTTGTTATTTTTGAGAAAGGGTCTCTCTTTGTCTGTGTGGCTCACCAATTTGCCTTGGAGAACAGAGAACCCTAGAGAACCACCTGTCTCTTCCTCCTCAAGACTAGCATTACAATTTTGTGAAACTAACTGAGGTTTTGCAATATGGGTACTAGGCTGGATCCAACTGATGTCCTCATGTTTGTACAGCAAGCATTTTGCCCACTGAGCTTGCTACCAGCAGATCTTTATATTGTTCTTTTAAACCTGTGAAAAACACTGTCTCCAAATATGGCTGTAGAGACTTGACTGGATAGAAGTCTGTTCCACATTTGTTTGCTAGCTAGGGGAGGGCATCTAAGAAGGAGACAGACCTACATTTTATCAGAACTAGCTAAGAAACACCTAAGCTGCTGTCCCAGGACCACCTGCTTATGGGTAGCAAAAGCAATCTGATCTAGCATGCAAACGTGCATGAAATGGTCAGACACATCAAAATAAACTTGTATTGCATCCTGTGTGTACCTGCATAAAGACTGAGGGCTTTGTTTCTTAAGAATAGCCCAGCGCTATAATATCCACATTGTTACTGTTCTATCTCCAAAAATAGATATGACACTCAATTTGATTTTAAGGTTTAAATACTTTTCATCTATTAATCTCCAATAGTTGAATGCTCCTCATCAGTAATTCTCCCCTTGTTTAGCCTTTAGCAGGTCATTCAGATAAAGGCAGTCAGGTTTTCTTTGCTCATTCTATATTCTCTAGTAGTAAACATGTAGGCTGCATTCAGTTAGAAAGGTTGCAAGCAAGACAGTTGAACATGGGACATACATAGTTTTATCATTTTAAGCACTGATAACATTTGAAATCGTGACATGAGAATGACATTTATTAATTAACAATGTCTTCTCCTGCCCTCTGTCTGCTGCTCCCCTACCAGCTGTTACATAGTTGAGAAAATGCTAAATGAACATGATTACAAGGAATTATGAGTTTTTCTTTTTTAAGAGGCAGATGAGACCATGTTTTTTAGTTCAAGAGGGTTTTAAATTCAGCTTATATCTCTACAGTGCCAGATTTTTACAGAGGAGGTATGTGTTTCATTTAGTTCCAGGGAAGTTTCACAATACAAAGATGTAGAATCAGTGGTCAGCGGTTTTTGTCAGAACAAGTCATAAACAGGTTATCAGTGAGAACAGCTATAAACTCATAGTCCCACTGTTTAAAATTCTAATTTTTTGACATGTATGTGTGTGGTGTTCATGTGTGCATGCATGGCATCACATAAACAAGTGTCTGTCTGGAGGACAGTGCTTGGTATCCAGTGTCTTTCTTGGTCCCTTTCCCCGTATATTCTAAACTCAGAACATGACAGTTTCACTAGTCTGGTTAGCAACTTGATTCAGTGATCCCTATGTCCTCATCTAGTTTGGTTAGGCTTAGAAACAGGCTTCTATGTCCATCTAGCATTTCCCTGAGTTCTGAAGATATTAATTGCTCCTAACTCTGATTTTTTTGTTTTGCCTCATTGACATCAATTTAATCTTAAAATTATATATCATGACAAGAATATCCGTGTTTTATTTATTTTATAATGCTCAGATTTAATCAAATGTTTTTTACTTTTTAATTGGATATTTTCTTTATTATATTTGAATAGTTATCACCTTTCCTGGTTCAATCTCCCCCCACCCAGAAACCCCCTATTCCATCCCTCTTACCCTGCTTTTATGAGGGTGCTCCACCACCCACCATGTACTCCACCTCCCCACCATCGAATCCCCCTACACGTGGGCATCCATCTATCCTTTACAGAATCAAGGGCCTCTCCTCCCATGAAATGTGTGTTCTTTTGTGATTTGGTTACCTCACTCAGGATAATCTTTTCTAATTCCGTCTATTTGCCTAAGAATTTCATGAATTCACTGTTTTTAATAGCAGAGCAGTACTTCATTGTGTAAATGTACCACATTTTCTATATCTATTCCTCAGTTGAAGGACATCTATGTCCTTTCCAGCTTCTAGCTTCTATAAATCAGACTGCTATGTATGTAGTGGAGCATGTATCCTAGTTATACGTTGGAGCATCTTATATATATGCCCAGGAATAGTATAGCTGGATCCTCAAATAGTACTATGTCCAATTTTCTGAGGAACACGAGAACGATTTCCAGAGTGGCTGTACCAGCTTGCAATAACAATGGAGGAGTGTTCCTCTCTCTCCACATCCTAGCCAGCACCTACGGTCACTTAGTTTTTGATCTTAGCTATTCTGACAGATGTAAGGTTTAATCTCAGGATTGTTTTGATGTGCATTTCCCTGATGACTAAGGATGTGGAACATTTCTTTAAGTGCTTCTTGGCCATTCACTATTTCTCAGCTCAAAATTCTTTGTTTAGTTTTGTACCATATATATATGGTATATATGTATATGTATATATATATATATATATAAAATATATTATATATATTACCTTTCTATATTATATAGCTCTGTGCATATATGTATATATATGTATATATACATATTTATGTATATATTATACAACTCTTTATCTTATATAGCTCTGTGTATATATATATATATATATAATGTAGTTCTTTATATATTATATAGCTCTGTAATATAAATGTGTATATATATATATACACATATATATATATATATGTATACATATATATATATGTATACATATACATATATACATATATACATATACATATATACATATATATATGTATACGTATATATATATGTATATATATGTATATATATATACGTATACATATATATATATATATACACACACACATATATATATATATATACGTATATATATATATATATATATAAAATAGGGTTATTTGATTCTCTGGAGTCTAACTTCTTGAATGTTTTACATATAGTGAATATTAGCCCTCTATCAGATGTAGAATTGATAAAGCTCCTTTCCAATCTGTTGGTTGCCATTTCGTCTTATTGAAAGTACCCTTTTCTTTACAGAAGCTTTGCAATTTTATTAATTCCCATTTGTCTATTCTTGATCAGAGAACATAAGTCACTGGTATTATGTTCAAGATTTTCCCTAGTGCCCGTGTGTTCTAGGCTCTTTGTCACTGTCTCCTCTATAAGTTTCAGTGCATCTCATTTTATGTGAAGTTTCTTGATACACTTGGACTTGAGCTTTGTACAATAAGATAAGAATGGGTCAATTTGCACTCTTCCATATGCTGACCTCCAGTTAAACCAGAAACATTTGTTAAAAATGTTGTCCTTTTTCCAATGGATGGTTTTATCTCCTTTGTCAAATATCAGTTGACCATAGGTGTGTGAGTTCATTTCTGGGTCTTCAATAATATTATTTTGATCATCTTGCCCATCTCTGTACAAATACCATAAAATTTTTATCACTATTGCTCTGTAATACAGCTTAAAGTCAGGGATGGTGATTCCTGCAGAAGTACTTCTACTGATGAGAATAGTTTTCCATATCCTGTGTTTATTGTTATTCCAAATAATTTGCAAATTGCTCTTTTTAACTCTATGAAGAATTAAGTTAGAAATTTGATGGGGATTTCATTGAATCTGTAGGTTGCTCTTGGAAAGATGACCATTTTTCTTTATTAATCCTGCCAATCCACGAGCATGGGAAATCTTTCTATCTTCTGAGATCTTCGATTTCTTTCTTCAGAGACTTGAAGTTCTTGTCACACAGATCTTTCGCCTGCTTAGTTAGAGTCAAAGTAAGGTATTTTAAATTATTTGTGACTATTGTGAACTTTATCATTTCCCTCATTTCATTCTCAACCTCTTTATCCTTTTAGTACAGGAAGGCTACTGATTTGCTTGAGATCACTTTGCTGAAGATGTTTATCATGCTTAGGAGTTCTTTGTTGGAATATTTGGGGTTAACTTAAATATACTATCATACTATCTGCAAATAGTGATATTTTGAATTCCTCCTTTCCAATTTGTATCCCTTTCACATCCTTTTGTTGTCTAATTGCTCTAGCTAGAACTTCAAGTAGTATATTTAATAGATAGGGAGAAAGTGGGCAGCCTAGTCTAGTCCCTGATTTTAGTGGAATTGCTTCAACTTTCTCTTCATTTAGTTTGATGCTGGCTACTGGTTTGCTGTATTGCTTTTGCTATGTTTAGGTATGAGCCTTGACTTCTTGAACTTTCCAAGACTTTTAACATGAGGGGATATTGAATTTTATCATAAGCTTTCTCAGAATATAATGAGATAAGAACATATTTTTGTTCTTTGAGTCTATGTAGTGGATTAAGTTGATGTTTTTCTGTATATTGAACCATCTGTGCATCCCTGGGATGAAGCCTACTTGGTTGTGGTGAATGATCATTTTGAGGTGTTCTTGGATTTGGTTTGCTAGTATTTTATTGATTATTTTTGCTTTGATGTTCATAAGAGAAGTTAATCTGAAATTTTATTTCTTCATTTCGTCTTTATGTGGTTTAGGTATAAGTGTAATTGTGGCATTACAAAACTAATTGGGTAGTTTTCCTTCTGTTTCTATTTTGTGGAATAGTTTGAAGGATATTGGTAGTAGGTCTTCTTTGAAGGTCTGATAGATTTCTCCACTAAACCCATCTGATCTTGTGCTTTTGTTTGGTTGAGAGACTTTTAATGACTGCTTCTATTTCTTTAGGGGTTATGGAGCTGTTTGGTTTATCTGAGCCTGATTTAACTTTGTCAGCTGGTTTTGTCTAGAAAATTGTCCATCTCATAGAGATTTTCTGATTTTGTTGAATATAGGCTTTTGTAGTAGGATGTGGTGATTTTTTTCTAAATTACCTTAGGTTCCACTGTTATGTCTCCATTTTCATTTCTGATTTTATTAATTTGGATATT
The DNA here is from genome assembly GCA_036184795.1 of Tokudaia tokunoshimensis. Lineage (NCBI taxonomy): Eukaryota > Metazoa > Chordata > Mammalia > Rodentia > Muridae > Tokudaia > Tokudaia tokunoshimensis. Next base: position 794,690 of record BTHU01000016.1, read on the forward strand.
GTCTCTGTACCCTCTTATTAGTCTGGCTAAGGGTTTGTGTATCTTGTTGCTTTTTACAAAGAACCAGCTCCTGGTTTTGTTTATTCTTTATGTAGTTCTTATTGTTTCCATTTGGTTGGCTTCAGTCCTGAATTTGACTCTACACCTCTTGGGTGTGTTTGCTTCTTTTTGTTTTAGAGCTTTCCTGTGCTCATCAAGCTGCTAGTGTATGCTCTCTAAAAGTTTTTTGTTTTTTTGTTTTGTTTTTTTTTTTTTTTTTTGAGTTTTCCTCTCAGCACTGCTTTCATTGTTTCCATGTTTTGGTATGATGTGCCTTCATTTTTATAAAATTCTAAAAAGTCTTTAATTTCTTTATTTCTTCCTTTACCAAGTTATCTTTGAGGAGAGCATTGCTCAACTCCATATGTATGTGAGCTTTCTGTTGTTTTTGTTGGTATTGAAGACCAGCCTAATTCGTGATTATCTGATACGATACATGGGATTATTTAAATTGTATTGTATCTGTTGAGGCCTTGATTGTGACCATGTATATGGTTTATTTTGGAGAAGGTACCATGGGGTGCTGAAAAGAAGGTATAGTTTTGTTTTGAGATGAAATGTTTTATAAATATCTGTTAAATCCATTTGGTTTATAACTTTTGATAGTTTCACTGTATCTGTATTAAGTTTCTATTTCCATGATCTATCCTTTGATGAAAGTTGGAGTTGAAGTCTCCCGCTATTATTGTGTAAGATGCCATGTGTGCTTTGACCTTTAGTAAAGCTTCTTTTATAAATGTGTGTGCTCTTGCATTTGGAGCATAGATGTGTAGAATTGAGATTTCATTTTGATAGATGTTTTTTCTTTAATGAGTATGAAGTATCCTTATCTTTTTTGATATCTTTTAGTTGAATGTTGATTTTATTCAATTTTAGAATAGCTATTCCAGCTTCTTTGATTGGAAAATTGTTTTCCAAATCTTTTACTCTGAGGTAATGTCTGTCATTGTCACTGCAGTGTGTTTCTTGTATGCAGCAAAATGCTTGGTCCTGTTTACATGTCCAGTCTGTTAGTCTATACCTTTTTATTGGGGAATTGAGTCCATTGGTGTTAAGAGATATTAAAGAAAAGTGATTGTTGCTTCTTTTTATTATGGTTGTTAGAGTTGGAATTAAGTTTGTGTGGCTCTCTTCTTTTGGGTTTGCTGAGATTTTCTTGCTTTTTCTAGAGTGTAGTTTCACTCCTTGTATTGGAGTTTTCTATCTATTATCCTCTTCTATGCCTTTTATTCTTAGGTTTTATCTTCTTTTTGTGTCCTGAATTTTCTGGTTGTTTTGAGTTAGGAGCTTTTGGCTATTTGTATTTTCATTGACTGTTGTGTTAATGTTTTCTATGGTATTTTCTGCATTTGAGATTTTCTCTTCTCTCTCTTGTATTCTATTTTTGTTTGCATCTATGTATCCTGATCCCATTCCTATTTTTTTTTATTTCTAATGTTGTCTACCTTTGTGATTTCTTCATTGTTTTTATTTCCAGTTTTAGATCCTGGATGATTTTGTTCAATTCTTTTACCTGTTTACTTGTACTCTCCTGTATTTCTTTAAGGGAGTTATTTATATCCTTCTTAAAGTCCTCTATCAATCTTATAAGAAGTAAATTTAAATGTGAATCTTGCCTTTCTGCTGTGATTGTATATCCAGGACTTGCTATGATGGAAGAAATGGGTTCTGATGATGACAAGTATCCTTGGTTTCTGTTGCATATGTACTTATGCTTGCTTCTTGCCATCTAGTTATATCTAGTGCTGTCTGCCCTTGCGGTATCTGACTTGAGCCTGTCCATTTTGTGATCCTGGTTATGTCAGATCTCCTCAGAGTCCAGTTGTCTCTGTGATCATGTGATTCTGTGACCCAGAGATCCTGACATCCTGGGTATGTCAGATGCCTCTGAGATCCTAAAATCCTGGTGTGACAAAGCTCCTGAGATTCTGTGAACTTATGATCCGGGGTGTGTTAGAGTGTCTGTGAGTCGAGCTTCCTCTGGGGTTGTGGGTCTGGGTGCAGAACTAGTACCCAAGGTCTGCTCAGAGTATTGTCTTAGACTGGAAGGAACCCTTCCCACTGGCTGGGTGTTGTTCCTGCTTCCCTGGATCTTGCTGGTCCCAGTTATTCCCTGGTATTGGGGCAGATGTTGTGGTCTCCTCATCTATGATTCTATAATCCTGGGGGAGTTGAGCTTCCTCTCTCTAACTCTGATCTTTACAATTGGGTGATGTTTTATGTTGTGCTGTTAAAACTCAGAGACAATGGCCTCTTTATGCCCTCATTGAATGCACTGTAAATGCATTTGTTGTCCTCTGTAAACCTTGAGCTTCCTTGTGTTTCTGGTTTGGCTGAAAATGACCAAAGTATTACAGCTCTCAGAAGGGTAGCCCACACAGAACAGGTAGCTGTGGTCCCAGGTCTTGCCTGTTATCATGGTGGCAACAATGCCAGAAATGGAAAGGGTAGCAGTGGTTAAATATGGGTCAATGTAAAGAGAAGCAGGTAGGAAGAGGCTGTTGAAGTTGCAGCAAGGCAAGGATGGTAAGGGCATAAGCCTGCTCAGCCATGTGGGTCTAAGTTTCAGTGATGAATGTTTGGGGAGAGACAATTCTTTCCCAAAGTGTTACATCTCAGTAAAACAGCCACTCTTAGGCAATTCTCAATGAAATAACATTTACATTTTATTTCACATAGATAGGAACTTTATAAACATTGAGAAGTAGGGTGGGATCAGAGGTAGATGCTTCCCAGTGGCTTAGCATGAGATGATAGCTGTGCTCTATTTGCGTGAAGAAGAACATCAGGTATTTTTTCCTATGTGACTGGTTCTCATAGTCCTCTCAGTTGGACAAACTGGTTACGTGGTCCAACTTTACTCAATTCTGAGTTTCAGTAGTTTGGGTATCACTCAGATTTACCAGTTCTTCTCTCTGGTAGTGTAGCACACTTGCTCCACAACTCCTTTTTTTTTTTTTTAAAGGACAGGTGTCATTGGAGTAACAGTCTTCAATGTTGGGAATGAGTTGATAGTGAACTAAAACCTGATTTTAGTGGGTTTTTTTTTGCAATGTCATTTATATGCTATTTTAGATATTGGATGAGCAATTGGGTGTGAGCCGAAGTATGGCTCCCTAATATGAGTCCAAGGAAGGGAGTACACTGAGTTGCCAAGGTATTTGAATATCATGGAGTAAGGGTGTTTGGTACATAGGGTACCCAGAGACCTCTGGGGAGATCTTGAAGCATTTGTATGTCTTCTTCTATCTGGCCAGATTCATTGATATAGAAGCAACATTCCTCCTCCATCAAAATGCAAGTCCCTTCCTGTTCAAAAGTCAGTAATTCCAGGGCCCTCCAGTTTTGAAGAACAACTTCTTCTAAAGATGTTATCTGTCATTGAAGGAACTCAAGGCTGTCTGAAGAAGAAACCATCATCTGGTCAATTTCGTCCTTGAAGTCACTGGACAGATGGTGTGTTTGGGTGAGGGCGGCTCCAGTATTTCCTGTCTTACCCAGTGTGACAGTGCAACTAAATTCAGTGAATACAGGGATGAAGAACTCTTTCTTCATTTAGTCTCCTCTTAGCTGTACAGTGCTTTAGGTTCATAGAGTTAAACATGTAAAACAAATATTATGCAGATGCAGGAAACTTGGGAAGGGACTTAATGCAGGAGCCTGTAGTGCCTTTCCGTCAGAGAAGAGTAGAGGGTTTGTCACATCTTGGTTTGGTGGTAGTGATATAATGGGCACATGTAGGATGGGGTCTTGAAGAGGGTCCTACAAGTCAATTCAGGAGAAGTAGATAAAACAGAGGAATGTCTCATGATTTTCATGTGGGTAAGGATCCATGGGATTTGTGAAGGTAAATGTTAATGGGAGCAGATGATAATAGCAGTCACAAATGTGAAGCACAGAAAAAGGTTTGGGAGGAATCAGTGTGGGTGTATAAGGAAAGTAAGTGAGCCACATATTTGATGTTTTGCAGCCAGGAAAGGGTAGCTTGGAGACCCTTCTGAGATTGGTTTTCCATTTGAAAAATATTAACTTAATGAATGATTTCAAGGCAGGTACAAGCTGGCAAGAAACATGTAGGTCAGCTGAAGGATTTTGGCATAGCCATTAGGGTAAAACTTACCCATAACTCTTGTTTCCCACCATTTATCCCATGGCTTGTTGATGGAAAGCTGAAATATGTCTTAAGGTTTGTGAGCATTGGTTCACCATGAATTCAATTCTGCCACTCCAGTATCTGCAACTTCCATATTTGGAGGTGACCTGGAGACATTCACCTTCAGTAAAGAAAGCAGAGAAAGTGATTAGGGATAGCAGAAATAGAATATGAGTGTCAGAGGATCTCAGTCCTGGTCCTATATTCTTCAAGTGGGTAATTCTGAGTCCCTGTGATTTTGTTGTTTCCATTGTAGATCTCCCTAGTGAAGAATCTCCTAAGGTGAGTCTTTAGAAGGCTAGAAGAAAGCTGATAAGTAACAGAATTAGCATGAAGAATAACAAAACCTGCCATTAGAATAGAGGAGAGGGATACTTGAGGGCACATGGATTGCGAAGCGGTCACCAGGTCATGGACGTCCGTCCAGGAGATCTTGTTGTTTCTATCTTCTCTGTCTCCTCTGCTTCCTCTGTTCCTGATCTGTCAATGAGAGGCTGGCAATCTTCTTAGTTGCTGGGATGGAATAAGACATTTCTGGAAAGATCAAGCTAGGCCTAGTCTGGTCCTGTGGGATAACACAAACAAAACACCTTCTAGTTGTAAGGGGTCTGGTCCCTCTCACATTCCATCCAAGGGATCATATCATCACAATAAGATTGAAAGGGGTATTTCTGGTGTGCCAATTGAAGGCAATAAGAGGATGAAGTTCTTATGGTTATATTTAGGGTAGTCACAGCTGTCATTGATTATATGTTAAGGTGATAGGAGGTTGTCTTTTGTTTTAGAAGTTGGGCTTTTATGGTTTGATGTCTTCTTTCTATTATTTCTTGGCATGAAGGTTTGGGAGAATCCCTGTATGGTAAACAATTTCCCATTGTGACCAAAAGGTTTTGATTTGAGAGCTAGTAAAGGAAGGGTCATGGTCAATTTTTATTTGTTGAGGAATGTCCATGATTGCAAAGGTGAAAAGCAAAGGGTGAATTACCTTTCTTGAGTTTTCTCTTGTTTGGGCTGTAGCCCATATAAAATGTGAGTATAGATCTATCATAACAAAGATACATTTTTGTCTACTGAATTGGTGAGTATGGGAGATATCAATTTGCCATAAGGTATTGGATTTGAAACCTTGAAGGTTGGTAGCCATAGTTGGTAAAGCTGTGGTAGTAATAAGGGATGAACATTATGAACATGTTTTTATTATACTTTGGAGTTGAGTGTGAGGCCTGGAGGGGGGGAGCTAATGCAAAACCCCTTTATATTTGTGTGTTTGTTCATGAATGGAATTGGTCTGCTTGTTGGGTGTAAGTTATGAACATTCCTGTAGAGGTAAATTGATCAGCAAGTTTATTTACCTGGTAGTGGACTGGGAGATTTGTCATGCTTGATGTAGACGGGAGAAGCTTCTTCCTGTAAGAGGGTGGAAACATATGATTAGAGGGGAAAGTGGATGGCATCTAATTTGACAAAGGATCTTGATTACCAGGAAAGCAAATTGACAGCATATACACTGTCTGAAAGAGGTTAAAGGGCCTTTTGGCTTTCTGTAGGGCTAAATAAATAGTATATAGTTTGTTATATTGGTGGAAGTGATCCCTAGCAATTTGAAGTAGACATTAGGGGGTTAATATTAACTTGGAATGCTTGGGGTTTGGGGGATTCTGGATCTTTCTCGGAGTTGTGAGTAGAATTAGTGGTGGGATTTGTTTTGCAATAGAATCACGAAAGTTAGAAAGCAGTTATATGGTAGAATTTTGAGGGTGGGGGTTATGGTTATATCTGTATTGGGTAAGTTATTGTGTTGTTGTCTTAAAAAGTAAGAAGAAGATGTAGCTCTCTCCAGCTGAGTGTAGGGAACTGGAGTAAGCATAGTACTCAGTGGGAAATTGTGTGTGTTTCTAATGGTATCCTGTAGACCTATAGGTTTGATCTTTTTTTTTTCTTTTTTTTTTTGGTTTTTCGAGACAGGGTTTCTCTGTGTAGCACTGGCTGTCCTGGAACTCACTTTTTAGACCAGGCTGGCTTCAAACTCAGAAATCCTCCTGCCTCTGCCTCCCAAGTGCTGGGATTAAAGGCGTGCGCCACCACCGCCCGGCTATGTTTGATCTTTGATTGAGGGAATGAAGTGGCAAATGGGTTGTAGTAAAAGGTGTTCTTTTACTAGTTGTGTGAGGGATAAAATTTCTCTCTTGATGGAGGCCATTGTTCAACTATAGAATTGGAATGATTTGGAGGAAAGTTGGGGATTTTTTGTTCTTTTTTTGCTTTTTCTTGTTTTTTTATGTTGTTGTTTTCGTTTTTTTTTTGTTTTGTTTTGTTTTGTTTTGTTTTGTGTGTAGGTTTTTTTATCTGCATAGTCATCTATCCTGATGTGATTTCTTTCTGATTGGGTCATAAATACTACCTTTACCTTCAGTTTATAAGATATATCTTTCTAGAAAATTGGGAGATACTCGTGTGTCTAGGGAGTATAATAGACTAGTAACTCCATCAGGGTCTTCTGACCTGTAAGCTTGTTTGGTTATAAATCCACAAGAGAAGTCCCCAGTTCCTAGATGTCAGGATTAGTTGCCAGTTTTATGGAATCTCTTGTTGTTTCTAAATTTACTTGACTGCTAAATAATCAATAAGGCATTTAAGTGGTTTGCTATCTATTTTGATGATTATTTTTGAGTGAGAACCTTCTGAGATTTTGCATATATGTAAGGTTTCTATGGGAGCAGTTTCCCCTCTTACTGTTAGTGTTTAAAATGGCTCACTCTTATGTTTAAGGGCTAAAGTGTTTTAAAATCTTGATCATATAATAAGGTACAATCTCTCTGGAGGGGTACAGCTAGGAGGGCACAGGGCATACAATCAGTGTAGCTGCTGGGACAGGAGCCTTCCCTTCTGGCCACCATTTGCTTCAGGGAACCAGAGAGCTCCACAGCCTTCTGTGCACAGACCCTGCCAGAAGAGAGTTTGTCTCCCAGGAATACAGACACAGGTTTACAGGCCCATAGGAGGGGCAAGCTCCAGCAAGAGACCACAAGACCAACTAACACCAGAGATAACCGGATGACAAAAGGCAAGCATAAGAACCATACCAACAGAAACCAATGCTACTTGGCAACATCAGAGCCCAGTTCTCCCACCACAGAAAGTCCCGGATGCCCCAGCACACCGGAAAAGCAAGAGTTGGATTTAAAGTCTCTTCTCACGATGCTGTTAGAGGACATCAAGAAGGATATAAATAACTCCCTTAAGGAAATACAGGAGAACATGGGTCAAATGGTAAAGGCCCTTAAAGAGGAAACACAAAATTCCCTGAAAGAAATACAGGGGAGAATGGGTGAACAGGTAGAGGCCCTTAAAGAGGAAACACAAAAATCCCTGAAATAAATACAGGAGAACACAAACAAACAAGTGAAGGAACTGAACAAAACCATCCAGGATCTGAAAATGGAAGTAGAAACAATAAAGAAATCACAGTGAGACATTTCTGGAGATAGAAAATCTTGGAAAGAAATCAGGAGTCATAGATGCAAGCATCAACAACAGAATACAAGACATAGAAGAAAGAATCTCAGGGACTGAAGATACCATAAAAAACATTGACTCAACAGTTAAAGAAAATACAAAATGCAAAAATCTCCTGAGCCAAAACATCCAGGAAATGCAGGACACAATGAGAAGACCAAACCTAAGGCTTATAGGTATAGAAGAGAGTGAAGATTTCCAACTTAAAGGGCCAGTAAATATCTTCAACAAAATTATAGCAGATGATATTTTTAAGAAGAAAACTTCTGGCTGTGGGATTGAGAGTTTTTATTTCTAGGCTCATTATCATTCTGAAACTAAAATTGGATAGGAACTCTCCCAGCTTTTGATGAAGAAACAGCAGGGAGGAGGCAGAATCTTCTGAGCATGAGGGTTGGATGAGCCTGCCCCATCCTTGAATTGCACCTGTTCATAGTAATCTGCTGGCTGCTTAACCTCCTGTGCTCCAGTCAAAAAAATCTCCGTGGACAAAGAGCTCATTAGATTTTCATGGCAACTCAGCCCCAAACTGATATTGTCTGACTTGTTGAAGTAATTCATTCTGAAATAGGGCCTCCATTGAAACAATATCAAATTGGTCATGGTAGAGACATAAAAACTCTCCAATACTGGGTCACATTTAAAGTGGCAATATGGTTCTGTAGAAGGGATTTTATACATGGTGCCTGAATACCATCCTCCTTTACTGCCTGCCTGGGTTCTTTTAAATCTGTGATTTGCAATGGGTAACAGTTGAATGGTTTATTTCAAGTATTGTTAATATTTTAACCTATAATTTCATGATTCTTTACTTAAATGCTTGTTCATCTCCCTAATAGAAACGCCTAAACAATGTTCATACATTTCAGGATAAACTCATTCTAAAAATTTCCTACTTGTTTAAAAAGTAATTGAACTTCAAAAAATCATATTAGATCTACCTCCCATAGGTCAAACTAATTATTTTTATAACCTTTATTTTATCCCTAATTAATACATTAATACTATCTACTTAAGGCAGTTTCTTTTTTCCTGAAACAAGATTACTGTCTATCATACCCACTCAAAACAACAACATCAACAACAGCAACAACAACAACAACAACAAAAACATGATGTTTTCTTTCTTATCTATATAAGGCAGATAAATTCTCAACTCTTCCATTAGCTTTCCTTATTGCAACACAGGCAACTTTCTACTTAAAGGATTTAAATCCAAGACTAAAATTCCTTTAACACTCTGGTTATGCTTCAATACTAATCTTTCCCTACCTTACAGGGTGGGGGGTACAATGACACCTCACCATCATGAAATAAATCAGGGGTAAATGTGAAAAACCTGCTAATTAATGTCAAAGTCCACCATGCACTGATAGCATATGAGCTTGTTAGATAATTTTCTCCTTCTCTGACCTTATCTGGGGGATTCTAATCCCTGACTTTTACCTCTATCTGAGAAAAGTCATGTAGCTTAAAAACCTGGAGATCTAATAAGGTATGTAGATAGGTCCTGAGTGTTCAGCCAATGTTTTCTTCTTCCTGGGCATTCCATTCCTCAATGGTTACTTAATACCTAGTTCACGTTGAGTAGTGTATATATTGTTATCCACCATTAAATAAAGAGGTTTGAATAATCACAGACCGTCTCTTCATCTAGGATGCCTGAGGGGAGGTCTTCTTCCTAACAAAAAGCCAAGTCTAAATCTCCCAGAAGATGTCCTTCTTCCTCTAGCCTTACTTGCACTCTTAGATCTCACTTGGAACAAAACTGCATTATGTCCTCTTTTTGTACTTTGCCTTCCACTTCCTGCCAAACCTATGCATGCCCTTAGGACAAGTGAAGACTCAGAAACATCTTTCCCAACTCTCAGCAGTATTCCAGAAGCACCTGGGTACACAGGAGACTGGAATCATCCCAGGCTTCACTATTTCCACTGAGGAAAACACTGATTGAGGACCCCCGCACACACACTAAACACTGTGTTCTGCCTTCTTTGAGAAGCCTGCTGTCAGTGCTCCAAGAACTCTAGCAGTGAATCAGACACACAGACTATCATGCAGTGAGACAGATTGGGTGGGTTTGACTTAATGCAATAATTTCTTTCTTTTTTTTTCATTTTTTTACTGAAAAAAAAGTAAAAACATTTTATTATAAAATTACTGATTTACGTGGAAAATGTTTCTGACAAAATTGAAGAAGCATACAGAAAAACACATTAAGACTGACAATTTTCATGGAAAATTAAAGAGTAAAATGGTAGACATAAAAAATATTTTACGATAGAATTGAAGATTTACATAAAAAATATTTCTGATAAAATTGAAGAAATATATAGAAAAACATTAAAATTGAAGATTGCCATGGAAAATTATACAGATAAAATGGTAGGAATAAAAATATTTCTAAGTTGATTGAAAGTACAATTATAAATATTTTATGATAAAACTGAAGATTTACATGGAAAATATCTCTGATAAAAATGAAGGGACCGGAGAGATGGCTCAGCGGTTAAGAGCACTGACTGCTATTCCACAGGTCCTGAGTTCAAATCCCAGCAACCACATGGTGGCTCACAACCATCTGTAATGAGATCTGATGACCTCTTCTGGTTTGTGTAAAGACAGCTACAGCATACTTACATTAAATAAATAAATCTTTAAAAACAAATAAATAAAATAAAATAAAATTAAATAAATATATAGAAAAACTTGTTAAGATTGACTATTTCATGGAAAAATTATACAGATAAAATGATGGGCATAAAAATATTCCTAAGTTGATTGAAAGTAAAATTGTAAACATTTTCTGAAAAAAATGAAGACTTACATGGAAAATATTTCTGATAAAATTGAAGAAATATATAGAAAGATGTCAAAATTAAAGATTATCATGGAAAATAATACAGTTAAAATGGTAGACATAAAAAACATTACTAAATTGATTGAAAGAGGCACCACAAACATTTTTTGATAAAATTGAAGATTTACATGAAAAATGTTTCTGTTAGACTATGTTTTTTGTTGGGGAGTTGAGTCCCTTGATGTTATAAGTAATTAAGGAATAGCGATTGTTCCTTTCTTTTATTTTTGATGGTATTTTTATGTTTGTGTGGTTACTTTCTTTTGGGTTTGTTGGAAAAAGATTACTTTCTTGCTTTATCTAGGGTGTAGTTTCCCTCCTCATGGTGGTGTTTTCCATCTATTATGCTTTGTAGGGCAGGATTTGTGGAAAGATATTGTATAAATTTGGTTTTATCATGGAATATCTTCATTTCTCCATCTATGGTATTTGAGAGTTTTGCTGGGTATAGTAGTTTGGACTGGCATTTGTGTTCTCTTAGGGTCTGTATGAGATACGCCCAGGATCTTCTAGGTTTCATCGTCTCAGGTGAGAAGTCTGTTGTAACTCCTGTAGGCCTGTCTTTATCAGTTACTTGACCTTTTTCCCTTACTGCTTTTAATATTCTTTCTTTGTTTAGTGCATTTGGTGTTTTGATTATTATGTGCTTGGAGGACTTTCTGGTTTGGTCCAGTCTGTTTGGAGTTCTATAGGCTTCCCAGTTTGTTGGCTGCTGCTTTGTCCTTTTGACAGTGTCCTTTGCCTTACAGAACCTTTATAATTTTGTGAGGTCCCATTTGTTAAGTCTTGATCTTAGAGCATAAGCTATTGGTGTTCTGTGTGGGGAGCCAAACAAGGTCATTCAGCCATGGCTGTCTTATGACCATGAGATTGTTGAACAAAGACCTGCCCAGGAACTGCCAGTACAAAAGGATTCCTCCACCCTTAACTGCGGAATGTCCCTAAGTGCGCAGATACCAGATATCTTCACCAGATGCCCTTTGTGCTTCCTGTTGCCAAGAATACCTTGACCCCTCCCTCCTTTGCATTTTGCAAAGGTCACTTCCCCCTAGCTCCCCCTTACAACTTCCTCACCCCCACTGCTTAAAACGTGCTGCCTGTGTGACAATAAACGAGACCTTGACAATGGAACCTCGCTTGGTCTACTTTTCTCTCCCCTCCTTTGACCCTCAGGTAGTGCCTCTTCGGGACCCTGAATAACTAGACCTGCTGGACGGGTCAGTTCTGTTCAGGAAATTTTTCTCTGTGCCCATGTGCTTAAGGGGCATCCCCCCATTTCTTTTCTATTTGTTTTAGTGTGTCTGGTTTTATATGGAAGTCCTTGATCCACTTGGAATTGAGCTTAGTGCAAGGAGATAAGAATGGATCGATTTGCAATCTTCTGCATACTGACATCCTTTTTGAAAAGGCTATCTTTTTTCCACTGGATGGTTTTAGCTCCTTTGTCAAAGATCAAGTGACCATAGGAGTGTGAATTCATTTCTGGGTCTTCAATTCTATTCCATTGATCTACCTGCCTGTCACTGTACCAATACCAAACAATTTTTAACTCTATTGCTTGGTAGTACTGCTTGAGGTCCGGGATATTGATTCTCCCAGAAGTTCTTTTACTGTTGAGAATAGTTTTAGTTATCCTGGGTTTTTGTTATTTCAGATGAATTTCAGAATTGCTATTTCTAGATCTATGAAGAATTGAGTTGGGATTTTGATGGGGATTGCATTGAATCTGTATATTGCTTTTGGCAAGATGACCATTTTTATTATATTAATCCTGCCAATCCACGAGCATAGAAGATTTTTCTATCTCCTGAGGTCTTCTTCGATTTCCAACCCTACATCCTACCGAGGGCTAATATCCAATATATACAAAGAACTCAAGAAGTTAGACTCCAGAGAGCCAAATAATCCTATTAAAAATGGGATGCAGAGCTAAACAAAGAATTTTCACCTGAAGAATATCAAATGGCTGAGAGGCACCTAAAGAGATGTTAAACATCCTTAGTCATTGGGGAAATGCAAATCAAAACAACCCTGAGATTTCACGTCACACCAGTCAGAATGGCTAAGATCAAAACCTCAGGAGACAGCAGGTGTTGGCAAGTATGTGGAGAAAGAGGAAGACTCCTCCACTGCTGGTTGGATTGTAAGCTGGTACAACCCCTCTGTAAATCAGTCTGGTGGTTCCTCAGAAAACTGGGCATGATACTTTCGGAGGACCCTGGTATACCACTCCTGGGAATATACCCAGAGGACTCCTCAGCATGCTATAAGGACATATGCTCCACTGTGTTCATAGCAGCCTCATTTATAATAGTCAGAAACTGGAAATAACCCAGATGTCCCTCTATAGAGAAATGTATACAGAAAATGTGGTACATTTAAACAGTAGAATACTACTCATCAATTAAAAACAATAAATTCATGAAATTCTTAGGCAAATGTTTGGAACTGGAAAATATCGTCCTAAGTGAGGTAACCCAATCACAAAAGAGCATACATGGTATGCAGTCACTGATAAGTGGATATTAGCCCAGAAGTTCGGAGTACCCAAGACACAATTCACATATCAATTGATTTCCAAGAAGAAGGAATAAGAGGCCTCTGGTTCTGGAAAGGCTCCTACCAGCAGTGTAGTGAAGTACCAGGACAGAAAAGCTGGAGGGGGTTGACTGGGAAACAGTGGGAGGGAAGAGGGCTTATGGGACTTTCGGGGAGGGGGAACTGGGAAGGGGAACTCATTTGGAATGTAAATAAAAAATATAGAAAATTAATTAATTAATTAATTAGTTAAAATATAAATAATATAGAAAATTAATTAATTAACTAATTAATTAAAAATTAAAATAAAGGAAGTTCAAGTGTCTTTGTTTGGATTGCCATTATGAAGTGGTAGTGACCCCTGTATGCTGATTCTTTCTTCAGAATAAACAGTCCTTGTTCTTGCATAAGATTTTAGTCTGAAGTCTTCCTTCAGTGATTCTCAAATCCAGGATCACTGGTGTCCTTCTCCCTGCCACTGACTTTAAAGTAGAGTTTTTTGGGAACAATTGAGTTTTTGCTGCTCTGTGAGTAGAGGCAGGCCTTAGTGTTTTCAATGTCTTTCTCTTCATCTTGCTCAATGTCATTTTTTGTCTTATTCAGTGCAGGGTGAATTTCTTTTTTTGTGTGTGTAGACATCCTGGAGGCTAGCAGAAGCAGGATGGATATGTCAACTGCTCCCTTAGCCTTGGGTGCTCAGAGCTCAGCATTGTTCCATCAGCAGTCATTTTGGGGTAGCTATTTTGGGAGTGCTGCGGTTGCCTTGCATTATAAGGTTCATTCCTAACTTCTTCTCTTGAGTTCAGGAGACTGAAAGGACTTCTGTTGCTAAGTGGAGATTCTTCTACATTCACTCAGCTTTTGGTGATTTTCCTAAACCTGCCTTGTATTGGCTCCTCTTCTATCATCTGACTAGTTTTCTGTCTGTCTTTGTTACTCAACTTTCACTTTTGAGGTTTGTGACTTTGTTCCTCTCTTTCCCAACTGGAATCCTCTGCAAATGACCTTTCAAAGACTTACTACAGAAAAGTTGGAAGATGCAGACAGGTTTAAAGAACTTTAAACTATTCATAACATGTTCACCTACAGTGAGCTTCTATTCACACACTGATATATCGCTTTCTAGATATTGCTACAGAAAAATACAGATAACCTACAGACACTGAAACTCTCCCTCTCCCCACCTCCCTCCTCCCTCCTCTCTCTCTCTCTCTCTCTCTCTCTCTCTCTCTCTCTCACACACACACACACACACACACACACACCTGACATTCCCCCATACTTATAAAATGTGACTATAATACAGTGATTTGTATATGTTCAGAGATGTATGTGAACCTGAGGTAAATGATCCTGTGAATATATGTGAACAAGAATGCTAGAGAACAACATTAGGTGACATTCCTCAGGAACCATCTACATTTTTTTATGTGATAGTTTATCTTATTGGTTCAGAACTCAGCAGGCAGACATGGTGGCTCATTAGTTAGTCAACCCTGAGAGATTTTGCCGTCTCCGCTCTGGAATTACTGGTGTGTATCACCATACTCACCCATGTGGGTCTTAGGATTATGATTTCCTTTTGAGCAGCAGACATTGTATTTACTGTAGAGACTGCAGTGTTTTAGTATTTATTGCTTAATATATTTTTTAATTTATACTTTTTTTTACCTTTATGTATAGGAATGTTTTTTCATGTGTATGTATGTATTAGCACTATGTGCCTGTGGGAACTAGAGTAGGAAGATCTGATTTCCTTGAACTGGAGTTTCACAGGTTTGTGATTATAATATGGGTATTGGAAACAAAAATCAGGCCCCTGCAATAGTAATGAGATAAATGAATGGTTTTAACTGTTGAATCTTCTGTCCATTCCTTATAATAATAATTTCTTTTTTGACTGTCTTCCTATATTAATAAAAATGTTTTATGTTTTTAGTGGTTGCATAAATGCATGTTGTGTTCATTATTTATTAACTACTTTTGGGGATTTAGGTTATTTCTAATTTTTATTATAAAAAAACTAAAATAAATCAAAACAAAGTCAACCAACCAACTAAACCAAATACAGTACTGCACAAAGCATTCTTGAGGTTAAATGTTCCATTCATAGTTATCATTTTAGAACATATTTGGAAAAGATTACAAATGCCTTCTGCATCTAAGTGTTCTGAATCTTCTTATAAAACCAACTGTGGATGGAAAATACTTGGAAAAGTTGTACCTGAGCTGAGTATGTATGGGTAAGCTTACTCATTCATCAGTATTACCTAGGCAATGTACTATGTAGGGGGAGGTGCTGATACTTAAGTCTGGTTCCCTAATTGGCTCATGATTTGATTAATGAAGAAAGCTGGGAGAAAATTGATGGGTGGAAGATTTCTGCATCCCATGAGGAAAAACGAACACTCTTTGCTCCAATTGGGCAGCCCTCGGGGCTATGCTCTCATGACTATTAACCCATGGCCTTTTCTCCTTCCTCCTCCTGCCTTCTCTTTCCTTCTAGTCATCCTATGCCCCCAAAACCCTCAAAAACTAAATTCTACCTATGTCTCTTCTGCCCAGATATTGGCTGTTAGCATCTTCATTTACCAATCAGAATTTACTTGGAAGCAGGGTTACAGGATGCAGACTGTGGCCAGCCCTTAGCATTACAATAGACAGTAAAAGACAAAATCTCAATAGTATATTGATGAAGTTTTGATGTTTGTTTCTTAGTTTTGTATGGTATTGGCTTTGTTTGTTTGTTTTGTTTTTGGTAATAGATGAAAAAGAAATTTGTCATATGTTTCCTAGATGCCTTGTCAAACTCACCTAGAGAAATTTCTACCAGACTAGTCATATATTAGTTATTTATGTGTGTATGTGTTATTGAATATATGTACATGTTCAGGTACCCGTGTTTGCTTATCTCTGCATGTGTGGAGATTGTTAAACAACAAGTTGTAGTGTTTAAAGCGAGGTTGAGTGCATTGTATGATGAAAGTGGGAGTTGGGGGCTAGAATCACAGATTCTAAGTTATCATGAAAACTGCCTTCCTCAGTCAGGTTGGGTCAGGAACCCCACTAATGGCCACATTTGAATGTAAACACCTCTGTGAAGGCCCTGTCTTCCATTCCTGTCACATTGAAAAGTCCTGGGGATTAGTGCTTCTACATTAAGTATGGAGGGTACAATGTAATCCATAAAAAGGTGTCACTGCCCATTCCCCAATATTGGTGAGCAGCCGTTAAGACCATCTAAGTGATGTTCAACAAAAATTGTCAACTGGTGCTTGTTTTAGTGTCAGTGGTCAGTTACCGACATGGTAGTCACTTGCTATGTATAGACACACATAACCTGCCCTTGGTTATAATGATTGGGGAGACTGATGTCTGTGACTCCAGCCGGTTAGCATGACAACATCTTTTTCAACCCATCTAATCTTATGCTGTGAGGCCCCGAATGGAAGGGAGACAACTGTTCTTAGATACCAACTCTGTACTACACATTCTGTCATACTGTTCCAATTAACTCTTCTGACAGTCCAGCTATCAAGTAGGCATATTTATCTACTTTCACAGCTAGTGTGTCCCCAGTGACTCATATGTTAGTTGTGATCTCCATCTGACTTATGGAATCACTAAGAAGTCACTGTATGCTCTCTCAGTAATGGTTTCTAACTGTGATAGCTGTGACAAAATACCATGACCAAAAGCAACTTAGGAGAACAGGGTTATTTAATTTTATAACTCTCAGGTCATAGTCCATTTCTGAAGGAAGTCAGGGAAAGGATTCAATGCAAGAACTGAAACAGAAGTCATAGAAGAACACTGATTTCTGGCTTGTTTCTTCTGGCTTACTCAGCCTGATCTCCTATAATACCCAGAATCACTGAAGAGGAATGGCCACTGTCTGTAAATGTTATAAATCTGAGGTGAAAAGCTTTCACATGAAGTATTACATCTCTAAAGGAAAAGATTCCCCAAAAGTGGTTTCAAAAGTCAGAGGAAAAGGTTTCTCTAATAAAAGACTTACAGTCACGAAGGCAAAAATATCCTAAAATCCAAGAGCCAAGGCGTCCAATAAAGTCACACCACACACACAAACAAATACCTAACTGTAGAGGCTTATTGGGAATGATACAAGAGGATGGCTGCTTCTTCTTTGGCAAGAACTCATAGTGAGTAAGGCTTATATTATGTTTTTTTGTGGGTGTGGGCATTTTCCATGGTGTGGATTGGTAAAATTTCAAGCCATGGAGTTGAAAGTACTAGAAAGACTAGTCTGAATCCAGGTCCATCTGACAGCAAAGACCTTTTCACACTTGGACACATTTAAATCCTCTCCATTAAAGTCACCCTCAAGATACAAGAGAGTGAATAGGCTCATCACCCCAGGCACTGGTGGCTTTTCATGCTCAGTTATTGATGGTATTTTTTAATTTTTCCTTGAACCATAACTGGATAATTGGATTTGTACTTTTTACCCTACATTTCCAACAATGCCCTTACACATAAATCATCAATCAATAAAATGAACACAGGCTTGCCCACAGGACATTATGGTGAGGACATTTTCTCATTTGTGGTACCCTCTTCCAAAATCATTCTAGCTTGCATGAAGTTTACATAAGCGGAGTCACTAACTTCATCAATGGTTCATCCTCTGATGAGCTCATACTGAATGGATCACTAAGAGGTGGGACCTGGCTTCAGGACATACATCACTAAAACCATTTCTTTGGAGAGTGCTTTCTCCTGTCTTGGCCAGGTTTCTGCTTCTATGAGGGGAACGGTCTTCTTTGTCATACACTCCCATTTCTAAGGTGTTCTGCCTGATATCAGGCTCAACATAATGAATCAGATGAGACTGAAACTGTGAGCAGCAGAAATCTGCCTTCTGTTTGTTTTCTCAAGTATTTGTTTCAGTTAATGACTAAATTTCTGTGTTTGCTTATCTCCCTTCAGCCAACCAGGAAGCTGAGGCTCAGAAATAGAACTCATCTACAGAAACTCTACAGGAGAAACCAGTCTGAACTGAGGTCCATTTGACTGCCAAGAACTTTTCTTTCATGAGCACATTTAAAAAGTTTTCCATTAAAGTTAGCCTCAAGGTATATGAGAATGAATGGATTTATTGCCCTAGGAGTCTCAGTGGCTACTACTTGAATTGTCCTTCACAGTATGGAAAGCCCTCAAAGCTATAGCTTTTATCTTAAAAAATTAATATAAACTTGGAACTCTTTTCTACCTCTTTTCAGTATGATATCCCCTGATACCTTAGAGCAAAGTGAATGCTTCTGGAAAAGATGTATATTCATGGAGTGATTGTCAGAACCTCTGATAACTAGCTGTCTGCTTTAGGATCGGGCCTGTCTCCATTTGAGAAGCATGACAATGTACAGGCAGCCTGCCTAGAACAATATAATTGATCATCACAGTCCCTAGGTTTTTAATATACTCTCTTCAAAAGACAATGACACATTTTAGCTACCATCTGCCACTTTTTTGACATCCTGTGCCTAAATTGTCAATGGAGCCTCCTGTAGGAGTGTCAGAAATAGGAAGGAAGGAGACAGCATTGATTATGGACTCTACCTGACTGCTGTTTAAATATTACTTTAAAGTTGATAAATTTTCTTTCAGAATTTTACTAAATGTTGTCATCAAAGGCAGCTTAAAGGTCTTTAGATATGAAAGTTTTGGGTCTCACCATGATGCTCGGGTATGGCATTATTTTTCAATTTCAAGGAGTTTTAGTTCCTGTTAAAACTAACATTTAAAATTCCACCCTAGGGTCTGGAAAGTTAACAGAATTCTTCAAATGCATGCTATCTAAGCATGAGGACCTGACTTCAAACCTAGAACCCAAGCAGAAGAGCTGGGTATTCATGTAATCATAATCCCAGTACAGAGGCAGAAACAGAAGAAACCCTGAGACTTAGTTGCTCAACAAACTGAGACTACTTGTCAAGTTCTAGACAAGTCAGAGACATGTTACAGAAAAGCAAGGTAGAGGGCAGGGCTGAAGATGCTGGTGGGGAGGGAGGTCCTGTCTGTCAAACTAAGGATGTATGAAAGAAATATTGGAAGCCATTTGTTTTAAAAATTCATTAAAATTTCATTAACAATTTGAATGAAGATATTCTACATAGATAGACAATGATTTTCCCACAGCCTTAAATAACTGATACTTCCAGCAATGTTGATTAGTTTTACAACTTAGGTGTTTTTGTCTAGTTCTAGAACACTCCAACAATGTACTTCACTCTTTACCTTAAACTTATTCTTTGGTAATTTCATCCATGAGCACAATGTATATTTAGATTATATCAACTTCTTATCATCCCACTACTCCTACAATTTCACTCTAACTTCCTATTCCTTATTAAGAAAACCCCTTGAAATGGCAAATGAGTGAGAGTCACCAGAATGTATTGAATTTAGAAGTATAACATTATCAAAGGACAATTTTAATAAAACATAATGAAAACCCCACTGAGTTGAGTTAGTGTTGCCTGTGTGTGCACATATATGGTATAATTCACTAGAGAAACAACATCTTATCAGGGGCCACACCACTGAAGGAAGTTGACTTTCCCTTCCCCAGAAGCCTTCAACTTTCAATAATTCCTATGTTAAGGATGGGCACTTGTGAGTTCACATTTCATTCATGCTGGAATGTTAACTGGCTTGATGTTATGCAGACAACCACAGCTGCTGGGCATTCTCAAACTCTAGTAATTTTTCTGTCCTTTCTTTAACAAAATTTCCTGATCTTTGTGGAGTAGGAGGTGTACCTAAATCATCCAGCAGTAATTTACTACACATAAGCAGAAGAAATGAATTGGTAAATGCTTATTCCAATACTTGTATAATCTTGGGCACAGGTTTTGAGAAGCTTGTGACATTCACACACTTTCTAAGTCTTGTAAGTTTTGTGTACTCTCTTTACCTACATGTTTGGCTTACTTTTACAGTTCTGTGAGGCTCTTTCTCCTTCTAGGAGATATATTTTTTTTTATTTTAAAGAAATAGCTACAGAACAATCAAAATAATTTCTGCACTAATACTCCAGTTCATTTATCTTTTACCAGACTTGACTGTCTGTTTTCTGCTTATATAATTCTTTGTGTTGACTCAAAGTACATGCATGTATTTAGATCACAGTGTATGGTTTTGACTAATGTTTGTGATGGTGTAATGTTAATAAACTTATAAATGCCACAGAATTCAGACTGCTGGGAATATCTACCTACAGGACCAGCATTGACTTTCTGGTGGTGTCTCTAGAGTGCCATGATATTCACACCTTGAGGCTTGTGGTACCACACTCACCACTAGAGCTGTGTCTGGCATTCTGATCCTGATCAGTGCTGTTTCATCCTCCACCATGATCACCAAGGCATGTAAAAATGTGTTTATGCTGTCTGTCTTCTGGGCAAAAATTCCTCTGGGGTAGGTTTCCTTTTCATTTGTTGCTGTTTGTGCAGATGCCACCTGCTTCTGTTAGTGGCTAAATGAGCAGGGATTTTTCAGGCACAGAATCCCTCTTAATGCACCTTCAAAGTATCCCTTCTTTACCTTACGGTTAAATCTTTCTGGTGAAAGTTGTGTATTCTCAGAGGTACTTCTGGTCATTACTTTCATATTCTACACATATGTTCAAAAACTAGGGGCCAATTTTACAAAAATAATATGTTTACTCTCTTTTAAGTTATGACTTCAGACTCAGCATGCTTAGGATTGTCCTTCTTGACTGAGTATTGTCAGTGTATGGCCTTATATTTTCAGTGATGCTAATGCTAATTGTTTTTTACAGTAAGAGGTTTATCAGAAGTGTTGCCACAGATAGGCAATGGGCATGGCTAGGGTGATGAGGAAGGTTCAGTCCCACAAGGCAATGTGGGCATCACCTATAAGAGGTACAAGTTTCATGTGTATTCAATGACTAGGTCATACAGTCATGTTGTTTCTTATTCTTTGGTTGAAAAAGGAACAAATGTGCTTAATCTGCTTAGTGTGTTTACTTAACTTGCTTTAGTAAATTGGGAATTAAGAATGGACAGACAGAATCTCTTAATAGAGTGTCTGTTATTTCCTCATGGAAGTAGGAATTACAGTCAGCATTAAGAGGGGAGAGGAGGTACTTGACATGAATGTGGCTTGAATAGCCCAAAATCCAAGCTCCCAAGCTTGGTAATTTTCATTTTGTGGCATTCTCTCTATTATGGAACTGCCATCAGTTTTCTTCATAAAAGGGAGTTTGTATTGCTGTGTTGCTAGCACTGTCAATATCTCCTGGGTGCTTCAGCTACTGCCTTGTGGATATCTAGTCCACATTTTATATTCTTTCTTTCTTTTTCTTTATCTTTTTGAAATAGTTGCTTCTTTTATTTGCCACACATTTTTTGTATTGCAACTCACTTCAAGATTCAACATAAAAACTCATTGCTTTGCTTCTCCTATTAAGACAGATATTTTATTAGATATTGTCTTTATTTACAGTTAACATGTTATTTCCTTTCCTCCTTTATCCTACCAAACCCCTTATCCTATTCCCCCTCCCCTTGCTCACTAACCTACCCACTCCTGCTTCCCTATCCTGGCATTCACCTATGTTGGGGCAACAAGCCTACACAGGATTATGGGCATCTCTTCTCTATAAAAAGACCATCCTCTGCTATAGATGTGGCTGGAGCCAGGGGTTCCTCAATGTGTACTCTTTGGTTGGTGGTTTAGCCCCTGTCAACTGTGAGGGTACTGGTCGGTTCATACTGTTCCTCAAACACCTTCAACTCCTTGGGTCCATTCTCTAGCTCCTCCAATGGGGACCCTGTGCTCAGTCCATTGATTGATTGAGAGCACATCCCTCTGTATTTGTAAGGTACTGGCAGAGCCTCTTAGGAGACAGTTATATCAGGCTCCTCTCAGCAAACACTGTTGGCATCCACAATAGTGTCTGGGTTTGGAAACTGTATATAGGATAGATCCCCAGGTGGGGCAGACTCTGGATGGTCTTTCCTTCCGTCTCTGTGCCACATGTTGTATCTGTTCCCATGGCTATTTTGTTCTCCCTTCTATGATGGACCAAAGTATCCACACTTTGATCTTCCTTCTTCTTTAACTTCATGTGGTCTGTGAATCATATCTTGGCTATTCCTAGCTTCTGGACTACTATCCCCTTATCAGAGATTACATACCCTATGTGTTGTTTTGTGATTGGGTTACCTCACTCAAGATGCTATTTTCTAGTTCCATTCATTTGCCTAAGAATTTCACAAATTCATAGTTTTTAATAGCTGAGTAGAACTCCATTCTCTAAATGTACAACATTTTGTTGATCCATTCCTCTGTTGAGGGACATTTGGGTTCTTTCCAGCTTCTGGCTATTATCAAAAAGTTGCTATGAACCTAGTGGAGCATCTGTCCTTATTACATAATGTAACATCTTCTGGCTATATGCCCAGGAGTGGTATTGCTGGGTCCTCCAGTAGTACTATGTTCTATTTTCTGAGGAACTGCAAAACTGGTTTCTAGAATGGTTGTACCAGTTTGCAATCCCACCAAATTCCCATCAAAATACCAACTCAATTCTTCACAGAACTAGAAAGAACAATTTTAAAATTCATCTAGAATAACAAAAAAACTCAGGATAATGAAACTATTCAATAAAAGAACTTCTGGCATAATCACCATCCTTGAACTCAAGTTTTACTATAGAGCAATCTTTACAAAAACTGCATGGCATTGGTACAGTGACAGGCAGGTAGCTAAGTGGACCAGAATTGATGACCCACAGATGAACCCACACTCCTATGGTCACTTGATCTTTGACAAAGTAGCTAAAACCATCTAGTGGAAAAAAGACAGCATTTCCAACAAATGGTGCTGGCTCAACTGGTGGTTAGCATGTAGAAGAATGCAAATCGATCCATTCTTATCTCCTTGTACAAAGCTCAAGTCCAAGTGGATCAAGGACCTCCACATAAATCCAGATACACTGAAAGTAACAGAAAAGAAAGTGGGGAAGAGCCTCGAGCACATGGGCACAGAGGAAAATTTCCTGAACAGAACACCAACAGCTTATGCTCTAAGATCAAGAATTGACAAATGAGACCTCAAAAATTTGCAAAGCTTCTGTAAAGCAAAGGACACTGTCAATAGGAGAAAGTGGCAGCCAACAGATTGGAAAAAGATTTTTACCAATCCTCCATCTGATAGAGAACTAATATCCAATATGTTACATATTTTTAATTCCTAGAATTATAGGGTCCAGCAGGGACTCCTCTTATTATGCATCAGTGGTCACCCGGCTGGACACAACTGGGGTTTTCTAATGAACAGGGTTTACATTTCCCACATGCAACATTCATGTACCACAATTCTTTAATTAAGCCACCATTGTCTCTGGGATTTAGTGAACCTAATGTTTCCATGAAGCAGGAAAAGACCAATGATTTTCACTAGGTCCTGTTCTCAGGTTGAAATAAACTTGTTAATGGAAATGAGCTGTTGCTTTGGGTAAGAAATTGTGGTCAGTTCATGTGAATCTTTTGTTACCAATTCTTCTAGTGCCTTAGGACTCTGCTTTCTTTCTTTCTTTCTTTCTTTCTTTCTTTCTTTCTTTCTTTTTTCTTTCTTTTTTCCATTTCTTCTTTCTTACTTTCTTTTTTTGTCTTTAGATGTTGTGAGTAGATTTAAATGGTACTTTATGCAGTGTTACAACTACAGTGCTTGGGCCTGACTATTACTTTTCCACTTGTGATTCTGTGACAAGGGCTATATAGTTAGTGTCCCTGGGTGTCAGTTGCTTCATCTCTTTTATTTCTCTTTTGGTACCTTCTCGGTTTAAAGCATTTGATAGTTTCCTGAACATATTTTCAGCTGCTTAGACATGGCACACAAAACATTTTTCATCTTTTTTTCACATTTGTTTTTAAAAATACTCATTTATTTAAATACTATTTTTTTATTTTCTAAGTTTTTTTTATTTACATTCAAAATCATTTCCCCTTTCCTGTTTCCTCCCTCCCCGAAAGTCCCATAAGCCCCCTTCCCTCCCTCTTTTCCCCGTTCAACCCCCTCTCGCTTCTCTGTCCTGGCGTTCCCCTACATCCAGTCTTTCCAGGACCAGGGGTCTCTTCTTCCATCTTCTTGAAAATCTATTGATATGCGGATTGTGTCTAGGGTATTCCGAGATTCTGGGTCAATATCCCCTTATCAGTGACTGCATACCATGTGTGTTCTTTTGTGATTGGGTTATTTCACTAAGGATGATATTTTCCAGTCCTGATCATTTGCCTAGGAATTTCGTGAATTCATTGTTTTTAATTGCAGAGTAGTATTCCGTTGTGTAAATATAACACATCTTCTGAATCCATTCCTCTGTTGAGGGACATCTGGATTCTTTCCAGCTTCTGGCTATTATAAATAAGGCTGCTATGAACATAGTGGAGCATGTGTCCTTATTGCATGCAGGTAAAGCCTCTGGGTATATGCCCAGGAGTGGTATAGCTGGATCCTCCAGGAGTGTCATGCCCAATTTTCTGTATTTTAAAAGAGGCATGTGAGTATTCATAGAGGTCGCCGGAAGGCTTCAGAATTCCTGAAGCTGAATTTGTAAGAGGTTGGTACACATTTTATGTTGAGTCTAGGAACCAAACTCAGGTCCTCTTGAAGAATAACAAGGCTTCTTAACCTCTGAGCTGTTTCCCCTGTCTAGTTCTTTCTTATATAGAAATGGCATAAAGAATAGAAACATGAGTAGTGGGAACATATACTCTCACTAGTGATTTGGCTTGCTCAGATGTCTGGGTGGGTCACCTGCTTAATTCAGGAATTTGAAGATCTGGAGGAACAATGAACTTCACCTTAGTCTGAATGTTCCACCCTAGGTGAAGAGGATTATGGTTAAAACAGGAATTCCTGCTCAAAGCATGGGAGAGGAACTTCACCTTGTCAAGTTCCTTCCAGGTGGCATGGCACCCCAATAAGGCTCTTTACACCTTCATCATCAGACCCACTGATTTAATTGCAATTTTAGGGGCGTTACCTTTACTTTTTTTTTTTTGGTAGTGCCAACATGTCCTGTCCTTTTATTGGCAAGGAATCTTCTAGCTAAGTTGGGAGCATCTGTTTCCTTTGCTTAAACCCAAGCTCACCAGCAGACCCTCTGCTCCTTCTTCTAGCCAGTCAACTTACTAACCCTAATACTGTTACAGTTCTTATAAATTTGCCTAACCCTAATAAAATATTCCACTATAGTATTCAACTGTATAATCACATAATTCAAATTTTAAGTTTCCTTTGACTGACTTTTAACTGAATTAAAGTGTTTTTTGGGCTTAATCTACACTCTAAGCTATCAAACTCAAATACACATTTCATTTAATTGAACTATAACTATAAAGTTAAGGTGATTTTCTTGCTATATGATCAACTGTGTTCACAAGGTCAAGGTTTTAAATTTTTTTTTGTCTCTCAATTAAAAACTTAAAATTGTTTCTTGTTATATATATTCAGTCTCCTAGACAAAGGAAAAATCTCTTCTTGTTCCTTCTGCTCCACAAAAGGCTCATCTTAAAGACTGTTCATATTGTTAACAAATCTATCTCCTTTGTAAACTTATGAGGTACAGGAAATACACTGAGATCTACTTCTTATGGACCAAATAGACTCCATTCAGATAAGTACGTGTGCCAATCAATAGCCTAAAGTTCCCAATTACTACCTATGGCAGAGGATGAGATTCCTCTCCTGTTCCTGCGATTGGGACAGCCCCCTACCCCCATCCCCAATTCCCCAGCACCACCAATACCTAAGGGTTTCAAGTGTACATCTGAGAATTTTTTTCTCCCAATAATATACATTCGTGTGTGTGTGTGTGTGTGTGTGTGTGTGTGTGTGTGTGTGTGTGTTTCAGCATCTTGTCAAGTCCAGTCATTTATTACATCTGGGACAGCTCCAAAAAAGCAATCCCCAGATGCTCCAATCTTCTTTCACAGACACAGATGTTTCTACTGAACCTGATCTATCCACAGGTGGTTCCACAATTCCTGGACGGTCAACTCTTCTAAGACTGGACCAACATCCCCATATCCATTTTCCTAGGTTAACTAGAGACATGTGACCACAAAGTTAGAAAGACATAACTAAAGATCATTTCAATCATATTCCTGCTCCACCATCACCTCTTTCTAATATTTCTTTTTTAATTAATCCAATCCATGTAAATGTTAGCATTTTGTCTAGCCTCCACACCACTATTACCTGGCAACAACCAGGTGTGCCTGACTCACTATAAAAGGGAATGTTTGGACCCTCCTCTCTTTCTTGCCTTCTTTTTTCCCCCTTTTTTTTCCTCACTCCCTCCAATAAACATCTTGTAGGGCTGTGTTGGTCTGGTATGATTTTTCCAGATAGGAGCCATTTTCTAACACAATAATAAGAATGCAGGCTGAGCAAGAGATTGAAGCAGGCTAACAACAAGTACTTTTTTATGGCCTCTGCATCAGTCCAGGATACTTCCCAATTTCTGTTCCTGTTTTGACTTCCATCAATGGGAATCATTGCTGTGGAAGTAGAAATCAATAAACCCTTTCCTCCTTAACTACTTTTGGGTCATGTTGTTTATTGTAGAAATAGAAAACATAAGGAAGAAATATTTTGTCTTTATTTGAATTTTGATTGTTTTGATAAAGCATCATGACCAGAAGCAATTTGGAGATGAAATGGTTTATTTTATTTATTATTCTAAGTAATAATGCATTGTTGAAGGATGTGAACCTAGAGGTAGTTACTATGCAATACTCATGAAGAAATGTGGCTTGCTGGTAATCTCTCCATGCTTTGTTCAGGCTACTTTCTTATATATTATACTGCTTTCTTTTTTTTTTTTTTTTTGGTATTTCGAGACAGGGTTTCTCTGTATAGCCCTGGCTGTCCTGGAACTCGCTCTGTAGACCAGGCTGGCCTCGAACTCAGAAATCCGCCTGCCTCTGCCTCCCAAGTGCTAGGATTAAAGGGATGCGCCACCACCGCCCAGCTATACTGCTTTCTTATACAGGACCACTAGGCCAGGCATGGGACTGTCATAAGCAAGCTAAAGTATCCCCCAATCGATCATTCATCATGAAAATGTTCCCAGATGGATAGTTAGAGATAAATCTAGGTGAGGCATTTTCCCAGCTACAGTTCCCCCTTTCTAGATCATACTAGCTTTTATAAAGTTGATGAAAATCTAAAAATCACACTTACAATACAAAAATATTAAAAATGGGAACAGGATAACTGGATACCTGATTTTTAAAATTTGTCACATAGGTTAAAAATACAAAAGAATGATCTCTACATGGAGAATTCTGAATTTTACAGCCTTTACTGTATTGACAGAAAGTGTCTTGAAAAGCTGTTTCCTGAAAAGAAAATTGTCATCCCCTAAATGGAAAATTCATACCAGCCCTCTTTTCAAGGCTCATAGAACACTGAAGAAAAGTGTGTAGAAAGACTGTAAAAAACAGAGGATGAATAAGAATGCTATGAATTATAATCTTCTGGACAGGTCATAGTCATGTTGCTCATGAATTTCTGCAGCTTTGGTGACCTGTATAATACCTGAACAAGATCAAGCCAGCAAGAACTGTCAATAGTCCATTAGGCAGCAATTATTAGATGCAGTAGGTTAAAAGAGTCATGACAAGAAGTGGGGATAGGGATATGTTGACATTTCCTAGATGGAGTGATACAGAAGAGTTGGAGGTAAATTTGGACAAAATGCATCATTTAAGTGTATAAAGTTGTTTAAAAGTTGAAAAATGTTCTATTCAAAACAGAGTCACCAAAAAAATCACACAAAACAATTTCAATGTTTTATATAAGTTAATCATTTTGAGTCAGCTAGTAGTCATATATTCATAGCTACTTTGAGGTCCTTGAACCTTATAGATGGGACAAGCATGCAAGATGGAAAGGGTGTTTGGCTGGACATGAGATTGGTACGATCTGTTTTGGTATCAGGGAGCTACAACACTTCCTCTACTTCTGCAGATTGAGATCTCTATTCACTTCATTTACTATTTGGGAACCCACAGAAAGAGTTTGTATTCAAACCACCATATTTCCTTTCAAAACATATGCTTGAATCTCAGGCTAGGAGGTGAGCAGTCTGCTGACAGCATTGTCTAAGAGTTATTTCACGTTCTTCATGGAAGAAAAATATTAAGAATTATTGGATCTAATTAACAAAAAGCAACTCAGCTGGTCCATGTGCATAACAAAATCAGGTATGCATTGGATAGACACCAACAATGTACCAGTATCTGCTTCTTAGAAATAGAGTCAGTTCTGAACACTGTGGGGCCACAGAGGAAACATCCTCAGAATAACACAGGCAAGGAAAACATCCATGTTTTACCTGACCTAGAGGGCACAGAGAAAATGTGAGTCTGAAATCCAAAGAGAGAAAGTGGTTGAGGCAGGCCCTCTGTGGATATCCATTCCCTGCCCCTGATTTTATATCTTTTTATTCCTGTTTTTGCACAGGGTTTCTCAGTTTTGCTTTCTAGGCATGGAAGAACTTACTGACTTAGAATATTTCAATGCCTACGAGAGATGCAAATTCTTTAAGGGATATGGACATCTTTATTCTCAGAGACAAAAACTAGAAGAACTTGAAATGTTAAGAACATATGCTTGTTCATTCAACTTTGGGAATGTAAAACCTATTCTATGCCTGGAAGGCAGTTGCAGATGTGCCTTCTAGCCTGGAGACCATTTTGCAATCTGTGTGTCAAAATACTTTCTGGTACTGACCCTTCTCCAGACACATTCTGATAAGCATGTTTTTCTTCACTCAATCAATAGAATCCATGTTTGTGAACGGTGTCATGTGTTCTTTACAGATCCATAGTTTGCTTTTTTTGTTCCTCAAAGAGATTTAGGTAAGGTGTGTTGTGCACACGGTACAGAGTTAATCATCACATGGATAGTTTTTACCAGATTGTGCTATACTTATATCCAAAATAAACAACTTGAGGCCAAACTCCTAATATTTGAAGTAATATTGACTACTGGATTGTGTTGCATGGAACAACCTTGTTGCTTCCCACAGCTTGGTTGTCTCTCTATCTTGGTAATGGGAGACCCCAGCAATGTAAACTTTTGCAGAAAAATACACTCTTTATGTTTACATACTATTTGAGTCCAGGGTATTATTCTTCGATGAATGAGAACTAGAGGAGTGTCTAGTCTCTGGTGGAATCAATACTGCTTTTATAATCTTGAGGACTGTGAATCTCATGAATCTTGTAAATTTCAGAAACTTCTTGTGATTTGTAAGATATCTACACCCTGAGTCTTTAGTAGCCTCTGTTTCGAGTAAAATGTTTCAATCCAGAAATCAAACAAATAAAAATCTGGTGAACCATAGTGAAGGACTGTCCAGGATGGTGCTTCAAATCATATAATCATTCTTCCTTTTGGGTCAAAGTGACATCACACTTCTTCATATATTGCAACTAGATTGTGCTCAATTCTAGGCAAAAACTTGAGCTTGGTACAATATGTTTCCCAATTTGGTTTGTAGTAGTGACAAGCTTACATGTTGTACTCATAATCTTCCATACTACAATGAGTTTGGAAGACTCCAGTGCCTATAAATCATAAGATAAAAGCATGCTGAAACATTCAAATCCCAGAGGCTTCCCAGAGCTACAGAGGATTAAGCATGAAATGGACTTTTGATTTTAAAACCCACTGAGGTTTATTAATTACTTGTCAGTTTGCATATGCTTATGATGCCTGTGATAAAAGGTACAACCGTTGGGGAATGATTTGGAGTGATCTAACAGGCTGGTTCTCCAAAAATAGTTCAAGGATGGAGACATACAAGTGGAAGGGCTTCAGTTTTGAATGAGTGGGATATGAGCTTCATTTTCCAGTGGAGAATATGAGAGATTAGCTGATAAAGAATTTCCAGTCATGAGGACATGACATAGAGATATGAATTTTTTTTTTTTTTGTTTTTTGGTTTTTCGATACAGGGTTTCTCTGTGTAGCCCTGGCTGTCCTGGAACTCACTTTGTAGACCAGGCTGGCCTCGAACTCAGAAATCCTCCTGCCTCTGCCTCCCAAGTGCTGGGATTAAAGGCGTGCGCCACCACCGCCCGGCGAGGTATGAACTTTTAATACTATCCCTGGAGAAGTAGAGACGTGTGAATTGCAGAAGCTTGCTGGATAGACAGCCTAGCCAGCTTGGATAGCTCCAGGACAGTTATATTCAAGCACATTCATGTACACATATGCACAAAGAGATGGATGATAGGAAGTTTACATAGGTAGCAGAAGTATAAGTGTGTCTGTGGATATGTGGGCTGAGGTGGATTCCATCTATTTTAGAACCACTCACATCTGATTTGAGTGACTGGAATCAAAGAGAATTCCAAGGACAGATCCTGAGGTGGTTTGTGTATGCATGGCCCAGGAAGTGTCAGGATTAGAAGGTGTGGCCCCTGTTGGAGTAAGTATGTCACTGTGGGTGTTTGTTATAAGACTCTAATTATTGCTGCC
Source organism: Tokudaia tokunoshimensis (assembly GCA_036184795.1). Classification (NCBI taxonomy): domain Eukaryota; kingdom Metazoa; phylum Chordata; class Mammalia; order Rodentia; family Muridae; genus Tokudaia; species Tokudaia tokunoshimensis. Next base: position 825,346 of record BTHU01000016.1, read on the forward strand.
TGGAAGTCAGTATTCTACTAGCAGCCTTCAGATGTAGATGTAGAAATCTTAGCTCTGCCTGTACCATGTCTGCCTGGATGCTGACATGTTCCCACCTTGATAATAGACTGTAGCTCTTAAATTGTAAGCTAACCCCTACTAAGTGTTGTCTTTATATGAGTTGCCTTGGTCATGATATCTGTTCACAGCAGTAAAACCCTAACTAAGATAGATGCTTGTATTTATTGGAATCTTATAATAGTGTATTCTGGGTTAATTTTAGACTATCAGAAATCTTGCTTGAGATCTCTCTTAGGTGATCAAAGACAATTCAGCTCATGGTAATTGGTAGTCTCTTCTCAGCTTTGATCGTCTGTTAGAGAGCTGGCCAAAGAATGGCTATCACTCCCTACAGTGTATGCAATGTGTACATTGCTTCTCAGGAGCCTCTTAATTGTCAAGCTCCAAATACACACAGAGATACTTCATATGGTAATAAATCTTATACACTCTCTTCCCTAGCTTGTTGATGCCCTCACCTAGTTAATCAGGTACTCTGGATTTAAACTTCAAACAATCCCTATAATCAAATGCATCACTCATGGTATTCTTCTGAAAGAAGTTAAAATATGAGAATTCTTTATGAGAAAGAATGTCCATGTCTGTGGATGTAGACACCTGGTGGAAAAAAAAAAGAGCATACCTTTCCATTGAATGACAATGACATGGATATGGATACTGTTCTTATTGGTTCTGTCTTGTGCAGCTTGTGATATCCCTCCAGAAAGATTGAAACTACGGCTTATGAAGCAGATTTTATCCTGTGTGTGCTAGTTTGTGTGTGTGTGTGTGTGTGTGTGTGTGTGTGTGTGTGTGTGTGTGTACATGTATGTGGTTCTACTTCTGTGCATTATATGGAAACCAAAGGTCAACCATAGGTGCTATCGACTTTGTTTTTTGAAGCATGGTCTATCACTAGCTCTACAATTAGTCTAGCCAGTCTGGCTATTGATTTCCAGGTCTCTAGCAGTCTCTGTCTTAAAGTGCTGGAAGTACAAATGCATATCATCATGTTTACTGATTTATGTAAGCTCTAAAAATGCAACACAGGGCCTCATGCTTGAACAGCACCATTTACCTAAGTGAGCCACTTTCCTAGCTTTTCTAATATATATATATATATATATTAGAAATAATATATATTAGTAATATATCTATATCTATATATCTATATCTATATCTATCTATCTATCTATCTATCTATCTATCTATCTATCTATCTATCTATCTATATATATATATATATATGAAAGTTAATGAATGACTTGGCCAAACCTTGTAAAGAATAGGGGCTTAGCTTGTAGCCTTTGGAGCTTTGGGGCCAGGCAGAGGGCAGCCTAAAGCAAGCAGAGTGAGGAATTATGCTTAAACTAGGGATCTTTTCCCAGATTGAGCTTCAGCTGCTGAGTGTCCCTTATTCTTCGTGCCACCCTTTTTTGTTCAGTTTCAGCTGAAACCTTTGTTGATAAGAGGACAAAAGCATACTTGTTATGTATCTTAGGTAGAACAAGTCAATGTATGAGGATTTGTAACTTCCACATTCTAACACGATGTAAACTGTATGTAGCATTTTTTTTAATTTTACCCAGTTCCTTTTCTGATGGGCCCTTGATTTTGATTTGCAACACTGCATTTATATACTAGACTAATTATCCTGCCACAATAAGAACCACAGGCTGGTTGTCTTAAAGAACAAAAAATTAGATAGAAACATTTCTGAAGATTACAAGTCTAGAATCAGGGGCCTTTGTTTCTCTTGAGGCTTACAGATGGTTTTCTTTCTACCTGGTTTCCAGACAACCTTACATCTGTGTCTTACTAAGCCCTAAAAGCCCTCCCTTGTAATAATATCTGTTATGGTGGATTGTAATAATATCTGTTATGGCAGATCTATTATGCTGGATTTTATGGGGCTTCTTTCACCCTTATGATTTATGTAAGAACCCTCTGTTCTAATGCTTCCATGCATCCATACACTGTGAGTAGATGCATGTGGTGTTACAAAGAGAAGATTTCCAGGGATTTCAGACCCAAACTATCACTTTATCTATAAATAAGGAGTCTATAAAATGCATTCCCTTTGGGAGTTGGGCATCATTTCTCTAGTAGCCTCACAAAGTAGTAGGTTTCCTGAGAGTGAAGCCTCAGTGATGCTTTAAGTTGTACATGAAACATTGCAAACTACTTGCTTGTTAATACATATCATTAAAAATGTCCATCAATCAGTGACAGGACTCATGATCATCCATCCAGTAGGTAATTTTCGGAGCATGTCTGTGAAGGAATTTTTAGATTTGGTTAATTGAGGTGGGAAGAACCAACCTAAAGTGAGTGGCACCATTCCACATACTGAGTCCCTGGATTGAATAAGAAGAGACAGTGGTCTGACACCAGAATTCATCACTCTGCTTCCTGACTATAGATGCAATGTGACCTTCTATCTTATGCCCCACATCATCTTTTTTCCCTAAATAATAGGCTAAATTTTTCACCGGTGAGCCAAGTAAACTCTTTCTTTCTTAACTTGATCTTTTCAAGTATTTTCTGTTAAAACAATGAGAAAACTAAGTCAGACTCTTTGATTGGAAAGGGAACCCAGTTGCTCAAGGGTTGTGGATGAGGGTGAGTGAAGGTTCTGTGATATCCTGTAGGTGCTAAATCTTGAGTGAAGATAAGAGTATTCTCTGCATTCTCTTTTGCTAGAATTTCTTTAGGTATTATTGGTTCCTGGCCTGCCTGCATCTCTGAAAGTTTCTCAGGGTGTCTTAGCACCTTTCCACTAGTAAGCCAATATCAGCTGAACCTATGCTCCTGAGCTGCCAAAAGAAGTTAGAAACTGGAGAAACTGCTTGTGGGGATCTCTAGGCAAAGCCTGAGGTTGGCAGCTTAATGGAGCTAAAATAAGAACTGGGCAGCAGTGTTGTATGACCTTAGCTCCAAGAAGCCTGTGAAATATTTGCTGATGGATAGAGGAGAAGCTCAAAATAGGACATGAACAATCACAGCAGGAGTTCTTTCCCAGAATCTTCAGCATTTTGAAGGAGGAGGCAACATCAGATGTTTTGAAAAAGAGAGTCAAACACAGAGATTAGACCACTTGGGCTCAGAAGCATGAAAAAGGATAAAAAAGGTAAGAGAGGGATAACTGTTCAACATTAGGAACAAGAAAGGCTGAGGTTATCAAAAGAAGTAGCCTAGATGAAGATGCTGCTGAGTTTATACTCCTTACTCTGGCTACAATTCCAGGGTACATAGAGCACTCTGCACTGTCAAGTTGTCTTCTGGGGATGCTACCTTAGGATGAGCCATCCTTTTTGATAGAGCTGATGCTTAGTATCCCAGAGCAAAGCTTCAGGGAAACCCACACATGTAAGGAGAGACCTATGTGTGACTGCTGTTAGTACCTTAAGGGAGTTCCATCAAGTTGGTCTGTAAGTGTTCAAATGAACTGAGACTGTGCTAATGTTTGTTACTGGACCTAGCACCATTTCTGGTACAGTGGAAGCAGGACAGACAAAAGGATAGCTAAGGGCTAGTGAGATGGATCAGTGAACAAAGGTGAACAAAACTTAAAAGGAAAGGGTATATAGCTTCTATGCTTTCCAACTCTGGGCAGGAATCAACAGTTCTCAGAGCTCACATGTTAGACTTAAGACAGAAGTTGGGCATGAAAGTGAAGGCAATGAGTTGGACAAATCATAGAAGAAGATTCCAAGACATTTGGGGAAAGAGTTTAATTTACTGAATACCTACCATAGAACATCAGAACCTGAATTCAGTCCTCAACACTCAGAAAAAAGCTGGGCATGATGCTTGGACTTGAGGAGGCAGAGGTAGAATGACCTCTGGATCTGACTAGCCAAAAAGTCTAGCCAAATTAGCAATTTTCATCGAGACAATTTGTCTCAATAGATAAAGCAAAACGGCATATTGCTCCTGAAGAAAAATATCTGAGGTTGTGCTCTGGTCTCTATATGCTCTTGTTTGCAAACACACACACACACACACACACACACACACACACACACACACACACACATACAAACCAACTCCACCCCCCACACACGTACATGAATGAATGCACACTTACACAAATGCCTACAACAGCAGTAGGATATTAAAAGCAACAGTGATTTATGTTTTACAGTTGTGGAGGTTTGGAAGTCTATGTCAAACATTTAGAAGATTCTGTTGCTAGTGAGCATTCACTTCCTGGTTCCTCTATGGTATTATTGCTGTGTTTTGAGACTCTGTTGCCTCTTTTGTAAGGGTGCTATCCTGTTCATGGAAACTCCACTAGTCAGAACATAATGCTAGATTCCAACTGTTGCTCAGGCCCAATACTGAAGCAATTCTTACATAAATACACACACACACACACACACACATGCACACACACACACACACACACACACAAACACACACAGAAAGCTATGTTGGACTGAGACACTGGCTGTGTCTCTCTAGCTAACAGAATACTCGGTGCCAGGATCTCTCATGTTATACATGAGTTTGTATCAAAGTGCGTACTGGTGGCCACACTCCTGCTATCCGTTCCTTCTTTACTTCTTGCCTGGGAATCAGAGAGCTTGGTTGCCTGCTCATGTAGGAAATCACCCATATCTGTACAAAAGTATTAGAAGAAACCCTATCGTATGGTCCACAAGTCCTTGTTCTTCATTTCACAAGCCCTTCCATGTCATCTGTCCTGGTTCTGGGACTTGACCTTTCAACTCCTGCCATGTTGTTTTATGGCTTCCATGGGATTAATACACATATAGTAAGCTCCATCCATACTCCCCTACAGTATGTCTTAGTGTCCTTGAACATGCATTAGAGACTTTTCATCATGACATGAATTAACCAACACTACTGTGTATGTGTGTGTGTGTATGTGTTGTGTGTGTATGTGTGTGTGTGTGTGTGTGTGTGTGTGTGTGTGTGTGTGTGTGTGTGTGCAGTTAAGTGTCTAATTCTAACTTCAACTTTAACTGCTGTGCCTCGAACACACCAGGGTTATGAGAGATCACTCGCTGGCCTGGAATGTTCCAGTTCAAGTGGGTTAGCTAACTAGCTGGCTCAGTAATCCCCTTGTGTCTGCCTCCCAGTGATGGTATTACAAACTGAAGACACAGTGCCTTGCTCATTTTTCCACTAATTAATTAATTTGTTCAATTTACATCCAAATTTCAGCACTGCCCCCCCCCAATGCCACTCCAGTTTACTTCTGAGAAGGGGCTGGTCCCTCCCAGGGAATCAGTCTACCCTCGCACCTCAAGTCACTTAAGGACTAGATATATCCTCTTCCACTGAGACTATACAAGCCTGCCCAGTTAGGGGAGCAGGTTCCACAGGAAGGAAATGAAGCCAGGATAATCACGCATTCCAGTTTTCCAGTTCTTGTGGGATCCTCATGAAGATCAAGCTACACATCTGCTACATATGTGACAGTGCTGGCTCTTAGAACATGGGTTCTGAGGCAGGGAACTCAGTTCTTTATGCTTCTATGCCAAGCATTTTCCCAGTGGAACCATCTCCACAGCATGGCATTCAGTGTACCAAGCTTGCATTCTATCATGATTCAATGTGTCCCTAAGGCTTCCATGACTAGAATAGGGTGAAGCTCAGCTGTGCGAGACATGTTTTTTTCAGAGGGCTGACCCATTCTGTTTGCTCAATCATGGTGGCACATTTAAAGTTCACTTGCTTCCAAGTTAACATTGTTGTCATTCAGAAAACCTCCTTTCTGAAGTAAGGCTGATTGTGGGGTTACTTCCATGCCGGGAGCCTGCCCCTGCAGAGGTGTTTCTTCTTCTTGGTTCTTCTTGAGGCAGACGAGGGGGGAAGAGCATCAGTGGGGGTAAGACACTGTCTTACGAAATTCTGGGGGTAACACTTTGTCTTACGGAAAATTTAGGGTTGCTCTATAATAAAAAGTTTACTTATCTAAGTCTAAGTTACTATGCTACTGTAGCTGACCTGTCTTCTATAATCCTCTGAGGCCAGAAACTGCAGTTTCTGGCATTTAGCACCTCTTCCTCAAACTGCTAAAGATTAGGTAAATTGCCTTTGCACTGTCTCCACAGGAACTGCTGGGCTCGAACTTTCAGTCTGCTAGTCAGAAGTCTCAGGGAGAAAAATAGAACACTTAGAGAAGTGGTTAATGAGTTTATTACTAAGTTTTATTACTCATGAAAGCTATCTAAGAGGGAAAAACAGAAAGATCCTAAGTGGAGAAAGGGAAAAATTATTCTAAGTGGGGAAAGGTAAAAAGAGAGAGGGAGAGGGAGAGAATGTGAAGAGATGAGATGAGAAGAGAAGAGATGAGAAGAAATAGAGAATGAGAGTGAGAATGAGAGTGAGAATGAGAATGAGAATGAGATTGAGAATGAGATGATTCTCTTTTGTCTTCAGTAATTATACATCTTTCAGAATACATGATCACATTTTACAAAATTAATCACAAGTTCACACAAAAATCAAATCATAAATTGAAACAGAATTTTACAACAGGGAAAGTTTACATGCAGATCCATTAGGAGTAATTATCTAGCTAAACATTTATCATTTGCCTTCTCTACAGGTTCATAGAAAGTTTAACACATAACTAAGTTTTAAGTGAAATTTTGTATAGATAAATCCAATCAATATTTTATCTTCTGTCCTAGCACCTATAATAAATCGTTAGTTCCCTTTTTATGACCTTTGGTTAATTGTTTTACAAACTCTTGGAATGTGCTCTGAGTAGGAGAAATTCTGGTTGCCATCTAAGAGCAATAAACTGGTGACATTTGAGAGACTGGCAGAGAAAAGGACCTAATAGAAGTTCCACTATTAAAGAGCTTAATAATCATGCAATATAATTTTAGGAATTCTTATAGGATCATCATTAAAACTTAAGTCATCTATTTGTCTATATAGCACCACTATAAGACAGTACATCTTCGTGAATCTGCAGAGATCTGCTCCAAAGGGGTGTGCTATTACTTATTGATTATTATATATGAATAATAATATCAGGAAAAGCATATTAACAGCAGGAATCTTTCCTAAAATTAGTTCTCCACAGCCTTGCTGAATGAGGGCTCACCTGTCGCAGATTATATAATAATCTGAAACAGGCCATTTCAGGATGATTACCTGATAGTATATTATCTTGTCCCATTATGGATCCCAACACTTCCATTCATCCCAATACTAATGATATAAAGCAGATTGCTCCAAATGGATTCTTTGCTGATTTCTTTCAGTAGAGACAAAAAAAAAAAAAAAAACCCCCCCAAAAAAAAAAAAAACCAAGTGTAGAGTGCCCTAGTTGGTAAGGCTGCTCAGAAGAGTAGCACCAAATATTCAAAATCATAATCATGTGACCTCAATCCAAAGACAGTAAAAGCAGTTGAAGATCCTATGTGAAGTGCAAAATGGATTATCTCTTCTTAGGTGTCCTGAAATTCATCAGCTCCCAAAAAGCTGTAAAAGGGAAAAATGTTCCAGGGAAAGGGGAAATCATTTGGAATGTAAATAAAGAATATAGAAAATAAAAAAAAAGAAAAAAGAAAAAAAAAGAAACTTCAAATAAAAGAAATTCACTTAAATGTGAATATTTCTCTTATAAAAAATGTTCCCAATATATGGATTTAATTTCCAATTTTTAATGCATGGGTAGAAAACCCAGATGATATTGTTTTTCATTCTGATGGGGTGCCAGAGCAGTTGTTGCTACTTTTTCTTTTGTAAGGGGTAAAAATGTAGGTTTTTTTTCTTTATTGAGGGACACCTTATTTCCTGACCCCCATTCGCAGAAAAAGTAGTAACAGGAACAATACAAGGATGCTTGCACACAGTTCACCAAACCACCTGAAATAAAGTTGTTCGAGAAAATATATCTATCATCATTATCCTCATCCTCCTCCTCCTCATCCTCATCTTCATCCTCCTCCTCCTCATCATCATTACCATCACCATCATCGTGAAAAAGGCAGATAAAGCTGCTTGTTGCCAAGCACTGAGTTTAACTCCAGTGACTCATGATATAGACTGAAAGATTTAATCCCAGCAAGCTGAACTCACCTCTCTCTTTCTCTCTCTCTCTCTCTCTCTCTCTCTCTCTCTCTAGATGTAGGAGTTGGAAGAGTGGCTCAGTCTCCTGCCCCTTTCCTTGAGACTCACTTTTTAAAATTATGGATTGCGCTAAAACAACCATAATCTCTTAGCAGAGTTCAAGTTAAGGAATAGCCAAGTGCATGATGTAGCTTTCAGAAGAGCCCATGGATTGAAAGATAGAAGTATTAATGAAGTTGATGGGGGTGTTATCTTTCAGAGTATTGATTCTTTTTTTTTTTTTCTATTTTCTATATATTTTTGGATCTTGTTATACCACTCCTGGGCATATACCCAGAGGCTTCCCCTGCATGCAATAAGGACACATGCTCCAATATGTTCATAGCAACCTTATTTATAATAGCCAGAATTTGGAAAGAACCCAGATGACCCTCAACAGAGGAATGGATTCAGAAGATGTGGTATATTTACACAATGGAATACTACTCCGCAATTAAAAACAATGAATTTACGAAATTCTTAGGCAATTGGTCAGAACTGGAAAATAGCATCCTTAGTGAGGTAACCCAATCACAAAAGAACACACATGGTATGCAGTCACTGATAAAGGGATATTAACCCAGAGTATTGATTCTTAACAGGGAACAAATAGCACCCTGACTGAGCTGCCACAGATGACTTCAAATGAGGATTCATTTCCTTCCAAGGAGTGAAGAGATTAACTCAGGTCAGGTCTATTTCCCATGGAAAACTTTCTGCAAGAGGCTGGATTAGGAAAATTTCCTTTTTATTGAAAACTATAATTATGCTCACCAAAGGACAAGGAGTATGCAGGTGAAACACAATAGTTTAAGGTTGGCATCAAAGAGAGTTAATATACAACTGGTTTATAGAAGAAATCCATTTCATATCTAGTAAATCCATGCATGATTTAGCCACCATTTTTCTGGTAACCTTTCAGAGTTGATAGGGTCTAGGAAATCTGAGATTTTGAGGAAGGTTATAAGGCAGGGGGCAGGATGCTTCTTCTTGCTGATTTGTGGTGTCATAAGGCAAAAGAAAAGAGTCCTTCACTTGGACTTCTCTTACTTATTTGATTTGAGTAGACTTCACAGTCAGTTGCTCCTTTTTAATAGCAGAAAGTTAGTTCCAGGAGAAAATGACAAATCAACCCCATAGTAAGTATCAAACGCTGATGGTAGCTAATTCCAGCTGGGCCATGGAGGTAATGGTGGGGTTTATTCTGGTTGGTCCTACTCATAAAAATAAAAGAATTTTGAGATATTTTGTGGTCTTCAAATAGACTGGGCATGAAGAATTAAAGGTGGTAGTGGTACAGTCAACTGGGTCAGTTTAAACTAGTGTAACAGAGATGGTTTTCACGTGGATCTTCAATTTTATCAGAAAATGTTTGTGACTCCTCTTTCAATTCAGTAATGCTTTTTGTGTCTAGCATTTTGACTGTATTATTTTCCATGATAATCTTTAATTTTAAGATTTTTTTTCTGTGTATTTCTTCAATTTTGTCGGAGGTGTTTTTCATGTAGATCTTTGGTTTCGTGGGGGGGGGTGTATGTAGTTCCACTTTCAATCAATTTAGGAATGTTTTTGTGCCTACCATTTTGTCAGTATAATTGTCCATGATAATCTTCAGTTTTAACATTTCTCTGTATCTTTCTTCAATTTTGTCAGAAGTATTTTCCATGTGGATCTTCAGTTTTATCAGACAATGTCTATAATTTTACTTTCAATCAACTTAGGAACATTTTTATACCTTCCATTTTATCTGTATAATTTTCCATGTAATAGTCAGTTTTAACATGTTTCTCTATATATTTCTTGAATTTTTTCAGGAATATTTTCCTTGTAGATCTTCAATTTTATCAGAAAGTGTTTATAACTCTACTTTCAAAAAACATAGGACTATTTTTATGCCTACCATTTTATCTGTATAATTTTTCCATGAAATACTCAATCTTAACGCTTTTTTAATATATTTCTTCAATTTTATCAGAGATATTTTCCATGTAAATCTTCAATTTTATCAGAAAATGTTTATAATTTCACTTTCAACCAACTTAGAAATATTTTTCTGCCTACCATTTTATCTGTATAATTTTCCATGACAATCTTCAATTTTAATGTTTTTTTAAATATTTTTTTCAATTTTATCAGAATTATTTTCCACGTAAATCTTCAATTTTATCAGAAAATGTTTATAATTCTACTTTCAATCAACTTAGGAATATTTTAATTCCTACCAATTTATCTCTATAAATTTCTTCAGTTTACCAGAGATATTTTCCATGTAAATCTTCAATTTTATCAGAAAATGTTTTTACTTCTACTTTCAATCAATTTAGGAATATTTTTATGCCGACTATCTTATCTTTATAATTTTTCATGAAATAGTCAGTTTTAACATGTTTTTCTATATATTTCTTGAGTTTTATCAGAAATATTCTCCTTGTAGATTTTCAGTTTTATCAGAAAATGTTTATAATTCCACTTTCAATCAACTTAGGAATATTTTTATGCCTACCATTTTATCTGTATAATTTTTCCATGAAATAGTCAATCTTTTTTTTATTATTTATTTTATTTTTTTTAATTTACATTCCAAATCATTTCCCCTTTCCCGTTTCCTCCCTCCCCGAAAGTCCCATAAGCCCCCTTCCCTCCCTCTTTTCTCCATTCAACCCCCTCTCGTTTCTCTGTCCTGGCGTTCCCCTACATCCAGTCTTTCCAGGACCAGGGGTCTCTCCTTCCATCTTCTTAGAAATCTATTGATATGCGGATTGTGTCTAGGGTATTCCGAGATTCTGGGTTAATATCCCCTTATCAGTGACTGCATACCATGTGTGTTCTTTTGTGATTGGGTTACCTCACTAAGGATGATATTTTCAAGTTCCGACCATTTGCCTAGGAATTTCGTGAATTCATTGTTTTTAATTGCAGAGTAGTATTCCATTGTGTAGATATACCAAATTGAAGACCCAGAAATGAATCCACACTCCTATGGTCACTTGATCTTTGACAAAGGAGCTAAAACCATCCAGTGGAAAAAAGATAGCCTTTTCAACAAATGGTGCTGGCTCAGGCTGGAGGTCAACATGCAGAAGAATGCAAATTGACCCATTCTTATCTCCTTGCACTAAGCTCAATTCTAAGTGGATCAAAGATCTCCACATAAAACCAGACACACTGAAACTAATAGAAGGGAAACTAGGGAAGAACCTTGAAATAGTCAATCTTAACATGTTTTTCTATATATTTCTTCAATTTTATCAGAGATATTTTGCATGTATATTTACACAATGGAATACTACTCAGCAATTAAAAACAGTGAATTCATGAAATTCTTAGGTAAATGGGGAACAGGGGGAGGGAAGAGGGCTTATGGGACTTTTGGGGAGGGGGGAACTGGGAAAGGGGAAATCATTTGGAATGTAAATAAAGAATATAGAAAAAAAACAAAAAAAAAAGAAAGAAAAAAGAAAAAAAATAAACTGGCATCAGGGACTCCTTGAAGAGAAGATCAAGGTCAGCATTTTGTTATCCTTTTCCCCCATGGTAATTTACCAACTTGAAGGATACTTACAACTCTGATACACATTCTTGTTCATATATAGGTATCCGTGTGTGTGTGTGTGTGTGTGTGTGTGTGTGTGTGTGTGTGTGTGTGTGTGACATCTGCATGGAGTTTAAAAGAAGGCATTGTCTATCCTTTTTTCTTAATCTCTGCAATTTGCTCTTGAGATAAAGTCTCTCAATGAACCTGTAACCAGCTATTTTTCAGACAGGTCAGGGGTTCAACCAGCCTGATGGATCCTCTTACCTCTGTTTGACAGTGCTGAGGTTATAAGTATAAGCACATAGTGCTAAATTTCAAACCCTGGGACAAATGGATGAGTTGCCTATTTAACATATCAAAGAATCAAAACATATCCTCTGATGTACTCTACTTTTGTTTTGGGAGATGGGGTCTCTCACATGATAAAACAGGACATGTTGGCCTACCTAGTTGACTAACATGCTCTTAGGATGTGCCTGTCTTCATTGTTCAATTACAGTATAACAGTCACCTGAGGCCATGCCTGGCTTTTACATCAATGTCTTGAACTCAAGTCTTCTTGTTTAACCAGCAAGTGTTGTTACACGATGAGCCATCTCCCCAGGCCTCACTTTTCTTTTTATTGGTTTGTAAGATCTACAACAAATGGTGCTGGCTCAGCTGGAGGTCAACATGCAGAAGAATGCAAATTGACCCATCCTTATCTCCTTGCACTAAGCTCAATTCTAAGTGGATCAAAGATCTCCACATAAAACCAGACACACTGAAACTAATAGAAGGGAAACTAGGGAAGAACCTTGAACATATGGGCACAGGGGAGAATTTCCTGAACAGAACTCCAATAGCTTATACTCTAAGATCAAGAATAGACAAATGGGACCTCATTAAATTACAAAGTTTTTGCAAGGCAAAAGACACTGTCAAAAAGACAAAGTGGCAACCAACTAACTGGGAAATGATCTTTACCAACCTTACATCCGACAGAGGGCTAATATCCAAGATATACAAAGAACTCAAGAAGTTAAACTCCAGAGAGGCAAGTAACCCTATTAAAAAATGGGGTACAGAGCTAAACAAAGAGTTCTCACCTGAAGAATATCTAATGGCTGAGAAGCACCTAAAGAGATGTTCATCATCCTTAGTCATTAGGGAAATGCAAATCAAAACAACCCTGAGATTCCATCTCACACCAGTCAGGATGGCTAAGATCAAAAACACAGGAGACAGCAGTTGTTGGCGAGGATGTGGAGAAAGAGGAACACTCCTCCACTGCTGGTGGAATTGCAGGCTGGTACAACCACTCTGGAAAGCAGTCTGGCGGCTCCTCAGAAAACTGGGCATGACACTTCCGGAGGATCCGGCTATACCACTCCTGGGCATATACCCAGAGACTTTACCTGCATGCAATAAGGACACATGCTCCACTATATTCATAGCAGCCTTATTTATAATAGCCAGAAGCTGGAAAGAACCCAGATGTCCCTCAACGGAGGAATGGATTCAGAAGATGTGGTATATTTACACAATGGAATACTACTCTGCAATTAAAAACAATGAATTCACGAAATTCCTAGGCAAATGGTCAGAACTTGAAAATATCATCCTTAGTGAGGTAACCCAATCACAAAAGATCACACATGGTATGAAGTCACTGATAAGGGGATATTGACCCAGAATCTCAGAATACCCTAGACACAATCAGCATATCAATAGATTTCTAAAAAGATGGAAGGAGAGACCCCTGGTCCTGGAAAGACTGGATGTAGGGGAACGCCAGGACAGAGTAATGAGAGGGGGTTGAACGGAGAAAAGAGGGAGGGAAGGGGGCTTATGGGACTTTCGGGGAGGGAGGAAACGGGAAAGGGGAAGTGATTTGGAATGTAAATTAAAAAAATAAAATAAAATAAAATTAAAAAAAAAAAAAAAAGAAAATGGAATGTACATTAGTTGCTTTTCTGATTGCTGCAAGAAATGATATGTCAAAGGCAACCTAAGGAAAGTTTGAGGAAGGAATTCATCATGGTGGGGAATTAAGGACAGCAGGGACTTGAGACAAGTGCTCATGTTGTATCTATAGTCATAAAACAGGTAGTGATGAATGCTGCTGCTCAGTTCACTTGATGCCTTTTATTTAATTCAAGACCCCAGGCCATGGCGTGATACTGCCCACAGGTAGGGTGAGTAGTCCTATCTCATATTTTTTAATCTAAAAACTATCTTAGGGATATGCCCTGCAGGTTTGCCTTCTAAGTGATTCTCATTTTGTCACATTGATAGTCAATATCAACTTCTGTGGGTATCTGATCACTTCTGAATCCCTGTCTTTGAAGGCAGACTACTATTTAGATTAACCAAGGCTCCTGTCTGTCCATCAGATACTGGAGGCAATGCTGGGTTGCTGACTCCCAGATTTGTTCTAAGAAGTGTATTCTTTTGCATTCTTTTTTTACAGATTATTTTCATGTAATTTTTTGCCTAGACACACGGTTCCTGCTGAAGGGATTTAATGGCCCTCTTGATATTTTCCGTTTTTTGGATTGATTGTTCCCATTACATTGCTGTAATGTAACAAATGAATATTATTTTTTTTCCTTTTAAAATCTGTGGTAAATGGAATGTGTACCAAACCTAACACAACAGTAGATATTCACTGGATGGCTGAACTTGTTTTTGGAAATAAATGGTTTCCTGTTGGTCATTAGTACAAGTATGGAAAAGGTATATCCTGTTGATACATTTCAGAACTTGGAAGGTAAGAATCTGAAGTGTTAGCAGCAGACATACAATTAGACTAACAAAACTTTTCATTTGTCATTTACCACTTTTATTTTGTGACCCAATGAGTTTCATTGGAGAGGCTTTCAGGAGCATCGGCTGGGAGTTATTTATTGGGGCATGGGCATCTTGTTAGTCTCTACATCTGCTGAAGGAAATGTCTTTCCTTTCTCTAGAAAATATAATTACCAATAAAGAACCCGATAATTGACTAAATTTTTCATTTACCTGAGAAATTATACTGCAGGATCTTCTATGTTGCTGATGTAGGAAGATAAAGCATCTTGTTGTACTATAAGTTAACAATACTTCACATCTTTTTAAAGATTTATTATATTTATATGAGTACATTGTAGCTAACCTGAAGAGGGCATCAGCTCCTATTGCAGATGGTTGTGAGCCACCTTGTGGTTGCTGAGAATTAAAATCAGGACCTTTGGAAGAGCAGTCAGTTCTCTTAACCACTAAACCATCTCTTCAGCCCCAATAGTTCACATTTTTAATGTGGCCACATGAGGAGATTTGGTTGTTCTTGTTAAAAGAAACTAATGTTTTAGCTAAGAGAGATTCCAATTACCCCATTTGATCATTGCATGCAAACAGATTCTGCACTCTGCAACATGTATAGTTTGAATCGCTTAAGTTTGAAGTAAGACTTGCAAATACTAATTTGTATTTATAGCATTTGAAACAATAACTATACTTTAGTATTTCTATAATAGTATCTATTAATAAATATACACAGCCCATATCTTAGGTAGGATATAAATTGAATAAGAATAAAATATATACACTATTAAGGAGCAAATGAATAGTTATTAGTAATTAAAGGCAGCAAGAGTTAAGTACTATTAGAAATTTTGTATGTAGTATTTCCAATGTTTGTTTTTGTCTTTAAGTAAATAAAAGGATGGAATCCTACTAGATATCATGTTTGTCAATTTGTCTTTTGTCATATCACGAAAATTCTTGAGAACCAAGAAGCACCCATAGCCTCATTTTAGATGACTGGTTTGCAGCTCTTCATTTACACATGTCATGATTTATTCATCAAAATATTTTTATCAAGTGTGAGTTTTGTACTCTGATTTTTATCATTAGATACAGGAGATTGAAAAATATTTTTGACTGTCATAGAATATGCTTCTGTGCCCATTCATTATTTTGTTAGGAAATTTTGCATTGGGGCACATTCTAGGTCACCATGATTGCAGAGTGGAGATATTTGATTTGAGCTTCCAAATTGCTTTCATAAAAGCAACACCAGGTTTTGTTTCACAGAGGCAAACAGGGGAACTCATTTCCAGAGAGCCTGGGATTGCACCATTAGAATCGTGCTCATCAATTTGCATAAATTGGTGTCTTAAGAATACATGATCCTATTGGTATTTTAAAATCTACTATTATACATTGTTCGATGTTTCATGATGAGATAAAAGGCATTTCATGCCAGTGGCTGAAATGTATTCTCATTCTTAGTAATTTGTTAAACTGAGCAGAATGCTCTAAATACACTTCAAACTGTCACATTCTCTTTCTTCACAGATGTGCATTTTCTTGAGTAGTCCCTGTCAGAATGTGGGGGATCTTTTAATGTTCCTGCTCGTGTTTCTTGTTCTGAGATCCTGTGATTTCTTGTATCCATGTCCATTTCCTGTCCTTGGAAGACTCACATCTTGTAGCATTTTTTGCTAGCCAATGCAAGAGATATTGACTTTCAATTTTTGTAGCCCTTTTCATCTTGTAAACCAGCAATTTCCAAGTCCATGGCTATGAAGGCATTGACATAAGTGTTAGTAATCTTGTCACATAAGTTATCTATTACTGTGACATATTACCTGACAAAAGTAACTGGAGGAAAAAGGGGTCAGTTTGATTCCTTGTATTAGGGAAGATAGTCAATCATGATGAGTAGGGGTAGCATTGGGTCTGTAGTCAGGAAGGAGAGGGAGATGAATTTTAGGGCACAGCTTGACTTTCTATCAATTTGCTTTGTATTTATTCTGAGATCCTAGTATAGGGCATGGTGTAACCCAAATTCAGAGGAAGTAGTCCCTACTAGTTAATCTCTGAAAATACCTACCATCACAGTCCTGCCCAGATGGGTGTTCTCCTAGGTAACTCCAAATCCATTCATGTTACAATGAAGATGCCGTCATGGCAAAAACACACATTCTTTATACAACTTTTAAGGGCATAAGTATATTTCTAGATTTTCTGTTTGATAATTTTTTACTTGTTCACACCTTAGGATTTTTTATAGCTAGTATTCCTTGGCTTCTATTTTGATCATTTACAATGAATCAGTTGTCTTTCACCTTTTCTTCTCTTCCCATTTTGGTCAAAATCTTTTTTTATTAGATATACTCTTTATTTACATTTCAAATGATTTCCCACTTACTAGATCCCCCTCTCCCCAAAAGTCCTATATGCACGCTTCCCTCCAGCTGCTCCCCAACCAACCCATTCCAGCCTCCCCTTTCTGACATTCCCCTACACTGCCACATTGAGCACTTCCAGGACTAGGGGCATCTCTTTCCTTCTTCTTCGGCATCATTTGATATGTGAATTGTTTCTTGGGTATTCCAAGCTTCTGGGCTAATATACACTTATCGGTGAGTGCATAACATGTGTGATCTTTTGTGAATGGGTCACCTTACTCAGGATGACATTCTTCAGTTCCACCCAATTGCCTAAGAATTTCATGAATTCATTGTTTTTAATAGCTGAGTAGTATTCCATAGTACAAATATACCACATTTTCTATATCCATTTCTCCATTGAGGGACAGCTGGGTTCTTTCCAGCTTCTGGCTATTATAAATAAGACTACTATGAACATAGTGGAGCATGTGTACTTATTGCAATCTGGAGAATGCTCTGGGTATATGCCCAGTAGTGGTATAGCTGGGTCCTCAGATAGTATTATGCTGAGTTTTCTGAGGAACCGCCAAACTGATTTCCAGAGTGGTTTTACCAGCTTGCAATCCCACCAGCAGTGGAGGAGTGTTCCTCTTTCTCCATATCCCCGCCAACACCTGAAGTCTCCTGTGTTTTTGATCTTAGCCATTCTGACTGTTGTGAGGTGAAATCTCAGGGTTGTTTTGATTTGCATTTCACTGATGACTAAAGATTTTGAAGATTTCTTTAGGTGCTTCTCAGCCATTCGATATTCCTCAGGTGAAAATTCTTTGTTTAGCTCTGTCCCCCATTTTTAATAGGATTATTTGGCTCTCTGGAGTCTAACTTCTTGAGTTCTTTGTATATATTGGATATTAGCCCTCTGTTTGATGTAGGGTAGGTTAAGATCTTTTCCCAATTTGCTGGTTGCCGTTTTGTCCTTTTGATGTGTCCTTTGCCTTATAGAAACTTTGTAGTTTTATGAGGTCCCATTTGTCAATTCTTGGGGGTACAGAGCTAAACAAAGAATTTTCACCTGAGGAATACCGAATGGCTGAGAAACACCTAAAGAAATGTTCAGCATCCTTAGTCATCAGGGAAATGCAAATCAAAACAACCCTGAGATTTCACCTCATACCAGTCATAATGGCTAAGATCAAAAACCGGTGCTGGCGAAGATGTGGAGAAAGAGGAACACTCCTCCACTGCTGGTGGGATTGCAAGCTGGTAAAACCACTCTGGAAATCAGTCTGGTGGTTCCTCAGAAAACGCGGCATAATACTACCGGAGGACCCAGCTATAACATTACTGGGCATATATCCAGAGGTCACTCCAACATGTAATAAGGACACATGCTCCACTATGTTCATAGCAACCTTATTTTTTTTCCAGAAGCTGGAAAGAACCCAGATGTCCCTCAACGGAGGAAGGGATACAGAAAATGTGGTATATTTACACTATGGAATACTACTCAGCTATTAAAAACAATGAATTCATGAAATTCTTAGGTAAGTGGGTGGAACTGGAAAATGTCATCCTGAGTTAGATGACCCATTCACCAAAAAAAAAAAAAATCACACATGATATGCACTCACTGATAAGCAGATATGCAGATATTAGTCCAGAAGCTTGGAATACACAAAGAACAATTCACATATCAAAGGATACCAAGAAGAATGAAGGAGAGGCACCTGGTCTTGGAAGGGCTCAATGTGGCAGTGTAGGGGAATACCAGGAGGGGGAGGTGGGAGTGGGTTGGATGGGGAGCAGGGGGAGGGAAGTGGGCGTATGGGACTTTTGGGGAGGGGGGAACCAGTAAGAGGTAAATCATTTGAAATGTAAATAAAGAATATACCTAATAAAAAAATTTAAAAAAAGAAATTAATTCAATGTGGTAACACTGAGAAGAGAAAAAAATAAAAGGCTAATCGTCAAGTCCATCTCCAGGTCCTGACATTGACTTATTAGGTTTAAATAGAATGTAAGATACATGCCCCATTAAGCAGTCATGGTCCCATAGACCCATCACTGTCTTAGACTCCAGTCAGTCCTGCAGGGTAGTTATATATGTTGTTAGAACTATGTAAAATAATTTCCCAGGAAATAAGATATACTCTGGCTGAAGCTAGACTTCATCTTTTTTATCTATTTTTTTATTTCTCTCAGCATGAGATTCCTGGGAAAATGCCAGTCCTAGAGAATCATTGTTCTAGTTGTTGATAGTCAAGTGGGTTTGTATGGTGTCTATCTTTATAATATATTCCATAAAAATGGAGATATGTTTAATAAGCAATGTATAATACATGAAAACTGAAACACCCAATCAAACACCTCTTCAGTCCAGTTACACTAGTAGTGCACTGCTTTTTACACTGTCTATTTCTTCGCTGGACTGTTTAGATGAACTGAGGCATGGTGTGAACAGCTAATTGAAGTTTTCTAACAAATCTTCCAGGTATACATTAGTCACTGATAATCCCTCAGACAACTTCAAGCTTGATCCAGCAACTAGTCCTGCTCTCGCCACTCTCCAATTTTCTTTTTATTGGCTGGAGAACATTTAATTATTCAAGGGTCAGAAAATGTGGGAAGTTCAGCCAGATTTTTCCCTTCATTCTTCTGGACATTTTGCAGACAGTTTCATGTATTCTCAGCCATTCTTGAATTCACTCTGAAGATGAGAGTGACTTAGATCTTCCAATATTTCTGCCTCTAACTCTCTCATGCTGGCATGACAAATATGAATGAACAGGTCAGGTTTATGTGGAGAGAATCAAGGACTTCATGAATGCTAGGAGGACACACTACCAACTGAGTTACAGCCCTGCCTGTTCTACTTGGTAAGAGTGAGGACTTCTTCCTGTCAGGAAGACTGTCTTCACTTCATAATTTTTTTATGCTGCTGTGTGCTATGAAAGATGCATTACTTCCCCCTGAGGGAGACCCCCAATCTCTTCAGTGTAGGGTAGAACTTCTCTGCTGTGCAGAGCTTTACCAAAGATATTCAAAAGCAAAATTAGCTATGCTGAGTCAATTAATTTCTTCTTAATAGAGTGACTTCAACATAGTAGTTTAGCAGTTGACAGCTATTTCCAAAAATAACTGGAATACTAATTCATAATTAATAAAGTTATATAATAAAGTACTCTTTTCAAACTAGACATAACATTTGCCATTCCCTCCACCTCTTCATTTATTTCTACTGCTCCATTTGAAATATTGTTCATTTCTTTTCTTTCTCCCATAAAAGGATGAAAAGGATCATTTCACCTCTCAGTAAACATAAATACAATTTTCTTCAAGTCAACTCACCAGAAGTTCACCACTGATTTAACACAAAGGCCAATTAAAAGCCAATCATGCTCATTTCCTAATTCCATGTGGCTATGATTTGAATTGAGTTGATTCAAGTGAGACTACTACTAGTGGTCCAAGTTATTCTTATTTGCTACTTTGGTAGAAGCTAAGCAATCTCCTATGGGCATGAGCCAGACAGAGTTGTCAGGATCCCTGCTAGCTACTTTCCTCTGCTTTTCCCATGTTGATTTGCTGAGGTCTTAAGAGAGGAGGAAGCCCTAGCTGTGAAAGAGTGTATTCTTAAGTCTTGTACTGGCATTGAGCCTCCCAAGATGAGCCTAGCTTGAGCTCAAGGGGCCTATTGTGGATAGCACAACTTTAAGGTGGCATTGGTACTTTCTGTAA
This sequence comes from Tokudaia tokunoshimensis, assembly GCA_036184795.1. Classification (NCBI taxonomy): domain Eukaryota; kingdom Metazoa; phylum Chordata; class Mammalia; order Rodentia; family Muridae; genus Tokudaia; species Tokudaia tokunoshimensis. The sequence continues at coordinate 845,896 of BTHU01000016.1, forward strand.
AAGTTAATGTAAATCTAACTTCTATGAGAGTCAAGAGATACTAAAGGCACAGTGTCCTGGGAATTCATTTTCAACTTTAATGAAAATACTTTGGAAAACTATTTTCATCTATCCATGCTCAGGGCCCCTTCTGTTTTGTGTTACCAGCACCAATTTCACTAATAACCTTTACAGCAAGAGCAACTTCATCTGAAAATCAAACAATGCCATGTGTTCAAGTGCAAGAGAGGCAAGTGCTTGGGTCTGTCTGCAGCCCTAAAATCTGAGAGCAGAGGATGCCTGGCCCTCCTCTGTTCCTCACTTATCCTCCTTTTTCTAAAGAAAACAAGGAATAGTCTGGAATGAAGAGAAGAGTCCTTCTCTTCCTCCCTTTGGATATGAAATTATTGAATTAATGGTCCCCAAGAATTAGGATTTTTGCTTGGAATCTGAGGAAAAATTATCTAAAAGCTTGATGCTAACCAGAATGACAACTTGGCTTCTGGAAACAAATTTCACACAGCTTTGAAAACCCTCAGAAATCTCGAGAATGAGGGTGAGTGGTTTGACTCTTGCCTCCCTTTCAACCTTCATGTCATTGAGTGAAAAAAATGAGGAAATGGCTGCTCCTAGGTATGATTGAGTAGAAATTGTTATTGTAGATATGAGGGACAAACTTCTGTGCACATCCCTGCTTTTTTTCTTAGTTTTCTTTCAATTAGACTAAATTTTGAGTAAACTGGACTTCCCCCAAAAGCATGTCCTTATTTTAGAAGTGCACTCACAATGGAGGAGATAACAGGAGAGGAAAAACATAACTACACCAGACTCAAAGACTTTATATTCAACTTGGCCTTCTCTCCTCCTAAAGACAACATTATGGTTTTTCTTTCACTCTCATTAAAAGTTTAACCTCTTAGTTTTGGTAAAAAAAAAATGAGATGTATGTGGTGAGCCTGGCACTGCTGGGGAATAGTAAATTTGAATGTATGGAAGGATATGATAAGATAGGTGCTGGCATGTTTTAGTCAGGTAGTTGTGGTAATTCTGTGGATAGTATTATAACAGCAAATTAAGTTAGATGCAGAAGGAGGGAAAAAGTATTTGGCACAAATTCCCCTTAAGAAGTATGGAGAAAGGGGGGAGGGAACCTGACTTTGCTTTCCTAAAATAGGTAGAGAGTATCAACCTCCCCCAAAAGTTAGAGAACTTTAGCAGAAGGAGTGGAAATGCTGTAAGATCCAGAGGTGAGGGGATCTTAGCATAATTATGCCACCCTGCTAGAAATCTCTTTTATGTTATGATTTTTTTTCTCAAGAAGAATCTCTCTCTAACCACCAATTGGTTGCTTGGTGGAAGATGTGACTAAGTTGCCTCTCTCTGTACTTTGCATTGAGTAAATCTTCATTTCTTTTTGGAAGGCTTTCCAGGTATCTTAATGGGAACACATGTCTCCTATGAAGTATGCTCTTCTAGGTCTAGGTTCTTTCATTAGCAGGGATGACCACAGAAGTTGCTCCACTGTCTGTTACCTCCTACTCTTGTGCTGCAAAACGTCCTTCTTGTCAAATGCAATGAAGGCCTTCCTTATCACATTCTAAGTCAAGTCAGTGACCTTTGTATTGCTTTGATCACTGAGTTCTAGTTATTTGGTGTATTTATCAAGGACTTTGTGTTTTCTCTCTCTATCTCTGTCTCTGTCTATGTCTCTGTCTCTCTGTCTCTCTGAAGTCCCACTTGACAAACTGATGAGTTTATTGGGGACTATGATTCAAAGGAAGGTGCAACTCTGAAAAAAACCATATCTCTTTCAGTGACAGTTCACAAACATTGAATCCTTAGAAATCCCTGCACAACTAACAAGAAGGACATCAGGTCATTATTTCTTGTCCTTAGTAATCACCACTTCATGTAGCACTGGGGGAGGGCTTCGTTAATCTTTTAAGGTTCTGTAACTTCTTGCTCTTTATGAAGTGTTTTAATGATCCTTTCTTAGATGGAATGTTTAGTTGGGAAGAAATTTGTTCTCAGCACCTTCCCTATCTCCTTTTTCAGCTCTCCTTCCATTTTCTTTCCATTTTCCTTCTTTCTCTTTACTTCATTTCCACTTTCTCTTCATACTGCATTTTTTTGTTCTGGGCATTAATTTGTTTCTTTGTACCTCCTAGGAACTGTGCACTAGGGAAGAGCTGCCTGCCACCTTCTTCTCTCTGATGGTTAATTATTTTCAGGGCACTTACAACTGGGTGTTGAATGAGGGTTGAATGAAGATGGTTCATGATGAGAGGTGATGCATTTGTATAAGACCTGGCTATGAGGCTTATCCATGAACAGGTGAACAACTGACTGGCTTGTTCAGCCTCTGCTTCTCTACTTTTTCCTTCTCTCTGCCTTTCTCTGTTTCTGCTACCCTCTTAACTCTCATCCCCATGCCCTGAATGAACATTATTCTATGCTATACTGGTATGTGTCTGGTCCCTCAGGGGGAAGGGATGCCTTGGCATGGGCCCACTGAGGCACCCCCTTCCCCCACACCTCTGTAGAACATAGTCTCTTAACCTCTTTCTCTTTTTATGATCACAACACACAGACACACAGACACACACACACACACACACACACACACACACACACACACTTTTATCTAGATATGCATTCAGCATCTTTCCAGTGGCTACTAAACTACTAGAGACTAAGCAATATGTGTTAGTTCCTATGTAGTTTTGGCATCTTGATCTATCATGTGAAAATGGTGCTATTAACTTTACAGTGATGAACAAAAGGTGAACAGTAGTCACTATAGCAGCCTCAGCACATAGATGCGTGTTGACGGTAATGATGACTCAAAGGTGGCATATTGCAAGTGCTATACTGAGAATCTCACAGATTTTATACTATTTCATCCTTCTAGTAAGCCTGTATAATTGTCATTCCTCCTTGATCCCAAGAAAACTGAGACAAGGGGAATCTGTATTCAGTACCAAGCAAGGTGGGTGCCATAGCTTGACTTAAATTGGTGACTATTTAATCCCTAAGGCTTGTGCTTTTCCAGGGCAATTTCATTTTACCCAAGAATGGGCATTCAATGATTTGCCTACCCACAGAGAAGGGTAGGACTATGGTGGGAAACAGGAACTGGAGAAAACCATTTAATTAGGCAGTCTGTTATCATATCAGGAGGGACAGAAGGCAAATTCCAGTCTTTATTTTCATCGAAAATAAGTTCTTCTCTCATAAAATACTTCCCAACCACAGTTTCCCTTCCCTCTATTCCTCTTAACTCTCCCCCACCTGCCTCTATCCCAGATCCACTTCCCCCTCCCTCATTTCTTCTATGAGAATAAGAATACATCCCAAGAGAAAAATAGCCAAATAAGATAAAACAAGATACAATAAGACAAGGCAAAAGTCCTTTTATCAAGGCTAGACAAGGTAACTCAATCAGTTAAAGAAGTCTCAAGAGCAGGCAAAAGAGTCATAATCTTTTCAACATAACTTATTTAAAACCCATGTGTTGCTCTAACTGGTTTTGCGGGAAGTAGAATAGCTAATGAGACACTGTGTCCCCTCTTGGGCTATCAGACTATTGAAATTATGGACACCAAAAACTGGAATTTTCCTAAGATGCCTGTACTGATTGAAGGAAATACTCAGGTCCTAGAGCAGACAGAGGAGGAACTTATTCTCTAGACAGAAGTTTTAAAACTTTTAAGACTGTTTTGCCAGAGATCCTGGGACCTGGATGAAAAGGAGTTATTTATTCATATTGTGTGACATCTTGACTGGTACTGCTTAGTTAAGCATGCCTTTTACTTAATTTGCTTTAAATGTAGCATTTTTTCCCTTTTATGGATATTGGAGGAAGAGACTGAGAGGTCAGGCCATTAATTCATGAGCCTCTCTGCCAGGGCTGTTTAGGGAAGAATTTTTTATAATCCCCTCTGACCCTCATATCATGGCCTTGCCAGGCATTTGTAAGACACTAAGTAAAATGAGTTCTCACGCAAGATAAAAAGTAGCTTCCTGTGCCTTTTCCACCAACTTCAGAAAAATCTTCCCTGTAATAAGGTTAATGCTAGAAAACTGGGGTCTTTTGGCAAATAGGTTTACATGTATTTCAAACTTTTGTTCTCTGAATCAAAGTCTCTTTCTGGTTGTTATACAAATTTTCCTAGACAGATGTGGATAAATGTCTTTTCACACCATGTATAGCACTAACGACAGACCAAAAAAATAAAATACCCATAGTGAATCAGTGTTCTTATTGGAGTTATATACAAGATTGTGGTTGACTCAAAGACAGCTAGATCACTGAAAATACCACCTTAGAATGAATGATTAGTCATGAGAGATACATCCCTGAAGATTACAGGGCATTTGAAGGACAGATACTACACTGGTCAGAGAATGTCTTCTCCCAAAATTTCTCTAACTATTGTTGCTGCAGCTATGATGATATATGCTTCAGGAACTTCCTGAACTTTGTAAATTTGTTTACTTTCTGAGCTTTCTAAGTTTCATTTACTTCCAGAGTTGTGAGAAGCATTTCAATATGTTGAAATGATTCAATTCAGAGGAATGAGCTACATACCAGTCTAAGGGTCTGGTTCCCATGTAGAGTCATTTGAGTGACTGCTTCCCAAATTGTCATTCTCTAGTTGGTTCTGAGGCTATTCTGTTAGAACTCACAAGACCCTACTGAAGATTTTCATTAGAATGTTTACTTGAAAGCAACTGTCTTCATCAAGGAGTCAGACAGTAAAAGGCACAGAGGTATTTCTCAGCAAATGTGAAACCAGTGAGTTAATACTGCAATCTGTCTCTATCAACTGGAGAAAAGTAAAGGAACATATACCCTTTTAATATCAGTGGGCTCCTGAGGGCAAGGCAAGTGGGCTGGATTTGGTATGGAGAAGGAAGACAGAATGATGAGACAAAGGAATACAAGTATTATGAAGTAAATTATGAAGTAATTATGAAGCAATTCCACTGTGATCCTATAATGTCTACTGTATTTAGGAAGCTAGACTGCTTCTCGACACATGTTTCATCCAGAAATTGATCTTTTTTTCCCCTTGTCCTTTTGTTCAACCTTCTGTCTGAGTTCCCAGCTTGTTGAAGACACGCCCTCTGAGAATGCCCTGACCCCCCATGCCTAACACATTCCATTATCAATTCAATTATAAAACTCATTTTCCCCCATTGGTTTGAAATAGTCAAATAAGTTCTCTGTCTCGGTGCATTTTTTAAGAGGCCATGGTATTAGCTTATTGATTCTCTTGGTTAACACACAAATGGCTTCTAAAAAGAGGAGTTTAATTTTGCAGCTCACTGGCCCATTCTGTGTATCAGATACTCTGGCAGCTTCAGCATGCTGTCTCTTGTTATTAGTGTCTGTCCAGGGCTGCCCTTTCAGTTGCAGTAGTGGGATGGATGTGAGTAGCAGACAGTGACTTCTACAGGAAGGGATATACATAGAGAGGGTAGTTTATATTGAGATTCCTGATTATGGACCCTGAATTTTATTAAAGGAGTGATGCTTAACATTAGTTGCACATTAGAACTACTTTAAAGATAGTCAGTGTCTCTCAGAAGTCAAACAAACTGATACCAATTCATTAGTTTGAATATTTAACTTTTAAAAAGATATCAGTTAAAAGCTATTAGCAGGAGGCATAGCTAGGTGGGAAGGATTCTGCTGGCATTTGTCTGTAAGGCTGAGAAAAACAACTTCTGGCTATGTAGCTTGACAAAATGAATACTCATAATGCATATATATATATATATATATATATATATATATATATATATATATATATGAGCTCCATTAACCATTGTGAACTGACTGACATGGATGTTAGAATCTAACTTGCATCTTCTGTAAGAGCAGTACATTCTCTTACCTACTAAAACTACATCTTGCATTAACATTTGATGAAACCTGAACAGCAAATATTTTCACATGATAGTTACTAATAGAGTTTTGAGGTATGGACTTAATATGTGTTTTTGACAGATCAAAGTGAAGATGGCCATCAGTTTCCTAGTCAGCTTCTTCTGTGATTCCTACCCTTAATAAATAACCCTTCATTATAACCACTTTAAGAAACTGCATCTTTGAAGACAGACAGTCAATGATGGCCATTGAGAGAGCAGGAACTACTCTCTCATTTGAACTCATAGTTTCTAAGCATAATAAACTGGTCAAATCCTTTCCTTTTGGTGTGTCTTATTTAATTCTGACAATATTTATTTTAGTTTGCCAACAAAAGGCTGCATGTAACAGGAAACATGGCTATATTTCTTTTCATTTTTATTTCCTGTTCCAAGTGTTCCGGAGGAGTTCAGAGCACCACCAGCCTCCTGGGTGCACCAGGGTCTTTCATATGTTGGGACAGATAACCTTGCTTGTCAGATTGTTTAGTTCTCGAATCAATTAAGAGTTAGCATATTTATAGAAAGGAGTAACTGAAGGCAAATATCTTACTCCTAAGGTGAGTGGAACATTCTGAAAGTTTTCAGATAAAGTTCCCAGGAAAAAGCATTGCAGCCTGCTTGTCTGCCTATACTCCTTACATGTGAATGTGTCTAACTTGTAGCTGACATGCTGCTTCATCCATTGCTGTTATCAGAAGCCTTCAATATGGAGAGCAATTCACAAGGAATCCTCCAGTATTTCAGTGCCAGAGTAGAATTGTTCAAATTTGCAGCCTCCTGGATGAGCAGATGCTGTTTTCTCAGGCTGTCCAGTACACAGACAGTTGCCATAGGACTAGTCAGCCTTTGTTGTGTAAAGCCATGTAATAAATCCTCCTATATAATATGCACCCATTCTACCTGTTCTGTTCCTCAAGAGAGCTGTGACTAACACATGAAAGTTTAGAGAAAGGAAGAACAGACAAGGAAATGGGAGACTTCACCAGCATTATTGGTTCTATCTGAGAAGCATTAAAAAGGGAGGTCTCTAGGCTAAGAAACATAGCTAGTTTGGCATTAAAACTAGAGGTAGTTATAGGAAGATGGGTGGATTTAAAAAGCATCCTTTTCTGCATCCAAGAATGGCTATTTATAGGTGTGAAAAGGGGATAATAGTGTTGGGTAATATTCTATCAGGTAATCCAGAGGCATGACAGTAAGGTAGGGGTTGGGTGCTACTAACTAATTTGCTTCAGTTTGACTTTGTCTTTGCCAAATTGTCAACAGTTAAATGGTCTATTTGATCCTGAATTAAATTTGGTATTTGGCATCTGACTAGAAAATTGTCCATTTCATCCAGATTTTCCAGTTAAGTATAGGTTTTTGTAGTAGGATCTCATGATTCTTTTTTGAATTTCCTCAGTTTCTCTTGTTATATCTCCCTTTTCATTTCTGATTTTGTTAATTTGGATAGTGTCTCTGTGCCTTCAGGTTAGTCTGGCGAAGGGTTTATTTATCTTGTTGATTTTCTCAAAGAACCAGCTCCAGGTTTTGCTGATTCTTTGTATGGTTCTTTTTGTTTCTATTTGGTTGATTTTAGCCTTGAGTTTGATGTTTTCCTGCCTTCTATTCCTCTTGAGTGTATTAGCTTCTTTCTGTTCTAGAGCTTTTAGGTGTGCTATTAAATTGCTAGTGTATGCTCTTTCTTTTTGGAGGCACCCAGAGCTATGAGTTTTCCTCTTAGCACTGCTTTTATTGTGTCCCATAAATTTGGGTATGCTGTGTCTTCATTTTCATTAAATTCTAAATGTCTTTTATTTCATTCCTTATTTCTTCCTTGACCAAGGTATCATTGAGTAGATCATTATTCAGCTTCCATGTGTATGTGTGTTTTCTGTTGCTTTTGCTGCTATTGAAGACCACCTTTACTCCATAGTGATCTCAAAGGAGACATGGAATTAGTTTGATCTTCTTATATCTGTTGAGGTCTGTTTTATGATCAATTGTATGGTTGATTTTGGAGGAGGTAATGTGAGATACTGAGAAGAAGGTATATTCTTTTGATTTAGGATGAAATATTATATATATATATGTTAAATTCATTTGTCCAAAACTTCAATTAGTTTCACTGTGTCTCTGTTTAGTTTGTGTTTCCCTGATTGATCCATGGAGGAGAGTGGAGTGTTGAAGTCCCCCACAATTATTGTGTGAATTGCAATGTGTGCTTTGAGCATTAGTAAAGTTTCTTTTACCTATGAGGGTGCCCTTGTATTTGGAGCATAGGTGTTCAAACTTGAGAGCTCATCTTGGTAGAATTTTTCTTTGATGAGTAGGAAATATCCTTCCATGTCTTTTTTGATAACTTTTGGCTGAAAGTCATTTTTTTCCCATATTAGAATGGCTACTCTGGCTTGTCTCCTGGAACCATTTGTTTGGAAAATTGTTTTCCAGCCTTTTATTCTGACTGTTTCACGTCTCCGTTCCCCCACATGCGAGGGTGTAGCTGTTTGTAAATTAATACTACGTGTGTATGTGTGTGTGTTTGTGTGTGTGTGTGTGTGTGTGTGTGTGCGCGCATGTGTGTGTGTTTCCATGGCAAAGCTAAGACCCACCCCCAGACTTTTGTTTCAGAGATCTTTACTTGTACCTGGGCTTGTGTAGGCACTAGGCCACCACACCTAAAACCAAAACAAAATCAACCAACAAACCAACCAAAAGAATTAAAATGATTGATTTGTCTGGCATTTAAAAGTCGTAGACAGAACGCAGGAGAGTCAATGCACAGTAGAGCCATTGCCCCGTGAACAATCAGACCAGTTCCCCTGAGCACAACCTGGAATTTGGGGGAAGGGTTTTCCCTCTGCCTTTATATTTGGAGACCCCCATTAAATTTCGAGCCTTGATCAGAAAACTTGACTTGGCCCCCTATTCTCTCTCACAGGCCTGTTTTATTTCATCCCCAGTTTTCCTTCCAGGTAACCTGTTCCATGTACCTGCGGGAAGTTACATTAATATACAGTAAAGTAACAGAAAACAAAATTAAAAAGAGACCAAAACAAAACAAAATAAAATCCAAAAAAAATGTTCTTGGGGTTAAAGAAATAATGAAACTGGGTGTGGCCATACATGCCTTTAATCCCATCACTCATGAAGGAAACAGAGGCTGGTAGAATGCTGTGAATTGGAGGCAAGGCTGATCTAGAGAGTGATTTCCAGTACTTTGTAGAGAGTTCCCTGCCCCAACTAAATCAATGAATATGAAAAATATAATTATAATTATTAACTTGGGATAAAACAAACAACAAACAAGCGAAGGTGGTGCCGGGTGCCTGGTTTATTCTCTCTCTCTCTCTCTCTCTCTCTCTCTCTCTCTCTCTCTCTCTCTCTCTCTCTCTCTCTCCCCATCCTGAGAGCTGACCTAGCATTCTCAGACCCCAGGGGTGTACCTACCAGCCTTGTGAACTCTGTACTGCATAGTAAACTCAGTAACTTTAGAAGTCAGGAGCTGAAAATGTGCAGAAAAGATGGTGAGGTGAGCTGCGCTGTGGTGGCACATGCCTTTAATTCCAGCACTTGGGAGGCAAAGGCAGGTGGGATTTCTGAGTTTGAGGCCAGCCTGATCTACAGAGTAAGTTCCAGGACAGCCAGGGCTACATGGAGAAACCCTGTCTCAAAAAAAAAAAAAAAAAAAAAAACCTCAAAAATAAAAAACAGAAAAGATGGTGGGGTGGTCAAATTGTGTGTGGTGATATGAGAGAGAAACTGCTTTCTGCTTTCATGCTTCTTTTCAAAATCAGCCATTTTCAGCTTTTTGAGGAAACTCTGTGCTTATGATATGTCTTTTAATTTATTCAATTTTGATTTTGATTTTTCATTTGATTTAATTCTATCTGCTAGCCAGAAAGACCTATGGATTGTTTTGCCTCCCATACCTTCAGGGACCCAGACACATGGCCTCACTGAGGCTCTTAGGATTTCTTCCTGAGTGCTGCTGTGATTGAGTGAGTCTATCAAAATTATTTTAAACATCATTATATTTGTTATCTTTTTCCTCCTCCTCCTCCAAAATCTTTTACCTTTCTTTACTGTTTATTAAGAGGCAGGGCAGAGAGGCCAAGAAAAGAAAGGGAGAGAGGCTTGACTGGCTCTCTTTAGCAACCTTCCCAAGTTGTCTGGCAATATATTCTATTTGTAACCACCTACAAAGGAAACCCCTTTGCCACTAATGCTGATCTATCATGATCTCAGACCCCAGGTGTGTCTCTGGTTCCCTATCTGAACTCTGTACTGCATAAACTCAGTAACTCCAGCAGTCAGGAGCTAGAAATAAGCAGATAAATTGGTGGTCAATGCTCAGAGATCACAGCTGCCCTGTTCTACATAGCCAGTTGAAGGGCAGGTTGGGTTATGAAGAAAGATTGACACTATATTGATAGAAAGAAAGAAAGAAAGAAAGAAAGAAAGAAAGAAAGAAAGAAAGAAAGAAAGAAAGAAAGAAAGAAAGAAAGAAAGAAAGAGAAAGGAAGGAAGGAAGAAAGAAGGAGAACGGATATAGCAACACACACACACACACACACACACACTCACACGACCAAGGAAAAGCAGTGCATAAAATAATTTTTTTCTTGTCAAAGTGAAAGCAATTCACTATGAAAAGGTATTCTTAAAAAACAAAACAAAAAACAAAAAAAACAAAGACACAAATGGGAATTTTACCCATTTCACCACTTTTTAAATTTACTCTAACTCTGTATTTAATCTTGGAAAAGGGAGCAGGTGGGTGTTTGAGGGTGGGCTGGCATTGATGGTGGAAGCGAGGAACAGTAAATGAAACAGAAAATCCTAAGCAAAGCACTAGAGTGTTTTAAAAATGAGAAAGACCACAATGCCATGGAATCAACGTCGCCACCACCCTCCCATTACACTGTGTTTGGAGGCTCCCTTCATCTAATTGTGGCTCATCCTTGTCCGACTAACCAATTTGTTAGTCATGTACTTTAACTTAGACTATGATTTCTCCTGTTTTCACAGCTCGCTGTCCTACTTTCATTTTTGGGTGCCTGAGGGGGTCGGCCTGAGTTGGGCCCCCATTCACTAGATTCAGGCAGGAAAATGGGGACCATTTGTACCACTCAGGAAGACTGGTGGGTACTCTGCTGTGCCATGCATGGGTGAGTTTCTCACTCAGCTGGGGAGAACCCTTTGGAGAGAAGGAATGAAAGCCTGAAAATGTATCATTAGTCACATGCACATATTTTAATTTTCTAAAATCAGAAATATGAGTACCATACATTTGTAATAATTGATTATGTCCTCTAGAATTAACACCACTATGTGGTACAGTTAGAAACTGAGGACACCGAGAACAAGCCTTTACAATTTGATGTGCACATTTTCTAAATATATAAAACTATTCTCAGCCATTACTATTTTGACGATGTAAAGAATATGATTGTATGGCCAATTGTTCCTATGTAAGGCCTATAGTCTGCCTGGGATACAAATCTCTTGTAGGCTTGCCTTAAAGGATCTTGTCCAGGCAATCTAGGATGAGTTCTTTCTTAAAGATGTATTAATTTACCATATGTAAATATACTGTAGCTGTCTTCAGACAAACCAGAAGAGGATGTCAGATCACAGTATAGATGGTTGCGACCCATCATGTGGTTGATGGGAATAGAACTCAGAACCTTTGAAAAAAGAATCAGTGCTCTTAGCCACCAAGTCGTCTCTCCACCCCAGGATGAGCTGTTAAATGTCCAGAGGAGAGTCATTTGAAGGAACAGTACCTTTTCTTAACTTGAGTTATATTTGCATAAATAATTGCAAAATTTGAAACTTAGTATCTAAAACAGGAACAATTTCAAGCACTTTTAAGTCATGATATATAGATAAATAGATGAGAGAGAGAGAGAGAAAGAGAAAGGGATAGATATAGATATATTGGCATTCAGTATACAAGTTAAAACCTTGATTTTTAACATTTTAAAAATAGCAGCTACAGCACCCAATTCAATTATCTGTGCTGAAACAGGGGGAAACTAAAATGAATAAACATGTGATCCAATTACATGAGCTTCTCTCCCATAGAAGAGCTGTTATAAATACAATAGATGTATTCTTTGTGGGATGCATGTATAAATATATAGGAAATATAAAAGCATGCATGGAAGCAAATTTTAACAATTATCTTTTGAATAATGATTATCAAGTTTGCCTAAAAGGCTTGCAATGCAATATATCATATATCAATATTCTGCAATGACCAATTTGATTGATATTTGAAACAAGGAGAAAATGTTTCATCAGGTTTTAAAGACATTCTTTTCAAAATATTTTCATGATTCTATCCTGCAATACTTTATTAACACACCAACAGCTTTATAGTAGGATTCTAAATCTTTACTTGGAGATTAAAAAGTGTGACTCTCTATTAATGCTGCCATTGCTAAGGAATAGCTGTGAACACATAACATAAACAACTGATTATAGTAACCTTTTCTACTATCTGTAAAGTCATTTGTCTTTCACTAGTTAATTTGCATCCATCTTGAGCACGTCAAGTCCTCCTGTGGCAAGCTTAAAGCAGTGTCTTAGCCAATTAATACATCCTAAAAACTTTGAGAATAATTTAGAGTAAGTAAATTATCTTTTCTTTGAATTTCCTGTGTCAATTTGTTTAGGATATAATTGATATATTACCTTTGAATCTTTTCTGAAGTAACAACAACTCCAAAATTTTTAAGGCCCATTGTTAAGGGTAAAGGCCTGTAATAAAATTCTGTGAATAATATATACACTGAAAGATTTAAAATCTTAGCTTCTTGTATTGAAGCAGAGACAAAAACTTTTTTCTCACATAAGGTAAGGCTATATCAGCCATTCCTTGAGGAAAAACTTTCCAATGAGAATGCTTTATTGGTTGTTTAAAATTAGCTCATTAGAAGCAAATGCTTTTACAATTGTCAGGATGCAGCGCAAAAAAAACAACCTTCTCAATCTATAATAATTTTTTTATGGAGTAGGCAGGCCAGATTTTAATGCCTTTATAAGTTCTACATAGTCTTATTAGCCTTTCAGAGATCTTAAGTTTGAACTTTATTTTGAACCACACCTGGATAGATCAGTCAGTAATGTTGTTTTGGCCTGAAACTTCCTACGTGTGGTTTGCAAGACAAAACCAGTGCCTCACAAGCCTCCTCTGAGGTAGCTCTGAGCATTGCATTAACTCAAATGTAAATATTTTCTAATGTGTGCCTATTGCCCAAGGCCAGGCCCAACACCCATCTGTCCAGCAGGGCAGCAGCCTGCAACCAGACCCCATTGTATGAGGTTCCAATAACAAAAGGAACCTGTGTTTGAGTGTTTCTGGAAAAATTCTACTAGATGATTTTAGTAGCCTTATTTACAAATTTTTGAAACTGTTCAAAAGAAGCCTGTTTGATACCAAATAAATTCCCATTTTGATCTCCTTTCCAATCTTGGGGGCTTAAATTTTTTTTTCTACTGCTGTATTCAATAAACTTGTGAAAAAGTGACAACAGACCTATACTGGCCACAACTGTTTTTAAATTTTATCACTCGTGAAATTATCTTAATTACAAAATATGAATGAGTTAAGAATCATGAGCCTTCAATCAGACTGCAAACTACAGTGAATGGTACACTGGCAATTGCTAACGGTAATTCTTAAGTTTCTCTTGCAACATTATAGCGTAACTACAGCTTTGGAAAACAAAACCCAATTTTAAACAATCTATTCTCTTTAAAATCAATCCATATGCATTACTTTCACATTACAACGTTTGTCTGCCAGTTCTTATGCTTGAATGCATGACAGTGCAACTTATAATACCTCCTTAAAGAGACATTGTTTTAAATCTTATCCCTTATAAGTCTCATTTCTATGATAAGAATTGCATAAAATATTATGCCAATTTAGAAGTATCTTTAGAGAACTGTTTTTCCTGGGATGGGTCAAGCCATGTGCTATTGTTAAGTTGACTCCAATCCTGAGTTACCAGTTTTAAACTAACTTTTTGTTACCAATGTAATAATTTTTAATCATGCCCAATAACTTATAAGCTAATACTCTATAGTCAAGACATGCAAAATACATTTATGCCTTTAAGACCAATCAGAAACAAAAATGAAGCGACTACATAAATCTTATCAATTTAAACCAAACAATTTTTTTTCTTTTTCTAGCTGTAATTTCAAGAGAAAAAGCACTTTGGACCCAATAATCAATAATGCAGAGGTTTTTCTAGGAGAAATAATTATCAGCCTACTTGTCAGACCCCATTGTAGCCTGTAGCAAGAACTCTACTTGTGATACCTCAATAGAACTGGTAGTCCCAGTTACCACTGACTGATCATATGCTTCAAAGCGTCCTCCCCCAAGGCCTGTGCTGTCCTCTTGTATCCCCCACTTGCCTACTCATAATATTTTTAGAGCATGTTAGGGGTCACTTCCTGCACTGTGTGAGAGCATCTACCTTACACCCATCTCTGGCTGGCTGATGCCTTCTGTCTTCCCATCCATACATCTGTCTGCCCACCTTTTCGTCTGCATCTCTATTTCTGCACTAACTCTGATTACTGCCTTTGTGTAGCACCATGCTGCCCACCTGTCTGTTGCTCACCATGGGACAAGAGGACTTGCCACTGGTAAAGGGACTGGCTTTAGGCTTAATGCCTTGGTGCAGGAGGCAGAGGGCTTGGGCCTCTGTGGCTGTGGCAGGGCCACGGTGGTGGCTAAGGATGTGGTGGCAGCAGCAGTGTTTTCCTTGCAGCCTGGCTGAATCATCTCCATGGATACTGCGGTGGTACTCCAAGGGAGGTGTTGGCACTTGCCTATCATGTTCTGTTCTCTCTTTGTAGACGGCAGGTACTTACAGTACCAACAAGGATCTAGAGGTTCTGTCCTTGCACAAAGTCACTTTGAGGACTTGGGGTAGTACAGCTGCCTGGTGGACAATTCTATAGGGATTTCCCATCACTCTGTGTGGCTGGTGGTGCTGCCAGGCATTGGTTTCTGCTGCTCACGTCACAACTGTCCTGCTAGGATGCTCTTTTAGGACATGCCAAAGCTGCCAGGTACTTCAGGGGCCCTTTATGGATTATTGCTGCCCATCCTGTGAAACTTATCCAGGCCTGGTGCTTGGTATGAAAACATGAACCTACCTTGCCTGTCTTGGTCCTGTAGGGGCCCCTTCTCTAGCCGGGCCCCTCACAGTCCTGGTCTGTGGTTCTGGAATTTCCTGGGTGCCTGAGTAGCGTGTGAGTGCTTCTGGCTCTCTTGGGCTTCACCCCTGGTTTTCTCTTCTGGGTGTGTTCACTGCTGACTCTCAGATGTTTTTTGATTATACTACAAGATGAGTGGGGCCATCAGCCCCTCCTCTCCAAGAATCCTAGGTCCCTTCCCTCGGGTACAGGGGTCTGTGGTCCTGGCCTGGGGAAAATTTGAAAAGGCTGGATTAGACCCCAAAATTTGGATCTTTGCAGCTAAGGAGGAGCTGTTGGAAGCTGATGAGCCTGGCAGAGTATACGCAGGAGACCTCAGCTACTATAGGGTGGGCTTCTGCCTCTCGTCCTGGTGGTAGCAGCTGTTGTGACGCTCTGCCACCTGCATAGTCCTCCAAAGCATAAAGTCTCTCACTTAAGTGACAGGTAACAGAAAGTAGATACCAGATTTTGAGCTCCCTGTCCTGCCTTGAGTCTCCTAGAGTCCCAGCAGGGCCTGGAGCCTGCCCAGGACATACTTCTCTGTGGTAGGATGGACTGATACCTCTTTATGTTTGCTATCCATGTGGAGCTCAAGTTACTCTGAGGTGCAAAACATTTTTAGTAGTTTTCAGTCACCACTGTATAGCAGCCAGCCCTTTTCTTGGACCCACATCTTGCCTCATGGGCTTGATCTTGCTATCCTAGAGGCTCTACCACCCTAACCCTTTTCCAATGCCAAGCCCATGTTGTGTGGTACTAACCTGTGCTGATGACCAAAGCAGGTGTCCTTGGAATCTAACTCTTCTATGAATTACAGTATACACCTTGTTGGGATTGCCAGGTTGTCCTCAGAAGAAGGTCCTGTTCTGGCCAATGTTTCTGAACTTGAGATGCCTACTGATCCCAAGTGGGAGCTATCCAAGACTTGGTCAATGGTGGTGAGGGACGATATGTACTTGGTGGGGTTTAGTATGTACCTGATGGGGATTCTGGGTTTGGGGTCTAGGTGGCTACCAGGCAGGGGCTTTTTGGAGGTATTGCTGAAATACTCCAAGGTTAGGTTTGAGGTCATTTTTTGTCTTCATGGGCAAATGCCCCTAGGCTTCTGAGATACAGTGGTATATGATCGATTAAGCCTTGCAATGCTGGGCACATACTCACCACCTGTTTCCGAGGTCAGGCTGACACTTGGTATGTGTCTTGGAGAAGGCTTCTTCAGAGATCTCATCACAGCAGAAGCTACTGACATCAACAAGGACTGTACTGCCCATCCGGTCACTGTGGCTGTGAAGATGCTGAAAGGTGAGGAGGGAGGGATGTAGAGTGGACATTTGAGGGGTATAGGGCCCTCAGCTGACACCCCTGTTCCCTGCACAGATAATGCCACCAACAAGGACCTGTCAGACCTGGTATCTGAGATGGAGATAATGAAAATGATTGGCAAGCACAAGAACATCATTAACCTGCTGGTGGCCAGCACCCAGGGTGGTAGGTCAGGTGGTAGGTGGGCACGCCGATAGATGGGACTCCAGAGTCTCACAACATCTCTTAAAGTGCCTGTGTTTCCAGGGCCCCTGTATGTACTGGTGGATTATGCAACCAAGGGCAATCTAAGAGAGTTCCTTCAGGCACGGCAGCCTCCAGTCATGGATTACTCCTTTGATGCCTGCAGGCTGCCAGAAGAACAGCTTACCTGCAAGGATCTAGTGTACTGTACCTAGCAGGTGGCATGGGGTATGGAATACTTGGCTTCCTGGAAGGTGGGCAGAGACTGGGCCCAGGCCAGGTGGGGCCTCTCTGAATGGAAGGATGGATGACAAGCTT
This sequence comes from Tokudaia tokunoshimensis, assembly GCA_036184795.1. Taxonomy (NCBI): domain Eukaryota; kingdom Metazoa; phylum Chordata; class Mammalia; order Rodentia; family Muridae; genus Tokudaia; species Tokudaia tokunoshimensis. Next base: position 862,843 of record BTHU01000016.1, read on the forward strand.
GTCTGAGCTGTGGAGTGCTCAGCTTAGCCAAGGTTCCTTGTCTCCTCAGTGTATTCACAGAGACTTGGCTGCCAGATGCGTCCTGGTGACCATGGACAATGTGATGAAAATTAGTGTGGCCCCTCCCGAGATGTGCACAACCTGGATTACTACAAGAAGATCACAAATGTGACCCTTGGTCCTGCATGTTTGGTGTTCATGTCCCCACCAGGAAGCCCCACCAAAGAGCCAACACTTCCTCTTCTGCTCAGGGCTGACTACCTGTGAAGGGGACGGCAGCAGAGGAACCTTTTGACTGATTCTACACCTACCAGTGTAATGTGTATATGTCCCCATGTGGGACTGGAGTAGGGAGATCTGAAGTGCACATGAGTTTCACTTTGGCAGCTTTTCAGGGCCCTGATGCTCTCATTGGGCCACCAGCACAGTGCTGGGTTCTCCTTATCCTGCTGCCCCACTTTGCCCATCAGTGGTGTGTCCTGGGGCAGGGCTCCTGCAGTACCAGGTCAGGGTTAATAGGCCTTCTGTCCTTACTCCCATGCATCTGATCCTTTGGTGTCCTTCTCTGTGAATTCTTTACTTTGGGGTACTCACTGTATCCTGGCATCCTAGTGGAAAAACTTTCAAGCTATTGAAAGAGGGCCATCGCATGGACAAGCCAGCCAACTGCATACCTGACCTGTTAGCCTTGATCATTCCTCTACCCAGTCCCTAGGGTGGTATGATTCCTACCTGGGCCCTTGGTATGTGTAGGGGACTGGCAGCCTGGGGTGAGGTGGGGATGAGCAGCAGGCCAGGGACCCATAGCTGTTCTTGCCACTGGTGCATTATCATGCGGGTATGTTGGCATGCAGTGCCTTCACATAGGCCCATCTTCAAACAGTTGGTAGAGGATTTAGACTGCTTCCTCACTGTGATATCAACTGATATAAGGGTCCCTCAGTCTTGCCCCCTCTGTGACTGCCTTGGTTACTGTGGGTCTTGCTCCTTGGAGCTCCAGTGGAGGGACTGGCCTTTAGGAGACATAGGCTGAATACAGATGGTGTGGGATAGAAAGGGTGTATGTTAAGGGTCAGCCCTGACAACTGTGTCCAACAAACAGGAGTACTTGGATCTTTCCGTGCTGTTTGAGCAGTTCTCTCCAGGTGGCCAGGATACCGCTAGATCCAGCTCGTCCAGGAATGACACTGCTTTCACCTATGACCTTCTGCTCCTTGGCCCACCCAGTAATGGGAGACCTTAGACATGAAGGGCCTACAGTCCCACAGGCCGAGCCCTAGCCAGTGTTTACATGGACCCGAGCCCCGCCTGCTACTGCTGGTGTGCAGTGAACCCTAGCCAGCCCAGTGCAATGGTCCAACAATAGACAAGACTTCCTTCATGTTTATCCTTGGCTTCTGGGTGCAGAAGACCCTTTGGAACATGCAACAAATATAGTGATCTCCTGACTGGCCATGGCCAGGAGCACCAACCGAGAATGTAAGAGGCCCACCCTCTGCAGCCCTGGGGTTCTGGCTCTCTTATTTCCCACAGCTACCTTACAGGGACCATTTTTGAGAGGGCTAGACTCCATGTCCAGAGTGGGCCTTGGCCTTTTTGGGCACAAAGCTGAACTTGCAGTCAGGCTCTGCTCTGTGTGGCAAGCCTCTCTCCTACATGGCACTTTATGCCTGGGGTTGTCATAGCTCAACCTCTTCAGGTTGCCTGCTTCCCATCCTGCCCCTAAGAGACAAATTATGGGTACCAGAAAGGGGGCGGGCCATAGTGTCTTTTAGAAAGGTTTATTCCAGAGGAAAATGAATGTACTTTTATATAAATAAATGCTATCCATGATACACAAATATGTATATTACATATATATATATGTATGATATACATTATATATTATATGTATAATATATACATGCATGCATACATACAAACATATATACATATAAACATACATACATACATACAGAATATCTATGAATAAAGGCAAAACTGAGGCACTAGAGACCAAGAAACTCCATGGAGCTCACTAGTAAACTGGCAAGAGGTGGCTGAGAAGCAAGGGGCTTTTCTGGCACAGCCGTGTTGTTTGTACCTGGAACTGTATATATGTAAAGCTATTCATCAACTCCCAGAGCTCCGTTCCCCAACCCCAGGTTTATAGCATTTAGTCACCAGGGTATTGCAGATATTTTATCCTTTAACATATTAACAGCGGAAGAGGCTTATGCCGGATTCAGAGAGCTGCTGAGAATGAGTGTCTGGCTCCACCAGACTGGATCTGGCCCCTTGGTGTGTGAGCAGCTCTACTAGTTATAGCTGGCTCCAGAGAGCATTTTCTGTTGCCTTTGGCCCTCTTTTGTGGGGGATTAGATTTATATAAGAACTTTCTTTAGGAGATGTTTAAAAATTTCAAGGTGGAATTGTATTTTTCATAGAGATTATTCTAATTGCTAGGTATTCTAGGCAGGAGCCTCTGCCCAGGGAGGCACTGGCCCTACAAGAAGGTTCAGATGTTAATAGATATCTGTTACAAGTATCTATAATTCATTGAGTTTTTAGAAGTTGTTTTGCTCGAGGCTTAACACTTCTTATGCAGTGCCTCCTGACTTTTATAGCATATAGTGCTTCCTTTTAAAGACTAGGAGACAGTGGTGAATACAATTTTGTTACTTTTTGTACTGTTACTCGGCCCTAGGCTTGGATGGCTGTCCCTTGCCTGTCTGCCAGCAGGGTCATGACAGTGGCTCAGGGTGACTTTCTTGGGGTATAGCAAATGTTCTGTCAGCCCACATTGGCAGATGTGGTTTTGTTAACTCAGTCAACTTACTTTCCAAAAAATAAAGAGATACTTCTGATTTTCATGAGTGTCTCAATTTCTGTTTTGAGATTTGTACAACTGTGTCCTTCTTGCCTGTGGTGACAGATTCTGAGGTATGTTCCCAGGGGAGAAGGGCTAGCAATACTTGGGGATTCAGAGCCTCTCACTGGTCTCTAGAAGAAAGTACTGGTCCCAGGCTCTAAGGGGATTGTCTTTGTGTGGGAAAAAAAAAGAAAAAGGGCGTGGGGCCTGGTGTGCACGGACACAGGGGCACACGCCAGGCTGGGTCAGCAGCACGCGGGCCTTGCTCTAGGGCCAAGGCAGTGTACATATGCAAAGGGCACAAGCAGATACGGTTCCCCGGGCGGGGGGGGGGTTGGGGAAACAGGCAAGATGCACGTGTGCCTCGGCCTAATGGGGAGCGGGCATACCACCAGCCGGTCCCGCGAATGGTGCGCAGGGGCACAGAGAGATCCCAGATCTCTCTACGTGTTACCTGTGCTGAGACTGTCTGCTTAGCTGAATTCCAGAGTCTCAGATGCCACGTACCAGCTAGCTCCGTGTGGCGAGTTTAATAAGAGGCGGCCCATAGCTTTGATGTTTTATTATTAAGAAACTAGAAAGAGAAAAGAGATAGAAAGATAAAGAAAGAAGAGAAAATAGATAAGAAAAGCCATGACCACGTGGAAAGTGGAGAAGACAGAGAGATAGACAAAGAAGAGGGCCGGGAGAGGGCAAGCAGGGGAGAGAGAGAGAGCACTCTCTGAGGGGTGTTATTTATAGTGAGTTGGGTGGTCAGGCAACCAGGAGGCGGGGACAGTGTGGCTGCAGGCAGGTGACTGCCTAGGCGGAGTCAGGCTAGAACCTGGGGCGTGGCCACATGTCTCATTAAGGTCCCACATCTCCCCCTTTTTGTTTTTTTTAAAAGGGAGAGGGGTCACTGACCTGTGTAAGGGGGCTGTAACTGTGGCAGGAGCTAGGTTCTAGGGGGCGGAGACTGAACTCCTACCATCCCTTGCAGGTGGAAGCTCCGCCCACAAGGTTGTAGGTAGAAGCCACCCCCTACTGGGTCCCGGGGTTCAAAGTCCATTGCTCCACCTGAGAACCAGGCTGCTTGTTCACAGATTAGGACAATTTTGGGTGGAGTGGAGGTATCAGAAGAAAGTTAGAGTTGTAAAGAAGGTTGAGGCGAGAGAAGACAAGGTATGATTGAATCGATAGGTAGTACAATTTGAGGGTAAACAGCAAGTAGTTTTAAACAGCAATCAATTAATAATCTAGATAGACATTGTTTTTCTATCACGTAATTTCTCCCAAGTTCAACAGTCATTTGGCTGTGGCAAGAGAGTTCGTCTAGAGCCGGAAGGTCTCAAGCCTGTAGCGTGTCTGCAGATTTCAGCGCGTGTCTTAGGGTGTCTTCAGTCAGATGGGGTGAAGGTAGCCCTGTTGTTGTATGTGGGTCTCAGGAGGTGGCACTCTCTGTTGGATGTATGGCAGCAGGCAAGGTATAGAGGTAAATCTGTAGCAAAACAACAGAGGAGCAGAATCCCAGCCGGGATCTGCTTTGGGTGGCTAAGGAAAAAGGTATTATAAAGGAAGTTTAGTTGTTATTTAGTACAGTTAATTGGATCTGTGGAAGTATAAAAGAAATTTTAGAAAAGTTGAAAAATTTTAGGCGTGTATAGGGAAATAAATGAGTCTTTAGTAAAGAAATACGTATTTAGACAAAGGAGCTAGAAAATCTTAGGTTGAGAAGCATTGTTTAGTTGTTCTGGAGCTGAGTCTCAGGTGGGGGGAGGGGCCTGGCTTGCCAGGAGGCATCAGGCTCAGAGAGATGGTTTCCCCATTTGTTTTTCTTGGAAAGGAGATGAAAAGTTAACCTTTTTTAAAAAAAGCTTTAGTGAAGGTAGTAGCAGTTTAGAGAGGCAAAAGGAACCCAGGGGAGGGAGTTGGCCAGAGCACTCGGGTTTGGAACAAAAGGTTAGGTGGGGTTCCCGTGTCCCGCCAGGGTTCGTCGAGACTTTGGTCGGGCAGACAAGGGAGACTGCATTGTCACTCACGGACTGCTGTGAGAGCGGAAGGGACGTTGGGGGGTCTGATGGATTCCGCCTCAGGGGTGAAGAGAGTGTGCAGTTTGGTTGGTTCTTAGCTCTTGCTGAGAGCTGAGTATGAGGGGAGGGGGGAAGGTGGTCTTATGGGATGAGTGTCCGGCCATGAGAGGCTCTGAGACCCCATCTGAGGGTAAAAAGAGCCACCGACCCGATTTGGGCTGGACAGAAAGGGAGGGCTGTGGAGATTAAGCATGCACACTCTGGTTCTGTCCCTGTGTGGGCGGGTTCGTGTCCCTCGTGTTCGCCATCTGTGGGAAAAAAAAGAAAAGGGGGCATGGGGCCTGGCGCAGGCAGGCACAGGGGCACACGCCAGGCCGGGCAGGTAAGATGCATGCGTGCTTCGGCCTAACCGGTAGCAGGCGGTCACACCGGCCAGTCCCACACTTGGCGCAAGGGGGCGCAGAGAGATCCTGGAACTCTCTGCATGTTACCTGTGCTCAGACTGTCTGCTTAGCTGAATCCCAGAGTCTCAGACGGCATGTACCAGCTAGCTCCATGTGGCGAGTTTAATAAGAGGCGGCCCATAGCTTTGATGTTTTATTATTAAGAAAATAGAAAGAAAAAAGAGATAGAAAGATAAAGAAGAGAAAATAGATAAGAAAAGCCATGACCACGTAGAAAGGGGAGAAGACAGAGACATAGACAAAGAAGAGGGCCTGGAGAGAACAGGCAGAGAGAGAGAGAACACGCACTGAGGGGTGTTATTTATAGTGAGTTGGGTGGTCAGGCAACCAGGAGGCGGGGACAGTGTGGCTGCAGGCAGGTGACTGCCTAGGTGGAGTCAGGCTAGAACCTGGGGCGTGGCCACACCTCATTAAGGTCCCACATCTTTGCTTTTCCTACACAGGGTAAGGAGAGCTGGGCTGCAGAGTGCCTGACTGTGGTCCAAAGTGGCAGGCTGGTCAGGTTTACCAGAGTCTAGAGTTGCCAAGGACAGGATACAAGGAAGTTGCCTCCATAGGAGGGGACCATGGATATATTTATGGAGAAAGTGTTCTGGGTGTCTTCAGTCCCCTGGCTGTCCTGACAGGGGAGGGACCTCATCAGGACAGTGGGTGCTTAATCATATTAAAGTCCTATGAGGAAAAGGCAGGTACCCAAACCCCTGCTTTAAGCAATCTACAATGGCCACACACAGTGCAGGCGATTTCTGAGTTTAAAGCATAGATGGTCTACATAATGAGTTCTAGGACAATGCAAAGAGAACTTAGTGTTCCTTTCCTACATCCATTTTGTCTGTCGTACTTTCTAACCTTGGAAAAAGACCTTTGAACGGAATGAATGTCCACCCTGGTTGCACCCCTTGCTAGGATCAGGCCCACATTCTAGGTGAGGGAATTTTTTTTTAAAAGTCAAGATGACTAGAATCTTGGTTCTAGACTGAAATAGGAACTTGAGGATCTTCAGAGAGGCACTGGGTTTCAGAGGAAACTATAGGCTGTAACCACAGCCTATAGTTCTCTTGGTTACTCATAACAACTTCTTAAGGGGCACCAGGTAGTTTCAGGGAATCAAGCCACAGAGATACATGATAATGACTAGGCAGAAGGCAGCTAACCTGTCTCTCTAAAGACTGAGGAACAGCAATTGTGTATATGCAAGCATGTGTATGCAACTCTGTGTAGGGTTGTGGCACCAGAAGGATGCATTCTTATCCCACAAACAAGCTCGACTGTACAAGAGAGCTGTGTCATCCTGTAGAGCCCTCTACTACTGTGCTGAGCATAGCTTTGTATGGTAATCTGGATGCCCTTTTCAAGTCCAGGGCTATTGTAGATCTAGGGAAAGCTAGCAGCAAGGGGTTGATCTACAAGGACAAGGGTGGTCCTGAGAGAGGTAGGGGCCGTATGTCAGGCCGCTGCACCAGCAGGGTTTTCAGAGTGACCACTGCCCAGTGTGGATCTATATCATCAGACACTTTATTTGCACTCAAATCTCCCATGACCTACCTTAGTCAGGTTCCTTCTGCTGTGTCTAGTCTCCTCTGGAGGAATCTATTCCACTGCCTTGCCTTTTGAACGTGGGTAATAATAACGATGGATGGTTTCCTGACTTGCTTTGGCTACTACCAGGAACAGACTTGGTCCCAGGACACTCCTGCTTACTACCACTGGCCTGTGGCTAGCTATCATCCTGGGTTGGGTTAGGTGGTAGAGTTCAGAGGACCAGCAGCAGGAATTATCTTCTGAGTGGGAGAGATGACTCATGGATTTATTTAGAGTACGTGCTGCTCTTTCAGAGGACCTGTTTTTATTCCAAACACCCACATGATGGTCTCAACCAAGTTTTAGGGGATATAAACTGGACTGTGGGCACCGGATGTACACATGGTATAATACATGCTTGCAGGCAAAATAGACAAAAATTAAAAAAAAGAAAAGAATTCCCAAGAAGGGAAGAAACCAGTTGTCTGTTAAATGCTGTTTTTCTAGTGACTCAGACATGAACAAACCCCTACTTCCTGGCACACAAGGCTTTCCTCAAGAGTGACTTGGGGACTGAACTTGAATTTACTGTGTAAGTCCACCTCATCTGAATGTTTACTTTGTTCTCAATATAGCCAGTGGGCATGTTGTGCCCTTTAAATAGCTGTTCTTCCTAACCAACAAGTAGTTCTTACCCTTGCCCTGAGACGTGTACTTCTTGAGCTTGGTGTATTAGTCAGGGTTCTTTAGAGTCACAGAACATATGGGTAATCTCTACATAGTTAGGGAATTTGTTGATGACTTACAGCTTGTAGTCCAACTCCCCAACAATGGTCATCAGTAGTTGTGGATGAAAGTCCAAGGATCTAGCAGTTGCTCAGTCCCCCGACACAAGCAGGCCAGGAAGAGTGAGAGTAAATCTTCCTTCTTCTAATGTCCTTATATAGGTCTCTAGCAGAGGGTGTGGCCCAGATTAAAGGCATGTGCCACAACACCCTTAATCCCAGATGACTTTGAACTCGAAGATCTCCTTGTCTTAATCTTCTGGAATTCATAGCCACTATGCTTCAAGATCTCTATGCCAAGATCCAGGTCAGAAACATGTATCTCTCAACCTACAGATTAGGATCATAGGTGGGCCTTCTTATTCTTGATTAGTTCATTCCAGATATAGTCAAATTGACAACCAGGAATAACCACTACACCTAGGAACCAATGTGATCTCATTCAAGCATTCTAGAAGACACCAAGAACAGCTACATGAGGACACACACCACATTTTGGTGTCCTGATCTCTGGGCAGAATTCACTGATGAGCTCAGAAAGTGAATAATGTAACTTTATCCTAAGACCCAGACCCTTGTCCTAGCTAAGGTCCCAAAGCAAGCTCCAAGATGGGGCTTGCGGATCTGTCCCCACCAGGCCCACTGTCTTCCACACATCCCCATGTCTGGATCCTGTCTCTGGACAGAGCAGTAGACTTTGTGTGGGCACAGATCACATTTCCCTGGGATTCCTCAGCCAAGGTCCTAGCTCATGCCCACCCTGTGCAGTTCATGAGAAGAAAAGGTTGGGCTGTGAGGTGAATAGTCTGTGGTTGCTGAGAGTTGGCAGACTGGGAGAGCTTGGTTAAGTGTGAGAAATCCCACCCTGGACACTCCGTTATACAGTAGACAAGTCATTGGTGCGACTTTATTCAGGCAATTCCTTACATTAATGTGTTTAGAAAACATCATGATGCAACCTGCTAGCCCCATAGGGCCCTGAGATAGCTTAGAGTCTAAGAAATCATTTCTTGTCAGCTTCTACAAAACAGGACTCTATCACAGGATGAGGGTATATGGGCTTCCTCAGATAGGTCCCACAAGTCATGAGTCTTGAGCCAAGGCTTGAGCCCCCAAATGTGAGCCGGCAATCACCTCGGGGCTGAAGGGAGGGTCAAGATCCACTAAAATCTGAGCACACCTGGTGGCCATAGCACAATCATTGGAGCTTAAGGAGGCCTGATTTTCTACTCAATCTCTTGAATAGATTGCTCAGGGTTCAGAAGTATCACTTTGTGATGTTATAAGAACATGGATGATGTCTACACATGGTTTAGCTGGAGGTTCGATGTGATGGTTGTATATGCTTGTCCCAGGGAGTATCACTAATAGAAGGTGTGACCTTGTTGGAGGAAGTATGTCACTGTGGGGTTGGGCTTAGCGTTCTTCCTCCTAGATGCCTCAGGATGCCCAGTCTGTTCCTGGCTTCCTTTGGATAACGATATAGAACCCTCACATATGACATGTAAGTTTCTTATGAGCTGTTAAGGATTCTAAAAGCAAGACTCTTCCATCTCACCACCTTGCCTGAATCTGAGAGGTATTTTGCCAAGATAGAGTAGAACCTACCTTGTAAGGAACAGATTACAGAGCAATGAGTCTGGGATCACTTTCTTCCCATTTCAGGTAGCAGCCTTGCCTAAGGCCACAGTGTCAATTACATGAGAGTCAAAAATTCCAATCACATACCTGAACCAATATAAACTACTTGTAAGGAAAAGAACCATATACATATTAATATCCCTAATACCATATACATAATATACAATAATACTATATGAACATCATTATCCTGACTGACAGAGCTAATCCTATTGCATACCCATTATCTAGCTCTGAGACTGATCTGAGCCTATGATGTTTTTTTCCTAATTCCCTAACTTTCTCCGAAGGACAGGGCTCACTCATTCTAACTAGGGCACAATGTAGTCCTTGCAAACTGCCTGTGATTCTTCTGGTTTTTATATCCCTCGGTCTTGATTCTTGGACTCCTACTGTTTGCTTTTTCTAAGCCCATCACAATGTCAAGAGAGTTACCCCTCACACTTGGGTTTTTTAGAATTCCACTTACTCCCAAGAACTCAGAAAGATAAAATGCCTATCTACTGTGAAACCTTGGCAAGGCTCAGTGTAGAAAGGACATCTTAGGGGTGCTCCCTTAAAGGAAGCTGGGACAAATGGAACAAAAAGTTCTTGCTTACCTCAGATGGTACAAGAACTGGTAAGATGTCCACATCCTTCCTTTTCTGCTTTAGTTGATCAGTGGCCGAACTAAAACGGGCAAGCCAAACTCAAGAAGATGCTACATAAAAAGTTAATGAGGTGGTAGCCCTCAGACAAACAGAACCACCAGATCTACAGCCCATGACCTATGCATACCTCTGCCCCTTGATGGTCTATGTTGACCTCTTCACAACAGTAGCCAATTTCCATAACTGGATGGGCCCAGTGTATTACTCTGCAGGGACCACTTGGAGACTGGTGTCTCTGTTATAGAAACCTTTAATTGTTTTCTCATTCCAGCATCTATCTCAGGATCTGGCTTCTGAAGTAAAGGCCTTTTCCTTAGTGGTAAAGTCTTTTCCTAGTCTCCAAGCCCTTATCATGCTTGTGTGGTCCCCACTTTGCTGCCTTGGAGAATAGAAGGATCTTTCCTTGGTCCCAGAGTGTGTACCCATTTTGTGCTTCTGATTATCCTAAACATCCCTAGCCAGTACTAACAGTCCTCCAAGAATTCTTTCAGGTCTAGATTTTCTCATGTGTCTCCACATGCTCTATTGGCTTTTATCATGTTGATTGTTCTCCAGCTATGATGGGGACAGATGACATCAGCTAGCCTGCACCACCATGGACTCTGGTAGACATGGGAGACCATACACTTTGAGAGCAAATGAAACTTTTGCTGGAACATTTAAAAAAGAGAAATTCTGTATTTGGAAGTCTTAATGGCAATGAACCTAGTTGATGGCATCCTAATGAGATGGTTGAGGGGATGAGTTGAGGCTCTTATTGAAACCCTAGGTAGAGGTGTGCCTAGAGTTAGAGCATCCTGGAACTCTTCCAGAAAGTTTACCTTCTTCCTGGAGCCACTTTGCAGCTCTTTTGCTGTTCGTAAGTACAGAGTATGTGCATGTGTGTTTGGGTGCATGCAGAAGATAGATGAGGGTGTCTGGTGTCCTAATCCATCATTCTTTACTATGTGCATTTGTGACAGTGTCTCTCACTGAATTTGTAGCCAGGCTGGAAGTCAGGAAACCAAAGTGACCTTCCTGTCTTTGACCAATATAATAGTGTGGTTAGGCACGCATGATCATGCCCCAGTTTTTTGTTTTTTTTTTTTGGTTTTTTTTTTGTGCAGCTTCTGGGAAGAGTTGAACTCCAATTAACTGTCATGAAATGTCTCATGCCCCAAATCCTGTATATTAAAGTCAGAATGTTGTGACACTCCTGGGTGATAGCCCCAGTTCATTTTCATTTTGAGACAGGATCATGATAAATTGTTCACACTGACCTTGAACTCATCTGCAGCTCAGGCTGGTGACTTGACTTGACCTCTTGATTGTCTTAGATTATAGGTCTAACTCATCAGATGTGGTAAAACAGATTAATGTTTCATAGACCAGAGCTCTGATATCAGCCTCACTGGCTTAAAACCAAGATGTTAACATTTTTGGATATAAGAAGAACTCATTCTTTGCCTTTTTAACTTCTACAGACTACTAAAGATTCTTGGCCAATGTGTCATTGGGACATCCATCCTGCTTCTTTTCTTCACTGTGTCACAGCATGTTTCAGTGACAGAAGCAGCCTCCATAAACTCCACCTGTCAGGATTGACCTCTTCATCACCTTTATACTATCATATGTGTATTCACTTGTCACATCCCATCTTTTCTGTAGGCTCACATGCTCAGTCAGCTTTTGGGTCCTTCGTCAGTTAGGACTTCATTGACAGCACCTTCAAAGAACTGGAAGACTGGTTTTGTGTCAGGGATGCCAAAAGGATAAAGCAGAAGAATCATTGAATCTGTAAGCTTCCACTGATGCCCATGGAAGGTTTTTGTTTGAGTGAATAGGGCTGGATACCAAACACTTCAAGTTTCCATTAATTTTAACCTGATAACATGGAAGAGACAGATATTTTTGGTTTTGAATGGGAACATCCTCAGTCATACCAGCACTCCAAATTCCCTCACAAAGCCTTCACAGAGATGTTTGACACCTCACCCTTCCTGGACACTCATCATTGTCTTTAAACACTGACATCATATTTTCCAACAAAGCCACAGCTGCTCTGCAATCTTTTGGATGCTGTGACTCTACCCACACCTGAACCTTCTCAGGCAGAGCATTTAGGAGCTGCTCGAGCACCAGCAACTCTTGGATCTGCTTCCTTGAACGTGTATTGGGCTGCAGTCACTGGTGACACACCTTACAAAGCTGGGACACAGCCTTCTGGGGTCCAGCTGACTCTTCATACTGAAAATGTCAGAACTTCTGGCACAATGCTTCAGTGTCAGTGAAACACTTGCTTAGTTTTTAAGCTGGCTTGAGGTTACCTGGGTTGAAGTCATCCCAATTTTCTGGATAGAGGGGTTGAATCAGGGTATTTCAGGGATGAGCCAATCCTTGTTCAATGTAAGGACCCCAAGAAACTTTATCTTCATCAGGAGACTTTCAGCAGGAAAGGAATTTATTCTTATACAGTAAAGGTCCAGAATATTCTGAAAGTCAAAATCAGAGCAAAAGCTAGGCAATGTTGCACATTCCTATAGCAACTGTTCTTGTGAGGCAGGGACAAGAGGGGTTCACTCTTAAATATCTAGCCAGATCTACATAATGAGTTATAGGTCAATTAGTCACAAAGGCAGACTCATCTAAAAAACATACATAAAACCAGGCTGAATATGTACCTCAGTTTGTAGAGAATTACATAGTATATCCCCAGAAATTCATTAAATCCAGTTACTGTGATACATGCCTGTAACCCCAGCACATAGAAGATAGAGGCAAAAGGACAGATGCTTAAGGTCAATCCTTGCTCCATAGTAAGGTTAAGTCCAGCTTTAGTTATGTGAGACCCGGTTTCATTCACATGTTTTAAGAAACACATATATAGTTTTATTAAGTACACAAGGAACAGGTTCATTCTTATATTAGAAAGTACTATCATCAAGTTACATGCATTGCAGAGTACTTGTAAGGATTTCCTCCTTTTCTATTTTTTATTAGGTGCATTCTTTATTTACATTTGAAACGATTTCCCCTTTCCTGGATCCCCCCTCCCCAAAAGTCCTATAATTCCTCTTCCCTCCCCCTGTTCCCCAATCAAATCCCTTTCTGCTTCCCTGTCCTGGTATTCCCCTACACTGCTTCACTGAGCATTTCCAGGACTAGGGACCACTCCTATCTTCTTCTTGAGCATCATTTAATATGTGAATTGGTTCTTGGGTATTCCAAGCATGTGGGCTAATACCGCTTATCAATGCGTGCATATCATGTGTGTTCTTTTGTGATTGGATCACATCGCTCAGGATGACATTCTCCAGTTCCACCCACTTGCCTAAGAATTTCATGAATTCCTTGTTTTTAATAGCTGAGTAGTATTCCATACAACATTTTCTGTAAGGTATATTTCCAGCTTCTGGCTGTTATAAATAGGGGTGCTATGAATATAATGGAGAATATGCCCTCATTACATGTTGGAGAATCCTCTGGGTATATGCACAGGAGTGGTATAGTAGGGACCTCCAGTAGTATTATGCCCAATGTTCTGAGGAACCACCAGACTGATTTCCAGAGTGGTTGTACCAGCTTGCAATCCCACCAGCAGTGGAAGAGTGTATCTCCATTAGAGCTATGCTGTGGAATTACCAATCTGTATAGTCTCATAATCTTAAGATCTTGCACATTGAATAGTGATAAATATATATCCAGACCCTTGCAATATGCAAATAGTCCATGGTAAAGTTAGTGACACTCATTTTCTTGTAGTGACATTGCTAAGTTTACAGAGGTCAGTTTATGAGTGTCAAGAATGTTGTTATGGAATAACCTTAATGCATATACCACATCTACAAGGAACAAAAAGTCAAATGATGTGAATGCAATGTGGAAACTTTTCATTTAATCTTTTTCTTTTAATGTGTATAACAGTGTGAGTAGGGATAACACCATGTGAACATAGGCATATTGACAGGAGTAACATACATGTTTCTCTTCCAGAATAATGAGAAGATATGTAGTATTCTGCCTATTGCAGACTTTCTGAATATGATAGAAGTTTGTAATTAATTGGTTTTCTGACATTACTGGGAATATTCCCTACGACACACAGCAGACAAACAATATGGGTACTAGAAATATGGAAATTCTTCTGATTTTCCTGGTTCACAACACTAATGTGGTGTGATTCACACCACAGGAAAAATTATGAATCGAATCAGAGTTTTAAAGGTATGACTTGTTCCATTTTTCTTCAAATGCTTGAAATATTTCATATAGAAATCTCATATTGAAAAATTATGTTGTAAATGCCATCCATATAATAAATGTTCTTACCATCATAGGTATATTCAAAAAGGCAAATAAATGCATAGTGAGGGAGAACATCATGAAAATATGAAATGACAAAAGCTTCATAAAATCTGATTCTTCTTTATTATTAGACCAAATTTTAAAATTAATTCATATTGATAAAATGATTGATCGGGTAATGAATACAGTAAAGCTTTCACACGTGCCATTTATCATTGCAGTTATGAAAGAAGTCAGAGTTGGTAGAAACTCTATGAATGTATTCAATGTGGTAAAGCCTTTGCAAGTCCAGGTCATCTCCAATATAAAAGAACACATACTGGAGAGAATCATTATGAATGTATTCAATGTAGAAAAGGTTTTTCATGTCACAGTCATCTTCAAAGACATAACAGAATACTTACTGGAGAGAAACCTTAGGAATGTAATCAATGTGGTAAAGCCTTTGCAAGACCCAGTCATCTCCAATATCATAAAAGAACCCATACTGGAGAGAAACTTTATGAATGTAATCAATGTAGTAAAGTCTTTGCAAGATCCAGTCATCTCCAAAGACATAAAAGAACACATACAGGAGAATGAATGCATACCATATGAATGCAATGAATGTGGTAAAGCATTTTCACAACACAGTACTCTTAAAATACATAAAAGATCACACACTGGAGAGAAACTTTATGAATGCAATCAATTTTGTAAAGCCTTTTCATGTCAGAGTAATCTCCAATATCATAAAAGAACTCATACTGGAGAGAAACCTTATGAATGTAATCAGTGTGGTAAAGACTTTGCAAAACTCAGGAATCTCCAATATCATGAAAGAACCCAGAAGGGAGAGAAAACATACACAACTTTTATTCCAGCATTCAGGAGACAAAGTCATGCAGATCTCTGAGTTCAAGGTTAATCTAGTAAGCAAGTTCCAGGACAGCCAAGCTTAGGCTTGTGGGGTGGGGGGAATATTGAAAAATAGAAAGCTAGTGATAATGTAATAGAAGGAGATGTGTTCCAGCCCTAGCAAGAAGCAGAACTCAGCAGCTTTATCCATGTGTCTCTGGCTTTAGAGGCAAGAATAGAAGGAACAACTGAGACAATTGATGCTGGTTAGCTATAGTTAAAATATTATCAGTGATAAAGGAGAAACCAGCAACACTGAGGTAAAATCTTCTGGTAAGGGTTTTCTGAGAGGGTCAAGAAGCTCTGTTTTAGAGATAGCCAAGGTTGTACCTTGTGGTGCACCTGGATTTGGTCCTGTGTGAAAATCATCCATGTGGTATTGGTTTCGAAGGCATGAAGTTGTCATACCGAGCAGCTAAGAATTGGAATCATGAAGGGAGAGTGTGAGAAAAAAACAGTGAAACATTGTTGCAGCAGCAGAATTCAGTATATTGAAGATATCAGTAGTATGGAATGGGCAGAAAGAAGAGCAGCAGGAGTAGAGTGGAGTCAGCCAGAACCTAGAGAGCTATAGAGCTGGAGAAGTAACCCAATTTCTTTTGAGGAGCACAGAAGATCAAGTATGGATCCCAGATACTGGAAAAATAAGCTATAATATAGAACTTGCCTTGGAGACCACAAAAGTTCAAGGTGCCAGTGCTATGAGATACCTTCTCAGGAAAATTGCACTCAGTAAATAAAACCAGCCAAAGAGAAAGAATTGTGCTGCAGTGATCTTAGAAGAAATGATTTGGAGATCTGAAGAATGCTTTGACATCCAATATGGAGATGTAGGTTTTGGAGATTTTTCCAGCTGGATTTTAGTCTTCTTTGGTCTAGTATTTCCTGACAATGGCATTTAGGAATAGGGAAATATATCCTGTGAATCAGGAGGTATGTGATGGGCCATTTGTTGTTGTAAATATTGGGGATTACAATTACATGATTGGATGAAATATTGGGGATTACAATTACGTGATTGGATGAAGTTTGCACTTTTACCATTTTTGAGCCTGCGATAGATGTGGACTTTTGAAGTTGGAGCTCATGTGTTTTACCTTATGCTATGTTTTTTTCTTTTTCTTTTTTTAATTGAATATATTCTTCATTTACATTTCAAATGTTATACCCCTTCCCGGTTTCCCCCCTACCCAAAAACCCCCAACATTGTACTATGGTTAAGTGTGATACCCATAGACCCATGTGTTTGAACAATCATATGGGGGACAGGGAGTGGAATGTGATGGTGTGAATATGCTTTGCCTAGGAAGTAGCACTATCAGGAAGTGTGGGCTTGTTGGAGGAAGAACATCACTGTCATGTGGGCTTTGAAGTTCCATCCAGTGCTGGAGAGACCCTCCTGCTAGCTCCCTTGACAGTTCCTCCCTGGCTGCCTTTTGATCAAATGCAGACCCCTCAGCTCCTTCTTCAGCATCATGTCTGCCTGCAGAACTACCTCTGAAACTTTAAGCCAGACCCAATTAAATGTTGGCTTTTATAAAAGTCGATATGATGATGTTTTTGAATACTTGTCTGTCCTGTCTGTCTTTATCTGTGGAGGTTGTAGAAGCTCTTTTAGGAGCAGCCTTTTCAGAAACTTCTTGGTGGAGAGGATAGTGTGTATAGTCACACAAACTTTCTTTTTTTCTTTCTTTTTTGTTTTTCTAATAATTTATATAATCATTACCACCCTGATCACTGTCCCTACTCTAGGTTCCTTCCTTTACAGAGTCCCTCACCCCAGTATCCTCTGTTACTCCTTTGAGAGGCTGTGGGCCACCTGGGTATCCCCACATCATGGTGCATCAAGTCTCTGATGGGTTAAGTGCATTCACTCCCACTTATGCCAAATATGGCAGCCCAGTTAAGGAACAGATTCCAAAGATAGACAGCAGATTTGGAGACAAAACCTGCTCCAATCGTTGGAAGCCCTCATGAAGACTGAGCTGCACATCTGCTGCTTATGTGCAAGGGGCCTTAGTCCAGCTGGTGTATGCTTTTTTGTTGGTGGCTCAGTGTCTGAGTGTCTAGATGGGTCCACATTAGATCAGGGCTTTTTGTCTTCCTGTGGCATTCCTATCCTCTTCAGAGTCTTCAATCCTTTGTGTAACTCTTCCATAAGAGTCCACAAGGTCCTTTCAATGGTTGACTGTGGATCTCTGCATCTGGTTCAGTTAGCTGCTGGGTGGAGCCCCTCAATGGACAATCAAGTAAGGCTTAATTATGGGAGCATAACAGAGTATCCTTAAAAATGTCATGGATTGGTGCTAGCCTACAGGATGTGTCTCTATTTGGGTGAGATATCATTGTCCATTCCCTCAGTAACTCCTTCAACTTTGCATTTCTTTTAGACAGGGCAAATTTTGTTCTTTGTTTCTACTGTGTTGTGCTTGAAACTGATCCTTCCACATTCACCTCATGTTCCCACACATTCACCATTTGAACTATGTCCCTAAGTCACATAAGATACTGTAGACACATTTTCTATACAAAGCTAAGACATTTTTGCAAGTCTGGTGGTTTTATATTTATAACTTTATTCATTTGTTTTCAATTTTCAAGAACAATTTCTCTATGAAGCCATTCCTGTTCTGATAGTAAGAATAGAAACCACATAATTTGCCTGATATGTTTGTACAACAGGCATATGCCTTTGTGCAGCTCTTTATCCACATGTTTAATTTTGAAATACAGCCAAACATATAGGTTATATTGTATTTCTCATGATGGCATATGCTCATGACATCAATACTACCTGAGGTTCAGAGTCCTTGGATTCCAGGTGTATGGCATTCTACCTAACTATTCTTTTTGTTCTGAAATTTTTGAATAAGTAAGAGCATTTTGCCTGTGTGCATTATTATGAATATCATGTTTGCCTCATCTTTACTGTTGTCAGAAGATGGTTCCAGATCTCCTGAACTGGATGTAATGGGTAGTTGTTGATCCCCATGTAAATGCTGAAAATTGACCACCAATATATGGAAGACCTGCAAGAGCTTTTCACCATAAGTTGTCTCTCTCTCCAGCCCTATTTTGTTCACTTATGATCAACATTCATTTTACTAGTATTTTTATCTGTCCATTTATAACTGTTTAAACATGCATTTACTTTTGGTGCAATTTTATCAAGGTTTCAGTTTAAACTGGTGAAAATCGTGTTTCTGCAAGATGAATATAGAATTGCAAAAGGTATAATACTTTCTAGAAATTTCAGTAAAAAACTGAGATGGTTCTATCATTTTTGACTCCTTGGTTGATTCTTGCAGGGGATGGAGGTCTTTATGTGTAACTTATGCTGTGGTGGAATACATTACGCCAACAACACTGGCATCCAACTCAAAAACATACACCTGCTTGTTCTTCTGGGATTAAAGACATGAGCAAACACACCTAGCTTGTCCATCATCTATGTAGTTAGTAATTGTTCATACAATTTCTCTCATGTGTGCTCAGTACTGCTAATCTGTTTCTCCTTATATCTCCCTCTCAATTGGCATTTCTCTTGCAAGGTGACATCCTATTCAAAGAATTAAGAAGGGACACAGGCATACCTTATAAATCACATTCCTTCTAAAGTAACATGGTGATTAGATTATAATTTCGGTATCAGGAAAGAAGTGTAGGAAACAACTGAATTATGTGATTATATTTTCAAGGAGGTAAGCATTTACTTTAGAGTGATGTCAGTATCATGCTTTGTGTTGTACACATGTGTGGGATACTTTAGGAAGTAGTGACTTATGATCGTGTGCATGTGAAATTCACTGAGGAAGAGTAGAATAAGCTGCATCCTTTCCAGAAGAATAAAAGGTGTGATGCTGGAGACCTACTGGAACCTCAATGCTACTGGCAAGTCTGTATATTTTCTTTAGCTTTTCCAAGTAAGGGAACAAATGTTTCTTGGTTATTGATGATACTCTGTTATTTCAATTGAGAACAAGGAAGATTGAGCTAAATAAATCAGGTTCAATTCTGTGAAAATTCACAATTACTTGAGTTTGCCTAATATTCAATAACATATCATTCATTTTCTGGTATTCTTTTTAGGCTACAATTGGGAAGACTATCATACTGAAGAGCAGTGTCAAAGTTCCAGATGACATGAAAAGTAGTTTTCATGTGCAAGCTGATATTTTAGTATGTTCTTGAAAATATAAAGAAAATCAACGGTATAAAATATAGTTAAGCATAGTTATGACTACAATATTCTCACAAAACCATGTACCTCAAATCAGTTTTCTGATTTATGTTTGCAAGGCATTCCTCTAAGAAAGAAGACAAGAAAACAATGCCTTAAGAGATATTTTTATTTAGAGCTATGCTGTGGAACTACCAATATATATAGCATCATAAATTTAAAATGTTGCACATAGAATAGTGATAAATATGCATCCAAAACCTTATAATAAGCAAATAGTCCATGGTAAAGTTGGTGATATTCATATTCCTGAATTGACCATGTTAAGTTTATTGAGAGGTCAGTTTATGAGAGTCTAGAATGTTGTTGTGGAGAAATTTTAATCCATATACCACATGTCTACAAATTACAAAAGGGCAAATGATGTGAATGCATTGTGGAAACCTCTCATTTCTTCTTCTTCTTTTAATGGGTATGTCACATGTCCAATGGATAAAATCATGTGAGCATAGGGTTATTGAGAGGAGCAACATACCTCTTTCCATTCCAAATCAATGAGAAGATAGGTAGTATTCTGCCTTTGGTATACTTTATGAATATGATCAAAGTTTGCAATTAATTGGTTTTCTGACTTTACTAGGAACATCCCCAAAGTCACACTGCAGAAAATCCCGGTGGGTGCTAGAAGTTTGGTAATTCTTTTGTTTGTCCTGGTTCTCATGGTAGTATAATGTGATTAACAGTACAGGAAAGCTAATGAATGCAATCAGTGTTTGGAAGCTATAAGTTTTTTCATTTTTCTACAGATATGTGAAATACATCATATAGAAACCATATATGGGAAAGGGATGTTATAAATTAGAGCCACATAATAAATGCTCTTAAAATCACAGATATTTTCAAAGATGCAAAACAGCCCACTGTGAGGGAGAACACATGGACATTTAAATAGAAGAAAGCTTAATGTCAGATTTTTCTTTATTATTAGACAAATGTGTACAAATAATTCATATTGATGAAACAATTGATCAAGGTAATGAATGAGGTAAAGTTTTCACATGTGCCAATTTTTGTTCTAGGCATGTAAGAAGACATAGTGGAGAGAGACCATATGGATATAATCAATGTGGCAAGACCAAATCATCTCCAATATCGTTAAAGAATACATTCTGGAGAGAAACCTTATGAAAATATTCAATGTGGTAAATCCTTTGCAAGACCCAATCATTTCCAAAGACATAAAAGCATACATAGTTGAGAGACACCTTATGAATGTAATCAATGTGGTAAAGCCTTTTCACACCATAATCATCTCCAACATTGTAAAATAACACATACTGGATAGAAACCCTATGAATGTAACCAATGTTGTAAAATCTATTCAGAAGAGAGAATTCTCAAATATCATAAAAGAACATATACTGGAGAGAAACGTTATGAATGTAATCTCTGTGGGAAAGCCTTTGCAAGACACTATCTTCTACAAAGACATAAGGGACACATACTTGAGGGAAACCTTATGAATGTAATCAATGTGGAAAAGCCTTTTCATGTCTCAATAGTTACTCTCCAATATCATAAAAATAAAACATACCAAAGAGAAACCTTATGAATGTAATCAATGTGGTAAAGCCTTTTCTCTGAGAAATAATCTCCAACGTCATAAAATAACACGTACTGGAGAGAAACCCTATGAATGTAATCAATGTGGTAAAGCCTTCGCAAGATCCAGTCATCTCCAATATCATAAAAGCTTGCATACTTGAGAGAAACCTAATAAATGTAATCAGTGTGGTAAAGGCTTTTCATGTCAGAGTACTCTCCAAAGATGTAAAAGAACCCATACTGGAGAGAAACCTTAAGAGTGAAATCAATGTGGTAAAGCCTTTTCATGTCACAGTAGTCTCCAATATCATAAAGAACACATACTGAAGAGAAATAGTATGAATGTAATCAATGTGGTAAAGCCTTTTCATATCACAGTGTCTGCAATATCATAAAAGCACACATATTGGAGAGAAACCTTATGAATGTAATAAATGTCAGAAAGCTTTTGCAATACACAGTCATCTCCAAAGCCATAAAAGAACACATACTGGAGGGAAACCTTAGGCATATTATCAATGTGGAAAGACTATTTAAAAGGGAGAAGTCTCCAAAGACATTAAAAAAACACATACTGGAGAGAAATCTTATGTAATCAGCATGGAAAAAGCCTTTTCACAATATGATTATCTCCAAAAACATAAAAGAATCAATTTTGGAAAGAAAGGTAATTAATGTAGTCCGTGTGGTAATGAAGCCTTTGCATGTCCCGCTAGTCTCCAAAACATAAAAGATCCTACACTGGAAAAAATATCAAGAATGTAATCAATGAGGTAAAGACATTTCAAAACTACATAGTCTCCATTATTTTAAAAGTACAAATATGGGAGAGAAATCTTATGAATGTAATCAGTGTTGTAAAGCGTTTCAAGTCACAATCATCTGCAAAGACATAAAAGATCATATACAAATGAAAAACCACTTGAATGTTATCAGTGTAATAACGAGTTTGCATGTCATAGTTCCTTACACATACACAAAATAAATCACACTGGGGAGACCCTTCATTGATGCAATCACTATGGTAATACCTTGGCAATTTACTGTCATCTTCTACTACATAAAAGATCACATTAAAGAGAGTAACTCTTTCAATGTAATCAGTGTATTCTCTACATACTGAAGAGAAACTGCATGAATGTATGAAGGAAGTAAAGCCTTTCCAGGTTACAGTCATCGCCAAATACACAAAAGGAAACATGCTGGAGAAAAACCTTATAAATGTAATCAATGAGATAAATCTTTGTATATCACAGTCAACTCCAAATTCATTAATGAAAACATAGTGGAGAGAAGCTTTGTGCTTGTAATGAATGTAGTAAAGTGTTTGCATGTCACTTTTCTCTAAAATACTTAAAGAAACACATATTTTAGAGAAATCTTTATGAATGTAATGAATATCATATGCATATCATTATAGTCTCCAAAGACAGAAAAGAACACAAAGTGGATTGAAATCTTGTGAATGTACTCATGTTGGAAAATGCTTTCTATGCCACAGAAGTCTGAATACACAAAAGAACTTATACTAGAGAGAAATCTCATCAATATAATCAATGTAGTAAAACCTTACATGTTCTATTCATATTTAAATGCATGAAAAAAATTCATAATAGAAATAAACTATGGTGATTTGAATATGCTAGGTGACAAGACATGGCACTATTAAGAGGTGTGGCCTTGTGGGAGTAGATGATACTGTTTTCAGGGAAGTGAATTACTAGGGTGGTTGACTTTTGAGCTCGTGCAAGTACAAAACAACCACTTCTACTTGGCAGAAAGACATTCTCTTCCTGACTGCCTTCTCACAAATATGCAGAACTCTCAACTATTTCTCCAGCATTATGCCTGCCTGCGTGCTGCCATAATTCCTGCTATGATGATAATGGACTAAACATTTGAAACAGTAATCAAGGTCCAATTAAATATTTGTCTTTAAAACAGTTTACTTGGTCACATTGTCTCATTTTTGCAATGGAAATTCTGTTTAAGATAGGAATTGGTAGACAAGATTTAAATATTGCTATGATAGACTTGACCATGTTTTTGCTTGGAGCATATGGAATTTTAAACTTTAGATTTGTACATGCAGTGAATGGAAGTTAATCAATCATCTTAAGAAGAATATGGAACACAAAGGTACTGGGGAATGATTTAGAACTATGTATTTTGTTTTTTTATAACATTTTTTAAAGAATTTGGTTGCTTTTTGTCCTTGTCTGAAGTGTGTCCATGAAGCTAAGGTAAAGATGTTTATATTAATTGCATTGACAAAACAAGTTGCAAAAATGCTCCATATAAACTTTGGCCTGTTTTTACACTCATGATGTCAGTTTTGATTAACCATAGTAAACTTAGAAAGTTTACTATAAAATGGAACGTTCAAAGAGTAAAGGCTCACCGTAAGTTGTATGAAGTTAAATCCTGTGATCAAAGACATAAAATGTTATCAAAGGAATGGTGATGTTAAGGACATATTCCATCAACATAAGCTTATGGATCTGCAGTTCTATGAAGGTGAAGTGTATTATGTTAGGCATTATTATTACATGGTTATTGTTTTCATGTGGACCTAAGGAGAGACATAGATGTGTCAAATTGACAATTGGTGGACTGTGATTGCTATTCTGGGTTTTCAATTGAAGGTATCAAAAGAAAAGTTTAGGTTAAGGCATGGTTGAACTTGATTTTCATCCCAGAGGATGAGAGCCAAACTGATTTCTTGTTCTAGTCATATTGGTTTAGGACAAATTTTAGGTAAAGGCAAGCTTAGAGGCAAAGTGTTACAAACCTTTTATCCCAGCGTTTTGGAGACAGAGCCTTGCTAATCTCTGTATTTAAGCTTAATCTACTGAGCATGGTATAGGACAGCAAAGATTAGGCAGTGAATTTGTTGAAAAATAGAAAGCTGGTGATAACATAATAGAGGAGTCTGTGTTCCAGCCCCCATCAACAGCAGAACTCAGCATCTTTGTCCATGTGGCAATGACTTTTGAGGCAAGAATACGATGCAAAAGTGAGACAATTTATACTTGTTAGCTGTAGTTAAAAATTAGAGGTGATGAAGAAGAAGCCAACATCACTGATGTGAAATCTTCTGGGAAGTGTTTTCTGAGAGGAAAAAAAAGCTGTGTTCCAGAGATTGCCAAGGATATACCTTGTCGTGCACCTGGACTTGGTCACTTTTGAGAATCAACCAGGTGGTACTGGTTTGTCTATGCCATAAGTCAGTGGCTGTTTCTTTCTTGTGGTGCTCTGACATGTCTGCCTTTTTCTTCACACTGCTAAGTGCTGGCCAGAATATCAGACCATTAATTATGGGGGTAATATATTCTTCTGATAGGAAATGGTACTAATGAATCAGAAACAGATTAAAGACTCTCTATATTTGTAGTTTTGAAATTTTAAATTTTGTACCATGGTCCATTCCTGCTATATCTATAGTCAATAATCCAAATATAAAATAAAGATAAAAGACATTACATTGATACTACATGAGTTCAGGTTGTTTGGTAAAGCATTTGCCTTACGTTTCTTCTAATTTTATAGCTGTGTAAACTTGGCAATCTTCTTAGCCTATCTTTACATTGACTTCTCCATTTTAGTATAAATATAATTGTATGTTAATACCTTCTAGAGATATAGAGCCGACAGAATGAGCATAATATTACAAAAAGTGATTTATTAGATTGATTTATATGATTTGGGTTATTAAATACAACAATGGCTTTCTGCATGGTAGACGCTGAGAATCTGGTGGTGGTACAGTCTAATGGACTGATGTCTTAGCAGTCCCATTCTGGTAATGTGGGTCTAGAAGATTCCTAGAGAGCTTCAGGACTTCAAGCTATTAGTTTAATGAAGATGGGGATTGATGTCAATGAAGAATGGCAGATACTGCAGCCACATCAACAATAGAATGGATTCATTCACTAGTAATAAATTAAGGCAAACAAGAGACAGTGATTTTGCCTAGGTCCTTTTGATTTTTCTTCTTTTTCTATGTGCTGCCCAGTCTGGGAGGATATTTCCCTGCAGTTAGCTTTTCTCAGAAATCCCTTCACAATTCCAACCACTGACATATTTTCTATGTGATTCCATATCAAATCAAGTTGATAATTGTCTTAGAGTTTTATTGCTGTGAAGGGACACCATACTACAACTCTTATTAAGAAAACATCTAATTTGGGACTGGCTTATAACTTCAGAGTTTTGTCCATTATAATAATAGAAGGAAGCATAATAGTATGCAGGTAGATATGGTACTGGTAAAGGAGCCAATAGTTCAACATCTTGATCCACAGTCAGCAGATGGAGACTGTTCCATACTGGGAATAGATTGAGCATATGCATGACCTCAAAGCCCAACTCCACAGTTATATACTCTCTCCAAACCAGCCACACTTCCTAATAGTGCCATTCCATTTGCCAAGCATTCAAGCACATGAGTCTATGGCAATCATATCTACTCAAACCACAACAATAGACAAGGTGAAACATCACAATCTGTAGCAATTGTATAATCAATTTAAAAAGGAAAAAAAAGGATTATAGAAATCAGAAAAAAACAAACTTACGTGAAGACAACAAGACAAGAGCAATTTTACATAATTGCAATGCCTACATACAGACAAAGAGAGGACAGGAGCCAAACCACAACAATGTTGGTACCGCCGGGCGGTGGTGGCGCACGCCTTTAATCCCAGCACTTGGGAGGCAGAGGCAGGAGGATTTCTGAGTTTGAGGCCAGCCTGGTCTACAAAGTGAGTTCCAGGACAGCCAGGGCTACCCAGAGAAACCCTGTCTCGAAAAACAAAAACAAAAACAAAAAAAAAAAAAAAAACAATGTTGGTACCTTCTGACTAAAGTAGGTGGCACCTACTTACCACTTAACAAGTGTTTCCAGGTGTTTTTTCCACTTTCACTGTGGTAGGCTGTTTTTCTCTTTTGTTTTGTTTTGTTTTCTTTTTGTTTTTGTTTTCCTAATTTATATTTTCTAAGTGTCCTAGACTGAGTATGTAGTACTATTGTGATGAGCAAATGAATGATAATGCCATTTTTGCATCTGCAATGGAAACATAAAGCTGAAGGTTACCTGCTAGGTTGAAGACAATAGTAACCAAGATTTTCGTGAAGCTGAAGATTCTGTGACATCAGATCTGTGGCTCAAGGTTCCTGCACCCTGAAGTATTCTGAGTACTTGTCTCTGGAATTCTGTTTGAGAGATACAGGGACCTTACTTCAGTTGAACTGCTTGAATCAAATCTAGGCTCCTATTCATAAATAAACACTATTCACAGTAACTAAGTTATGGAAACTAACCAATGTTTTCAACTACAGAGTGATGTTGTGAACATGTACACATATGAATTGTTTTAGCTGTGACAAAGAGGAAGTTATGTCATTTGCAGGACAATGGATGCAAGTTGAGATAATCATATTAAGAGAACTAAATTAGATTTAAAAGACAAATGGTATTTTTTCTCATTTTTGAGTTTTACACCTTATAGAAACATAAAAGTATACCTATACAGAAAACAGATAAGTAGAAACAGAACTGATTGGGGGAATAAATAGGAACTAAAGGGAGGGGAGAAGGTCACAGGGCAGGTAGTAGGATATGGGGGAAATATGCTCAAATTATTTTATATATATATATATATATATATATATATATCCATGAAGATTACCTTATGCAACCATACATTGGAATGCAAGGAAATAGTTTATTTGGCTCACAGCCTTGGAGCTTCAGGACCAATTGAGCTGGTCTCTTCTTGGCTCTGCAGAGAACTTTATAGCAGAAGGCCTTCATGGTTGTGGGAGTATACAGAGGAGGGAGAGCTTATACTACAAGGCTGAAAGTGAAAGAGATCAGGGGTCCAGTCCTGCTTTTTATACACACTGACTGTAGTTGTATAAGGACTACTATATTAATCCTCTAATGACCTAATTGCCTCCCACTAAGCTCAACCTCTTAATGGATCTACTGTGTCTTACACTGAAACAGTTAGGAACAAAGCTTCTAACACATAAATATATGGGGTGACAAGCTTGATCCAGATATTGTACTATAGAATGTAATAGTAGGAGGGATGAACAGAGTGGTGTGGGCAGGAAAACTCAGAGAAGAAAAGGCCATGGAAGAGAAGTGTAGGAAGCTGTCTCCATCTCTGACATTTAAATATGGGTGCCACATCTTTGAGTCATAACAAGAAAGAAGGCACTACACATCCTGAAAATTATGGAGATGAAGAAATTAATTTAATTGCTAAGGGGCTACATATTATTTTTATATTAACCAAATATAAATACATTACAAACTGAAATGAGAAGGAAATCTCCATGAATAATGAAAAGACAAAACATGAGCACACAAAAGAAAATTTCTTTCTTCCACAGGCCGCTTAATGGCACATCCTCAAACATGCAGGGATTCAATCACTTGACCAATTTTCCTTCATTTTTTTCTTTTTTAAATAGGAAATTGAATTTATAAAGCAAAGAACAGAAAACCCTCTGGGACCATGAACTAAAGACCAATTTTCTATGTTGTTATAGCTGTGAGAGCAAAGACAGAGGAAATAATTTGTGATAAAATTTAAAAGCAATTAATGTGCATATAAAATTCTAATAGAACTCCCTTAAAGTCAGGGAATGAACTTTTTCATCATTTTGAGAGACACAGAATGGACCTTCTCCTTGAAAGGCAGTACAGCTGCATTACAGCAGCTATATCTCAGCTTACGTCTTACCAGTCTGCAGGCAGCATCGACCTACTCATTCTTTATTCCTCCCTGCCTTCCTTCCTCCCTCCATTTCTTCCTTCCTTTCTTCCTTCCTTCCTTCCTTCCTTCCTTCCTTCCTTCCTTCCTTCCTTCCTCTTATACTTTCCCCCTTCATTCTATTCTTTTTTTCCAAAAATTAATCAAATCTTCATGATATGGGAAAAACCCTCTGGATACTATAACCACAGAGAAGCATGGTGTTTTGGATTGACTCTGAAACGTCCTGTTAGGTTTGTATATTTGAATACTTGGTCTCTGGCTAGTGATACAGTTTGGTATGGTTGTAGGAAATTTAGGAAGTAGGACTTTGTTGGAGAAAGTGTGGGATGGTAAAACCATACCAGGACGCTCGTTGGGTAGAATTGGTTGAGCCCTGGAAGACTTGGTGGGCACACTCCTGAGACTTAGGCTATTCCTGACACCCTGATGGATTCCTGGCCTAGAGCATGTGTCATACTCCCCACATAAGCGATTGAAGAAAAAGGAAGATAGTAAGTCTGTGTTTTCTTTACCTCAACTTGTATCACATGTTGGCCATAGAGTAGTCACTTGACTTCTCTTCAAATGTCTACTGATTTATTTTCTGCTTCTATAACGAAAATAGCGTAAGATGTGAAAATTCAAAAAAAGAAAAGTTAATTTTTTACAGTTTTGAAGGTTGGAAAGTTGAACATGTAGATGTAACAATTAGTGAGCGTCCTCTAGCCATGTTATAACACAGCAGAAGACAAGTGATGACAAAATAGGGGAGATGAAAAAAGCAGCCTCAAATTCTTGAACCTCATTCCTGGGAATGGGGAATTCATGACTGAAAAACCTGTTAGTAGCCCCCATCTCCTAACACTTTTGGGTTTCCTGTGGTGTCAATATTTATTCTAAGAGAAACATTTTGCTTTACAGCAAAATTCTAGATTCAGGAAGTAAAGAAAATTCAGAGGACACAAGAAATAAGAACTAGGTCACAAGTCTCAGGAAACTCCTAGAACTTACATTTACAATGGGCCTCTCACTAGGTAACATCTATTATGTACAGAAGACCCCTCCCCTGATAATAGCTGGAAAAGCAGAATCTTCAATCAGTTATAATGTCTGTAAGATGTCCAAGTATACAGATTTCAAGAATGGGCTTTCCTGTCACATGCTCCCATATTCAATTCACTGGTTCAGTTAGGTAATCTTCCTTGAAAACATTCCTCTTCTTTGCTGTCAGCACTCCATCTGGAGTATATAGAGAGTTTTCTTACATGTTCTCAGGAAAAGTCACACAACAATTTCCAACACATGGTTTTTAAGGGGCACATTCAGGCTATGATAGGATCTGTGCTTCTTTATCCATCTAAACATAAAACACATAGACACCACCATCTCTGCTAGCTTCTTTCTCAGGATGTACAGAGAGCATCCTATTCATAGTCAAGTGTTTCATCATCTGAAGAATTTTCCTCATGCATCAGTGAATAATGAAACAGTTCTCTCCAACCACTTTCCTTAAAGGAATAGGGAGTTGGTGTAGCCATAAGAGGGTGAGGAGATGCTACTATCAGAAAGGGAGAGCAGCTACCCTATTACAGCAAGCCCTAGATACCCTAACACAACTGAAGCATAGGAAAATAACCTTGAATCCAATGTTATAAAGATGATAGAGGCCTTTAAGGAGGAAATAACTAAGTGACTTTAAGAAATGCAGGAAAATAAAATCAAACAGTTAGAAGTCTTTAAAGAGGAAGCAAGTCAATCCCTTACAGAAATACAGGAAAATACAGTTAAACAATTAAAGGAAGTAAAACTGTTCAAGAACTAAAAATGAAAATAGACATAATTAAGAAAACACAAACTGACAGAATCCTGGGGATAGAAAAGTTAGGGAAGGGAACAGGAATAACATCACCAACAGAATGCAAGTGATGGAAGAGAAAGTTTCATATATAGAAGATACAATAGAAGAAACTGATACATTAGTCAAAGAAAATATTAAATCTAAAACACTCCTGGCACAAAAGATCCAGGAAATCTGGGATGCCATAAAAAGATGTACCCTAAGAATAATAGGAATAAGAGAAGATAAAGAGTACCAGCTCTAAGGCTAGAAAGTATTTTTGAAAGAATCATAGAAAACATTTCCAACCTCAAGAAAAAAAGATGACTATAAACATGAACGAAGCATACAGAACACCATTTAGAGTCTATCAACGAAGAAAATCCTCAAGCCACACAATAATCAAAACATAAAATCTAAAACACTTCTGGTTAAAATCTTAGATCAGAGATACAAGGCACATACCTAAACATGATCAAAGTAGTATACAGCAAGCTCATAGTCAACATCGAACTAAATGGATAGAAATTTAAAGCAATTCCACTGAAGTCAGGAATAAGACAAGGCTTCCCATTCTCTTTCTAAATCTTCAATATAGTACTTGAAGTCAGAGAAATAAGACAACTAAAGGAGATTAAGGAAAGGAAAAATTAAAAGGATTGCTATTTATAAATGATATGCTAATATATATAAGTAATCCCAAAAATTCTACCAGAGAACACCAACATCTGATAAACACCTTCAGCAATGTCTCTGGACTCAAAATTAATGCAAGAAAATCAATAGCCCTTCTTTATACAAATGACAAAAGGGATGAGAATGAAATTAGGGAAACACTCTTGAAAATAGCCACAAGTAATATATAATATCTTGGTATAACTTTCTCCAAGCAAATGAAATAAATACCCATTTGACGAGAACCTCAATTTACTGAAGAAAGAAAGTGAGGAAGATATCGGAAGGTGGAAAGGTCTCCTATATTCATGGATTGGTAAAATTAACAGTGAAAATGGATATTTTACCAAAAAACAATTTAGAAATTCAATGCAATTCCAATCAAAATTCCAGCAAAATTATGTCTATATCTGGACAGAGAAACTCTCACCACACAAAAGCAGCTGGATAGATTAAAAAAATACTAAACAATAAAAGAACTTCCTGAGGGATCACCACCCCTTACTTCAAGCTTTACTACAGAGAAATAGTAATAAAAACTGCATCTTATTGGTATAGGAACAAGTTGGTCAATGGAATAGAATTAAAAAGCCAAAAATAAACCTTCACACCTACAGACACTTGATCTTTAACAAAGGGACCAAACCATACAATGGAAAAAAGAAAGCATCTTCAATAAATGTTGCTGGTCTAATTGGCTATTTATATGTAGAAAAATTAATATAGACCCATATTTATCACCTTGCACAAAGCTTAAAAACAAGTAGATCAAAGACTGAAACATAAAATTGGATACATTAAAGTAAATAAATCTAAAGTGGGGAATAGCCTTGAACTCAGTAGAATAGAAGACAATTTCTTGAACTCCAATGGCTCATGCTCTAAAAACAATAATGTATAAATGGTACCTCATGAAACAATAGCTTTTGTAAGGCAAAGGATATTGCCAATAAGACAAATTGGCAACCTACAGATTGGGAAAAAACATCTTCACTAACCCCACATATGACAGAGGGCTAATATCCAAAGTTTATAAAGAACTCATTAAGCTAGACCACATCAGGCCAAATAACAGAAGTTAAAAACGGGGTATAGAGTTAAAAAGAGAAATCTGAACACACAGCTTTTGAATGGTTGGGAAGCACCTAAAGAAATATTCAAAGTTCTTAATGACTAGAGAAATGCAAACCAAAATGATCTAGAGATTATATCTTACACTGGTCAAAAGTTTAAAGATCAAAACCACTGGTGACAACATATGTTGGACAGGATGCGGAGAAAGAGGAACATTCTTCCATTGCTTGTAAGATTGCAAACTGGTACAACCCCTCTGGAAATCAGTCTCAATTAAACTTGACCCCCATGATCTCTCAAATACTGGGCCACCAAATAGGTAGCATACACCTGCTGATATGAAGCCCCCAATACACATACAGTAGATAGATGACTGCCAAGTTTGGGTTCATTCAGAGATTATGCACCTATCCCTCAAGAGACTGGAGGCCCCAGGGAGTTTAGAGTTCAGGTGGGGTAGGGGTTGGGGACATCCACGTGAAGACATGGGGTGGGGTGGGAGGAGGTCTGGGTTGTGGAACAGTTTGAGGGTGGGCAGGAATGTGGGGGATAAAATATGGAGTGTAAAAAAATAAATTAATTAGTTAAAAAGAAAGAAAGAAAGAAAGAAAGAAAGAAAGAAAGAAAGAAGGAAGGAAGGAAGGAAGGAAGGAAGGAAGGAAGGAAGGAAGGAAAATTGGGAATAGACCCAGCTATAATGCACCTGGGTGAATATATACCCAAAGGATGGATCAGTCTACAACAACAAGGACACTACCTCACCTGTGTTAAGAGGTAGTTCTTTCATAATAGCCAGAAACTGGAATGAAACTAGATGTTTCTCAACTGAAGAATGAACAAAGAAAATGTGTTACATTTGCACAATGGAAAACTATTCAGCTACTAAAAACAAAGATATCATGAAATTTTTCAGGTAAATGAATGAAACTTGAGAATGTCATCCAGAGTTAGGAACAAAAAGGACATGTTTTGTTTACTCAATTAAAGTAGATATTAGGCATAAAATACAGGATCCCCACCCATGCTACAATCCACAGACACAAAGGTGCTAAACAAGAACGAAGGCCCATGGAAGGATGCTTGAATCTCACATAGAACAGGGAGTAAAACAGTTGTATAAGACAGATAGAAGGAGGGACTCGGTGAGATAGGGGCTGGGGAGGGCAATTGGGGGTTCAGGGTTAGGAGTGGGGAGTGACAGAAAGTTTTGCCAGATGGCCACAGTAAAGAGTAGAAATCTACAACTGGTGGGGATGGGGATGGTGGGGGCATCTGGAGGACATGCCAGAGACTTGGGATAAGGTAGTTCCACAACAATCAATGTGGGAGACCTTAGCTGTGACTCCAAGCATTGGGGAAATGGAACCTTAAAAGGACACATAAAGCCTGGCAATAAACCCAGTGGAGTGTATGGGACACTAACCCATTCACAAAATTTTTGACCCCAAATGTATCCTCTCTACAGGAAATGCAGGAATGGGGAATGGAGCAGAAGCAGAGACTTAGGGAAAGGGCAAGCAATAACTGGCCCAACCATTGCAAGGGCAAGAATCAATCCCTGACACCATTAATGATACTCTCTTTTGCTTTCAGTAAAGAGCCTCTCCTCTAAGATAGTGACTATTTTGGTGGCATTTGGGGGAAGGTTTGAGGACCTTGATAGAATTTCCACAGGAAGATCAACAGAATCAACTAACATGGACCCTTGAGGCTCTCAGAGATTGATCCGCCAATCAAAGTGCATACACTGGTTGGATATGGGCCCCTCCTGTACATATGTTGCAGAAGTGCAGATCTATCTTCATGTGGGTCCTGATCTATTGAAAAAGACACTAATCCAAAAGCTTTTGCCTGATTGCAGCATATGATCGTCTAACCAGGTTTTCTTTTCTCACCCCAATGGGAGAGGATGTGCCTATCCCTGCAAAAACTTGATGTGCCAGAATGTGGGGATACACTGGGTGGCTCCCCCTTCTCAGAGAAGAAAGGGAGAGGTTGGTGGTGTGATTGTGAGTGAGGGTGACTGGAGGAGCAGTGATTGGGATATAAAGTAAACAAATAAACTTTTAAAGATTAAAAGGAAGACAGACAGAAACAGACAGACAGACAGGCAGACAGGCAGGCAGGCAGGCAGGCAGGCAGGCAGGCAGACAGACAAACAGAAGGAAGAAATAGAGAGAAGAGCAGATGAAAGAATTTTCTTAGTGGCTTTCAGCACAAAGTAAATAATTGATAAATATTATTTCTACCCTAAGTAGAGAAAGAGAAAAATATACAGCTTACTATCTGCTCTTATTTTTTAGACTTAAATGTAGCCAGATGTAGGGTATGTACACAAGAGAATAATGAATTCAGATCACCTACTCTCCTGAGATCTGTCAGAAATGCCTGTTTTAGCTTTCATGGGAGTGATCATGAAATGACCAGAGAAAGGGCAGCCTTGGGTTTTGCTGCTCCAAGGAAAATATATGTAACATAGGCACATATTAGTCATTTTAACCTAGGCTACAATGGGATGGCAACACCTTCCTGATCTCAGTTCAGTACAATAAACATGTATTTAAATCTCATTTTGTAGGTGTAATATATTGTTCAATGAAGGCTTTGCTTTCCACAGTCTATCATGTCTCTGGGGTGGTGCAAGATCCACTATCACAGAGTGCATCTGGGACACACAGTCATAGTGGCCAGAAGTTAGAGTGCAGGAAAAGTATGGTGGTGAGGTGAGTCTTGCTTCTTGAGTTAGATAGCTCAGACTGGAAGCAGCATGCAATAATTGGGTTCACATCCTTTCAGCCTTCCTTTGTAATGTCAGTGAACTAACAAACCTTCTTCATGCATAGGAGAGGAGAAATGAAGTTTGGGAGTTGCTCCAAGGTGTTCCTCAGCTATAAGCTTTCTTTTGTTCAGTTGGCTTCTTATTTTAGCTTAAATACACACCAGAGAGGAACTTTTTTTTTTGCTAAAAGCATTCTGTCCTTTGCTCTGCAGATATACAGGAAGTCTCAGCATTATATGACATACACACACACACACACACACACACACACACACACACACACACACAAAACAAAACAGAAATTCCCACCAGGTAAAAAAAGGTGTTTGCATGTTTTTACTAGAATCATAAGTGAGGAAGCTCAATTTAAGAACAGCCTGTCTCAACTCCTTAGAAGGCACACAAACCAGGCTTCTCTGATTGTTTTCACTACAACAAACACTTGGAAACCAAGGTTTTCAAGCACTAGTTCTCAACCTTTCTAATGCTTCAACTATTTAACACAGTTTCTCATGTTGTGTAACCCCCAAACATAAAATTATTTTTACCATTACAAATCGTGATGTAAACAGCTGAGTAAGTGATGGGTTTGCCACTAAATAAACAAACTGGACATACAAACATTCCTACAGTCCTAAGACTCTGAGAAGTCAGGGTCAGGTGGATCGCTGATGCTTTCTGCTCAGCCTCTCCAGCTGAAACAGTAGCTCCAGATTCAATGTGAGAGAGCATCTTAGTGTAAAAATATTAGGTGGCAAGTAATTAGAAAAAAACATCAAGTATTAACCTCTGAACTTCATATGCATGTTCATACATATGAATGCATACATACAACACACTCATACACACACATACACACACACACACACACACACACCTGCTTCCCAGTTCAATGATAGAGACTTCTTTTGTGGCTCTTTTCTGGGTTTCCACATCCAAATCTAGGACTTCAATAGTCACTGACTAAGTCTTCTCCCCAGACTAGTAAGGGGTTTTATTTTGGAATGTGTTTGTAAATTATAAAAACAAGTTTCTGTCAAAAATGTGCAAGTAATGCAGCCTGTAGCCTGCCACAGATCCTGCATGAAGGAGATAACACAGGTTGTTATCTGTTCACTGCCTTCCCCATGCACTCAGGGCAGCTCTCTTTGGCTTAGTAGTAAGGCAGTCCTATTTCCAGAACTTCCCATTTACTATTAGATTCTGCACAGGCACCTGCTTGGCAAAGTCATATTTTCAGGTATTGATGTGTTTGGGTAATTTGTAAGGTTACAAATTAGAAAGTGATTGGGATGGAAAGGACCTTGGCCCAAGGGTTAGTCAGTCATTCAGAAGGTTGCCTATGCCCACAAGTTGTCCCTTGTGGCAGTATATGACTCTCTGCAGCAATATTTCCTATTAGATTTATCTATTTGATAGCAGCATACTAAATAAGAAGAAAATAAATAGCTAATCTTTATTAATTACTCATTCACATGCCAAATATTGTGCCTGGTGCTTTTTGCTAATTTCATTATGGGGCAAATTGTTCTTCTTGTTTAAATCTGAAATGTCCACACTGCTTTAGGTATTTGGTCCCCAGTAGATAGTGATATCTTGAGAGGTTCTAGAATATTTATCAAGTAGGTTCTAGCTCTGTAAGTAGGTAGGTTGGTGTAAGTAGGTCACCAGGAATGGTAAGGTCTTTAAAGGTCAGCCAATCCTAGTTCATACTTTCTTTCCCTTGGTTTCCTGGGCAATTATGACATGAACAGTCTCTATAGTTCCACAGCCATGAACTCAATGGCTCCACCTTGCTTTCTCCATCATGGAAACCTTTGAGACACTAAAATAAATCTTAAGTTTCATATGGTCACAACAATGCAAATATTGTGTAAGTATGACAGGAGGTTAATAACATCAGTGAACTGTGTGGTAAAGTAAAAAGGGGAGAAAGTTGGCTGACTTTCCATATCCAAGGTAGACAGAGGTCTTGAGTAGAGGGAAACACTGAGAGACCAGGTCTATTTTGATATGTCAAAATGCAACTTAATTGCTTATGAAAGGTTTGAAACTTAACAGGTGGCAATTCTCATTGTTATGATTATCTTATGGCTGGCGTCTCAAAATGTCTTTCAGGTGACTTCTTTTTTAGAAGGGGGAAATTCTCACCACATACAACACACTTGGGTCCCTCTGTTATAGGTGTCATATTAGTTACTTTTCTAAGGTGACAAATACCTCAACAAGGCAATGTGAGGAACTGAGTCTTTTAGTTCACAGTTCAATGGTGGCTAGAGTATGAAATCACAACTCAGGAACTTAAAGGTGCAGGACAGATTCCCAAGGATAGTATGGTGCCAGCTGTAGTTTGGGCAAGTCTTGTAACAGTTTGAGACAGGGTCCAGGTTCTTCTATCTTGTATTCTTGATGAGACCATTTCAGGTTTAACTAGAATTTCATCTCCTGATTTCAAAAAGCCCCAGCAAATTTAAATTCTTCTCCACTGCCTGCTTAGGCAGAACTTCCTCCAGCTAACTACATATTTTAACTTCTGTTAAACTGCTTGCTTCTGTGAAACCCCTGTTCCCTTCTGTAGTGGCTGAGGTTTGCGAACATGTGAGTGTATTCCCAGCTAGCTGGGGCTTTCAGTCAGCTATGAATCTTGTGGATTTCCTATAATATTTCCACACTAGAAATTAACTCAGTATATAAGCTCCCTCACAGACCTGCACAAAGCTGTGCTTCCTAGGTGGGTGTCAAGATGACAATGTTAACTATCACAGCTGGTGACCAGGCATCAGAAAGTGAACCTTGAACCTCTGAACAGTCCCAGATCCAACTAGTAGTTGATGAGACTGGAATTTATTTACCCTGGGCCATTTGTTCCATATTCCATGAAGTGAATTGGAAATGGTCAGAGAGCTTCTTTCCCACAATTCTTAGTTTGGATGGGGGAGGTGAAAGAGTACTGTTGTACAATTGAACCCTACTTCTTCTAAAGGTCTCTCTGGCAATGCTGCTCTAGACCATTCTATGAACTCAAGTTTTGATTAGCATGTCTATGTACACAGTCTGCACTCTGGTACATGAAGAGATGAGATCTATACATTCAAGTGATGTTTATACCAACATCTCCCTATTATTTTGAAGAAAGAAGACAAAATACTTCAGGAAATTTGGTGTTTTTGTAAGAATGTCAATACAAACGTTGATGTAAAGATTGGTGATGTGGAAGATTTGACATTACATAACTATATATTTGCATTTTAAAAGTAAATGGTCATTTTATTTATAATGATATTGTAGATTATTAGTTTTATATCTACTCTGTCAATGTTAACCTCCTTTTGTTTATTTCAGTCATGTCTTGAAATGTTTGTATGATTTTTTTTTAAGTCTACATCTTGTGTCACAGTATCAGGCCACAAGATTCTTGCCTTAGCATGGCAGTATGAATGGTAATCATCATTCTGGGAAAAGAGAATTCTTCTCCCCCAAAATTCGTCATTCATGGCATTATGACAGCTTTGCTTATCTTCTTTAAAGATCACATTTTTCTCTCTCTACAATCTCACAAGAGCAATCCTGGATTACCATATCAAACTTGTAAGCTAGAAATATTATATTTGATTGACATGAAAGCCCCTGGATTAAGAATTGCCTCTTATCTAAGTCCTCTATATTCACATGACTGTCATTTCAAAGTGCCCTGTTAACCTGGGTATGAGCTAGACCCTCTGCACTGTTCCACTCTAAGGTGGGCAATGTCTTGATTTCATTATCTGATCTTTTACACCAAAGCTCTCTTGCTGAACAGGCAGATGTTGGCACAACTAGTAGAAAGTGAATTTGTGTTGACACTAAGCAGAAAGGGAAATGGATCTCTACTACACCTCTACTACACCTCTACTACACCTCTACTACACCTCTACTACACCTCTACTACACCTCTACTACACCTCTACTACACCTCTACTACACCTCTACTACACCCTTCCTCCCAGATCCATGCTCTAGCGGTTTGTCTTCACTCTAACCTTGTTGGAATTTAAAATAATCATGAAAATCCATTTTTCAGTGCATTTATTAACATGTTTTCACAAAGGTTTTACTTAGTAAGCAAACCTAACCTGAGACTGGTAATACCTTCCCATGGACTGGCATTCCAGACCGAATCAAAGAAATAAATTGAGTCTAGTACCAATATTCACATTTTCCTGATTCCTGGATGTATGTTTAATAAGACACACTTACCTCATGCACATACAACCATGTCTTACCAAATCTGGTGAACTGCATCTTCAAACACTAGACACAAACAAGCTGGGATTTCCAACCCCAATAAACCATATAAAAACCCACAATCTAGTTATTATAATTATAAGATATATGCAAAGATTCTCGAGCTCTAACACTGTACTAATTTATTCCACAGCTATACGACACTTTGAAACTCATGGTTTTTCCTGGACATGTGGATCTGGTCCATCGCAGTTTCCTCCTCTTCCTCCATCCTCTCCCCTCCACTGTCTAATCACAGGCTCTAGCCATTATTGACCAGTTAAATTGGGGCGAAGGTTCATATGAGAGCACCTGAGTATGTGATGGACTGCACTTCAGAGGCAGCCCCTCTTGAGGAAGTAGAATTATCATATTACAGACAACATGGTGACAATTTACGATAGTACTTCATGTGGAACAACCTCCAGATGAGGGTGCATCTCAGTGGATACAAGCAGTAGACATTTTGAGGCAGTATAATGGATTCTGATTTGGTGCTGGTGTATGCTGCATTCTAGCTCTTTACTGTTTTTGACTTCCAGTTTTTTCATCAAAGATGACATTAAAAGTTTCCTAGCATACCACATAAAATAATGGCCACAGAAGTTTCATACATGCACAATACATTCATTGTTTTTTCAGAAGGTAGATCAACGGAATGATATTTCCTTGGTTAAATTCCATCAATTGCCTCCATTATTTCTCCTGTAAATGTATTGTTCCCTTTCTCAGAGGAACCCAAGCAATAATGGAGGCAAAGTGTGGATCAGGGACTAAAGTAAAGGCCACACAGAGACTGCTCTCCCTGGGAATTCACCCTATAAACAATCACCAAGCCCCAACACTACTATGGACTACAAGAAGCACATATCAAAAGGAGCATGCCATGACTGTCTTCGGAGGAGACCTGCCAGAGCTTTATACATACAGAGGCAGATGCTAGTAGCCAACCATTGGTCTGGGAGTGGGGTCCCCAATGGAGGAATTGGAGGGAGGTCTAAAGGAGCTTTGGGAAGAACAACGATGTTGACCACCTAGACGCTTCAGGACTCCCAGGGACTAAATCATCAACCAAGGGGTACACATGGTTCCAGTCAAAAATGTTGCAGAGGAATGTCTTGTCAGGCATTAGTGAGAGGAGTGGTCCTTGGTCAGGTGAATGCTAAATAGATGCCCCAACAAGGGGAAATTAAGGAGGGGGGTGGAGGTGAGAGTGGGTCTGTGGAGGGGCATATACTTGGAGGCAGGGAGTGGGAGGATGGGTTGGGGGGTTTTGGGGAGGGGGAAACTGGGAAAGGTTTTACCACTTGGAATGTAAATGAAGATTATATTCAATAACACACACACACACACACACACACACACACACACACACATATATATATATATATATATAATTCCATCAATTGGCAGTCAATTGGCCTCTCTCTGTCTCTGCCTCTGTCTCTGTCTCTGTCTCTCTCTCTGTGTGTGTGTGTGTGTGTGTGTGTGTGTGTGTGTGTGCGTGTGTGTGTGTGAATATGGACATTAGAGCTCAACTTTTGGTGTCTTCCTTAGTCATTGTATCATATTTATGAGAGATAGTATCTAATTGGAACTTAAAACTTGGCAACTAGGCTAGATTGGCTGGCTAGAAAGCTATCTGAATCTAGGGTGTCACTTCCCTAATTTATTTCTCAGCCTCTATCCTTTGAGTAGAAGAGGGCAACTGATTTGTTTAAGTTAATTATATATCCAACCACTTTTCTGAAGTTGTTTATCAGCTTTAGGAGTTCTCCAGTAGAATTTTTGTGGTCACTTAAGAATACTATCATATCATCTCTAAGTAGTGATATTGTGACATCTTCCTTTCCAATTTATATCTCTTTGATCTCCTTTTGTCGTCTAATTGCTCAACTTAAAACTTCAAGTACTATATCGCATAGATAGGGAGAGAGTGGGCAGACTTGTCTAGTCCCTGATTTTACTGGAATTGCTTCAAGTTTCTCTCCATTTAGTTTGATGTTGGCTACTGGTTTGCTGCACATTGCTTTAATTGTGTTTAGGTATAGGCCTTTAATTTCTGATCTTTCCAAGGCTTTTATCATGCAGGGACACTGAATTTGGCAAATGCTTTTTCAGCATCTAATGAAATGATCATGTTTCATTTTTTTCTTTTGAGTTTATGTAGTGGATTACATTGATGGATTTCTGTATATTGAACCATCCCTGTATCCCTGGGATAAATTTAGAGAAAGAGGAACATTCCTCCATTGTTGGTGGGATTGCAAGCTGGTACAACCATTCTGGAAATCAGTTTGGTGTCTCCTCAGAAAATTAAACATTGTAGTACCTGAAGACCCAATTATACCACTCCTGGGCATATACATAGGTGCTCCAACATGGCATAATGACAAAAGCTTCACTATGTTCATAGCAGGCTTATTTGTAATAGCCAGAAGCTGGAAACAACCCAGACGTCCTTCAAGAGAGGAATGGATACAGAGAATGTGGTATATTTACACAATGGAGTACTACTCAGCTATAAAAATGATGAACTCATGAATTTCTTAGACAAATGGATGGAACTAGAAAAGGTCACCCTGAGTGAGTTAACCCAATCACAAATTGGATATTAACCCAAAAGTTCAGAATACCCCAGGTACAATTCACAGATCAAATGAAGCTCAAAAAGAAGGAAGACCAAAGTGTGGTTGCTTCAGTTCTTCTGAGAAGGGGGTCAAAATACTCATAGGAGAATATATGGAGATAATATGTAGAAAAGAAACTGAAGGAAAGGTCATCCAAAGACTGCCCCACCTAGGGATTCATCCCATGTACAGTTGCCAAACCCCAATATTATTGCATATGCCAAGAAATGCTTGCTGAAAGGAGACTGATATGACTGTCTCCTGAGAGGTCCTGCCAGAGCCTTGTGAATACAGAGACAGATTCTCTCCTCCGACGATTGAACTGAGTGCAGAGTTAGAGAAATGACTGAAGGAGTTAAAGAAGTTTGTGACTTCATAGGAAGAACAACAATATCAATCAACCAGACCCCCCCAGAGCTCGCAGGGACTAAGCCATCAACCATGGAGTACACATGGCTCTAGCTGCAAGTGTAGCAGAAGATTGCTTTGTCAGGCATCAATGGGAGGAGAGGTTCTTGGTCTTATGAAGGCTTGAGAGATGCCCCAGAGTAGGGAAATTGAAAGCTGGGAGTTGGGAGTGTGGGGGGTTGAGGAACACCCTCATTGAAACAGGAGGAGGGAGGATGGGATAGGGGGCTTCAGGAGAAACTGGGAATGGGGGTAATATTTAAGTGTATATAAAGAAAATATCTAATAAAAAGCATAAAAATGAAGGCTTTCTAGCATGATGCTCAGAAAAGTTGTTCCTCCTTATGTTCTCATCATTTCAGGGGTACTGCAGAGCTGAGCTGATCTTTGAATAGATAAGATCAAAGACTGTGCTTTTGACTTTCATATGTTAATTGCAGTTTCTGGCTTTCTTCTTTATTCACTGCAGTTTGTGAATTTTCTCCTAAAATTTAACTTACCAAAAACTTCACTTATTGAGATTATTGCCTAATTAGGTTCCTTGTGAGAGCATAACTAAATGATATCGAAAAGTAGGCATTTGACAGTTGCTTTATTAATTAGACTGCTTTATTTAGCAGACACTTTCCCTATCATTCTCACTCTTGCATATGCAGAATAGTCAACTACTTATGTGTTCTGAATTAAAGAGTGATGGGATGAGTGCCTCATGCAGAAATAGCACTCTATTAGCTGTTTTCATACCCAGCATCAGCCAGAGAAACATCACAGGAGCATGTTCTTTGGAAATAGCTAAGAATTTCTTTTGTATAATGTTTTAGTCAGTCTGACAATACTTTCCAGATCAGAAAAAAATTTCAGATCTGTTAGCTACCTATTACATGAACACTGCCAGTGGTCAGAGACTTCCCAGATACAGATAGTTTGTTAGAATTCTGGGAACTCTTGGGAAGATATCAATGCAAGAGCCTCAAGAGGGGTGCAATTGCTGCTGCTCTTCATGCTGCATTTGTGTGCTGCTACTGTTGCTGCTGTGGATTGCTGGCTGCGGGTTGGAAATATTCAGATGACAAAGATCATAATTGCCCCCAAGAAACTCGATGTCTATAATTTCTAGAGAAAGTAGAATAGAAGGGAAAGGGGATGTCAATATTGCTCCCTCCTTCCTAGGTTTGGGGGCTTGCAAGTGATAAGAGTGGAGGAGGGAGCTAGAAATTGGAACCCAGAAAGTAGCTAAAAATGCATCAACAAATTCATGCACCTGTGTACTGCAGAATCCATACATCTATCAATGATCTATGCATGTAAACATGCATCTTTCCATCCCCTTTTTTATTCATGTATTCCCTTATTTATTCATCTACTACATTATATTTTCTGGTTTTGTTAAAGGACAGACATACAGAAAGATAATTCTATGCTTATCACTTAAAAGCTGAATAAAATGAGCCTTATTTTCAAAAAATAAAGTCCATTTGTATTCTCTGACTGTTATTTGGCTTCCAGTATTACTGGAGAATCTTTATAGGAAACATATTTGAAGACCATCTGGAAACATGCTTCTCAGACACACAGTTCTTGACTCCAGGGTTTACCTTAAGGAGACAGTGAAGGTGCTGATATCTAGCATATACAACACCATCCAGAATAGACCTTTCTTTTGCCCTAGTAGCATTTATAAACACATACCTGCTTATTTTGAACCTCCTGAGAATAATGATTCTAATATGCTTTTACGTAAGGATTCTCTTCCACAACAAAGATGTTCTCATCCTGTCTGAAATATGAGAGTAACAGAATTCTAATAATAATATTAGAATTGCTCCAAATCGATCAGTAATAATTCTCCCTTAGTGTCCTATATCTTTAAGATACATCATCAGTGTATCTTATGACATCACCAACCATTTTATATAGATTCAAAGTTAATGAAAGACTAGAAAACTGTTTGTTATATAAATATATAAGCAAATATGAGTTTAAATACTATTCTGCTCTAGTTGAGATAATTCGTTTACATCAAATTTGGCATTTGTAATTTATTACAATTTTTCATTATTCATCCCAAATTTTGTTTGCTATCAACTGACTCCTGACCTGATCAGCATTATTCAGGAAATGGGATGACATGAACATATATTTTAGAATACTTTGCATCTCACTACTAGGTCTTCAGTACCAAGTAACTTTTGCTACTAGCATGGAATTATGGTATCCAAAGGAATACTCTGAATTATTGTTCTTTTTTCCTTGTCTTGATTATTTAAATTTTTCTATGTCTATTTTATAATCAAGAAATTCTATTAAACTTGGTATAGGAACCCATGTCCACCGATTTGGCTGAGAGCTTGAGCAGGTGCTCAATTCCATTAAGAAGTCAATGGAGACACGGCTGTGTCCTTCAGGAGAACCCTGCCTCCTCAGGAACAAATGGCTTCAGACCATTCATTCAGAGGGTTTTCAGGCAGGAAAAGGAAGTGGGCACATTTTTTTGTTGGAATTACACTGAGAGTGATTGTTCTTAATTTCATTACTGGGAACTTTCTCCTGTGTATTTTGAGGTCAGAGAATGAGTATTTGATTGGTAACTGGTGAAAAGGCATTTTAAAGATAAATTTTAAATTCTGCATAGCGGTTTACCAAGGCTGTGCTGGAGCTGAGTTCCTATTAGGTCACTGCAATATGCCAGAAGGTTAGTAGTTTCTGCATAATGTTGAAATCCAGTGGACAGTCTCAGTCATTCCTTAGATGTTGTCTACTTGATTTTTGTCACAGTTCCTCACTGAATGAGGATTCATCAAGT
This sequence comes from Tokudaia tokunoshimensis, assembly GCA_036184795.1. Taxonomy (NCBI): domain Eukaryota; kingdom Metazoa; phylum Chordata; class Mammalia; order Rodentia; family Muridae; genus Tokudaia; species Tokudaia tokunoshimensis. Next base: position 906,966 of record BTHU01000016.1, read on the forward strand.
AAGCTAGGCTCACTGGCCAGCAAACCCCAGATATTTGCCTCCCTCTCTATCTGCCCCTCCAGAACTAAGATTACAAGTGCATGCCTAACACTCAGCTTTTTCATATGTTTTCTGGGCAGTTTTCTCATGTTCTGAAGAACTTTATGCAGCACTATCTTATACTTCATTTTAAGAATACAGGTTTTATGGAAGTGTTGGTTCCGAGGTAGAAATTCAGTACGTTTGGGGATAATGATTCATTAAAATTTTAGGGTCACAGAGACCACATCCAAATCTAGAACCATTTTATACAAGTGAGGATAAATTGATGGTTCTTCAATGGATGCAGCCCAATAGAAACACTAGGTGTTTGACTGTTTCTCTGAGGAATGATGCTCTATTCTGACATGATTTCCATTTCTGAAAGGAAGGCCATTTTTAAGGACAATTTTAAGACCTAGTGGAAGTTCATATACATGAATTGATATATAACTTCAATTTATTTCCTTGTCATTTTGGTCAAGAGTCCATTGGACAGGCACTTGGTCAAAGATCCTGGTTTGTTGACTGTAGTGTCTTCTCATTCTTATTGATAGGACCAACTTTTCCACAGTGCTATTTATGAATCATCCACTTAGAACAAAAAGTCTACCTGCTCTGTGTTCCTTTCATGATCCTGCTTTCTTTATACTCCTGATACAAGTTAGAGAACTATATCTTTTCTCTCAAGACATCACTTGTATAGACTAGCCATTAGTTATTGACAATGATTCTTTAGAGACCTACTCATCTGCTGTCTCTCCTGGCCCACTGGGTTGTAGTAATACAACTCAAGTTTATTTCACACTCAGACCACATGTTTACTAAGAGGGAAGAAGATTAGTATGAAATAGCTGGTTGGGAGTTCATGAATTTGATAAATAATATATCTAAAACTGGACAAAATTCTCACAATTGTTCTTTAAAATGACATTTTTGAAGGTAAGAAAAAAGGATAGCTGTTTTCTTGTATGTGGCTTAAGTTCTGGTTAAAACAAGTTCTTAAGATTTAGAAGATGTTCAAAGATTCATTGAAAGCTGTTAAGAAATAAGCTATCCTGTGCAGTAAAACAATTTTCTATAGGATTCCCTAGAGCTGCTTGGTTTATAAAAATGCTGAAGTACCTCTTGCCTGAAGTCTCTCTCACACAAATCTGTTTACTCCTGGGCATGACATGTGTTCCAGCATAAGCAAGAAGAGTGATGACATGAAGAGTGAGAGATACTTACAGGCACTGAGAGGCTTCAACAAGCATATGGATTGGCCATTGGTCATTAACTGCAGGAGTATAATTATACTCTTATTTCTCTTGGAGCATGAAAATAAATATGTCCAGTTGCCCTTTTTGTTGGACTGGTGAAATATGAACTTTCTGGAAAACTTTAGCACTGGAAGAATTTGGATATTCTTAGCATCTGGTCTCAGAATTTCAGAATAATAAGTGATGTAAATATAGTTATTTTTGATTAATATTTTCAACCTAAATATTATACCAATAAAGAAAATGATATATGTATAAGAATATAGATTATGAAACAGTAATTAAAAGACAACTGAATAATATTTACAAGGATCACTTATACTAATGGTTTTCAACATGTGGGTCACAGAACCTTTGTCAAACCTTTATGTCCAAAACTGTTTTATATTAAAATTCTTAACAGAAGCCAAATCACTGTTATGAACTTGAAACTAAAATATTTTTGTGATATGTGGTCACCAATACTGAGTTTACCATACTTTTTGGATACCTTATTTTTTTTTCCTACTACTACTCTTCTCCATGCCAATCCCTTTCGACCAATACTAGGGTGTTGGGAAAGAAGGTTAGAGTGAAAAAAAGGGCTTAGATCTCTTTACACTACTTACAAACTCAGAATTGCATTTTTTTTTCTACCAAATTGCCTCAATTTGTAGCATGTACTATAGATGTAGCCAAATCATGTACCTTTCCCACTTTGATAAATATTGCATGAACTAGAATTACTTTCCTGCTGAAGATCAGCAATATATTTGAGCATCTCTTCTTTTGTGAAAGATACAAGGCATCCAGTTATCATCTAAAATAAAGATAACATGGAGAACTTGGAAAGTAATAACAAGATCTGGGTGCGAGTAGCACACAATGTCTGGGGATTGCTTGAATGATATTCCTTCCAGCACAATTACATTGTGAGTGAGCCAGTTTTTTTTTTATTTTCTAAGTTTTTTTTTTATTTACATTCAAAATCATTTCCCCTTTCCCGTTTCCTCCCTCCCTGAAAGTCCCATAAGCTCCCTTCCCTCCCTCTTTAGCCAGTTTTTTTGATGATGTAAAATGTTCCAGAGTAAATTTCTCATCTAGACAAACTCTTTCTCAAACCAACAGAGAACACTGATCTCTTTAGTAGTTGAAGGGAATAGTCTTTAAGGATGAGAAGTATGGATGCTAACAGTCTCATTTCTCTGTATTCCTCTCCACAGCCATGGTATGATTCACGAGGACTGCTCTTCCCTATGTCCCAGCACCACCTATCCTGGCTATTTATATCTTCTGGGTTGAGTTTCCCATGCCTCACATTTCTTTTGGTTCATCTAACATTTCTGAATGAAGACAGTTGGCTGATTTTCTTGTTATTTTCTGAACTCAAGACAAATTCCAAAAATGATGGAGCTTCAAAGATTCCCTGTTGCAAAGATTAACAGATTTTGGATTGAAAGAGATATATTTTTTTTCTATATTCTTTATTTACATTCCAAATGATTTCCACTTTCCTGATTCCCCCCTATCCAAAGTCATATAAGCCCTCTTCCCTCCCCCTGTTCCCCAGTCAACCCCCTCCCACTTATCTGTCAGGATATTCCTCTACACTGCTACATCAAGTCTTTCCAGGATCAGGGGCCTCTCCTTCCTTCTTCTTGGGAATCAATTGCAATGTGAATTGTGTCTTGGATATTCCGAGGTTCTGGACTAATATCCACTTATTAGTGACTGCATACCATGTGTGATCTTTTGTGATTGGGTTACCTCATTAAGGATTATATTTTCCAGTTCCACCCAATTGCTTAAGAATTTCGTGAGTTCATTGTTTATAATGGCAGAGTAGTATTCCATAGTGTAAATATATCACATTTTCTGTATCCATTCATCCGTTGAGGGAAATCAAGGTTCTTTCCAGCTTCTGACGATTATAAATAAGGCTGCTATGAACATAGTGGAGCATGTGTCCTAATTGCATGTCAGGGAGGCCTCTGGATATATACCCAGGAGTATATCAGTGTTCTTCAGGAGAGTCACGCCCAGTGTTTTGAGAAACCGCCAGACTACTTTCTAGAGTGGTTGTACCAGCTTGCAATCCCACCAGCAGTGGAGGAGTGTTCCTCTTTCTCCACATCCTTGCAAACACCTGCTGTCTCCTGAGTTTTTGATCTTAGCCATTCTGACTGGTGTGAGGTAAAATCTCAGGGTTGTTTTGATTTGCATTTCCCTGATGACTAAGGATGTTGAATATTTCTTTAGGTGCTTTTCAGCCATTCTATATTTTTCAGGTGAAAATTCTTTGTTTAGATCCATACCCCATTTTTTTAAAGATTTATTTATTATTATATGTATGTACACTGTAGCTGTCTTCAGACATACCAGAAGAGAGTGCCAGATCTCATTACGGATGGTTGTGAGCCACCATGTGGTTGCTGGGATTTGAACTCAGTACCTTCAGAAGAGCAGTCAGTGCTCTTAACCACTGAGCCATCTCACCAGTCCTAAACCCCATTTTTTTTATTTTCTAAGGTTTTTTATTTACATTCAAAATCATTTCCCCTTCCCATTTCCTCCCTCCTTGAAAGTCCCATAAGCCCCCTTCCCTCCCTCTTTTCCCCATTCAACCCCCTCTCACTTCTCTGTCCTGGCATTCCCCTACATCCAGTATTTCCAGGACCAGGGGTCTCTCCTGCCATCTTCTTGGAAATGTATTGATATGCGAATTGTGTTTAGGATATTCCCAGATTCTAGGTTAATATCTCCTTATCAGTGCTTGCATACCATGTGTGTTCTTCGTGATTGGGTTCCCTCACTAAGGATGATATTTTCAAGTTCTGACCATTTGCCTAGGAATTTCGTGACTTCATTGTTTTTAATTGCAGAGTAGTATTCCATTGTGTAAATATACCACATCTTCTGAATCCATTCCTCTGTTGAAGGACATCTGGGTTCTTTCCAGCTTCTGGCTATTATAAATAAGGCTGCTATGAACATAGTGGAGCATGTGTCCTTATTGCATTCAGGTAAAGCCTCTGGGTATATGCCCAGGAGTGGTATAGCAGGATCCTCCAGGAGTGTCATGCCCAGTTTTCTGAGGAACCGCCAGACTGCTTTCCAGAGTGGTTGTACCAGCTTGCAATCCCACCAGCAGTGGAGGAATGTTCCTCTTTCTCCATATCCTCACCAATGACTGCTGTCTCCTGTGTTTTTGATCTTAGCCATTCTGACTGGGACTGGTGTGAGATGGAATCTCAGAGTTGTTTTGATTTGCATTTCCCTAATGACTAAGGATGATGAACATCTCTTTAGGTGCTTCTCAGCCATTAGATATTCTTCAGGTGAGAACTCTTTGTTTAGCTCTGTACTCCATTTTTTAATAGGGTTAATTGGCTCTCTGGAGTCTAACTTCTTGAGTTCTTTGTATATCTTGGATATTAGCCCTCTGTCGGATGTAGGGTTGGTAAAGATCATTTCCCAGTTAGTTGGTTGCCACTTTGTCCTTTTGACAGTGTCTTTTGCCTTACAGAAAGTTTGTAATTTTGTAAGGTCCCATTTGTCAATTCTTGATCTTAGAGCATAAGCTATTGGAGTTCTGTTTAGGAAATTCTCCCCTGTGCCCATATGTTCAAGGTTCTTCCCTAGTTTCCTTTCTATTAGTTTCAGTGTGTCTGGTGTTATGTGGAGGTCCTTGATCCACTTGGAATTGAGCTTAGTGCAAGGAGATAAGAATGGATCAATTTGCATTCTTCTGCATGTTGACCTCCAGTTGAACCAGCACCATATGTTGAAAAAGCTATATTTTTTCCAACTGGATGGTTTTAGCTCCTTTGTCAAAGATCAACTGACCATAGGAGTGTGGATTCATTTCTGGGTCTTCAATTCTGTTCTATTGATCTACATGCCTGTCACTGTACCAATACCATGCAATTTTTAACACTATTGCTTTGTAGTACATCTTGAGGTCTGGGATACTGTTTCCCCCCAGAATTTCTTTTACTCTTGAGAATATTTTTAGCTATCCTGGGTTTTCTTTTATTCCAGATGAATTTTTGAATTTCTCTTTCTAACTCTATGAAGAATTGAGTTGGGATTTTCATGGGGATTACATTGAATCTGTACATTGCTTCTGGCAAGATGGTCAATTTTATTATATTAATCTTGCTAATCCATGAGCAAGGCAGATTTTTCCATCTTCTGAAGTCTTCTTCAATTTCTTTCTTCAGAGACTTGAAGTTCTTGTCATACAGATCTTTCACTTGTTAGAGTCACACCAAGATACTTGATATTGTTTGTGGCTATCGTGAACGGTATCATTTCTCTTATTTCTTTTTCAACTTGCTTATCCTTTGAGTATAGGAAGGCTACTGGCTTGCTTGAGTTGATTTTATATCTGGCCACTTTGCTGAAGTTGCTTATCAGCTGTAGAAGTTCTCTAGTGGAGTTCTTTGGGTCGCTTAAGTATACTATCATATTGTCTGCAAATAGTGATAGTTTGACTTCTTCCTTTCCAATTTGTATCCCTTTGACCTCCTTTTGTTGTCTAATTGCTCTAGCTAGAACTTCAAGTACTATATTGAAAAGATATGGAGAGAGAGGGCAGCCTTGTCTAGTCCCTGATTTTAGTGGGATTGCTTCAAGTTTCTCTCTATTTAGTTTGATGTTGGCTACCGGTTTGCTGTAAATTGCTTTTACTATGTTTAGATTTGGGCCTTGAATTCCTGATCTTTCCAAGACCTTTAACATGAAAGGATGCTGAATTTTGTCAAATGCTTTCTCAGCATCTAATGAATTGACCTTGTGGTTTTTTTTTTTGAATTTGTTTATGTAGCGGATTTCATTGATGGACTTTCTTATATTGGACCATCCCTGCATCCCTGGGATGAAGCCTACCTGATCGTGGTGAATGATTCACATTCTATAGTTGGACCATCTCACCTTGTTGTATACTCATGTCTGACATTGGGGATTTTCCCACATGGCCTATTACCTATTATCTACCAAATACATTGTCCTCAGAACTTATGCAAAAGACTTCCTGTCCCTTGTGACTTGCTCTGAATGTTAAATATTCCTGTGTTCAAATAAATCCTTTTCTGGAGAATGAACAACTGGGATCTTTCCTACATATTAGGCATGTTAAGCAAGGGCTTTGTTGAGTCTCTGTGCCTTTCAGAGAAAGCTGGTATGTAGCAGTGGGAAATCCACCTTTCTGTGTAATAGTTCAATTACTGTCAGCCAAGGCCAAGGGAAGGAGGATCTCTTTGGCTGTGAAACTTCTCCCTCTCATACTGAATCAGATGTGACTTTCTATTTTGAAATCTTTTACTTGATGCCACTTTTTATTGACAAGGGATCTCTCTGTCTTCTTAAAGGATAGTTTTCTTGTGGGCATTTGTCTTGTGACTCTTTCCTTATTATTTTCTCTACTTCACTTGCTCTTTTGTGCTGACTTTTTGCAGGTGAATCCAGGGCCCATATCTATCTATCTGAATGATTGCCTTTTAATTTGTTTCTAGTCAGAGCTCCCAGGATGTTCTTCTTTTGTCATGATATGATAAAATGACTTTAAAATCCAGATTATTGCTGTTAATCTGTGTGGAGGTCGTAGGAAGTTCTGATGGATATTTTTCCTTTCTCATGGTAAGACCACAGCACATGTTTGTTTGAAAAGATATCCAAACACCTTCTAGTATTTTAATGTGTATAAGTTTGTTTTGTGTATGGAAGTATATGTATATGTGGGCATATGTGTGGATATGTAAAGAGGTATAGGGAGGCCACAGGTACAGCTCAGGTGTCTTCTTCACTCTCTATGTTTTTTTTTTTTGTTTTGTTTTGTTTTTTTGAGGCACAGTCTCTCTCAGAACTTGAAAGCCATTTACTTGGCTAGTAGTGATCCCCTATCTCTGCATGCCCAGAACTGAGTTTACAAATGTAACACCCACAGTCAGGTGATTTTTTTTCCTGATATTTAGGGCTCAAACTCAGATCCTTATGCTAGTGTGACACTTTACCGGGTCTATTGCCTAATGTTGATACTGTTTTCTTTTACAGAAATTGCCTGAAGAATTACTTTTCTTACATCAGCGAATGGAAAAACAAAAAGCAAACAACAACAATGAAAACAAAACCCATACAATCGTGCTACTTGGTCCATCTTTATATCTCACTTTGTAGCAGCTCCAGAAGAAATAGGGAAAGTTGTCCTGGATACTCAAATCATAAACGAAAGTTTAGTAGAAGACGCAAACCCTGAGAAGGTTTCAGAGTGACTTTGTTACTTGTTTCTTTCAATAATTTGTAACTTGTCTCTTTCTAAGCATCATATCGTGGCATGTCTTCTTTCTTTTCCACTTGTTTCTTCGAGGCAAATAGTTGTCTACATTAATAAAATATTAGCTCAATGGCAATGGAATTGCTGATAATAATAACTATGATCCATTGATACTTTAGTCATCTACATGCACCATTATGCTTAATAGTTGTCTAATAGATGTTTTGCTGTTGTTGTTATTGCATTTTTTTCTCTAGAATATATATATGGAAAAGAAAACTCATAGCAAGTTAGCTATTTGTTCAAGAATACTAATCTAGCAGAATTAGAATCCAGACTAAAAGCTTTGGGAAATTATTATTACTTATTTTATGTATACAGTTATTTATGTATGTATGTGTGTGTGTATCATGTATCATGTGCATACAGTGTCCTCAGAAGCTAGAAGAGTGATATTGTATTGTACTGACAACTGAATAACAGAAGCATAGACAATCCTGAGTTACCATATGCTGGGTATCAAAGTAAGGTTCTGTGGAAAAACCAGTGGTCCTAACAGCCAAGCCATCTGGCCAGTCTGTCAGATGCTATTGTCCTCTAGCTTGTACCTTTTTTCTGCACTTCGTGTGTGTGTGTGTGTGTGTGTGTGTGTGTTTATGAATGTGTAGTGCATGCACATGTGACAACCTCAAATGTCACTCAGCAAGTATCACCTGCTTTTCCCCTGAAATATAATGATTCATGTGGCCTGAAAGTCACAAAATGCCAGGCTCTTACAGAGTAGCATAAAGGATCTGCCCCTTTCTGCTTTCACAGTGTTGGGATTACAAATGCACGTAACAATCTAAATGAAATTTCCAGTTCACAGAGTCTCAGCTGGATCTCTCATCACCAAATGAAGGTTTCCTTACTGGCAATGGGTTATATCTAATCAAGTTATTGGCTAAAGAAGTCTCACAAGAGCCCTCAAATTGCACAGGATACTGTGCAATTTGTAGCTCTACAAAAACTGATGGCAAAGCATCTATTTCTGAACACAATACCTACCCAGCTCATTGAACAAAAGAAGTTCAGCTGCTGCCTACCCACATCTTTTACTCCTGTGGATGAGTATTTGATTTATGATACTGGACATGCTTCCAAGTGAGAGAGGCAAATACCTAACTACAAACTGGTCAATATATATGAATGACCTACATGTAAGTTATACTGGGGCAGTAGAAGTAAAAAACATGTGGAAATAACCACGCTATATCTGGTTTGAATTAAGGACCACTATGTAAGAGAGCAGCCATACCCAACACTACTTGGGTAACCAAAAATCCTGAGATTAGATAGGTCCAGGATTTATCTAGAAGAAAAACAAATACCATTGTTCTGATAAAGACACAGAGCAATACGATGACATCTAATGAAATTCTGTTATACTCAAAGATTAGTGCCTGGATCAGTTATTGTCACAGCTGGTTTTTCCTGCATGAGATGGCAACAAATATAGAGACTCAGACCCAGATAGTATGCACTACAAAAAGTTCAAAACACTTGATCCTGAAAGGGATGTCTTCATCAAATCCTTCAACTCAGGGCTCAGAAAATCATACATAAATTAAGTCAGAAAGAGCAAAAGAACAAGAGGGAAAGGAAAACTAAAAAGAGTTAAGGTACAATAGTGCTGACACACATATGAACTCAGAAATTCTGGCAGCAAAGATAAAGCCTGTATGGTTAAGCACCAGATGGGTTCCTAGAGCTAGAAGAAGAAGTGGATACGTGCTCCCATTTGAAACCCAGAATCTATTTTGAATTGATAGTCATTTGCAAATGAGATATTATTTTTTTAAACTGAGTGTCACTGGGAAAACAAGCTACTCCTAAGGGTAGGTTCCCTGTCATGCAGTAGATGGCTAACACAAAATGAACTCATTGGAAACGTTGGAAGCTCTTTGCCTCTTTAAGTCGGAACATTTTTCTTTTTTCTTTTTTAACATTACTCTGTTGTTTATTTTATTTTCTATATTCTTTATTTACATTCCAAATGATTTCCCCTTTACTGGTTCCCCCCTCCCCAAAAGTCCCATAAGCCCTCTTCCCTCTCCCATTCCCCATTCAACCCCTTCCCGCTTCTCTGTCCTGGTATTCCTCTACACTGCTACAACGAGTCTTTCCAGGACTAGGGGCCTCTCCTTCCTTCTTGGGAGTCAATTAATATGTGAATTGTGTTTTAGGTATAATGAACTTCTGGGCTAATATCCCCTTATCAGTGACTGCATACCATGTGTGTTCTTTTGTGATTGGGTTACCTCACTTAGGATGATATTTTCTAGTTCCAACCATTTGCCTAAAAATTTCATGAATTCATTGTTTTTAATAGCTGAGTAGTATTCCATTGTGTAAATATACCACATTTTCTGTATCCATTCCTCACAGATTTCTTGCATATATATTGATTTCTGGCTTTGTGCTTTTATGAGATTCCTATGTGTTTCTGCATGTATATACATTTCTTGGGCATGTTTATATTTGTTTGCTTATTTGTTAGTTTTTTTGTTTCTTTTGCTTTTCTTTTTTCTTGCTCTGTTGTTTTTTCTATTCTGATTTGTTTGTTTGCTTTTATTTATTTTATAATTCCTAAGATGTCTGTTTATTTTCTAAAGAGAGATAGAATATGTGTGATTACAGGTAGGAGAGGAAGAGAACTCACAATCATGATATTTTGTATAATAAAATCTATTTTCAATTTAAAAAAATTATATACACTACAATGCTCATCTTAAAACATACATGATTTATGGGATTAAATTCAGGTTCTTAAACATCCTAGATAAGCATTTTACTAGCTGAGTCATTTACTCTAGCACTTCCTATACCTTAATTCATGTTTCTTATGGGGTTTCTCTTTGCCAAGTCTTCTGTCAATGGTGATACTACATCTTTGATTTTCAATAAAAGCCTTAATATGGAATAAGAAAGACTTACAGTATCATTTCATAGTAGATGGAACCAAGTGTCAAATTGCTAACAAAGCAGAAGAACTCAGTAAGTATGGGAACTAGTTCTCTCTCACACAAACTCACCACAGTTATTCATTAATTTTTCTTTTGTAAGGGTTATGTGAATTTATTATAAAAGATTCAAATACTTCAAGACTATTTGGAACAATATCTCCAAAAGCCTAGTATAGATATAGAAAAATTCTAGGCACTCATGGCTCACTTTGGGGGTTCTGATTGGAGGTCCAGTGTGAATTTTGCAGGTGTTATGTAAGTGTACTGATGATTCAGATCCCCAGGACTAACTCAGAAACATGGCTTCCTTAGGCTGTCTATTGTATAATTAAGCATCATGAATAAATCAACTTGGGGAGGAAAAGGATTATTTTATTTTCCAAGTCTTTATTACAATGTATGATCAGAAGTAGTCAGAGAAAGAAGGCCGGAACCTTGAGGCAGGAGCTAATTCTGAGGCCGTGGAGTAATTCTGGTTATTAGTTTGCTCAGTCTCTCTCTCTCTCTCTCTCTCTCTCTCTCTCTCTCTCTCTCTCTCTCTCGCTCTCTCGCTCTTGCTCTCGCTCTCTCTCCCTCTCTTTCTCTCTCTCTCCCTTCCTTTCTTTCTTTTTTTTTTATTTTTTGGTTTATCTAGACAGAATTTCTCTATGTAGACTTTGTTGTCCTGGATGTTACTCTGTAGAACAGGTAGTCTTCAAACTCAGATATCTGTCTGCTTCTGCTTCCTGAGTGCTGGAATTACAGGTGTAAATTGCCACAGCCTACTTTGTTTTGTTTATCATAGAACCCAGGGCCACCCACATAATCATGATCACTAGTTATAAAATTGCACCACAGCTTGCTTGAAGTTTAATGTATGGAGCAATTTTCCCAGTCTCACATGACTCTTGCTTTTGTCAAGTTCAAATAAAACTAGTCAGCAAAATTATTTCCTCTGGTCTAAGGTTAATATCAAATCAGTTGTTTGTCTATTACTGAACAACATCTATGTAAATGAGTCTTTCTCTTTGGAAACAGGCTGTCATTAATATGTTAACAGAACATTGAAATGGAATAATACAGGATGCTTCAAGAGGTTTATATTACTTATGATAATTTTCATGGAAAATATTTAGTATATTACAATTTCCCATAAAATTGTACTTGAATCTCTTTTAAAGTATATAAAGTATATGTTTTAAAGATTTTAATTGCTGAGTAGTACTCCATTGTGTAAATATACCACATTTTCTATATTCATTCCTCCATTGAGTGACACATGGGTTCTTTCCAGCTTCTGGCTATTATAAATAAGACTGCTATGAACATAGTAGAGCATGTGTCCTTATTGCATGCCAGGGAGCTCTCTGGATATATGCCCAGGAATGGTATAACAGGGTCCTCCAGAAATGTCATGCCTAGTTTTCTGAGTACCCACCAGAATGATTTCCAGAGTCATTGTCCCAGCTTGCAATCCCACGAGCAGTGGAGGAGTGTTCCTCTTTCTCCACATTCATGCTAACACCTGCTGTCTCCTGAGTTTTTGAACTTAGCCATTCTGACTGGTGTGAGGTGGAATCTCAGGGTTGTTTTGATTTGTATTTCCCTAATAATTAAGGATGTTGAACATTTCTTTAAATGCTTCTCAGCCATTCAATATTCTTTAGATGAAATTCCTTGTTTAGCTCTGTATCCTATTTTTAATAGGGTTATTTGGCTCTCTGGAGTCCAACTTCTTGAGTTCTTTGCATATATTGGATATTAGCCCTCGGTCTGATGTAGGGTTGATTTTCCCAATATGTTGGTTGGCGTTTTGTCCTATTGAAACTGTCCTTTGCCTTACAGAAACTTTGTAATTTTTTGAGGTCCCATTTTTCAATTCTTGGTCTTATTGCACAAGTTATTGGTGTTCTGTTCAGGAAAATTTCCCCTGGGCCCATATGTTCAAAGTTCTTCCCTAGTTTCCTTTCTATTAGTTTCAGTGTGTCTGGTTTTATGTGGAGGTCCTTGATCCACTTGGAATTGAGCTTAGTGCAAGGAGATAAGAATGGGTCAATTTGCATTCTTCTGCATGTTGACCTCCAGTTGAGCCAGCACCATTTGTTGAAAAGACTATCTTTTTTCCAATGGATGGTTTTAGCTGTAAATGCTTTTACTGTGTTTAGATATGGGCCTTGAATTCCTGATCTTTCCAAGACCTTTAGCATGAAAAGATGCTGAATTTTGTCAAATGCTTTCTCAGCATCTAATGAGATGACCATGTGGTTTTTTTTCTTTGAGATTGTTTATATAGTGGATTACATTGATGGATTTCCTTATATTGAACCATCCCTGAATCCTTGGGATGAAGCCTACTTGATCGTGGTGAATGATCGTTTTGATGTGTTCTTGGATTCGGTTGGTAAGAATTTTATTGAGTATTTTTGCATCGATATTCATAAGAGAGATTGGCATGAGATTCTCTTTCTTTGTCATATCTTTGTGTGCTTTTGGTATTAGCGTAATTGTGGCTTCATAGAACGAGTTGGGTAGTGTTCCTTCTGTTTCTATTTTGTGGAACAGTTTGAAGAGTATTGGTGTTAGGTCTTCTTTGAAGGTCTGATAGAATTCTGCACTAAAACCATCTGGACCTGTGCTTTTTTGGTTGGAAGACTTCCAATGACGACTTCTATTTCTTCAGGGGTTATAGGACGGTTTAGATGGTCTAATTGATCCTGATTTAATTTTGGTATTTGGTATCTGTCAAGGAAATTGTCCATTTCCTCGAGATTTTCTAGTTGTGTTGAATACAGGCTTTTGTAGTAGGATCTGATGATTATTTGAATTTCCTCAGTTTCTGTTGTTATCTCTCCCTTTTCGCTTCTGATTTTATTAATTTGGATACTGCCTCTGTGCCCTCTGGTTAGTCTGGCTAAGGGCTTATCTATCTTGTTGATTTTCTCAAAGAACCCACTCCTTGTTTTGTTGATTTTTTGTATGGTTTTATTTGTTTGTACTTGATTGATTTCAGCCCTGAGTTTGATGATTTCCTGCCTTCTACTCCTCTTTGGTGTGTTTGCTTCTTTTTGTTCCAGGGCTTTCAGGTGTGCCATTAAGTTGCTAGTGTATGCTGTCTCCCGTTTCTTTTTGGCGGCACTCAGGGCTATGAATTTTCCTCTTAGCACTGCTTTCATTGTGTCCCATAAATTAGGGTATGTTGTGCCTTCATTTTCATTAAATTTCAAGAAGTCTTTCATTTCTTTCTTTGTTTCCACCTTGACCAAGTTATCATTAAGTAGAGCATTGTTCAGCCTCCATGTGTACGTGGGTTTTCTTTTGTTTTTGTTGCCATTGAAGACCACCCTTATTCCATAGTGATCTGATAGGAGGCATGGGATTAGTTCTATCTTCTTATATCTATTGAGTTCTGATTTGTGACCAATTATATGGTCGATTTTGGAGAAGGTACCATGATGTGCTGGGAAGAAGGTGTATTCTTTAGCTCTAGGATGAAATGTTCTCTATATATATATCTGTTAGTTCCATTTGGTTCAAGGCTTCAGTTAGATTCACTGTGTCCTTGTTTAATTTCTGCTTTCCTGAACGATCCATTTCAGAGAGCGGGGTGTTGAAGTCACCCACTATTATGGTATGAGGTGCGATGTGTGATTTGAGCTTTAGTAAAGTTTCTTTTATGAATGAGGGTGCCCTTGCATTTGGAGCATAGATATTCAGAATTGAGAGTTCTTGTTGGTGGATTTTTCCCTTGATCTGTATGTAGTGTCCTTCTGTGTCTTTTTTGATGACTTTAGGTTGGAAGTCAATTTTATCTGATATTAGGATGGCTACTCCGGCTCATTTCTTGGGACCTTTTGCTTGTAAAATTGTTTTCCAGCCTTATACTCTGAGGTAGTGTTTGTCTTTGACACTGAGTTGCGTTTCCTGCATGCAGCAAAATGCTGGGTCCTGTTTACGTATCCAGTCTTTTAGTCTATGTCTTTTTATTGGGGAATTGAGACCATTGATATTAAGAGAGATTAAGGAATAGTGATTATTTCCACCTGCCATTCTTGACGCTATCTATGTTTGAGTGGTTATCTACTTTTGGGTTTGATACAAGAAGGTTACTATCTCGTTTTTTCCAAGTGTTGTTTCTCTCCTTGTATTGGCGGATTCCACCTTTTATCCTTTGCAGGGCTGGGTTTGTGGAAAGTTATTTTGAAAATTTGGTTTTATCATGGCATATCTTGGTCTCTCCATCTATGGTGATTGAGAGTTTTGCTGGGTAGAGTAGTCTAGGCTGGCATTTGGGCTCTCTTAGAGTCTGCATGAGATCTGCCCAGGATCTTCCGGCTTTCATAGTCTCTGGAGAGAAGTCTGATGTGATTTGTGTAGGTCTTCCTTTGTATGTTACTTGGCCCTTTTCTCTTACTGCATTTAATATTCTTTCTTTGTTTAATACATTTGATGTTTTGATTATTATGTGAAGGGAGGTATTTCTGTTCTGGTCCAGTCTGTTTGGAGTTCTGTAGCCTTCTTGTACATTCATCGGCATCTCTCTCTTTAGGTTAGGGAAGTTTTCCTCCATAATTTTGTTGAAGATTTTACTGGCACTTTAAGTTGCAAATCTTCACTCTCATCTATACCTATAATCCTTAGGTTTGATCTTCTCATTGTGTTCTGGATTTCCTGGATGTTTTGGGTTACACGTTTTTTGCATTTTGCATTTTCTTTGACTGTTGAGTCGATGCTTTCTATGGTATCTTCAGCACCTGAGATTCTTTCTTCCATCTCTTGTATTCTATTGTTGATGTTTGCATCTTTGACTCCTGATTTCTTCCCAAGGTTTTCTATCTCCAAAGTTGTCTCCCTTTGTGATTTCTTAGTTGTTTCTACTTCCTTTTTTAGATCCTGGATGGATTTGCTGAGATCCTTCACTTGTTTGTTTGCATTTTCCTGTATTTCTTTAAGATATTTTTGCATTTCCTCTTTCTGGATTTCTGGACTATAAACACTGAAACCAATAGAAAGGAAACTAGGGAAGAACCTTGAACATATGGGCACAGGGGGAAATTTCCTGAACAGAACACCAAGAGCTTATGCTCTAAAATCAAGAATTGACAAATATGACCTCATAACAACACAAAGTTTATGTAAGGCAAAGGACACTGTCAAAAGGACAAAGTGCAGCCAACAAACTGGAAAAAGATCTTTACCAACCCTACATCCAACAGAGGGCTAATATCCAATATATACAAAGAACTCAAGAAGTTAGACTTCAGAGAGCCAAGTAACCCTATTAAAAATGGGGTACAGAGCTAAACAAAGAGTTCTCACCTGAAGAATATCTAATGGCTGAGAAGCACCTAAAGAAATGTTCAATATCCTTAGTCATTAGGGAATTGCAAATCAAAACAACCCTGAGACTTCACCTTACACCAGTCAGAATGGTTAAGATCAAAAACACAGGAGACTGCAGTTGTTGGCGAGGATGTGGAGAAAGAGGAACACTCCTCCCCTGCTGGTGGGATTGCAAGCTGATAAACCCACTCTCGCTGTCTGGTGGTTTCTCAGAAAACCGGGCATGACACTCTCAGAGGATCCTGTTATACCATTCCTGGGCATATACCCAGAGGCTTCCCCTGCATGCAATTAGGACACATGCTCCACTATGTTCATAGCAGCCTTATTTATAATAGCCAGAAGCTGGAAAATACCCAGATGTCCCTCAACGGAGAAATGGATTCATAAGATGTGGTATATTTACACAATGGAATACTACTCTGCAATTAAAAACAGTGAATTCACAAAATTCCTACGCAAATGATCAGAACTTGAAAATGTCATCCTTAGTGAGGTAACCCAATCACAAAAGAACACACATGGTGTGCAGTCACTGATAAGGGGATATTAACCCAGAATCTCAGAATACCCAAGACACAATTCACATGTCAATAGATTTCCAAGAAGATGGAAGGAGGGACCCATGGTCCTGGAAAGACTGGATGTAGGGGCATGCCAGGATAGAGAAGCAAGAGAGGGTTGAATGGGGAACAGAGGAAATGAAGGGGGCTTATGGGACTTTCGAGAAGGGAGGAAATGGGAAAGGGGAAATCCTTGGAATATAAATAAAAATATTAGAAAAGAAAAAAAAAGAAAAAAAATTATGACCAAACAGACTGTTTTTTCTTAGTTACATGGCATTTACCTATTTCCAAAATTCTTAGCAATAAAGAACAAAGGCAATTTCACTAATTAACAATACTGAGCATATGGGTATGAAGGAGGAGGAAGTACTGAGAAGGAAAGGAAGAAAATGTTACTCTGATTTATTACAAAAGCTAAATAAAAATATTTTACTGTAATATTTTAAACACCAAGTAACTTTTCTTCTGGTGCATAATCTCATACTTGATGGAATACTAGCACAAGTTTTTTGAATGAGTGAGTGGTATGAAGATGGATAATTGCTCTACCTGCCTTTAATTGGTCACAACAAATCCTCAGGCCTGATGCAGTTACTTTGTTGGCACACTATTCTCATGGCAGAGCTTTGATTAGTAAGTTGTGTTTCCTACTTGCTCTTTTCATTCTTCCTTCGAAGCTAAGGTGGGCTTTGATTGCTATAGGAGCCATTGTCTTTAAAATGTTAGAAATCACGCAAATTCAGTATAACTGTATGGCATCCCCAAAAACTGAAAGAAAAAAAGATGAACAGTCACTAAAGTTGTTTAGAGATGGTTTATAGGCTAAGAGAGCATACCATTCTTTCAGATTACCTATTTTTGGCTCACAACTTCTTTTTGACTAAAGGTCCAGAGTTCTTAATTTCTCCTTCTGGCCTCCACAGGCACTGAGCTCATGTGAACAAATACATATACAAATATTCAAACATGTACATAATGAAAATTATATTTTTAATGTTATCCCCTTTCTGATTTCCCCTCCAAAAACAAAATCCCCTATCCCATCCCTCCTTTCCCCCTGCTCACCAACACACCCATTCCCACTTCACTGTCCTGGTATTCCCCTGTATGGGGGCTTCAGGTTTTCTCAGGGCCAAGGGTCTCTCCTCCTTTGATGTCCAACAAGGCCATCCTCTGTTACATATGCAGTTGGAGCCATGGGTTCCTCCATGTGTATTCTTTGGTTGGTAGTTTAGTCCCTGGGAGCTCTGGGGGTACTGGAGGGTTCACAATGTTGTTCCTCCTATGGGGCTGACAGCTCTTTCAGGTCCTTAGATCCTTTTCTTTGCTCCTCCCCCGGGGACTTTGTGCTCAGTCCAATGGTTGGCTGGGAGCACCCACCTCTGCATTCGTCTGTCCGGTACTGAGAGCCTTTCAGGAGACAGCTATATCAGGCTCCTGTCAGCTAGCACTTGTTGGCATCCACAATAGTATCTGAGTTTTGTAACTGTATACAGGATGAATCCCAGGTGGGGCAGTCTCTGGATGACTTTTCCTTCAGACTCTGCTCCACAGTTTGCCTATGTATCTCATCCCATGGCTGTTTTGTTCACTCTTCTAAGAAGGAACAAAGTATCCATACTTTGATCTTCTTCTTGGCCTGTGAACTGTATTTTGGGTATTCCAAGCCTCTGGGCTAATATCCACTTATCAGTGAGTGCATACCATATATGTTCTTTTGTGATTGGATTACCTCACTCAGGATGTTATTTTCTAGTTCCATCGGTTTGCCTAAGAATTTTGTGAATTCATTTTTTTAATAACTGATTAGTTCTCCATTATTAAATGTACACACAAATTCTGTATCCATTCCTCTGTTGAGGGACATCTGGGTTCTTTCGAGCTTATGGGTATTATAAATAAGGTTGCTATGAACATAGTGGAGCATGTGTCCTTATTACATGTTGGAGAATCTTCTGAGTATGTGCCCAAGAGTAGTATAGCTAAGTAGTACTATGTCAAATTTTCTGAACAACCAAAAAATTGATTTCCAAAGTGTTTGTACCATCTTTCAAACACACCAGGAATGGAGGAGTGTTCCTCTTTCTTCACATCCTTGGCAGCACCTGCTGTCACCTGCATTTTTGACCCTAGCCATTCTGACAGGTATGAGGTGTTATCTTAGGGATGTTTGGAATTACATTTCCCTGATGACTAAGGGTGTTGAACATTTCTTTAGGCGCTTCTTAGCCATTCAAATTCCTCAGTTGAGAATTATTTATTTAGCTCTGTACTCGATATTTTAATAGGATTATTTGACTCTCTAGAGTCTACCTTCTTGAGTTCTTTTTATATATTGGATATTACCCCTCTGTCAGAGGTAAAGATCTTTTCCCAATTTGTTGTTTGCTGTTTTGTATTATTGACAGTGTCCTTTGCTTTAGAGAAACTCTGAAATTTTATGAGGTCCAATTTGTCAATTCTTGATCTCAGAGCATAAGCTATTTGTGTTCTGTTCAGGAAATTTTCTCCTGTGCCCATGTTCTCAAGACTCTTCCCCACATTCTTTTCTATTAGTTTCAGTGTGTCTGGTTTACTGTGGCGGTCCTTGATACATTTGTAATTGTATTTGTACAAGGAGATAAGAATGGATCAATTTGGATTCTTCAGCATGATAATCACCAGGTGAACCAGCACCATTTGTTGAAAAGGCTATCTTTTATCCTCTGGATAGTTTTAGCTCCTTTGTCAAAGATCAAGTGACTATAGGTGTGTGGATTCATTTCTGGGTCTTCAATTCTATTCCATTGATCTACATGCTTGTCACTGTACCAATACCATGCAGTTTTTATCACTATTACTGTGTAGTACTGTTTGTGGTCTGGGATTCCTATTCTACTCGAAGTTCTTTTACTGTTGAGAATAGTTTAAACTATCCTGGATTTTTTGTTATTCCAGATGAATTTGCAAATTGCCTTTCCTAACTTTATGAAGAATTGAGTTGGAATTTTAATGAGGATTGCATTGAAATCTGTAGATTGTTTTTAGCAAGATGGCCATTTTTTTTTCCTATATTTATCCTGCCAATCCAGGAGCATGGGAGATCTTTTTATCTTCTGAGGTCTTCTTCAACTTCTTTCTTCAGAGTCTTAAAGTCCTTGCCATAGAGATCTTTCAATTGTTTGGTTAGAATAACAATTGAAGTACTTTACATTGTTTGTGACAATTGTGAAGGGTGTTGTATCACTAATTACTTTGTCAGTCTGTTTTACCTCTGATTATAGAAAGGCTACTGATTTGTTTGAGTTAATTTTATAACTGGCCACTTTGCTGAAGTTGTTTATCAGCTGTAGGGATTCTCTAGTGGAGATATATACTATATAATATGATCTGCAAATAGGGATAGCTTGACTTCTTCTTTTCCAATTTGTATCCCTTTGACCTCCTTTTGTTGTCTAATTGCTCTAGCTAGAATTTCAAGTACTATATTGAACAGATATGGAGAGAGAGGGCAGCCTTGTCTAGTCCCTGATTTTAGCAGGATTGTTCCAAGTTTTTCTCCATTTAGTTTGATGATGGCTACTGGTTTACTTTATATTGCTTTTACTATGTTTAGGTATGGGTCTTGAATTCCTGATCTTTCTAAGACTTTCAACATGAAGGGATGCTGAATTTTCTCAAATACTTTTTTCAGCATCTAATGAAATGACTGTGCTTTTTCTTTGAGTTTGTTTATGTAGTGGATTACATTGATGGATTTCCGTGTATTGAACCAACCCTGCATCCCTGGGATGAAACCTTCTTGATCATGGTGAATGATCATTTTGCTGTGTTCTTGGAATCAGTTGGCAAGAATTTTATTAAATATTTTTGCATCAATATTCATAAGAAAAATTGGTCTGAAGTTCTCTTTTTTTTGTTGTTTGATCTTTGTTTGGTTTTGGAATCAGCATAATTGTGCCTTTATAGAATGAGCTGGGTAGTGTTCCTTCTGTTTCTATTTTGTGGAGTAGTTTGAACAGTATTAGTATTAGGTCTTCTTTGAAGGGCTGAGGATTCTGCACTAAATCCATCTGGTCCTGTGCTTTTTTGTTTTGGAGACTTTCAATGACTGATTCTATTACTTTAGGGGTTATGGGGCTGTTATTATTCTATTACTTTAGGGGTTATGGAATTGTCTATCTGATACTGATTTAAATTTGGTATTTGGTATATGTCTAGGAAATTGTCCATTTCATTCAGATTTTCCAGTTGTATTGAGTATTGGCCTTTGTAGTAGGATCTGATGATTTTTTTGAATTTCCTTAGTTTCTGTTGTTATATCTCCCTTTTCATTTCTGAATTTGTTAATTTGGATACTGTCTCTGTGCCCTCTGGTTAGTCTGACTAAGGGTTTATCTATCTTAATTTTCTCAAAGAACCAACTGCTTTTTTCATTGATTCTTTGTATATTTCTTTTTGTTTCTACTTAATTGATTTCAGTCCCAAGTTTGATTTTTTTTCTGGTGTTTACTCCTCTTGGGTGTATTAGTTTCTTTTTGTTCTAAAGCTTTCAGATGTGCTATTAAACTGCTAGTGTATGCTTTCTCCAGTTTCAGAGTTTTCCTCTTAGCACTGCTTTCCTTGTGTTCCATAAGTTTGGGTATGTTGTGCCTTCATTTTCATTAAATTCTAAAAAGTCTTTGATTTTTTTCCCTATTTCTTCCGTCACCAAGTTACCATTGAGTAGAGCATTGTTCAGCTTCCATGTACATGTGGGCTTTCCGTTGTTTTTGGTGCTATTGAAGACCAGCCATAATCCCTAGTGATCTGAAAGTAGGCATGGAATTATGTCAATCTTCTTAAATGTTTTGTGACTAATTATATGGTCAATGTTGGAAAAGGTACAATGAGATGTTAAGAAGAAGATATATTCTTTTGATTTAGGATGAAATCTTCTAGAGATATCAGGTAAATCCAGATGGTCAATAACTTCTGTCAGTTTCACTATGTCTCAGTTTAGTTTGTGTTTCCCTGATTTGTCCATTGATGGGTGTGGGGTGTTGAAGTCCCCCACAATTACTTTCTGAGGTGCAATGTGTACTTTGAAATTTAGGTAAATTTCTTTTATGAATGAGGGTGCCCTTGTATTTGGAGCACAGATATTCAGAATTGAGAGTTCTTCTTGGTTGTTTTTTACTTTGGTGAGTATGAAGTGTCCTTCCTTATCTTGTTTGCTGACTTTTGGTTGAAAGTTGATTTTATACAACATTAGAATGCATAATCCAGCTTGTTTTGTGGGAACATTTGCTTGGAAATTGTTTCCTAGCCTTTTACTCTGAAGTCCTGTTTGTCTTCGACACGGAGGAGTGTTTCCTGTATGCAGCAAAATGTTGGGTCCTGTTTTTTTATCCAGACTTTAGTCTATGTCTTTTTATTGGGGAATTGAATCCATTTATGTTAAGAGGTATAAGGGAATAGTGATTGTTGCTTCCTGTTATTTTTGATGTTATTTTTATGTTTTTCTGGTTATCTTCTTTTGTGTTTATTGAAAAAAGATTACTTTCTTGCTTTTCTATGGTGTGTTTTCCCTCCTTGTGTTGGCATTTTCCATCTATTATCCTTTGTAGGGATGAATTTGTGTAAAGATATTGTGTAAATCTGGTTTTATCATGGAATATCTTTTTTTCTCCATCTATGATAATTGAGAGTTTTGCAGTGTATAGCAGACTGGGCTGGCATTTGTGTATGAGATCTGCCCAGGATCTGGCTTTCATTGTCTCTGGTGAGAAGTCTGGTGTAATTCTGATAGGTCTGCCTCTACCTGTTACTTGATTATTTTCCCTTACTGCTTTTAATATTCTTTCTTTGTTTAGTGTATTTGGTATTTTGATTATTATGGGACAGGAGAAATTTCTGTTCTGATCTAGTCTGTTTGAAGTTCTATAGGCTTCTTGTATGTTCATGAGCATCTCTTTCTTTAGGTTAGGGAAGTTTCCTTCTATAATTTTGTTGAAGATATTTAGTGGCCCTTTAAGATGTAAATCTTTGCTCTTTTCTATACCTAAAATCCTTAGGTTTCCTATTCTCATTGTGTCCTGGATTTCCTGGATGTTTTGGGCTACAAGCTTTTTGCATTTTGCATTTTCTTTGACTGTTGTGCAAACGTTTTCTATGATATCTTTACCTCCTGAGATTCTCTTTTCTATCTCTTGTATTCTGTTATTGGTGCGTGCATATATGACTCCTGATTTATTTCCAAGGTTTTCTATCTCCAGAGTTGCCTTCCTTTGTGGTTTCTGTATTGGTTCTACTTCCATTTTTAGATCCTGGATGGTTTTGTTCAGTTCCTTCACTTGTTTGCGTTTTCCTATAATTCATTAAGGGATTTTGTCTTTCTTCTTTAAGGTCTTCTTCCTGTTGATCCATGTTCATCTAATTACTTAGCTATTTTCACATCTCTTTCCTCATTAGGCAGTACTGATTCTTCAAAAGCAGGGATTGAGCCTGAAAAATAACAGATGCCTATAGCTGAAATGAATAAGCTGTATCTGTCTGGTGTCATTATCACATCCCAGTGGGGAGTCTGAACTGATAAAGCATCAGTGAGCCTGATGGATCAGTACTCATGAGGAATTACAGTGGAAGTATGGCTCCATGGAAGCAGCTGGTTCCATTTCTTTGAGAAATTAAGCAGTAGAACAAAGTTTAATTCTGCCTATGGTATCTTATGCCTTAGATGACTAATGGTTAGCTAACTAATATTTTTAACTAGTTAACAATCTATTACCAGAGGAGAAAGGGAGATTGACAGTCAAGGTAATAAATTCTCAAAGAAGATAGCCAGTAAGCCAAGAGCTAATTCTCTCACTGAACCTAGACTAGCTATCCAGGAAGAACCAGGCATACCTAAAGATACACTTTAAATAATCCTTTCGGTAAAGAACCTGTAGATAAATAACTAGGAAATTTTTATTAAGATGTAGGAAGGGCCTAGGGATGTGGGCCCTGAGTAAAATATGCTTGCTATAAAAGCATGAGGGTTGCAACTTGAATAACCAGCACCCCTGTAAAAATCTGGGCATAGAGACATATGCCAGAAATTCAAATTGTATTAAGAGACAGAGACAGGCCAACTCCAGAGTTTACAAGATAGCCAGTAAAGCTGAATTATTGAGCTCTAGGTTCATTGAGACATATTTCAAAATATAGGACATGGAATGGTAAAACACATCTGATGCAATATTGAGCCTGCATTCTTGAATTCACTGTCTAGATTTCAGTCTTTTCATCTAAAATCAGGGTGTTGGCATAAATGCTGTCTAAAATTTCTAACCGTATCCTTTACAGTACCTTTTAAAATGAGATAAGATGCAATATATGATTTATTTTTGTATTATTGATTTTACTTACTCTTACAAGCTTTCTTTCCTGTTCTAAAAATAGTTGGAATAGTTCAAAAACAGTATTTAATGTACAGAAAGTTATCGACATGAAACAAGGCAAATAAACTGAAACAATAAAATTTTCTTTATACAAAATGAGAACATGACTTTATTGATAAAGTGCTCATTGTACAAACATGATGTTCAATTTTGGATTCACAGCATGTTTGTAAAGGTGGCCTAGTGGCACAATCATGTAATTTTAGTGCTGGGGGCACAAAGACATTAGAATCTCTTGTGCTCCAAGGACAGCTGCTACTCTATGTTCTGTTAGAGCATCAGCACTTGGCTGTCTTCGCTGAAAATGTATTAAGTTGTCTGTCAATCTACATTTTTCCTTTAATAAGAGACAATGGTGACATCTGAATCACATTGTAATATTTTCATAAAAATCATAAGCATTAATAAGAGTACATAGGGGATGGTATGATGTAGACCCTGTTCCACTTCTAGTATCTTTCCACACAGTAGTTACATTTAGGTGCTTCTTTAAACACTGTAACTAAGTGTCTGACAAGGATGATGTAGGAAGGACTCATGTATTTTTACTCAGAGTTCAAGGGTGCAATCTGTTATGGTGGGGATGGCATAGTGGCAGGAGTGTGAGGCAGCTGGTCACATTGCATCCATAATCTAGTCAAGAAACGTAATGAGATGGGTGTTTATGGTTAGCTCACTTCCTTCTTTTTTGTGCAGCTGGACCAAGCCCTTAGTGCTACCCACTGTCGAAGTAGGTCTTCTCACCTCAATTCACCTAATCTAACAACCTCCAGCTATGGTTCCATGGAGATTCTCAATCCTGTCCAGATGACAGTATTAACTATTATACTAGGTACATAATCATTGCAAGGCTTGGTGCAGTAAATGATTTTCTTTCTCCTCTAGAAATACCATGCTTCCCATGAACAACGATAGTCAGAGTTTGAGCTTAATAGAAGCCCATGGTTGGAGTGAATAGCTGCTCAATATCAAGAAACAAACAGAATTGAAGATTGCTTTTTTTGGGTCAGGGAGTTAGGTTAAATGGAGGATAAGCCAATAAAATGTGAATGCCATTACTGAAGGCTGGTGACCTCATGAGCTGGGTAAAGTGCACCCACAGTTGTGCTCTTCAGATTGACTGAAAAACTATTACCCCTTTAAATGCTTTTCTTCTGGCTCCTTTCTCAAGGCTGCAGAGCTGTAATAGTGCCGTGCGTTATTTCCCAGTAAGCCACCAAAGAAATACTGTGGAATCATACAGAAAAAATGTTAAGGATTCATCATAGTTTATTCATTTGCAAGATGCACATAGAAAGCCATAAGAGTTTGTTATATGTTACATATAACCACTGACCTTTATAGCCATTACAGAGTCTCCAGAGACTATCTCATAGCATGGAGGCTACGTAATCTTTACATGATCATGTTTAACTTTTTCTGAAATAGGTGAATCTTCTAGGAGTGTTTAAGTGCTTTGGTTCTTTATATGCATATTTGTTATTGGATATATTACTTATTTACATTTCAAATATAATCCCCTTTCCTGGTTCCCCAGAAATCCCCTATCCTCTCTCTGCCCCCTCCCCGCTTCTATCAGGGGGCTCACCCACGCATACACTCACTCCCGCCTCTCCATCCCTCTACACTGTATTCCTCTACACTGGGGCATCAAGCCATCACAGGGCCAAGGGTCTCTCCTCCCATTAATGCTGGACAAGACCATCCTGTGTTATATATACAGCTGAAGCCATAAGTCACTCTGTGTGTACTCTTTGGTTGGTGGTTTAGTCCCTGGGAGCTCGGGGGGGGGGGAGTTGGTTAATATTGTTGTTATTCTTATGGGGTTGTAAACCCCTTCAGCTCCTCAGTCCCTTCTCTAACTCCTCCATTGGAGACCCCATAGTCAGTTCAATGACTGGCTGCCATCAATGCCTCTGTATTTGTCAGACTATGGAAGAACCTCTCAGGAGACAGCTGTATCAGGCTCCTGACAATGAGCACTTCTTGGCATTTGTAATAGTGTCTGGGTTTGGTGTATGTATATGGAGTGGATCCCCAGGTGAAACAGTCTCTGGATTGCCCTTTGTTCTATCTCTGCTCCACACTTTGTCTCAGTATTTCCTGAGCATTTTGTTTCCCCTTCTAAGGACTGAAGCAACCACACTTTTGTCTTTCTTCTTCTTGAGCTTCATGTGGTCTGTGAATTGTATCTTGAGTATTTCAAGATTTGGTGCTAATATCCATTTAATAATGTGTGTTCTTTTGTGACTAGGTTACCTCATTCAGGATGATACTTTCTAAATCAATACATTTGTCTAAGAATTTCATGAAGTCATTATTTTTCATATCTGAATACTCCACTGTTTAAATGTACCACATTTTCTGTATTCTTTCCTCTGTTGAAGAGCATCTGGGTTCTTTCCAACTCCTGGCTATTATAAATAAGGCTTCCATGAACATATTAGAACATGTGTCCTTGTTATATGTTGGAGCTTCTTTTGGGTATATGCCCAGGAGTGGTATAGCTGGGTCCTCAGGTCTAATTTTCTGAGAAAATAACAGATTGATTTCTGCAGTGGTTGTACAAGCTTGCAATTCCACTAACAATGGAGAAAGAGGACTATTCCTCCATTTTTGGTGGGATTGCAAGCTGGTATATGCATATTTTTATGGTTGTGTTATTGTGTTCCTGTGTATATAATATATGTTTGTGGACTTATGTGTAGATGTGGAGGCTAAAGGCCAACATTGAGTATCTTCCTTGATTGTCATTTTCCTTATTATTTTGAAACAGAGTGTCTCACTTTCCTAGAGTTCTGACCAGTTATTTTGGTTGGGCTGGCCATTCAATAAACTTCAGGGTCTTCTTGTGGGTGCCAGCTCAGTGCTGAGATTACAGGTAGGTATTGCTACATTGGATTTTCCATGACTCTTGAGAGAAGAAGTCAGGTTCTCATGGCTATTCACCATGAGCTGGATCCCCAGAAGCAGTCATCTAGTTCTTCAATCTTCTCTAAAGGAATTACCAAAAGTGCAGCAAAGTCCTATGGGGGTTTCTCTTTTTAGGACAGATAACAATGTATCTGTAATCATTCCTTGACTTCAGTTTATAAGGCCTTGTTCAGGTAATGTATGACAGCATGTGTATGTGCCAATCTCATTGAGAACATAGATTAACAGGACAAACAAAAAAGATGTTGGACCATGACTAAGCAAAAATCACTACTAAATTCCCTGTCAGGAGCAAAGGTTACTACTTAGTTTACTCCTAGAAAGTAAACATAAACACATTTAAAAAATGGTAACTAAGAAAACCTAAATGATTCCTGTAATGAGTCTGAAAGGAACATGTTGTTCACTTACATGAATGGCATATCCTGTCTCTTCTCACTGTCCCAATCTCCTTAATTTCTCTCCTCTCTTTCACTCTACTAACATTAAGTCACCCTTTTCTTCCTTTTTTTGCGTTTGATGCATTTCCTCATTGATAAAGAGATAAGTGAACAACAATGAAAACAAACAAACAAAATACAGAGTTGTGCTGAAGAGATGGGTGTAAATGAATAAAGCTATTAGCACAGAAGCTTGGAATACCCAAAATTCTCAGACCAAATGAAGATCAAGAAGAAAGAAAAGCAAAGTATGCATACTCTGGTACTTTTTAGAAGGGGAAAAAAAGTACCGACAGGAGAAGATACACAACAAAAGTGTGGAGAAGAGACTGAGAAAAAGACCATACAGATACTGCCCCTGCTAGAGATCCATCCTGTATATAGTTACAAAACTCAGGCACTATTATGGATGGTAACAAGTGCTTGCTGACCGGAGCCTTATATAGCTGTTACCTGGGAGGCTTTGCCAGTACAAGACAAATACAGAGAAGGACACTCTGAGCCAACCACTGAACTGAGCATAGGGTCCACAATGGAAGAGCTAGAGAAAGGCTCCAAGGAGCTGAAGGGGTTTGCAGCACCATAGGAGAAACAACAATATGAACCACCCAGTATGCGCAGAGCTCCCAGGGACTAAACCACCAACCATAGAGTTCACATGGAGTGACCCATGGCTCCAGATGCACTTGCAGCTTAGGATGTCCTTATTGGACATCAAAGGGAAGAGAGGCTCTTGGTCCTGAGAAGCCTAGATGCCCCAGTATAGGGGAATGCCAGGACAGGGAAGCAGGAGTGGGTATATTGGTAAGCAGGAGAAGGGGGGATGGGTTAGGAGATTTTCAGGGAGGAATCCAGGAAAGGTGACAACATTTGAAATGTAAATAAAGAATACACCTATAATAAAAATAAAGTGTTTGCTGTGACAGAACAAGAAACTGAGTTTGTTCCCCAAAACTCATGTGACAAAACAAGACATGGTGGCAATAGTGGCCAGACTGTTTCAATACTGGCACAGTTGTGTTAAAAGTAACCAACAGCTTCATGCATGGCTCTAAATGGTGCCCTACCTCAGAGTTAATTTATTTTTTGTGTTGTAGACCTTGTCAAGAGCATGTGGCTTTGGAGATCTTAGGTCTTGTAACATACTACTCCTGTCTTATTAAATGGGTATAATATAATATGTCAAAATAAATTGCAGTGTTTTTAACTTAGAACATACACTTGTTAAACCGAGTGTGTTAACTATATCTAAGACAAAATTAAAGGTGCATGAGTTACTTCTCACACACCATTTGTATGTGATTGATTTAGTATTTAAGTAATATTTTTTAATAACTAGAGGCTTTTTACAGAATATAACAAGGCATTGTGGAACAGGATTCTGACTGCTTGTATATGAACCTAGAGTTTACAACATTCTTAGACCTGGGCAGCATAGTGAAGACCAAGCCCTGATGTTAGCACCCATTCCTCCCTGTTGCTGACTATCTGAATTTGATTCAGCTCTTAGACAACATGTAGACTTCCTATCAGAAAAAAAGGCTAATTTCTAGACATATTTCATTGCATTACAGTTGCAATTCAACTCAATAAACTCAAGCATGTGGAAGAGAGATTGAATACTTGTTAGTAGTCTTGGTATACATTGGAGAGATATGGAAAATAAAAGAAAGTTAGAGTTTTCCTTTCATAACCGGATATTTGTGTCTTAGAAGTTTTTTCAGAGATACCTGACTAATCAACAAGGAGACAGACAACTCTTAACTTTAACTTCTTGTTAACTACACAAATTAAAAAATATCATGGTTGATTGAAAATTCCCTTTCATGACTAGATGTCTTTAGGTTTATGAAAGAGAAAATTTATCCTTAAAACCATAAATGTGACTAGTTTGGCAATGGTCTGCAGATACATTAAATGATTAGATGACTACAATGAATTTAAATAAAAGGTCCAGTTTACTTAATACCCCAAGCTAACACTTCAGTGAGCAAGGGTTGCAGTATAAGGCAAGCTCTCAATGCAGGGAACAAGTGGTTGAACAATGACAAATACTTCCAGATTCTGTAATCCTGCCAGAATCACTCAGAGTTCAGGCATGTGAGTTTTCCTTCATTATGAATGCAAGCAGGATGCAATCTCATTAAAGCCAAAGATAACAGCAGAAAGGACATTCAGTAGATGGAAGGTTTTGCAGGTGTTTTCAATTAAATTAAAATGGCTAATTTATGTAATTACTTATTTAATTTATTTCCTTAGAGCCTAGTAAAGAATTACACTACAAAGTGACACAAATATTCTATAACACCAAGAACCTGTGAAATAAACTGAAAAATGGGAAATACATCTAAAAATAAACATCAATTTACTCATTTTAAAATTTTATTTTATTTATATATAAATAATTTTAATTTATTTATAACATTGTTTTATTAGATATTTTCTTTATTTACATTTGAAATATTATCCCCATTCCTTGTTTCCCTTCCAAAAGCCCCCTATCCTATCCCCCTTCTCCTGCTCACCAATCCTCCCACTCTCACCTCCCTGTCCTGGTAGTCCCCTATACTGGGGCATTGAGCCTTAACATGACCAAGGGCCTCTCCTCTCATTGACATTCGACAAGGCCCTCCTCTGTTACATATGCGGATGGAGCTATGGGTCCCTCCATGTGTTGGTTGGTGGTTTATTCCCTGAGACCTCTGGGGGTACTGGTTGTTTCATATTGTTGTTCCTCCTATGGTGTTGCAAATCCCTTCAGGTCCTTGCATCCTTTCTCTAGCTTCTCCATTGGGGACCCTGTGCTTAGCTCATTGGTTGGCTGTGAACATCCACTTCTGTCTGTATTTGTCGTGCACTGTCAGAAACTCTCAGGAGACAGCTATTAACGTGCTCCTGTAAGCAAGCACTTGTTGGCATCCACAATAGTGTCTGGGTTTGGTAACTGTATATTGGATGGATCCCTAGGTGGGCAGTCTCTAAATGACCTTTCCTTCAGTCTCTGTTCCACACTTTGTCTTTGTATCTCCTCCAATGGGTATTTTGATCCCCCTTGTAAGAAGAACAGAAGTATCCACACTTTGGTCTTCCTTCTTCTTGAGCTTCATGTGGTCTGTGAATTGTATCTTGGGTATTCTGAGCTTCTGGGATAATATCCACTTATCAGTGAGTGCATACAATGTGTGTTTTTTGTGATTGGGTTACCTCACTCAGGGTGATATTTTCTAGTTCCATCCATTTGCCTAAGAATTTCATGAAGTCATTGTTTTTAAAGCTGAGTAGTACTCCATTTTGTAAATGTACTACATTTTCTTTATTCATTCCTCTTTTGAGGGACATGGAGAATTTACAGTTGAATTGTCTGAAAGAAAAAGAAAAGTGGTCTTCCATACTTGTCACAAAAAAAAATGGACAGTTTTTTTGCTAATCATCTGTTTCTTCAATATTTATGTCACCCAAGATTATATTCCCTACATCACAGCTACTGCACTATTCTTATCCCTAGCACAAAAGCATTCTATGTGTTTGTATCTTCAATGGACTTTTGTACTAATAATTCATTAGAGACAAATACTTTTCCCCTACACATTTGCCAAATACACCTGAATGAGTCTCTGTTTCTTTTCTGTTCTGACTTTTGCCCAGACCCCATTCTTAGAGGATCTTCCTATTATTATGATAATGAAGGGCCTATATAGAATGAAAAAATAAAGTCCTACTGCACTACATATTTGAGGTCTGTCATCAGTCAGTGATGGAAAATATTTTAATATTTTTCTATACTTGGATTTATCCTAGCTTTGAAATTAGTGATTACAATCTATTTTGTAGTTTAAGAAACTTAGCTTCCAACAGACAATATATTCTCATTTTTATTTATCCCTCATTGTCTGTTTTACTTTGTTGCCACAGATCTTCAATAAAATGCCAGGTATTAATTGGCAATGATTGTCTTAGAATTTTGAATTTTACTTTTTTTTTAAATAAATACAGAAAGATGTGGTAGAATGTGCATGTTATTCCAGTTTCTCAGGAGGCTGAGCCAGGAGGACTGCAAGTTTTGGATTAGCTTAGGTACCTAGTAAAGCAATATCATACAAAATTAAATAAAAATACAAGAAAATAGGATGATTAGATAAAGAGATGAGAGCAACCAGGTTTTGGGTTTTCTCTGAATTAAATGATGGATAAGCTTATATACATACAAAGATATTGTATTCCTTGGTTGTTTTTCTATTTCATGTTTTGATTAGTTTCACAAATTAAATAATGAGTGGCTCAATATATACAAAAATTAAATTAATAACATATTATAAATCAAAGACCCTGTCTCATCTGAAGACTTAATAATTATAATTAAAAGTGAGTTATGCATAATTACTCTGACAGTTTAGTCTTCTCCATGTTCAGTGCTTAATTCTCTTGAGGAATTACAACTGAACGTGGGCCCCTACATATGGATACAAAATTATACATGTGGACAAGTGAGGAAGTACAGCAAGTTACATGGTATTCTGCAGATGCCTGAGTTTCATTCTTATACCTACCAAGAAAGAAGAGAATGAACCCTTGAAGAAAGTTGTTCTCTTTACTCCTCTGGGCTCATAGGGGCTCATAGAGACTAGTCAGCCGACCAGGAAACCTACATGGTTCTGACTTAGGCCCTGCTCACATATGTCAGAATTGTGTAGCATTCTTGTGGGAATAACAGCAGGGGCAGGGACTGTTTTTGACTCTGCTGGCTGTCTTTGATATCCTTTCCTATAACTGTCCTGCCTAGTCTGACCTTAATAGGGAAGTAGGTACTTAGTCTTACTGCAAGTTCATATGCCAAGGCTGCTTGATATCCATGATATCCATGGGAAGTCTGTCCTTTTCTGAACAGAAAAGTTGAAGGAGTTGATGGAGGGAGGGGAGTCTGAGAGGAGAGAGGATAAAGTGCATATATATAAAAAACATGCCATACCAAGTTGCCTTTAAACTAGGCATCTCCTCTCATATTAAAGTTCGATGATATAACCAAGTACAAGGAAATGGTTCCTAAAGGCAGTAAGATTCAGAGACATCTTCAGAGTCATCTCCTACCACTGCTAGGAGTTCAACAATAAGACAAATCTATACAACTGAAATAATGTCTAATGATATTGTGCTATACTAATAGTTTTGTGCCTAACCTAATTGTCCTCAGAGAGGCTTTATCCTACAAGTGATGGAAACAGATGCAGATTCCTGTAGCCAAATTTTAGCCAAAGTTCCAGAAATCCTACTGAAGATGGGGGAAGTATGATCATAGGACAAGCATGAGTCAAGTACAACACCAGAAACATCACAGAATCAACAATCTTGGTACAGGGACTCAATGAGATGGAACCAAATATCAGGGAGTCTGATATCATTGTGGGGGTCTAAACTAGGGAAGATCTGGGGCTTATATAATTTATTCCCTAGCTATAAAGCACCTTATTTCTTGCCATTTCTCCTGGACATGAAGTTCTGGTCCATAGCAGCTTCCTGCTATCCATCTGTCCCCCACTCCCTCTCTAGCTGCAACCTCCTCTCAAACCTCCAGTGACACTTTACACCTTCCACTATCCAATTACAGTTTCTAGCCTTTTGTTGACAAGTTAAATTAGGAAGAAGTTTCACATAGTATCACTTGAGTACATGTGCATCTGCCCATTAGAGACAACCATATCATGAGGGACTAGTTTTAGCATTAGAATTCAAGCAGCATCAGACTAACCCAGTACAGTGCACATACAGTTGAGAGAAAAAGTGTACCTTGCAAATAGGAGACACACCAGAACTGAAATAATGATGGTGAATTTTATCAAAACTATTAGGTACATATTGTATATACCAAAAATTCTTAGCACTTGGAGAGGTACAGGCATGAGGGTAGAGAATTCATAGCTGGATTGGGCTATATAGGATCCTGTATCAAAGCAATAACAACAATAACAAGTCATAATAAATTTGAAGCTCAGAGTGATAGTACACTGCTATAGAGTCAGCTCTCAGAGATGTATGGAAGAAGGAGCATACATTGGAGGGAAATTTAGCCTAAAGAGTGAGCTAGGGACATTTTTGGTTTGCGACTATGCAGGAGCAGAGTATCTGCTCAGAATCCTCACCTACGCAGAGCATAACAAATTTGCAACTCAACTACCCATGGATTCTGTAACATCCCGGATCACAGGATCACAGGTTCACAGGAAGGATAAGTTCCAGCCAAAGGCTGTGAGTCCATTTAACGCCAGAGATAACCAGATGGTGAGAGGCAAACCAAAAGACATAAGCAGCAGGAATCAAGACTACTTGGCAACATCACAAACCAGTTCTCCCATCACAGCAAGCCCTGACTATTGACTTCTTCCTCCCTTCCTCATTTGCTGGCTTTCACTAATTCTGCAGCATCTGTTTTTGCTGGTTCATGACCCTGCTGCCCTGCCTGCCTTCATACTCTCCACTCTGCATCCATCTCCCACAGAATGCCAGTCCCTGCCTACATCACTGCTAAACTGGTACTTTCTTGCTAATGACCTGTAGAGCAGACTTTTTACACCTCTTTTTGACTCCTTGCTACATTCTCCAAATCTCATTTTAGATTTAACTATCTTTACTTCATTGGCGACTAGCCTCTACTCTCTGCTCCTCCCCGATCCCCATAATGAGGGTTTCTATGGAGCAGCCTTTCAGATGGCAGCCCCTGCCCTGAGCTCTCTGCTTCCTCAATCTGCCAGCCAATACGCAGTTCCCTTCGATCCTTGTAGGACAAAAGGATGAATGTGGGTTAACACTGCTTCGGCTAGAAAGCCTCACACACCCCTTTAAGCTTTTCTTCAAGGTTGGCCTATCATTTCCTTCTGCTTTACCTCTAGGGTATACCAGCCAAGTAAAGACAAATGGGAAACACAAGGGAACCTGTCTGCTACAGCACACATCTACCTAATGGTAGGGCAGCACTCCCCTTCCACTTAATCCTGCCAAAGACATGGAAAAACTGCACCTGTTTCCCTTCAGCCAAAGGTTTTCAGACTTTGTTTAAATGCTTGGTCTCCCGAACAGTAGGGCCTGAATCAGTTCTTGTTTGTCAACCCAAAATTTTCTTGCTTCTTTATTTAAATGTTCATTTTTCTCCCTAGCACGTGTGATGTATGTCCAAAAACGTCAGCTTGTTTAAGATTTCTTTTAAGGTTCAAAAGCCATCTTATCCACTTCCAGGAGTCAAATCTAATATGCTGATCATCATTATTCAATCCTAAATCAACAACCAGTTTTCTTTTACAGACAAATTGTTACTGCCTATCCTCGGAGCATAAACAACATGACATTTTGTTCCTCAGCCATCCAGAGCAGACTTAAAGGATGACTTCCAGGACTAAATTCTTCAAACACCTTTGTTTTCTGGGATCATAACAATGGACTACGATGTGCTCCCAAGCAAACCATTGCAGGCTTAATATTTGCTATCTACCCTATGCAGATATCCTCCTGTCAGGGGTTCTGTTCCTCTGCTGTGATTACTCTACAGGTTTACAAGCACAAAAGAAAAGGAGTATGCCTGCTGCTACACATCCAGCTGAGACAGCACCATCTCCTGAGACCTGCCTGGGATAAAAAAATCTGCCTTCCTCCAGACACCTCATGTGAATGAAGACTCCTGAGACACATGCTGAGACAGGCACTAAGTTCCACAGAGGACAGACTTGGGACCTCCTAATTACAGATGAACTCTCTTGCCAAAGTCAAATGGCTACTGAACTTGGGAAGTTAAATGATAGTAAGAAAAATATGATGTCTATCTAGATTAATCAAACGCTGTTTAAAACTGATTTTTTACCCTCAACCTGTACTACACATTGAACAATTGATTGATTCAATAATCCCTTTCCTCTCCAACCCCTACCCTCAACCCTCCTTACCACTCTGGATTAGTTGTGTTAACACTCCAGCCTGTGTAATGTTTTATTTTGAAAATTTTCACTACAAATGACAGTCATTTTAGTGACCCCACTTTAAAAGAAAAAGAAAAAAAGAAAAAGTGGGAGTTGTGAGACTGTAAAAGGCAGCTTGTTTTCTGGTCAAGCTGGGTTTAAGTCCTAGAGACACTCCAGATAATTCTAGAAGGGACAAAAGCTCATTTGCCATGCTCTCAGACACTAGGCTCCTAATACGAGGACAAAGCTACATAATTCTGTGTCTATCAGTCATGGAGGGCAACACCACCATCCCCTGGTATTCTGTCTGAACTCCACCCTAACAGTAACATGGAAACAGCCAGGCATGCTCCTCCCCACAGTTACCTGGCAACAGTCAGGTCGGCCGGCCCACTATAAAAGGGGCTTCTTGCCCACTCTGCTCTCTCTTGCTCTCTTGCCTCTCTTACTGCTATTTCCTGGTAGCTTATCTCTTCCCCCTCTCAAGATGTGACCATGGCTGGTCTCTACTTTTCACTCATTACAACTCTCTGCTAACAATAAATGCTCTAAAATCATGGACTGCCTCTTCTCATCTGGACCTGCTGTGTTAGAGCAATGGAGCTAGTTTTCCTCTAAAGAGTCTGGTGTCTGATCTTCAGCAGTAAGGCCTCCCAGCCAGTGCTCCCAAGCCACGGCTTCCACCAAGCCAAGCCACCCACTCAAGCAAAGCAAAGATTCTAATCCCTGTGGGACTCAGCTAGAGCTCTCTTTTCCCTCTTTTCCCTTCAGCTCTGGGCTAGATTCATCCCTGAAGTCCTCCACCCTGTTCTCAGCTCTTCCAATGCATCTGGCAGCTTGTGCTGTGCCCAAGTATGAGAACCCACCATTCCCGGCCTCTATGCCACCCGGGAACCCACGAGCCCAGCCCTGCAGGTTCCTCAGGGACTCCAGACAGCCCTACCCAACTCTTGTAATGGGGTCCTGTGGCTGTGTACACAGTCCAATGCCTGCCTGGTAGAGGCATTGGGTGCATGCATTCAAACTCCCCATGTCCATCTCTCCCAGTGGCCAGAGCACTGGGCGGACTCTGACCACCATTTTAACCCACATAGAAGATATGTTTACCTCTTCATAACATTCTTAATTCAAGGACAAGTTTCACAATGAACATTTTTTTACAAAGGAATATGAAAGTTCTTATGGCCTCTGGTTATTCTTTCTAGATGCTTTCCTAAGGCCTTGAAGGCCTAATCCTCATCCTCCACAGCCTCGTGATCACTTCTACTCCTCATTCCTGAAAACTACATCAGTCTCATTTATTATTCTATGATTACCTCTGAATATTGGGGGAAGTATATTATCTATAAAGAAAGATTGAAAGCAAAATAGAAAATCAGCAGATAAGTTTCAGGACAAGAGCAACTATCAGCACATGATGGGAACAATGGCCTGGAAATGTTCCAGGAATAGAAACAGTTTCACATCTCCCATTATGCAGCCAGGATGGACCCAACACTTGCTCTGACTTTGCTCAGGGATAGAGTGCAATCTGAGAGTTGAAATAAACTCCTTCCTTCTTTCCTTCCTTCCTTCCTAAGATATGCCTTTGATAGCATTTTTTTTTAAACAATAGAAGCACTAAGACAGACAGTCACCCTAAATGACTGTTTGAATGTTAATGTTTTCTTCATGGTGTTTTTCTTAGCTGAATCATGTGTAGCTAGATTCACAGTGAACCAATTATATGCGATGTGTGATAGGTCTGTGGCAGAGCTCATTCCAGATTATTGTATGTATCCATCAATTTTTGTCTCTTTTCCTCTTGTGGGACAGATAAAGAGCCATTAAAATGTCCTGTTTTAAGATGCTTATTAGGAAGAAGTCTTAAATTTTTAACCACAGACAGATTCAGGACAGACTTCCTTATTATTTGCTTTGGATATCCATTGATAAATCTGACTGTTTATGTCCTGTGCACTTAGTTGCTAAAACTATTAACAAACCATGAATTTAGAGTAGGTGTGTACGTGTGTGTGTGTGTGTGTGTGTGTGTGTGTGCAGCTGCATGTGTGCCACAGGGCACTTCTGGATATCAGAGAACAATATTAAGTCCTGGGTTTCATCCTCCCCCTTGTTTAGGCAGGGTCTCGGGGAATCATCACTACATGCACAAAGCTAGCTGCCTTCTAATACCTGGAGATTGTTTTATCTTTATCTCAGATTTCTAAATGGAAGAGCCAATATCACAGCTTCATACCAATGTGTTTGGCCTTTATGTTGGATTTGTAAATTTAAACCCAGGTACCTATGCTTTTATAGCAAGGGATTTACCAATCTATCACTCTAGTCCAGGATAGTCTTAATAAGCTAGGGATCCTCATGAATTATAGAATAAAGAAAATTATTTGAATGATTAATGTATCAATTCTTCAAAGAATAGTGTACAATTTGTACAACTCTAAATGAATGGGAGAAAACTTCCCTTGTTGAAAATAGTGGATACCTTAAAGATTATTGTTTCTAAAGTGCTCTGCTCAGAACTTTTTTGCTGTTCTTTTTACCTCTGCTGCATGACAGATGCCCACATTATGAATGAGCAATCTATGTTGCAGGATCCTGCACCTCTTCCACAGACAGCTGGTTATAGGGTTTTTCCTACATGGATTACTGCTGCACAGTCCTTGGACAGCACGTCATAACTTGAGAAATGA
Source organism: Tokudaia tokunoshimensis (assembly GCA_036184795.1). Taxonomy (NCBI): domain Eukaryota; kingdom Metazoa; phylum Chordata; class Mammalia; order Rodentia; family Muridae; genus Tokudaia; species Tokudaia tokunoshimensis. Next base: position 944,799 of record BTHU01000016.1, read on the forward strand.
AACATAAACATCTGAAGAGAGGAAAAAAGAATGTTGATGATTTAATTGGTTAATGTCAAGATCTCATTGGAGAGGATCATGATACAGTTTTGAGCAATATAGCAGAAAACCCTACTTCCAGCAATAATAAAAAATAAAAATTACAGTAACTAACAGTGACACCAGGTAATTTTTAATAGTTGTTTTATGGATAAGGTTATTAAATCTTTACAAAATCATGAATTCATTTCCAAAATGCTTTTATTAGAACTTTTCTTAGGGAGATGAAAATATAAATGTCATTTTATCCACAATAAAGCCTCAGGAATGGAATAGAATAGAATAGAATAGAATAGAATAGAATAGAATAGGAGAACCAATCCACTCAATTCTATGTTGATAAAACAACAAGGTTAATTGCTGTTAACTACATGAGTTTTCATGAGGAATGATTTACTGGGTTGTACTCAACTCATGTACCTCTAAAGAAATGCTTCTCCCCCTCTCTTTCTGTCTCTCTGTCTCTCTCTTTAGCCTGCAACATAATAATACAAAAATGCTAATTTTGTTGGCCTTTCATTTCCTATTAACTCTTATCTGTTCCTAAAACATTGAGTACAGTCATGGACTCCTTGCTCCCCCATCCATGATGGAAAGATTATGTGCCCAGTCTTCTTCAGGGTTCCTTCATGATATCACAAGAAATGAAAGCTCAAAATGGCAGTGGTCATGATATGCTAGGATGACAGTGACAATGTTCCACATCCATCATACAGGTAAGGAGTATTGAAGAATTATGTGTCATAGCCAGGACCCAGAGTTGTAATGACAAAAACAATTTACAAAGCAAAGTATCTTCCTTAATGACCTTAAACTGTGAAGCCTTTCTTTCATGGTGAATATGAGTCTGGTTATATTTCTTACAGAGAGAGTATGCCCCCAATTTTTTTCCTCAGAGTCTGTTGGCCACTGTCCTGAAAAGAAAAAGAGAGAAGAGGCAGAGAATAGTCTTTGATATCTGTATGGTAGAAATGATCTCTAGAGACAGCAGTGGTGAGACTAGTCTAATTTCTTATTTCAAGGATAGGGCTTTATAGGACTAATTTATCATAACAACAAGGAATCTGGAATGGCTGATTGCTTATAATATACCACCAATGTATCATGTGGGCAGGAAGTTAAAGCAGAATGTATGTGTACTGAGTTATGTAGCCTTTCAGAGGGCCCTGTGTGAGTTCACTTTTCAGACAAGGTCAGCCAATTGTGTTCAGGGAAACTCTAGAAAAAGACACTCTCCAGAGAGAGGCAGGGCAAGGAAGCCTGCTTAAAAATGGAGGCCCCATTTTTCACATAGCTCAAAAAGCCTTTCAATCATGAAGGATTGCTACCTTAATAACAAAGTTCCCCCAAAAAGAGAATAGGTCAGACCACATGAATATTCTATAATGGTCAAAGTGCTAAGAAAACTGGACAAACATGGTGAGAACTACAACCCAGGTAGATGGTAAAAGAATATCCAGAGGTGCACTTTCAGTGCTCTGAGGATATAGATTAAGAAAGATCTTCAATTTTATATTCAGCAACTGCCAACAAATATGCAGAATTTATTCAGTGGTCAGTAGGACCCTAGAACATCAAGAGTAGCTGGTGATGCAGATATGCTTATAGGGAAGATGAAATAATGTGACTCTACTTGCTGCAGATGGGACCTGGGCTTCTACTTGGGGTTGTAAGCATATGCATTGAAATAACCAAGGAGATTCTGATTATTCCTTTATACCCATGTCTCATGTCTACTCTAGCATTCTATACCACACTCCTAGAAATATAAATGTCTTCACTTATTTAAAGGTTTGTTTAGGACTTTGGAGGAGCTATTGCAGAACCTGTGAATTTTAAAAGTTCTCTGATGTGCCTATTTTAGAGACTGACTAAATTTGTTAGGTGTCTTGCTTCCTGGCCTGTGTGACATCATGCATAGATACCTACTAAGTTCCCTAGTTGACTGCAAGAATGCATGTAGCTGCTTTTTTTGGTTCATGGATGTGACCAACATCTCTTCTGTCTCCTACTTTCTCTTCTTCCTTTGATTTTCTCTTCTTATTAGTGGCTTGGGAGAAAAATTCAACTAAACAATACAGTATTAATGCTTATGTATTATATACCATATTAAAAATTCATGGGCGAGCCGGGCAGTGGTGGCACACGCCTTTAATCCCAGCACTTGGGAGGCAGAGGCAGGAGGATTTCTGAGTTCGAGGCCAGCCTGGTCTACAAAGTGAGTTCCAGGACAGCCAAGGCTACACAGAGAAACCCTGTCTCGAAAAACCAAAAAAAAAAAAAAAATTCATGGGAAGTACGGTTTGCTGAATATAGATGGATCATAACTAAAATGCACATGGAAATCCTACTATGTAGGATTATGGGGCAGTTTCTATCCCTCTCTGCTGATTGATTAATAATGTATGAAATGACAGTGGTGACAAATTGGAGGAGTTGTGGAGCCAAACATTTCCAAAGATAATCAATGCCTGGTTTGAACACTGTACTGTGACTGCCACTTGGCTATAGCCTTCAGGAGGCAGTATGGTCTGTAGACAGATAAATAAATATTCCTGTTTGTTCTGTAACTTTGGTATATGTCACTCCTGCATTGATCTTCACTAGTTCTCTCACAGGAATACATGAAGAAGCAGTTTTCATGGCATAGATAAATATTAAATGTATAATTTGCCACTGAAAAAGGTTGTGGAGACAAACAGGCCCATTGTGGTAGAATGTTTTTGAAGGTAGGTTAAAGGCTGATCATCACAGTGATACACAAGGCCATAAAATCTGTGCCTTGAGGTGAACCCAGTGATCTTTTCTCTCTGACCTTGCCTTAGGAGGGTTCCTTGGGATAGTCCTATGTGATAGTTAATTTAGACTCACAACTTGCCACAATGTAGAATCACCTAAGAAAGTTGATTCAATGGTCTAAATTAGGTGGGATTTGGACCATGTCTTGTGGGTGTTTCTGAGTTGGAGTAATAGAAGTAGAAAGAACCATCCTGAACATGAGCAGCACTTTGCATGAGTTGGACCCTGGACTGAATCACAAAAGAGATAGTTTAGAGAGTGAGCTTTCTGCTAACATACACATGTTAGTTAAATGTTCTGTTCTCTTAAGTGTACAGTGCCTAAGTTCCTTCCATCTTGACTCCCTGAAGCCATGGGCTATAACCTGGAACTGAGTGCCAAACTTGTTATTTATCTGTTTACTTGATTTTTATTATAATATTTCATTCTAAGAGCAGGAAATGAAACCATGAAATTCTCTGTCTTTTTATCCTAAGTCCTACATGTTTCTTCCTGGACTTACTGTTAAATATTCTATTTGGATCTATGTGGCAAAGACTTCTTAGGCTATAAAACAGGGGGAATCATTCTCTAAAAATATTAAAGACTTTAAATTGGTATCTGTCTAACTTGAGAAGACAGAGAAATGTTGAATTTCTACCAAAAAGAGTTCCTTAAAGATATCATTCAATAATGTGATAGTTATTAATGCATAAGAACCTGAAATTGGATCTCTCCCAATCCTGTAAGGAGTGACACATGGCTACGTGCCCCTGCATGCAAGAGATAGATATCTTGCTGTTTTGTTATTTGATGTTTTTATCTCCCCTAGATTAGAGCTTGATATACACCAAGCCCTCAACAAATTTCAGTAAGCGAGAATCCAATGCACTTGTTAAAAGTGACATATCCCATACTAGTAGCTCCAGTTTTCCATTACACTATGAAAAATTCAATGTTTAGGATAAGACAGCTACCCTCAACCTCAGTGTTAATGTGACATTTTTGATTTATCTTAGCCAAACAGAAATCAAATCCTTGTTCAACGTTGATTCTTAGTGCCTTTGAATGTGGCTCAGTTTGTGCATGCCTAACTTGCCCTGGAACTGCACAGAGATCACCAACACATATAAACTGTGATAGCAGAAAGTTTTAATTCTGGAATTTTGGAGGTAGAGGAAGGAGGATCATTAGTTCAAGGCTAGCCTGTAGAACTTAAGACCTATTCCTAAATAGTGGACAAAGAAAAGGTTAATCTTCAAAGTTCTCATTGGCTAGAATCTTGAAAGCTGCCTGGATTCCAAGAAAAAAAAAATCACTCCCTTCTCTCTTTAACACTCTCTTAAAGGTGTTATTAGAAGCAAGGTTCTACCCATGTAGTTAGAAATCTTACTGATCTGAGGATTGTAAATAGAAATGCTATGCTGACTGAAAGTAATTTCTGGTCTTCATGAGTTATTAGGCAGCTATTGTCTCTACATTTCCTCTTACCTGAAAGATTGAATATAGAGGAGCAGTTTGGTGCGTGGTGCCAGCCTTGATATCACTGGAACAACTCATGAACAGTCCACAGCAGGCTTCACTACAGGGAGTGTTAGAGATAACCTAGAATCATATTCCAACATTCTGGGCCTGTAATAATTAATGAATTACAAAATCTAATTTTATTTCAAGACAAGGTATCTAATGAGATTAAATTTAAATGTGACTCAACATGAAAGAAGAGAAAAAAGTCACAGCAGAATATAGTAAAATTCATCTTATATCTTACTGTATTATGTTTATTAGTTTATTCTGCTTTAGTATTAAACAGTTGTTAAATTAATCACTGTTGCCTTTTCTTCTTAGAAAAATTACGTTTCTCAATTCAAACTAGATGTTTGCTTCACAGTAGAAAATTTCTAAAAGAAGGAAAGTGGGTTTTTACATTACAAAAGAGAGTAACAGGTTTGTAGGAAAGTGGATGACAAGAGAATGACCTCAGATAGGGCCTTGAGAAGAGCAGGCCTTCAGGTCTAAAGATAAACTCATTTAGGAAGGAGAGGGTCCTAGGAAAGAATAGTAGGGTTTCTGAAAAGACTATATTTTTTATTTTTCCAAAATATCAGGATATACATAACACCATGGTCACTGGGAGCCATGGTGGTACTTTAAGGAGTCGGAGAGATTCTGTAGTAATGGCTAGAGCTGCCATGGATAAGTAGTGTGGTGTACACAGGAAGGGAGTGCATAGACAAGGAGAGGATTAGATGAATCTTCTGTCATTTGTGTTTATAGTGTCATAACATGAGACTTGATAACCCTAGTAAGTCAGGCACACTCACTCACCCACCATTAAAAAGCCAATAAAAGGCATAAAAATAGTGAACAGAAGATAAATGAGGCTTATTATGTTTCTACATTTAGAAAGATAAACAAAGAGTTCCTTGTGTTCATCGTTGCCTCATATTTAGTGTTGGCTGCCAGGCCATTTTAAAAGTGGTTTTAAAATATGGATACTTCCGGAGGATCCGGCTATACCACTCCTGGGCATATACCCAGAGACTTTACCTGCATGCAATAAGGACACATGCTCCACTATATTCATAGCAGCCTTATTTATAATAGCCAGAAGCTGGAAAGAACCCAGATGTCCCTCAACGGAGGAATGGATTCAGAAGATGTGGTATATTTACACAATGGAATACTACTCTGCAATTAAAAACAATGAATTCACGAAATTCCTAGGCAAATGGTCAGAACTTGAAAATATCATCCTTAGTGAGGTAACCCAATCACAAAAGATCACACATGGTATGAAGTCACTGATAAGGGGATATTGACCCAGAATCTCAGAATACCCTAGACACAATCAGCATATCAATAGATTTCTAAAAAGATGGAAGGAGAGACCCCTGGTCCTGGAAAGACTGGATGTAGGGGAACGCCAGGACAGAGTAATGAGAGGGGGTTGAATGGAGAAAAGAGGGAGGGAAGGGGGCTTATGGGACTTTCGGGGAGGGAGGAAACGGGAAAGGGGAAGTGATTTGGAATGTAAATTAAAAAAATAAAATAAAATTAAATTAAAAAAAAATATGGATAGACCCCCACTTTTTTTTTTGCTGATCATGGAGCCTCAAGGTTTTCCTTCTGCAAGCATAGAATTTTTCTAGAGAAATTTCAATTTCTTGGGTATTGCTATCACAGAAAGGGATAAAAGTCTTCTGTTAGAATATTGGATTCCTTATAGGACATTTAAACTTGAATATGAGTCAGTTACATGCATTTCATACAACAGAAGGAGAATAGGGACTGGGGACCATAGAAGTAAGATGAATGTGAAAGAAACCAATTGATAGAGAAAGATTACAAGCCCTTCTCTCTCTGTGCTTGATGTAATGAATAGCACATGTGACAAAAGCCTGTGTGACAATAGGCACAGAGGGTGCTTAGTGACCCCATGTTTCATTGGGATTTTTCCAGCTTGTCACTTTACTCCTATTTTTAGGACTATTTCCCCTTTCTCTATACACTGTATATTTCTATTTCTAACCACATATACCTTGCCTAATTTTTGAACATAGATCAGCAGTGACCCAGCTCTGTGTTTGTAACAATCTCAACTATAGAATTACCACCATATCTTTCCTTGTACTCTACACATTAAGATTAGTGCTTGTGGTGGACAGAGAAAACAGGATCAATAAATTTAAGATGGAGTAAATTTCCACAATTAGCAAGAGCAGGCAGCCTTCCCTGTACCCTCACATGTGTCTCTGTTTCCTGAATCTACTTAACTGGTATGTAAAGCTGAATCCTTTAGAATTCTTGTGCCCAGCAAGGCTAGGAATCACTGGCCAGTGGGGGAAGGCACAAATATACAATTCTTAGGTGATAACCTGAAGTTAAGCTGTCCCTGGGACTCTATAGATTTATCAATTCCCCCTCCTAAAAGGTTTATTAATATTGATGCCCCTGGGAGAAAATTGAATCCAGGGAGAGCTTTATTTCTCACACCATTTGAATCATTTAAATCCATGCACTGCTTTCAATCTTTTAGAACATTTTTCTAGGTATCAAAAGGAAGAAAGGTTAGTTTTCCTGAAATCAGATCTTAATCATTCAAAGCAGAATCATTAGGCCTCCTTCTTTCAAAGTACAGAGAAACTGATAACCATCTTCTCCTCTCACCCTTTACTGTGAGATGGAACACTAACAAGGTATTTCTCCAGTTAAAACTGTCCTCTTCCCCTACTCCTCTTCTTCCTCCTTCCTCTCCTCAATTTTTGAAGCAGAGGCCCAAAACCTGTATCTTGTCCTAGCTTGGAAACCACTGTACCTCAGCTTTATTCTCAAAAAACACATATTCTTCATCTTACCAAAGCTGTAATCACCTAATCCTTAAAAGGGTCTCATATACATATATCATGTCAGAATAGGCATAAAGAGATATCCCAAGTATTGAGTTGGTATCTATTGAAACCAGGAATTGAACCCAGCTGTCATAAGTTCTTAAAATTTGGGTTCAACAGGGATATTGATTTGGACTCTCAGGTAAGCTTTTTATTAGAAGAGTTATTGATACCTTGGATATACAGAGTCCCCTTGTGGGAGTTCTGAAGCATGTTCAGGCTGATATGATAAAGGTGCCATTCACTCTTACTGGTTTCAGAGGAAGAAAAGAATGCCCAGACTTGAAATTGGATGAGAAACTCATGTAAAGTATTTGCTAGCATTTCCTTGGATGTTCAGAACTTCCTGGCAACCTCTTGTCTCTGATCTCAGATCTATCAGAGCACATAGCAATGATATTTTCAAATGAAAAAGGATTTTATTTCTCATTAGCACTGAGATGTATTAGAGTTATAAATGTGAGTATAATAGCTATTCTCTACTTTATGGTACTTATTTGTGCTATGTTTTAGGATATGGTTGTGTGTAGGGTTTACAATACCATCAGACTACCATGCACTATTTGAGGATTCAGGGAATCTGACTCTGAGAATGGGTTTTGCCCTTCTCTGGGACATCATTAAACATTGTACAAGACTCTGTGTAATTTCTCTAATAGAGTTATACAGTCCATTTTGGTTCCAGTAGAGCTGATGCTGAATGGAATTCTTACAGCTCAGCAACAGGGGTATGTGATGGAGGTTTTCTTTCTCCACCCTCCTCAGTATACAGCACTGGGTTTATTATTTCTTTATAAATGTGTCAATGGCATCTGCTTTATTCCTGATTGTTCTCCAATGTTTCCTTAAGTAGCAGCTGCTGGGAATTTGAGAAGCTATAATAATGACCCAAACTCTCAAGGGACAATATTTCTAGTGGCTCTGTTTTAAAGCTTTGCCCAGAAAGCCAGAAAGATCACTGAGAGGTAACTTGAGATTCAAAGTCCTGTCCTGACAATCTTTAAAGAATCATTGAGTTCTTCCTTCCTTTCTTTCCTTCCTCCTTTTTCCTTGTATAACCATGTGTATATACAAGTGTTAAACATCAGTTTTAAATGTTGTTTCTTAAAACTTTCCCCTTCAATTTTGAGGTAAGATATCTCAGTCGAACACTTTAAGTAGTCTAGGCTAGCTAGCCTATGAGTCCCAAGGAATGTTTTATCTTTGACTCTCCAATACTGAGATTATAAACCAAGGCCACTATGCTCAGCTTTTTCGCAAGTGTTCTGGATATGATAATGGATACAGTTTTTCATACATTCATGGCAAGCCCTTTATTAACTGAGCTAAGTCTGCAATTCCTGCTGTGCATATATTTCTAAGCTTCTAAGTTCACCTAGGGCTCTTCAAATAATGACTTGCCGTCTATTGAGTGAGTATTCTGATAACTAGCTTCTGGTTATTATAAATAAGGCTGCTACAAACATAGTGAAGCATGTGCCCTTGTTACATGTGGGAGAACCTTCTGTGTATATGCCCAGGAGTTGTATAGCTGGGTCGTAAGGTACTAATATGCACAATTTTCTGAGGAAACACCAGAATAATTTCCAGAGTGGTTGTACCAGTGTGAAATTCCACCAACAAAGGAGGAGTTTTCATTTTTCTCCCCATCCTAGCCAGCACCTGCTCTAACCTGAGTTTTTGATCTTGGCCATTCGGACTGATGTGAGGTGGAATCTCAGGGTTGTTTGATTTGCTCTTCCCTGATGACAAGGGATGTTGAACATTTAATTGGGTGCTTCACAGGCAGTCAGTATTCTTCAGTTGAGAATTCTTTTATTAGCTCTGTACCCCATTTTTAATAGGGTTATTTGGTTCTCTGAAGTCTACTTCTTCAGTTCTTTGTATATACTGAATATTAGTCTTCTATGAGATGTAAAGATCTTTTCCCTATCTGTTGGTTATCATTTTGTCCTATTGACAGTGCCATTTGCCTTACAGATGCTTTGAAATTTTATTAGGTCCCATTTGTCAACTCTTGATTTTAGAGAAAAAGCTATTGGTGCTCTGTTCAGGAAATTTTCCCCTATGCCCATGTGCTTAAGTCTTTTCTCCACTTTCTTTTGTACTAGTTTCAGTGTATATGGTTTTATGTGGAGATCCTTGATCAACTTGAACTTGGGCTTTGCACAAGGTGATAAGAATGGATTGATTTGCATCTTGTACACGATGACCACCAGTTTGAACCAGCAAAATTTGTGGAAAATGCTGTATTTTTTCCATTGGATGGTTGGAATTTTGATGGGGGTTGCAGTGAATCTGTAAATTGCTTTCACAAGATGGCCATTTTTACTATATTAATCCTGGCAATCCATGAGTAGGGAAGATCTTTTCATCTTCTGATATCTTCTTCGATTTCTTCTTCAGAGACATGAAGTTTGTGTCATGCAAATCTTTCGCTTCCATAGTTAGAGTCACAGCAAGGTATTTTATATTATTTTTGACTACTGTGGAAGGTGTTGTTTCCCTAATTTCTTTCTCAGCCTGCTTATCCTTTGAGTAGAGGAAAGCCAGCAATTTGTTTGAGCTAATCTTATATCCAGTCATTTTGCTGAAGTTATTTATCCAGTTTAGGAGTTCTCAGGTGGAATTTTTGGCATCACTTAAGTATACTATCCAATCATTAGGAAATAGTTATATATTGACTTCTTTCTTTTGAATTTCTGTCTCTTTGATATCATTTTGTTGTCTAATTGCGCTGGCTAGGACTTTGAATACTATATTGAATAGGTACGGAGAGAGTGAACAGCATTTTCTATTACCTCATTTTACTGGGATTGTTTCAAGTTTCTCTCTATTTAGTTTAATGTTGGCTACTGCTTTGCTATATCTTGGTTTTACTATGTTTATGTATGGGCCTTGAATTTCTGGACATGAAATGTTACTGGATTTTGTCAAATGCTTTCTCAGCAACTTATGAAATGATCATGTATTTTTTTTCCTTTGAGTTTGTTTTTATAGTGGATTGCATTGATGGATTACCATAAATTGAACCATTCCTGCATCCCTGAGATAAAGTCTTCTTGATCATGATGGATGAGGGAATTGATGTGTTCTTGGATTTGGTTTGCAAGAATTTTATTGAGTATTTTTGCATATTCATTAAGGATATGGTTCTGAAGTTCTTCCATATTGGGGCTTTGTCTGTTTTAGGTATAGCAGTAATTGTGACTTCAAAGAACAATTTGGGTACTGTTCCTTCTGTCTCTGTTCATGAAATAATTTGAAGAGTATTGGTATTAGGTCTCTTTGAAGGTTTGATAGAACTCTGCATGAAACCCATCTGATCTTGGACTTTTTTTTTTGGTTGGAAGAGTATTAATGACTGTTTCTATTTCATTAAGGGTTATGGGGATCTTTGATCTGGCAGCAGAGCAGTTGGGACCTCCAGGTGTAGGGATAACCGAGCATAAAATGGCCTGGGACACACAGCCAGCAGGTGAACTCCCTGCACCCAAGAGCTGGGCAGTTCTGTGGTCATCTATGCTCCAGCTCTGTTGTGGGACATCTGCCCTGCAGAGTGACCCGCGCCAGGAGAGAGCACAGCAGCCTCCACTCAGCCACCTTTGCTCCGGTGATAGACTATACTGAGTCTCCAAGTACGCAGGGATTTCCCAAGTATAACATCACTTGGGGCAAGGCACATCAGGGCTTCAAAGACACTCAAGAGCAGGACAGCCCCTCAGCAATTGGTGCCAGGGGAAACGCTATCATTCAGGGTGGCAGAAATAGCCCTGCAGGCTCAAAGGAGGTTCAAGCAGAAGCCAGTGAGAGCAGGATTAACTAACACCAGAGATAACCAGATGGCAAAAGGCAAATGTAGGACTGTTACTAACAGAAATCAAGGCAATATGGCACCATACAAAACCAACTCTCCGACAGCAGCAAGTCCTGGATACCCCATCACACCCAAAAGGCAAGATCTGGATTTAAAATCACTTCTCATGATGCTATTAGAGGATTTCAAGAAGGACGTAAATAAATCTCATAAAGAAATACAGGAGAACATGAATGAATGAGTAGATGCCCTTACAAAGGAAACACAAAAATCGCTTAAAAAAATGCAGGAGAATATGAGTCAACAGATGGAAGCCCATAAGGAGTAAGGACAAAAAATTGCTTAAAGAAATATATGAGAACTTGGGTCAATAGGCAAAAGTCCTGAAAGAGGAAACACAGAAATATGTTAAATAAATACAGGAAACACAAACAAACAAGTGAAGAAACTGAGCAAATTCATCCAGGATCTAAGAAAGGAAGTAGAAACAATTAAGAAATCACAAAGGGAGACAACTTTGGAGATAGAAAACCTTGGGAAGAAACCAGGATTCATAGATGCAAACATCAACAATAGAATACTAGAGATGGATGAAAGAATCTCAGATGATGAAGACACCATAGAAAGCATCGACTCAACAGTCAAAGAAAATGCAAAATGCAAAAAATGTGTAACCCAAAACATCCAGTAAATCTAGGACACAATGGGAAGACCAAACCTAAGGATTATAGGTATAGATGAGAGTGAAGATATGCAACTTAAAGGACCAGGACATATCTTCAACAAAATTATGGAAGAAACTTTCACTAACCTAAAGAGAGAGATGCCGATGAACTTATAAGAAGCCAACAGACCTGCAAACAGACAGGACCAGAACAGAAATATCTCCCATCACATAATAATCAAAACACCAAATGTACTAAAGAAAAAAACTATTAAAAGCAGTAAGAGAAAAAGGCCAAGTAACATATAAAGGAAGACCTATCTGAATTACTTCTCACCAGAGACTATGAAATCTAGAAGATCCTGGGCAGATCTCATATAGACTCTAAGAGAACACAAATGCCAGTCCAGACTACTATACCCAGCAAAACTCTCAATCACTGTAGATGGAGAGACCAAGATATTCCATGATAAAACCAAATTTACACAATATCTTTCCACAAACCCTGCCCTGAAAAGGACAATAGGTGGAAATCGCCAATACAAGGAGAGAAACTACACCCTGGAAAAAACGAGATAGCAACCTTCTTACATCAAACTCGAAAGTAGATAACCACTCAAACATAAAGATAGCGTCAAGAATAGCAGGTGGCAATAATCACTATTCCTTAATCTCTCTTAATATCAATGGTCTCAATTCCCCAATAAAAAGACATAGACTAACAGACTGGATACATAAACAGGACCCAGCATTTTGCTGCGTGCAGGAAACACTCCTCAGTGTCAAAGACAAACTCTACTTCAGAGTAAAAGGCTGGAAACAATTTTACAAGCAAATGGTCCCAGGAAACGAGCCGGAGTAGCCATTCTAATATCAGAAAAAAATTGACTTTCAACCTAAAGTCATCAAAAAAGAAATGGAAGGACACTACATATGATCAAAGGAAAAACCCACCAAGAAGAACTCTCAATTCTGAAATCTATGCTCCAAATGCAAGGGCACCCTTATTCATAAAAGAAATTTTACTAAAGCTCACGGCACACATTTCACCTCAAATAATAATAATTAATAATAATAATAATAATAATAATAATAATAATAATAATAATGACAATAATAATAACGGGTTATTTCAGCACCCCACTCTCTGAAATGGACTGAATAGGAAAGCAGAAACTAAACAGGGACACACTGAAACTAATTGAAGCCTTGGACCAAATGGATCTAACAGATATGTATAGAATATTTCATCCTAAACCATACCTTCTTCTCAGCACCTCATGGTACCGTCTCCAAAATCGACTATATAAATAGTCACAAAACAGACCTCAACAGATATAAGAAGATCGAACTAATCCCATGCCTCCTATCAGATCACTATGGAATAAAGGTGGTCTATTGTATCTTCAGCCCCTGAGATTCTTTATTCTATCTCTTGTATTCTGTTGTTGATGCTTGCATCTATGACTCCTGAATTCTTTCCAAGATTTCTATCTCCAGAGATGTCTCACTTTGTGATTTCTTTACTGTTTCTACTTCCATTTTTAGATCCTGGATGGTTTTGTTCAGTTCCTTCACTTGTTTGTTTGTGTTCTCCTGTAATTCTTTCAGAGATTTTTGTGTTTCCTCTTTAAGAGCCTCTACCTGTTCACCCATGCTTCCCTGTATTTCTTTCAGGGATTTTTGTGTTTCCTCTTTAAGGGCCTTTACCATTTGACACATGTTCTCCTGTATATCTTTAAGGGATTTATTTATGTCCTTCTTGATGTCCTGTAACAGCATTGTGAGGTGAGACTATACATCCAACTCTTCCTTTTCTAGTGTGTTGGGGTATCCAGGACTTGCTGTGGTGGGAGAACTGGGCTTTGATGTTTCCAGGTAGCCTTGGTTTCTGTTGGTAGGGTTCTTGCACTTGCCTTTCACCATCTAGTTATCTCTGGTGCTAGTTAGTCTTGCTGTTTCTGGCTGGAGCTTTTCCCTCCTATGGGCCTGTAAGCCTTTGTCTGTATTCCTGGGAGACCAACTCTCTTCTGGCATGGTCTGTGCACAGAAGGCTGTGGAGCTGTCTGGTTCCCTGCTACAAATGGCGAACAGAAGCCAGACTCCTGTCTCAGCAGCTCCATTGATTGCATGCCCTCTGCTCTCCTAGTGGTACCCCTCCAGGTAGAAGGTGGAGATTTCACCTCCACACTCATAAGTGAAATTGCTGATGAGAGATCACTCTCTCCTGGCAGGTTTTTCACAGAATGCTTTGGAGCTGCCTGGTTCCCTACTGCAGTAGGTGGCGGAAGGGAAGACCATAAGATTAGTTTTATAGAGACTGAATAAAAAGAAAACAAAGGAATGGCCTTGGTTGTAGCACATCCAGCACCAAGAATTAAATGCCTCAGTCTCTAGGAAGCCAATGTGTGAATCCTGTCTATAAGCCTGTCTTTTGAAACAAGATAACAAACCCCATGAGAATCAAACTATAAACTCTGCAAAGTACAACTATCCATAACAGTGGCCAAAGAAGATGGATCAGTGGATGAAAACAATTGCTGTTTGAGCCCAAGAACCAGAGTTTATATCTCTATCAACCTTGTAAAACCTGTGTTTGGATTTGCATGTCCACAATAAAGCTATGGGGAGCAAGGAAGATACCAGGAGAATATAGATCAGACAACTTAGCTAGACAAAGGTGAAAGTTATTCATTCAGTGAATGGTAGAGGAAAACATCCAATATCCTCTGATCTCTGCATGAATACATGTGCATCTATATATTCACCTTCTCACCTTAATCTGAACACACACACACACATACACACACACACACACACACACACACACATGCACACACACACACGCACACACACACACACACTATCTCAGTATCAAAAATTGTAAGCATGAATATGAAGCTATTCTACTTTCTTCTAAATACTCACTTTTTTAAAACTCAGAAAACCATTTTGCTTCAATAATTTCTCTGTCTGAATTCTCATTTATAATGGAGTAGAAACAATTCTTTAAAATTCTAGTGAAATATTGGACATTCAGGGATACCAGAATCCTGTGTATAATGTTCAGCTACTTTATTTTTTCTCACTAAACACCTCGAAGAAATAAAGAGGTCTCTCCACTGATTCTTGGCCAGTGCCTAAGACAACATGTGCAGTAACTATGTGGAAATGATGCAGTGAATGATACTCTAGCCATCATTAGTTTAAACCTTGGATAAATTAGAGGTTTTTTTTTTATTTTTTTATAGATTAGCCTTTATTAACATTCCTTCAATAGTCCTTACCTAATACACTACATTGATTTTAATAAAATATGTATTTGCTAAGGAAAAATGTCAATTTTCTACCTTAAACACAATCTCCTAGAGTCATCAAACAACATTAGAACTTTATGAAATTAAGCCATTCTCTATAATTATTAATAGTTTTTATTTGACCTTCATTCGATTTGGGAGTATATCAGTAAAACTTTAGCTTGGTATCACTTTTACCAGAAACTTTACTCTGAATCTTAAAATTATAAAATTCCTCCAAATGTTGCTTATATATTATATCAAAGAATAGTCAAAATATATCAGTAATATTATCATAAATTTTAATTTGGGAATGAAAAAGACAATTGTTTCAAGATGCCTTTCTCTAATCAATATCCTTTGTTTACAAATTCACAGTTAAAGAGATTTTCTTCTGTATCCACCTCTTCTAATAGCTTTCTTTTTCCTTATACATTTTCTTTGTTTACAAAATACCAAATTGTGTTTTGTGTGTGTGTGTGTGTGTGTGTATGTGTGTTTATGTGCAGATGTATGTTTTTTTCATGCATATATCTGGAGGCTAGAAGATAGCCTATGATTTTGGTCCTCATTTTCCATCATGTTTGAAACTCAGTCTTTTCTTTTTGGCCACTGTGAATGTCAGGAAATTCAGCCTATGTGAGTGCAGCCATTCTCCTTTCTCAGCTTCCTATCTTACAACAGGAGCTATGCATTTGGATTTACATATGTTCTCAGGAATTTAAACTCAGGTCTTCACACTTGTGTCAAGTGCTTTTCCAACTGCACTTTCTGACCAGGCCCTTCAGCTTGTATTTCAAATGGGATACTATACACAAACAAAAGTTCACCCAATTCTAATGCCAGATAAAGTTCATGTACACTGTTCATCAAACATTTCTATATTCTAATAGAAGAAAATATTTGAATCTTCAATATCAACATTTTTTCTAACAGTGGACTGCTGAACGCACTGCCTACAAGGAGTTCACTGAAGACTGATTTAAAAGAACAAGCTAATGGACTTGGGCCTTCTGGTTGTTAGCCAGCAGGACCCAGTTCTGCCTCGTGGCACCACTCTGTTTCTGATAGCACCAGGTGTCATACCTGAAGGATTGGCTCAAAGAGTAATTACACTCAAAGCATATTATAACTAATTATCTAATTCTGATGAACTATTTATATTCCATTTTGTAAATACTGCTTTCAGAAATGCGTGAGCTTGTGAAGCATTTCAAACAAAAATAAGATATAGGTATTAAATTTCCTCCAGGTACAATTAACTTATATTCAAGTCCCATCCAATTCTCTTATTTAACATATGAGTTGATCATTAACTCATGAAAATGATAATATGTTTAATAAGTCATATCCTTCATGGCATGTGGCCACTACTAGAGGTCAAGTATTCAAAATGTTGTGAGTATATTTAAGCCAAAACTGTAACAATTTAATAATAACATGTTATAGTTTTGTTATAGTTGTGTGACTATTTTTTTCAAAACTGAAACATTTTTTCCTGGAGGGAGGTTCTGAACACTTAGGAATCCAACAAAGTTTAAGCTATTGGGAAGCTCAAATGTTACCAGATTATGGAGCCCTTTCCTGAAGTTTTAAAAAGAGCAAAAAGTTACTTTTCTATTTTTTTATTTTATTTTATTTTATTTTATTTTTTATTTTCTAAGTTTTTTTTATTTACATTCCAAATCATTTCCCCTTTCCCGTTTCCTCCCTCCCCAAAAGTCCCATAAGCCCCCTTCCCTCCCTCTTTTCTCCATTCAAACCCCTCTTGTTTCTCTGTCCTGGCATTCCCCTACATCCAGTCTTTCCAGGACCAGGGGTCTCTCCTTCCATCTTCTTAGAAATTTATTGATAAGCGAATTGTGTCTAGGGTATTCCTAGATTCTGGGTTAATATCTCCTTATCAGTGACTGCATACCATGTGTGTTCTTTTGTGATTGGGTTACCTCACTAAGGATGATATTTTCAAGTTCTGACCATTTGCCTAGGAATTTCGAGAATTCATTGTTTTTAATTGCAGAGTAGTATTCCATTGTGTAGATATACCACATCTTCTGAATCCATTCCTCCGTTGAGGGACATCTGGGTTCTTTCCAGTTTCTGGCTATTATAAATAAGGCTGCTATGAACATAGTGGAGCATGTGTCCTTATTGCATGCAGGTAAAGCCTCTGGGTATATGCCCAGGAATGGTATAGCCAGATCCTCCGGGAATGTCATGCCCAGTTTTTTGAGGAACCGCCAGACTGCTTTCCAGAGTGGTTGTACCAGGTTGCAATTCCACCAGCAGTGGAGGAGTGTTCCTCTTTCTCCACATCCTCGCCAACAACAGCTGTCTCCTGTGTTTTTGATCTTAGCCATCCTGACTGGTGTGAGATGGAATCTCAGGGTTGTTTTGATTTGCATTTCCCTAATGACTAAGGATGATGAAAATCTCTTTAGGTGCTTCTCAGCCATTAGATATTCTTCAGGTGAAAACTCTTTGTTTAGCTCTGTACCCCATTTTTTAATAGGGTTATTTGGCAATCTGGAGTCTAACTTCTTGAGTTCTTTGTATATATTGGATATTAGCCCTCTGTCGGATGTAAGGTTGGTAAAGATCATTTCCCAGTTTGTTGGTTGCTGCTTTGTCTTTTTGACAGTGTCTTTTGCCTTGCAAAAACTTTGTAATTTAATGAGGTCCCATTTGTCAATTCTTGATCTTAGAGCATAAGCTATTGGAGTTCTATTCAGGAAATTCTCCCCTGTGCCCATATGTTCAAGGTTCTTCCCTAGTTTCCTTTCTATTAGTTTCAGTGTGTCTGGTTTTATGTGGAGATCCTTTATCCACTTGGAATTGACCTTATTGCAAGGAGATAAGAATGGGTCAATTTGCATTCTTCTGCATGTTGACCTCCATTTGAGCCAGCACCATTTGTTGAAAAGGCTATCTTTTTTCCACTGGATGGTTTTAGCTCCTTTGTCAAAGATCAAGTGACCATAGGAGTGTGGATTCATTTCTGGGTCTTCAATTCTGTTCCATTGATCTACATGCCTGTCACTGTACCAATACCATGCGGTTTTTAACACTATTGCTCTGTAGTACAGCTTGAGGTCCGGGATACTGATTCCTCCAGAGGTTCTTTTACTCTTGAGAATAGTTTTAGCTATGAAGCTTCCCACAAATTGTGCAGGAGCTCCAAGAAATTGACTTTTATTTGTTGTCATCTATGCTACCTAAAATGCTTTGGTGATATATATTTCAGTGTCCCAGATGGTTTAAGTGTATGGAGATGGTTCTACAGACTGCTTAGTTTTGCTGTGATATTAAAACTATATTGATAATAAATTTGGTTAGAAGAAATGAATATAATACTCTACTATATGTGCCAAGATCAGTGGTTTACACTAGTGTGATGATGATTTCATGTGCCTATTATTTTAGAAGCTCTGCTCTCTTTCACTTCTGCACATACTCTATATCTTGCCAAAGAAAAAATGCAGCAAAAATTCACAGTATCATTTGGGTACAATTACTACATATAATTTCTTACAGAAATGGGAAAATAAAGAGGGGTGATACAACTAAAGCAGATTGTATTTTTAAATGAATTCTGAAGAAGTTAATAAGAACAATCCTGTTAGTCAATGGAATAGGATAAAAATGGAGAAATAACCCAGTTTTGTTCAGACAAATTTTGATAAAGATGACAAGAACTCATGAACAGTTCGGATACACTCAAAGTAAAGACTGCTGGAAGAATTGCATATTTACAACAGAGGATTGAAACTTGAACTGCATATTATACCATATAGGCATCAAATTAAAACTAAGTCAAATTGAAGCATAAGACCTGACTAATACTATTAAGAATGACTCTCAAATTTTTTTTTCTGTCTGATGCCTTTTATGACTACTACAAGAAAAGCAAAATGAAAAAGCTGAATAAAACCTCTCCATAGTAAAGACACCCTTTACTGTGGGAGAAATACTCTCAAGTCATAAAGATAAGGCCTTTGTAGCCATGACATTTGAGAACCTTAATTCAACTGCAAAAAGATAATACATCAACTGAAAGCTGCCAAATGATCTAAGAAATAAATATAAAAATTGCTCAGTATCATTAATCACTAGAGAAATACAAACAAAAATTATAAGTTGGTAGAAAGATGATTTAGAGATTAAGATCAGCTGCTATTTTTCCAGATGACTCGCAATCAGTTTCAAGTATCTATGCAGGGGAAGGGGATATGATGCCTTCTTCTGGACTTTGTGTTTATTCACACCCATGTACATATGATATGCAACCACACAGACACTCGGATATTTATTACATGTAAAATAAAAGAAATAAATTCATAAAAAGAAAATCATAATGAGATATCATCTTGAACCAAGTAGAAAGATCAGCAAGATAAAGATAAACAGAGTTGTGGATACAAATAACTGTGAACACTTATTAATTGTTGTCATAAAGAAAAATACCACTGTGCATAAAGAATAGTAATTCATGAGAAAACTAAAAATCAGGATAGGGGTGTAGTTCAAAGGTAGAAATCTTGCCTAGAATGGAAAATGCTTAGGTTTCCTCCTGAACTGCCAAAAGAAAAAAACATAATGAGGGGAGCGATGGGTTAGGGAGACAGGAATAAGAGACAGAAAAAACAGGTAACTCATATCCCCATATTTAAGCACATATACATAGGAAATGAACTCAGTATTTGAAGGGAGAATGTTTTCCTGTTTTCTTTCTAGCATCCATCGTAATAATCAAGATTTTGAGTCAACTTAAACATCTATGATAAAGAAAATGTAGCACTTATACATGACAGAATACTATTCTGCCTTAGAAAGAAGAAATCATTTCATTTGTGGACCTGTGGGAGTTTATGCTAAATAAAAGAAGTTATGTCCAAAATACCCAAATCATATCATCTTCATTATACATGGAATCCAGCACATTTGAACTCACACAAGTAGAGAGTAGAGCAATGGTTACTGTTAGCCATGACCAGTGGCTAACACTCTTTTACACCAGTTTGTAACACTCTTCTACTTTGTTTGAAGTCTAATTCTTGAAATCATAGTAATTTGGCTTTCAGAACTAAAGTGACTTGTTTCTATAGACCAGTGATCCTTAACCTTGCTACTGTTGTTACCCTTTAATACAGTTCTTCATGTTGTGATGACCCACAATGATAAGATTTTTTCATTGTTGTTTCATAACTGTAAAAATGCTACTGTTAAGAATCACAGTATAAATATTTATGTTTTCTGATAGTCTTAGTCTACCCTGTGAAAGGGTCATGTAATTCTCAAAGGGGCTGTGACCCACAGCTTGAGAACCACTGCTCTAGACTTTTTTACTTTTTCCTCCCCACAGACCCAGAGATATGTTCTTGTCAACCTCCAACAACGCTGAGACATGGATTTGATGTCTCCTTTGACCTATAGCCAGGGTGTGCCATGAGAGACATTCATTGGTCACATAATATTCTTTAAGTTAACACACACTGTATTCTCTGAGGCACTGATAACCACAGGCCTTCCCAACTTCTGCCCTGCAAATAACCCAAGCTGTAAGCATAGAACATGCTTTAATTCATTCATCATATGTCACCTCGATAGGCTTTTTTTAAATGAATAATAACATGCCACCCAGTCACTTGCCCCTTGCCTTTTTTTGTTTTATGTCTAACTTGCAATTACAATAAGTTGAAAAGGAAAATGAAGAAGTATGGGAAGTTGTTGTTCAAAGACTTATATGTAAGATCTGGTTGACTAAATAATATTGATGCATCAGGCACATGCTACAAACAACTAGGAAGGTAAATTTGAAGTGAGTCATAAGGAAAAATGGTAAATGAATAGATGGATACTAATTACTCAAACTTTATCATGTCACATAAAGTGACCTTAACAGAACATCACATCACAATCCATATCCATATACTATCATGCATGTCATTTAAATAAACTTACAATTATTTATGAAAAACTGGTGGAGAGAACAAATATCACAAACCACTCAAGCAGCCTCTTTATATAGGACTTTGTTCCTTCAGAGACTTAGCAGTCAT
This sequence comes from Tokudaia tokunoshimensis, assembly GCA_036184795.1. Taxonomy (NCBI): domain Eukaryota; kingdom Metazoa; phylum Chordata; class Mammalia; order Rodentia; family Muridae; genus Tokudaia; species Tokudaia tokunoshimensis. Next base: position 965,843 of record BTHU01000016.1, read on the forward strand.
CAGTCAGTAGTGAGTTCAAGGCTTTGCTCACTTGTGCAGGCCATTCATCCCGTGCTGTGGCTAGAAAGATAAGTGGAAGCTATCTTTGCTTGAAAACATATGGAGACCAGAGGATAAGTAGGTACAGTGTAACAAGTATACACTGCCTTGTGTGCAACAAAGAAATATTTTGGTTCAACAAAAATAAATTTTGTAGACAGAAGCATCCACTTGATGAGTGATTTTTTCTAGAATATATTCTTAAAAGCAACACAAATTTTCACTCTTCTGAGTACTTTTGGGGACTTCTTGACATAACATGAATATAAATAAATTTTTAACAATCCTTCTTGGCTGTGTTTCTAAAATCCATGTGAACCCTAGAGATACTAAACTGCCTTTGAAAAGGTGTCCACTGTACATTCACACATGACACAGCCCAATAATCAATGGGTCACCAGGTAAGATAGAAGGTAGGCTACATTATCTGCTCAAGAGGAAGTCTGTCTAAAATTTACTTGCTTTCAAGTTTAAATCAAGACTTCAAATATGCATTTTATTGAGTAACTAAGGGGAAAGGCCAATTATTTTAGCATGAATTATTTTGTCCTCCTGTCCCATAATGAAATATTATATAATTGGAGAAAGTCTGACATTTCTGGGATATATTTAACTAGAGATGTTAACTTATTCATGATCTACATTTTGTTGAGATTAAAATATTATAGACCAATGTTCTCTCTTTACCCCACTGAGAGAATCAGATATCCTGGACTTACCACATAAATCCGAACAGATGTGTTTAATATGCTGAATCCACATAAAATACCAGAGGTGGGGTGAACATCTGTAATCTCAGCACTCCTATTTTTAGATGAGATGTAGAGACATCCTGGAAACTTATGGGCTAGCTAGCCTGGAGAATAATGCTTATTCTTCAGAGGGAGGAACAAGATTCAATTTCAACAATACAGAAAGTGAAAACTGAATCCTAAAGATTGTCTTTAAATTTCCATTGTTCTTAACTCCTCCAATGGACCACAAAATAGTTTTTCCCATAATACAGGAACTAATTGATTGCTACATACCCACTATCAAGCATGGACCCTCTCTCTAACACTGTAGTTCTCACTGTGTTGATGGGCCATTAAGAATACTGTTTAGTTTCCAGAATCCCCTTTTCCTGCACATCACCACTAGCTGTCTAGAGATCCTGATAGACTGCTACATATACTCTCCATATTTTTGGCCTTTTTCAGGAAACTAGGGGTGAACATTAGCTGGCAAGAAGGCAAACTTTAGCCAGCTGATCCAAGGGAATGTCTTCTCAGAGTCTTATCTCTGGTGACTGGCACCTTTGGTATTATAACTAGCAACCAGTGGGGTACTTCTGCTGTCCTCCTAGTTACTGCATTTTTATCTACAACCTACTGCCTCACATTTTTCTAAAATTCGCACACATGGTCACCATTTATTCCTTTCTTTTCTATCCTTCAGATTGAACGCAGACTTTATGTTCCTTTGACAAATCTTCCTTTAATTATACTAGTTCACGAACAAGGAAGTTCTTTTGACCTATGCTTTGTCAGTTCATGTAATTTTTTTAAAATACTACAGGTATACACTGATCTTAGGATTTTTATTGTTTATCTATGAGCCTTTAATACCATCTTTCATTCATTCTTGAAGTCGTGAATATCCATGCTTCATGAATAATATATTGAATGGAGGCCTGGGGTTAAGAAACTTGGCTCTGTTTCTCTATGTTCCCTGAATACTTGCTTTGTTTTCTCAGAGCCCATTTCCTTACAAGAATTGTAAATTCAATGTAGTAACAGTGTCCTCCTGGGTCTTCTAAAACACATAGTCACTCCAGAGAAGCTCAACATATTCCTGAGTTTCTCCCAATAACCCAGGTTTCATTCTGTCACATTAGAGATAACATTTTGATTCCATTTGGTTCAGCTGTATCTGGCCTGGATACTTTCCCAGAGAATTCCAAGTCAACAAATCACAGTAATACCAGCTCAATGACAGTACTTCTGTACAATGCATAATAGCTACATTATGGAGCCATCCATGGTGTTCGACAGAAAAGCAGTGGATATGAGAGTATAGTTTATACACAAAAGGAAATTGTTTCAGCCATGAAGAAGAATGAAGGTATGCAAACCATAAGAAAATGGATGCTGGAAAGAATTACATTAAGTGAATTAAGGGCTATCCCAGAAAATCATCTTTTATCCCATTTATAATTCCTAGTTTGTATGTAACTCTCTCCTCTCTCTCTCTCTCTCTCTCTCTCTCTCTCTCTCTCTCTCTCTCTCTCTCTCTCTCTTTCTCTCTCTCGCTCGCTCTCTCTCTCATATACACACACACACTCAAACACACACACTCAAACACACACACACAAGCACACACACATACATACACTGAGAGAGTTACAAAACACACATATATAATTAAAACTGATGCCAATTTAGCTAAGATAAAAAAAGGACAAATAAGGGAACATAAAGAGAAAAGGTGAAGGTAGTATATGTGTACTATGACTAATAAATTTCCCATTGTAAAAATTAACATAAAATATTTCTAAAGTTGTATATAATAACTTAAGTGGAATTAACTGTTTTTTTGTACTTTTCCCAAAACTCATAATTAGATTTTTATAATTTGTTGTTGGTTTCTCTATATTCAAACTTAATCTTTATTAGCTTTAATCACAACGTATCTTGCTCTTCTCTTGCTGTTGATTGTTCTCATAAAATATGTAGAGTATTTTTGTCCATCTGTTCCTTTGATTTGCCTATTCCTTGTGGTCCTATTATAATGACATCAACTCTAGCTCTAGGTGTGATCATGTATCATATTAATTTTTATATGAGTGTGTACACATGTGTACAAGTTTGTGTGTGTAAAGACAAAAGTTCAACCTTGGGTATTTTTCCTATATGTGTCCATATTATGTTTTTGAGAATAGTTCTCTCACTGACCTATATATTACTGAGTAGGGTATCTGGCCAACAGCCCCCAGGGATCTTCCTTTCCCTACATCTATGGGACTGGAATTATAGGCATGGACCTTCATTCTCAGTTTTTTAAATGTGGGATCTAGAGATTTTCCTGTTTGAAAAGCAAGTGCTTTACCCATTGAGCTCATTTATTCATGGCATCTAATATAATATGGAGTGAATAAAAACAGATTGAGTGTGGTTAGGATTATTTTTCCTTAAAATTAACACTTAAACTCATTGATAGAAAGATTTCATCATACATTTATAAAATATGTATGTCTGGAACATCTCTGTGCCAACCTCAACTTAAGGAAGATAAATTGTACAAAACAGAAAATTTATACTCTCCTAAAGTCAACAGTAATTTGGATTTTGGAGGAGGGAGAAAAAATACTAATTAGATGCTGTCTGTACCCTGGACTGCATGATGCATGACCCTACTTACTCTTGTGGGTTGGAGGTGAAGTGCAGTGGAATCAATGGCACAGGCTCTGGGAGTAGTGAGAATGCAACAGCAAACTTGTATGCTGCAATCTTCTTTAATACACCCCCTCTCCCGTGTCCTATTCATCCCTAGAAAACATCCCTTCCAAACTGCCGTTCCTGATTGGCTGGCATTGTCTGTGTCAGCAATCGTTGGTTTCTTTGAAAGTCTTAAATTAGGTCATTCTGCAGGAGTTGCCTTTGTAGCTGTGCAGCCCCTAGCATTTATGCACTTTTTATGCCTACCATTTTATCTGTATAGTTTTCCATGAAAATCTTCAATTTTAATGTTTTTGCATATATTTTTTTCAATTTTATCAGAAATATTTTCTGTGTAAATCTTCAATTTTATCAAAATGTTTATAATTCTACTTTCAATCAACTTAGGAATATTTTAATTTCTACCAATTTATCTATATAAATTTCTTCAATTTATCAGATATTTTCCATGTAAATCTTCAATTTTATCAGAAAATGTTTTTACTTCTACTTTCAATCAATTTAGGAATATTTTTATGCCTGCTATCTTATGTGTATAATTTTTCATGAAATAGTTTTAATGTGTTTTTCTATATATTTCTTGAGTTTTATCAGAAATATTTTCCTTGTAGATTTTCAATTTTATCAGAAAATGTTTATAATTCCACTTTCAATCAACTTAGGAATATTTTTATGCCTACCATTTTATCTGTATAATTTTTCCATGAAGTAGTCAATCTTAACGTGTTTTTCTATATATTTCTTCAATTTTATCAGACATAGTTTCCACGTATATTTACACAATGGAATACTACTCAGCAATTAAAAACAATGAATTCATGAAATTCTTAGGCAAATGAGGAACAGGGGGAGGGAAGAGGACTTATGGGACTTTTAGGGAGGCAGGAACTGGGAAAGAAGAAATCATTTGGAATGTAAATAAAGAGTATAATAAATAAAATAATAATAATAATAAAAGAATTCTTAAAAAAATAAAAAATAATTGGCTAAAAAAAAAGAGATATCACTCTGGAGGCATGTCACACAAGGGAGGGATGAGTAACACCCTACAAGGTAGTCTCACAGAACTCTGCAATCGAGGCAGTTTTCAGTTCCTTGGGAGACCACAATTGGCATATTCAAGAGCATAGTCATGATTCTGGTGGATTATCTTTTTTGATGAAACACTGCCTTGACATATGTTGTGTGAGACACTTAAAGTTACAATTCCTTTCATCATACCATAAGTGGCTATCCATAAGGGGTCAATTAGCTTCCTAATATTGTCCCACACTTTTCCCAAGAATTTAGGGAGAGCCCAGATACTCTGGTTGCATAGCCATTGACTATGTTCTCCTTTAACACCACAGAATAGTTAAGGACTTTGTCTGACAGGTAACTACAAGACATGGTGCCAACTGCTGTCAGAATTCAGTGGTGCTTTGTACCTGGTAAAGTGTTAGGCAGATTGAGTGAAACCTGGGGTCACTGGCCCATAGAGATATATACCTAACATGAAGGGCCAACTCTCCTGCCAATAAGTCAATCTGCTGTTGTAAAATGTGGATGGCTTGATGAAAATGTTGACTTAGTTCCTCCTCCACCTTTAGAGCCTACTTCACTAACAGTGTCTACCATAGTGGCTGTGTGCGTCACAGAAATAGCAGCTGTTGTCACCTCAGCAGTGCCTGCAAACAATGATGGCAGCTGTAAATCCCCCTTTCCACAACTCAGGGGTTTAAGTGAATCTGGGCTATCACTTTGATGACATGAAGTGAGTAGTATTTACCATAGGCATCCAACTGGTGGTTGGCTCCCACATCAGGATAATGGTTGTTGCATATCCCGTCTAGCAGGCAGGCAGGAAACATTTTTCATGAAAGTAGTTAAGGTTGTCTCTGGATGTCAGACATGGACTAAAATGGTTTTCCAAACAAATTGGTTGCCAGTCATCACCTGGCAACAGAGCAGGGGCTGAAAGAGGCAGGAAGAAGATCCAGGAGAAGCAATGTACTAGTTCACATTTTCACGAATTGGTTTATATGGAAGAGGTATTAAAGAGATAATCACCTTTTTAGGAGAGTACAGGAACATAAATAAAGACAATAAGTGTGGACAGAGAAGCAAGAGGGGGTTGAATGGGGAAAAAGGGAGGGAAAGGGGCTTATGGGACTTTCGGGATGGAGGAAACGGGAAAGGGGAAATGATTTGGAATGTAAATAAAAAAAAACAAAACAGAAAATTAAAAAAAGAGAGTGGCCACATTAATCACAACTGCTCATATTGGGGTCATAACAGAATCAAATTGGATACCTGTTAATGTAGGAAGTAGTGTTGGAAGCATCATGTGAGTTAAACCACCACATGCCGAGTGTGAGACTAGATCAAAATATTGAGTAGTCCCCAGCTAATCTTATACCTAGTGCAGGCTGGCAATGCTCCTAAGGAATACGAAGAACCACAACAGTGGGCATTTGAAGGATTCTTGGGCAGTGAGGCAGAGGTGGGCATGATATGCTTTGGGATTCTTTGGGAATTTGTAATCAATACGAGGAACATGAAGTCCAATGCCTTACATTGTGCCATAGTTTAGACTACCCTGAAAGTCCCTGTGGTCAAATTGTGTCGGTGAATGGAGGAGACATTGTTGGTCAAACAGAGAACGTCTTCCATTGGCTAGGTGCCTTCTAAATGTCATGTAGTAGTGACTAAGTCCATAATGGGCAAATCCAAACTCATCTTGGAAGAGAAAAGAAAAGTATAGGCCAGAGAGTTAACTCCCAAAGGCAAATGAATAGGGTGCGGGGGGGAGGGGGGGCAGAGGCACCAAATCTCAGAACTCATCAGCTCTTCCAGGCTGAAGAAAAATTAATAAACACAGTGTTCACATTAGGTTTCTAGGTCCTGGTTCTCTTCTGCCTCTTTTGACCCATGGTCCGTGGTCCTCAACATTTCTTGAGGGCACCTAAATTGATGCAATTGTGTCCTGGGAGAAAACAGAAACATAAACACACTTTTATCAGAAGTGGAGTGAGATATTACCATTGAGAGGTTATTGGGTCCCTCTATCTAACCAGTATATGTCCCTCTGCAAAAATGCCCAATGTTTGCAAGTAGGGTTCAAGCCATTCTCATTGAAGGAGAGAAAGTTCACATGAAATGGTCCTTCACCAATGCTAGTTGTGGATTTCTTTTAGATTATAAGGAGGTGACCTGAGTGAGTGATTCTCAAGTAATTCTTTCAGTGGGTTATTTGCTCTTTCTACAATTGCTTGACCTTGAGGATTATATTGTTTCCCAAAGGAGTCACTGATGCACCATGAGAATAAAAAGGTGCTTAACACCTGAGATGAGTAAGCAGGTCCATTATCAATCTTGAGTGCGTAAGGCACTCCTATTATCATAATTTCTGATTTCCTAACTTTAATAGCATAAGCAGCCTTTTCACTTGCCATGGGCATAGAGTATATGAAGGCCAAGCAATTATCTACCATAACATGTACAGAGAACTCTCCGAATCTTTTCAGGAGCAACCTTCAAGTTGAGCTTTTATAAGTAATTAAAAGGCAGATAATATAGGCTAGGGTATGCAAGCATAGTATCATCCATGGAATGGACTATAAAGACATTCATGAGAACTCCCCATATTGCTTTAGCCACATATAGCTGAAAAATGGGCTATTTGTTATGCTCTGACACAGGATTTTTCACTGATATATTTTTGATGTTTCCCATACTGTAAAGTCAAAAGAGCATCTATTCTAGGGAGGCAGAGGGATCTGGAAAAGTCAATCCTTGATATCTAGGATCATCACATGGTAATATGGAGGGATAGCACTAGCATGAGGCAGTCAAGCTTAAGTGATTCACCTTTTTCCATATGTTCATTAATGGCTTTCAGATCCTGTAGAAGCCTATTATTTCCCTGACTTCTTCTTAATGACAAAATGGGAGTATCAGGTCTGCTGGTCAAAGGTTCCAAGTGACCTAAAACTAATTATTCCAAGATCGGTATTATGAAAGCAGAAAACTTAGGTTCCAAAATGGGACACTGGTCTAACTAGATAGGAGATTCATACAGCCAGGCCAATAGCATAGGTTCAGGTACCTTGAAGTCAATTGGTGTTGGGTGGGCAATGGCCATTAGAATTGGGGTTGATCCACAATTTTGTGACCTGTGTGGCCCAACTGCTCATCAAAAAATGTGTGATTCTCCTTAATAAGGATGGCACCCATGTTTTCCAAAGTATCTCTTCACCTGAGGTTGTAGGGAACATCAGCTACAACAGATGTAAAAACTCCCTAATTGCCATCCAAGTCCTGACAACAGACAGGTAGCAGAGTCATTTTTGTGTCTTGTGGGTCACCAAATTCCATAATGGGAGAACCTCAATGATTCATTTTGTTGTTGTTATTTTTGTTATTATAGTGTCATCTGCCCTTATGTCAACCACCCCTTTAACAGGCATACTATCTAAATGTATAGTCATGATCAGGGAATGTGGAAACATAGGCAAAGTCCTAAAGACTACTGGATGAGCAGGGCTCCCTCTCCTACTGGAGGGACTGAGGGGTGACCTTTTAGGAACTTAAGTTGTCTTCCTACTTTTTGTAAATGACCATCCTTTGCCCAGTGGAAATGTTGCCCTTTATTATAATATAGACACATCTGGTTTTGGGCTACCTGATGGGAGTTCTGTCTGAGGTTACCAGGCTTGCTATAGCCACAACAGATGCAATCAGTGTGTCCTTCAGGAGGAAGATGTGTCCTCTGTATATGCTCTATGGCTAAGGAATCAATAGATGTAGTCAGGGTTGCAATGGGGCCTGAACCAGGGTAGAACTTACAAGTGATAACAACCCATTTATGGATATCATAATTCCTTATGGCTGCCAGAGCATTGTGAGTGGAGGCATTAAGGGTCTCCCATGCAAACTGCTTGATAAGCATGTCTCTCGTTGGGTCAGCATTTACCCACCTTTCCACTGCCTCAGTCACATGGGACAGGAAGTATGTGAAGGACTCCCCAGAGTCAAGATTGCAACAGTAAATAGAAAGGTCTTGAGGGGTGCAGGCTTACTAAATAAAAGGGGAAAATAAAGAAGTTGGGCAGTACCTTCCATCTATCTTTGCTTCCTGACTGTGAAAATCACAAGAGCATCTGCCTTAAACTGCTGCCATGACTTTGTAACATACACATAGTTACAAATATATGGAATAAGTAACTGCCAAATACCTAAAATGAGAAGGAAATAGACATATTATGATAAAAAATGAAATTTGAAAATGGTAGGATATTAACTCAGTCTTATCTCACAGAGGGACCTGAAGTTTTGGGTAAACAAGTTGTATTTCATTCTAAGAAGAAAACACAAGGGTGCACTTATGAAATCATAAAAAGAGATGCCATGAACTTACTGACTAATTAGCAAATGACTATTGTGGAAATTGAATTGATAATATAGTTATATTTGAGAACACATAAGAAGTAACTATAGCACTGGGGATGGTGGATGGCATTGGTGACAAGAGTGGAGGCAACAAGACTGTAGATTTCACAATTTATGTTTGTGGAGTAATTGGTTCTAATAAGAAGTAGGAACTCCAGAATATTATTGAGGGATAGGAGGGCATATTTCTGAACCTAATAAAACATTAGAAAAAGACTAATCTATCAATTATGTTTCGAGACCAATTTGGATAAGGTACCTACAAAACAGAAGAGAAGCTTCACAAAAGAATCTAGAATCTGTGGGTATATCAGAACCAGTGATATAAAATTGGAAGTCATTGGTTGTCCTACTTGTCCTCTTGCTGTGATAAAACACCATGACCAAACTTAGATTGGAGAGAATAGAACTAATATTGATTTTACAGGTCATCATCAGGGGAATTCAATACAGGAACGTGAGGAAGGACCCTGTATGCAGGAACTGAAGTAGAGTCCATGAAGGAATGATGCTTACTGACTTCCTCCCTATGACTAATTCTGATTGACACCGGCTTGTTGATGGCAGCATGAGCAATGAGTCAATTCATCACAAAGATTTTTATACAGGACATCTAATGCAAGAATCTTTCATTTGAAGTTTTTCTCAGATACCTCTACTTGTGATTAACAAAAGTTGTGACCAGAAAAAGAAGGTAATTTTTATTGGGTAGATGATAGGTTAAACCACAAAAATCTATGTGGTTATGTCTTTATTTCAACAGATTATTGTAAAGAATGCTGACAAAACAACAGAAAACAATATTAGAATTCAGTAATGTGTATTTAAGCAAGTAATTCAGCACTAAAGAACAAAAAAAGTAATTTAAATCAACAAAATTTAATTGAAATTTTATTTCTCTTTCAAAGAAAAATAAAAATACGAGAACTATTGATCTAATCTCTCAAATAAAGTTGAATTAAGAAGGTGGATATAAGCCCAGCCCTGCAAAGGATAATAGGCAGAAATCGCTAATACAATGAGAGAAACTACACCTTGGAAAAAATGAGATAGTAACCTTCTTTCATCAAACCCAAAAGTAGATAACCACTCAAACATAAAGATAGTGTCAAGAATAGCAGGAAGGAACAGTCACTATTCCTTAATCTCTCTTAATATCAATGGTCTCAATTCCCCAATAAAAAGACATACACTAACAGACTGGATACATAAACAGGACCCAGCATTTTGCAGCATGCAGGAAACACATCTCAGTGTCAAAGACAAACACTACCTCAGAGCTAAAAATATAGAACATTTGTTTTACAATTCTTTTTTTGCTTTGAAATTTAGAAACAAGTTTTATTTAAGATCTGAAATACAATTCCTAAAATATCAACTTTTCAGAAAACTGTGGCTACACAATAATGCATTGCCTCTATCATGTTAGAACGTGCATTAGACTCAAATACAAAAACCAGGAAACAAATCACCATCCTTCAACCATTTGAGCAAAGATAGAATGAATGCCTGAGGAACAACAAAGATGGACTTGCAGAGGATGGGCTGTTTACGGACATCAAGCACCATTAAAAAAAAATAAAAAAGCACAAATGCATGGGTTTCCAGGTATACACATTAAGTTGAATATTTGGCATTAGGAACCAGGGCATCTCATCATGTAGCATTAACACATATTAGAAAACTGTGTAGTGTCAAAGGGATAGAACCACCAGCATTAAAGCAGTCTTGTCAACTAGGCAATAAAATGGTCTACTGAATTTCTTCTTTGTCTAATTACTGCATACACTGGTAGCAACTTTGAAATGAGGAAAGGAGCTGGGCACTCCTTTTATTTTCTGTCTACAACAGAATAGGAAAACAAACTGAAACATAAGCCCTGTTTTACACTGACAGTTTTAAAGAACATCAATTATACCATGAAAGGACTAAACAGAAGCCTTTACATATACCAGACAGTAGTGAGTGGTCAGTAGACCTTCACAGGGCTTTGCGATGATAATCAGCAGAAGCCACTTTGTAATCAATGGCAGTAAACAGAGAGGCAGAATTATTTGCCAGATACTTAAGGAAATCATGCAGATAGCCCAATAATAGTGTCAGGCTTTTCTCATCAAGGAGTGTATAGGCCAACATTGCCCCAATTCTCACGAATAATCTCAGTAGGTGTGGCGCCCCATAGATCTGCGACATTGGCGCATCAGGGTGAGCCAGCAGAATCTCAGCATGCTGAGGCCTTTCAAACTTGTAAAGCAGTTGAGTGCCCAGCATCACATTGAAATACTCTTTTATCCCTCCTACAACTTCATCAACTGCATACTCCTTATTATCAACATTCCCTTGTGATTTCTTGCAATTGGCATACTCCTCAAGAATAGCATCTACATTCTTTTTAGCAGGGAGCTGGAACAACTGCTTCTGCCTAGTAACCAAGTCCCAGTCCTCCACCAGTCATGGTTTTAATTCTTCAGGGATCTTCACCTTCACCTCCATCCTACTCTTGAATGCCTCCTCGCTCTCCACAGTGGGGTCAGCCCGTGCCCTTTTCTTCCGAGGGGGCTGGGGAACTTCACTGGTACTGCCACCGTCTCCATTGCCAGGAGCCTTCTGCTTGCTCTTCCTTGTCTTCTGCACAGAACCAGAAGGGGGGTTCTCAGCAGAGCAACCTCCCCATCTTCCTGGCAGGGCTGAATCAAGATTCTTTGACTGAGAACCAGCTGACTTCTTTCCTGAGGCAGCTCCTCTCATCTTACTTCTCTGCATATTGCTTCGAGTTGGTTTCTTTAAGTTGTCTTCTTCAGCAGATTGTTGTCCATGAGTTTGAGAAGCCTGATTTCTGGAACTCATTTAACCCTGTTTTTATTCCAACCAACAATGTTCCTTCTTTCCCTTCCAAAAATTCTTAGTAATCTCCTACGATGGTCTGGAAAGATGAAGTGGGAATACAACCCTGTATTCTGCAACCAGGAATGGTTCTGCAACCAGGGTCAGATCTCCTGATCCTTACTGTATAGCAAACTTAGCTTTTCTGATGATGAACTGAAGATAAGGCCTAGTCTCTGATGCAGGAGCCTAGGGAGAATCTCCAGCTGCAGGGCAGCTCAAGGGGTCTATAGTATCACATGGTCTCTGTTAAATATGCAAAAACTATTTCTGTCTCTATATTCTAACAGTGAGCAAATCCACTAAACATGTCATCAAAATAGGACAAAAGAAAGTCATCTTACAGACTGCTAAAATAAACTACATTTAGAGAATTTAAATGCCTAAATAATTTGCCACACAATCCACTTTTGTCAGCTGAAGTAGTGAAGACAGAATGCCTTAAATACTGTTTTGCAGATTATGTTCAATTTCTGTCAGTTTTTCTCAAGCATTTCAAAAACTTATTTGAAAATTTGTAGATTGTATTATAATAATAAGGGGAGTTTTATTGAAGAAAGATTATTGATGGGATGTTGAGATGGCTCCTTAGTTAAAGAGTATCTTCTGATCCTGCAGACTTTAGTTTTATATACCATGCTTAGTAGCTTAAGAGTGCTTGTAAATACAGCAGCAGGTGATATGACACCTGCTTCTGTGCACCTGAATATACTATGTGTATAGTATACCTATGCAGAAATATACTCACACATACTTTAAAAGATAACAGAAGTATCATAATTTTGAATTCAAAATTTATTATAAAGAGCATCAATCTGGATAACCTTATATGGACAAATTTATAGTTATGTAGAATAATAGAAAAGCAAGAAAATCTAGAAATGTAGTTGTCTACTTTTAAAAGATTCATTTTAATTTTGAACTATGTGTCTATGTTTGTTTTTGTATAAGTATATGTACATGCGTGTAGATATCTATGGAGTTCAGAAGGCTTCGGTTCCTGTGGGGAGCACTTCCTGAGTTAACATTGACTGACGTCTTTCTTGTGATTAATCATGAATGAGTCTGCCAACATCTGTCTTTGTTTTTAAATAAGATATGCATTATACCCTGACAAGTTCTTCTTCTTATGCATACATCCTTGACTGTTCTAGGCCTGAGAAAATGGTCTTAATCTAACAGAGTAAACTTACGAGTAAGGATTTGTGGTCATTGTTTATCTTCCTGGAATTGGTCATGTTTTGTGTTGTTTGCATTTAAAAGACACTGAGAAAATACACTTTCTCACTGAAATGGTGTTCATCAACAGCTCTCCAATACCTGTCTCTTACATCTTCTTTCTTCTTTTCCCATAATCATCCTCACTCTTCCACTTGTGATTCCCACTTTTACTGATCAACTGGCTCTGACAAAATCCCTCTGAAGTTAGTGCTATAGATGTTTGTTAACTGACTTTATATGTGAGGGGAGCTAAAAGCACATATTTGAAAGAGCTGTACACACTCTTAACTTCTGAGCCATTTTTTTCGACCCAACATACCCGTGTATTCAGTCAAAAAAGTCTTTTGAATAAATGATGACAGATCACAAGAGTCAAATCAGGCTATCACACAATTTTTTTAAGTTTTTTTTTCTATTTAAATTTCAAATGCTGAAACCTTTCCCAGTTTTCTCCCTCCCCGAAAACCCCCAACCCCTCTTCCTACCCCGTATTTCCAAGTATATGGCCCTCCACCCGACCCACTCCCCCCTCTTCCTCCTTGATTTCTCTTTGTTGGAGCATCTGTTGAGCCTTCACTGCACCAAGGACCACTCCTTCCACTGATGCCCAACAAGGTATTCCTCTGCCACATTTTTGGCTGGAACCATGTGTACCCCTTGGTTGATGGTTTAGTCCCTTGGAGTCCTGGTGCATCTGGGTGCCCAATATCATGGTTCTTGCCATGGGACTGTAAACCCCTTCAGCTCCTCCAGACTGCCCTTCAACTCCTCCATTGGGGACCCCACGCCCAGTCCAATGGTTGGTTGCTAGCATCTGCCTCTGTATCTGTAAGGCTCTGGCAGCCCTCCCCCACCCGAGACAACCATGACATGCTCCTTTTGGTATACACTTTTGTCCTCCATAATAGTGTAGGGGTTTGGTGAATGTTTATAGATGAATCCCCAGGCAGGGCAGTCTCTGGGTGACCTTTACTTCAGTCTCTACTCCACACTTTGTCTCCTTTATTGCTCCTGTGGGTATTTTGCTCCCTTTCTCAGAGGAACCAAAGCAACGCCACTTCAGTTCTCCTTCTTCTTGAGTTTCCTGTGGTCTGTGAATTGTAACTTATTTAATTTGAGCTTTTGGGCTAACCTCCACTTATCAGTGATTGCATACCATGTGCATTCTTTTGTGATTGGGTTACCTCACTCAGCATGTCACTTTCTAGTTCCTTCCATTTGCCTAAGAATTTCATGAATTCATCATTTTTAATAGATGAATAGTACTCCATTGTGTATATATACCACAATTTCAGTATCCATTTCTCTGTTGAAGGACATCTGGGTTCTTTCCAGCTTCTGGCTATTATAAATAAGGCTACTATGAACAAAGTGAAACATGTGTCCTTATTACATGTAGGAGCATCTTCTGGTATATGCCCAGAAGTGTTATAGCTGGGTCCTCAGACAGTGCTATGTCTAATTTTCTGAGGAATCGCCAAACTGATTTCCAGAGTGGTTTTACCAGCTTGCAATCCCACCAACAATGGAGAAGTGTTCCTCTTTCCCCACATTCTCTCCATCATCTGCTGTTCCAAAATACATTTAAGAGTTAAGTGTAAGCGAATCATATTAAACTTTTACATTTACTGATAGCACATTACTAATATCTGTTAAAATATCATGACCTTCAAAAATATATAAAAGTGGCCTTATTAAACTTTAAAACTTTTGTGCATCAAGGATGATATAAAAGTGACAAGGCAGCTCCCAAGATGGAAACTATATTTGCAAAATCACTCTCTAATATGAAATATTTTTAAGGAATTAACTTATACAGGATAACAGCCCCGTGTTATTTAGTCTGTTATTAGTAACTCTCCTATGAAAGTGTTCCCTGACAAAACCATATATATATATATATATATATATATATGGGTTTCTATCTATCCTTAGATCATTCAGTTTCAGAATAAAAGACATATCAGTTTCAGAGTTATTATAAGCCTTAAATAACATAAGAGTTGGCAGATATTTATTCTCTGTGTCATATTTATTTCCTTGCCCATAACCCCATAATATGACTTGCCATTTTCTGTTTAGGTTGATTTTAATTCCAGTTGTCTAACCTTTAAGGCCATGATTTTAGATTCTTATTTTATGGTGTCTCTTTCTCCCTCATCTTCTTCTCTCCTTGATAATCTCCTTCAACCCCAAGAATATGAACCCTAAGTTTTGCATATCTCAATTTTGCCCAACTATAGACTCCAAGCATCTTTATTTAATCAATAGTTTAAATTAAGGAGCACAGTCACAATGTTTGTACAAAGTCTTTCCTTCCTGGGATTCACAAGGTCTTGGGGCCAGTATTTAACACTATAATACAGAACAAAAGACCAAACCTCCACAAATCCTCTTTTCAATCCAATAAATGGGCCTTTTTAAAATTTCAGATGTAAATTGAATATAATCAAAACATTTATGAAAACTATAAAGTATTCCATATATTTAACATGTTCAGTTTGTTTGCATTTGGTAATTTAGACCATGTATTTTATCATTTATCCTATCTTGAAGAATTCAGAGTTTTATATCTAAATAATTTTCTATCCTCATTTGTATTACTAAACTAAAAATATCTTCTTAGGTCTAGAACATTCACATGCCCCTTTTTGATTTAGATCTGCTCTATTTGACCACTTTCATAGATGATTTGTAATAAAGTAATGACCACCAAACTTATAACCACTTTCACTTTGATGATAAAACAATTTAAAACAATTGAAATGATTTAAAACAATTATTATAATTCATTGAGATAAGGTTTCTCCATATAGCATGGGTTTAAATGAAACTGTTCTGCAGATTAGGATGGCCTAGAACTCTCAAGAAATCAATCTGTTCCAGCATTGTGTTCCAAGTATTGAAACCAAATGCCTGTGATTTTTATTTATCTATGTACCCTTGAAACACTTATATCAATTCTCATTTCTTTCTCTTTTCTTTGGAGTTTAGTATCTGTGTTTAAATATGCCTATGTCCCCTTTCTCTTTACATAAATTAAATATCCTTCTGTATATTCAATTTCATTCCTATTCCCTTCTGTTTACTGTATAAGCATATTATCAAACCATCCTGTAAGTGTGATGTGCTAGGCCAAGCAATCTCAGTTTTCCTGTGGAAGCCCGTATTTATTGAGGCTGGTAAGTAGCTCAAGGTAACCTTGAAATCTTAATCTTTCTTTCTTTTGGAACTTTCTGATTGTGGGAGGCATGCGGCCTTGATCGCTGCATTCTTAGCAGCAGAATATTTCCTGGTTTATTGTGTAGCAGAGGCTATTAGCATCCAGACAATTTGGTTGCATCTCTGGGGCAGCAGAAAGTAGCATTTTGGGGATGCCCAGGATTCCGCCAGTTTGTTGCTCATGGGCTTTTTCATTTAGGAAACAATTGTTTTCGAGGCACAGTTGTATTTGAGCTATTGTTTAAACCACAGAAATAACCCTTTGGAATCGTACCCCACTCTACGTTGTTTGAGGAAAAACAAATCTACTTGCTAAGAAAACATACCCTGACCTTTCTAGTCTAAAGGGACAGTGTATGTTTTTAATTTGGCAACCTGAAGTTAATTTTGTTAAAAATGAGTTTTTGTCCCACAATGGGTGTAATCTCAACCAAAGGCTTCTATCCCTTCTTAGATCATCCAGTTCCCAGTGGGGGTAAAAAGACACACAAGTTTTATTTTTATAATAATCCTTAAAAAACACTAGAGCAAAGCAGACATAACCCAAGAATGAAAAGACAGTGAAGGGAGGGGCCACAGCCACAGGACTGAGGACATCTTTTTCCAACATATAAGGTAATGTGAATGATAACAATTAGCACAAGAGTTGGGGAAGAGAAGGTGCTGTTTACTCAAGTTTGTCCTTATTCCAGTGGCACATATACTCCCATTCCTGGAATTTGTCTGTGCTCTCATTCTCACATTTGATCTTTTACTGAATCTGTGAAGCAGTTAACATTTTCCCATTTTAGAGATGAGTATATTATGGTTTGGAGAAAACAAGGAAATTGCTCATGGTTACAGAGATGGTGTGAATTAACAACTGATATTCCCTTCTGAGAGTCAGATGTGCTATGATTGAGCCAGCAGGTCCCCTTTCTCCTGTTACTGAAGTACAACAACAGTTAATAAACCTCACCAAAAGTGGGGTTAATCTCGGGTCAAAGGAGGACTTTGTTTCTTGTAAGCTGATTTATTACTTTAATAGACCAGAAGGGAAAAATTATTGAATCTCCGGTGAAGAAAGTAGGTAAAGTGATGGAAGGGGAGAATTGCATTGAAATGCTCTCTTCAGGACATGATATGACTTTTGAACTCATCAAGTCACAGTACATTTTGTTGAATGCTTTAGACCAGGCTAAAATGATCAACCAATTATGGAATGTTTTCTTTGGAGATTTGGCTACTGGTGGGTTTCCCATGTCCCTAGATGATGGCCCTGTACCTGCATTAACTAGACCTGTACCTGCATTAACTAGACTCATGGGATTAATAACAACAACAATAATAAAGAGGACATGAAATCCTGAGGAGATCCAGTAGTCATGGATAAGTTAGTGGTGAGTATATATGACCAAAATACATTATAAAAATGTATGATATTTAATAATAATTTTAACAGTATTGATGATGATGATGATGATAAATATTTTCTGTGAGTGAGAAGTCAATAGTGATCAAAGTACTCCATTCCTACACCAGGCTCCAAAACTTACAAAGAGATAAGGTTGACCTTGAACTTCTTATTCTTCTGCCTTTCCCTTAATGTGCTTGTGTTATAGACATTTACATCCATATCTAGCTTGTGGTGTGCTTGAGATAGAGCCTAGGGATTTAAGCATGCAAAACAAGCCTTCTACAAATAGCCATGTTCTAGCATTTTTCTGTTTCCACCTATGGCTGTTGATTGCTGAGTCAGATATAGTTGACAAACAGGATGATTTAATCTGAAACTGTAGAGAAGTAAGTCTCTGCTGGATAGAAATAGAGACTGACTGATGGATTCTATTAGTGAACAAGAGTCAAATATTGTACTATACAGGCCCTGAATATTATAGTCATCTGAAGCTAGGCTCAAGTTAATGATTCTATCTAATTTTTTCCAGATTTTATGAATTTTCAGAATTTATTCTCCCATGCAATAGCACTTTGCATTGAAATTTAATTCTGAAATGCATCTGAACATTTCTGATCAGTATCGTATGGTCTGATAGCTCTTTCTGTTAGGAGCTTCAGACACGTTCACATATTAAAACTAGTCTTTCAATGTAATATTTCTTCTATAATATAAAATTATTTAGAAGTGATTATTCTGAAAAAAGGTGAGTTATTAAAAAATGCACAACAATAGTTTCAATACATTATAGAATAAAGAGAACATATGCTGGTCCAGGGAAATAACTCAGTTTATAAGGCACTTGCTGTAGGAAAGATTCCTTCTATTAATATGCATTTTCTGTTATTATTAAACATATATAACAATTACTAGATATTAGCACAGCCTCTTGAACAGATTTCTGCAGAGTTACAAAGACATACTGTCTTGTAGTGATCCTTTATAGACAAATAGATGATTTCTTAAACCTTAATGATGACCCTATAAGAATTCCTAAAATTATACCAGTACTTATTAAGCTCTTTTATAGTGGGACTGCTATTAGGTCCTTTCTTATAGTCAAAAGTGCAATAAGAACTATGACAGATTAAATATCACTTCTGATAGTAAACAGATATTCTGCCTCTCATAGCACATTCCAAAAGGTTGTAAAACCATTAACCGATGGTCATAAAAAGGGAACTAAAGATTTACTATAGGTGCTAGGAAAAAAAGATTAAATATTGACTGGATTTGTCTGTACAAAACCTCACTAATAACTTATGTATTTTAACTCTCCATGAATCTGTGGGGCTGTGACAGGTGATGAATGTTTAGCCAGATAATGACTCCTAATATATATGCATGTAAACATTCTTTGCTATGAAATTCTTATTTGATTTATGATTTGAATATATGTATAAACCTGTGATGAATATTTTACTATTGTGATCATGTATAACTGCTGAGGACAAAGAGAAGAGACAGAACGGATTTGAGAACTTTTTAAATTGAACACTTTTTTGACAGATCTAAACAGAACATTTTAGAACAGAACTGAGGATAAATTTTAGTCAGGACACAAGAAAACTTTTTATACAGAAGTGAATTCAAGAAGAACATAGAAGTAAAGATATAACAATGGGAGAAAAAGCATTGAGAGTAAGAGCATTATTGTGACATCACAGTAGGAGGAGAGAGTAAGAATAGAAGGAGAATGCAGAATAGAATTACTTAGAAACTAAGGTAACATTAATAAAAAAAACTTTGAGAACATTGTGCAGAATACAGAGGGAAAGAGGAAAAAAGAAGCTGCAGAGAAAGCAGAAGGAAAAAACAGACTTCTCAGAAACTATTGGGACAGAACAGTAATGCCTTGAATTTGACTTCTTGACATAAGCCACCAAAATTCATTGTGTGTCTCTGAAAATCTCAGAGTCTCATCTAGGATCTAGCTAGCTGTCTGAGTAGTGAAAATCAGTTGAGGACAGGCAAGTAATCTGAATCTGTATGGCCTAAAAGAAGGTAAATTCTGCTTGAGAGAAAGCAGTCCCCACCTAAGCAGAAGGCAAATTCCCCTATCTCCTCCAGTCTGAAAGAAGGCACCGTATCAGTTGCTAAGTGCAAAGCTCTGGAATTAAATCTGGATGTTCAGCCTGAAGGAAGACATCTAGCTGGTTACTGATAAATACATACCCACTTGTCACTCTTAATGGAAGTTTTATTGCCTAAGATTAAGCAATGGATTACTATGTGATACTGACCCTGTACGTGTAAATACCTTGTAGCTACCAGAGGAGATTCCATCAACTACTGCTAACACTGACTTGAATCCGGATGGATAAAAAGTTGATCTACAGACAGAGTTCTTTACAGATGTTATTAAACATACTCTTAAAAGGCATTAAAGTTAGCACTAGCCAGATGACTGGCTTTTTTCAGTTCATACAGACAGTCACTAGTGTCCAGAAAGGGGGAATTTTATGTGTATATATACACGGGAGAAAGCAGGGTTAGATATTAAAAACTTGTTTACAGAGAATGGAGGATTAGGCATGCCGCATACAGTGTTGGCTATTTGGAATGTGCTTAGGAAGGCATTGGTGGATGACAAAAGAGCCATATGTGCTCAGGAGATAATTGATTCACCTCCTTGTGAGGGGACTCCATTACTACAGCCTAGCTTGTTTGTTCAGGATCTAAGAGCAATGTTTACTCCTCTACAAAAAAAGAGTTCAAAAGAGGGGAGTGATGAATCAGAAGAGGAAAAATCAACCCCAGAGGAATCTGACTCAGAGTAAAAATTTAAAAAATATCATAAACATAAGTGGTCTACCATAGAGCATTTAAATATATGTCATTCCATAAGACCCCTGAAAAATGTAAAAAGAAAACAAAGGGGGCTATCAGATCTTCTGCTCTTATACTCCAAGCTTAGTTACTGGATAAGTGGATTATTCTTTTTCCCAGTAATTATGGAGAATAACAAAGAGGATAAGGATCCCTAATGGGTAACCTGACATTTAAATTGCTTCAGTCTTCTCATGATGGGTTTAAAATAGCCAGAGCCTGGGTAATTATCAGGAGATGTGTGGCCAGCATGTCTGGTACCTGGAAGATGTAAAATCAAGATCAAAATTGATAATCCCACATTTTGAATAGGTAGAAACAGAACTTCAGCTCAAAGAAGTCAGAAATGAAGATTTTCCTAAGAAGTTGCTTTGAGCTTAATCTCCTGGTTTTGGATCATCACTGCAGTATGTGAGTGTGAGATTTTTGACTGTTCTGTGCCAGGTTGACTAAAAGAATCAAGTTTTGATGTGTTCATTTGGTTCATGCAAGTAAATGTGGAAAAAAGTTAAGAAAGCTCAATAGGTAACATGTTTGTGAGGTCTGTCAAATGTTTTTTATCTGGGAGTGGTAGATGAGGCATGTAATAACCACAGAATGGAGTTGGAGACTGACAGATACCAGGTACTCACTGGCCAGTGAACAGAGCCTAATTTAGAGCTTCAGGTCAGTGAGGTAATCTATCTCAAAAAACAATGTGGGTAACATCCTGAAGAACATTGGCTTTGCTCCAGCCTCTAGGTCCACACAAACCTAAACACATGCACACACACACACACACACACACACACACACACACACACACACACATACACACACACAGAAAGAGAGAGAGAGAGAGAGAGAGAGAGAGACAGAGAGACAGAGACAGAGAGACAGAGAGACAGAGAGACAGAGAGAAAAGAAAAAGAAATGAACATTTTCCGATAAATAGAGTAGACTCATGGACCTAACATAAATGAAACTAGAGGAGCAATGTAGGACAGCATATAGTAATCGGTTAAATTTCTCGAGGTGTCTTTCACTCTAGCAAATATGTGTAACCCAATTCTTAACTCTCTAAGGTGTTCACAGCTTACTTGTGTTCCTTATTTCATTGTAGTAAGATGCTGTGTTACTGCAGATATCCTATGTTTCACAGAGCTTAGTGCTTTCCCTTTGTGAAGACTGAGAGCAATTAGCTACTTATTCATGCAATTTAGTAACATGAAAATTGTCTTCACCAAACTTGGTTCACTGTATAAATCCACTAATCTATCAAGTTCTTGAAATAAAAAGAATTATAGAGTATTTTTCCTGTGTGTTAAATGTATGTGTCTACCTTTATCTGGTTCACCTACTGGTAAAACTGAGGTGTTAAAACTTTTATCTTATGTCTGGAGGTACAGTTCAGTTGGAGAAAACGTGTCATTCATAAAGTTGTGGATTAAATTCCCAGCACTGCAATAACCAGATTTGGGAGACAACCTCTAATCTCAGCATTCAGGAAGTGAAGAAGGAAAAATCAAAAGTTCAAGGTCATCCTCAGCTATGTGATGTTTCTGAGGCCAGTTTGAGAAGCATGAGGCCCTATATCAAAGGGTGGGGGGAGTTAAAAATAAAGCTGAAAAGATGGTCCAGAAGGTAACTGGACCATCCAGAGTCTGCTCTGAGTCAGAAGATCCCAGTTAAGTTTCAGAGACACACTAGGTAAGATAAATAAATCCCAGGTTAGTTGTCCTCTAACTTTCATGTATAATGGCACAATCACTCTCTCTCTCTCATACACACCCCCCCACACACACCTCATATAAAAATATTAATAAAAAGTTAAAAATATTTCATCTTGGAAACTTAGATGTCATAAATGAATACATCAGCTTGATCTAAAAGAACTTTTGACATGCTGTAGAATGTCAGGATGAATGTAGATATTGAACATAGTCCCTCAAATGCCTAATCCTAGAGTCAAGGCACACATGTGTAAGTCAGAAAACAAGTTGAGGGAGTGAATTCTGCCTTTCTACTAGCTGATATGAGGGAACTGAACTCAGTTTGGTAACAAGTGCCACTACTTAGTGAACTATTTCTCCAGGCCAGAAATATTTTCTTTAAATCACACCATGTGACTGTCACGCCAGTTTTTAAAAACACATGACTACATTGTTAATTATAGAAGTCTTTTTTCAACACAGGCTGTTTTCCTAAGATTCAAACAGGGAATAGATGCTGTCATTCCTCTGTTTATCACACTAGACTATGGACACAGACTTGCATTTCTGCATATTCTATCCCTTCTCAATTTCTGACCAAAGGAGTGAGTCAAGATCCAAGTGCTGAAATAGTGTACTCTCAATAGCACCACCATCTGCCCCTCACTAACGCTTTACATGCTAATCAGACTTGTCATGTAATAACAAAAAGTTTCACATGAACTTGATTGTATTTCCTTAGTGTTTGCTGTATGTATCAGGAAGAAATTATCCCTGGTGTCTTCTGAAATGAAGCCATTCTTGTGGTTCAGAAGAGCACAGTCTGAAGAAGGTGACAATTATCTAACTTGCTAGCATATACTAGGAAGTGTTGGAAGAGGGAATTTGGAAGATTTACTAGTAGACCTGCAGGGCCCATTTTGATTGAGAAACACAAAATCATTTTTTCCCAAAAAATGGGAGGCAGTCTTAGAGATCATGACATAAATCTTTAGTCTCTCCAGAGGAGTTAGATGAAACATTCTTTAAAATGACTGCACCAGGCAGTATGATCAAAGACATTCTTTCATTTACTACCTTAAATAAATAAAACTCCTTCAAAGAAGAGTGACTGAATACTCATTTACATATCACAGGGACTTGTGCTCCCACTCTCCCACAGTCATCAGTGATAGCTTTCTGTTCTTATATTCTTTATCTTTTATGAAATAATATCTCCAGAATGATAGCTTCAACTTCTCACTAGAGTATTTCTAACTATATTTCTGAACTGATTAATACAACTGGGTTTATTGGTAACAAATTTATCTAAATCAAAGATATTCCAACTCAAACCAAAACACAGTTTTTATATTACTGTGGCATATGCTGTAGCAAATATATAACTAAATAAACATTTAGAAATGTGTTATCATTTTTGTGTGTGATTGTGCTTTTGCACATGCACATGTATCGCGTTTGTGCAAGTAGCTGTAGTGACCGGAAGGCACTGAATCTCTGCTTCTAGAGCTTCAGGTTGTCAGGCAATGCCTGATCAGTGTAAGTGCTGGGAAGCAAATCTAAACCATGTGCTAGAGCAGTCAGTGCTCTTATCTGCTGAGCTGTTTCCATAGCACCAATATTATGGTATTAAATTGATTATATTTTGTTTTTATATATTATACACATTTAATTTCATATATTCAATTTAAAATGGAAATGTTGGAAGGATGCTGATAAAGACTGCAGAAGGCCAATAGATCCAGACTTACTCATCGAGTTTCATAGAAATTCTGGTCCTGGGCAATAACATTCTCTTGGTTGGGGAAGAAGATGCTATTTGGGCAAGTAGCAGAGAAGGAGCTAAGAAATGTGTAACATTTTATTACCATGAGAACAGCACTGATTAAAAAGCAAACATCATACAAATGCACACACATACACACTCACACAAACACATATGCACACATTTCATCACACTTTTAACATCCTCCTTATACATAAGAATATTCTGTCATTTCAGAGGAATAAAAGTGGGCAAATTATAACTGTGGTTATTGTTTGAGCCACATTTCTACATCTTTTGAGGCTTCAGCAATGCAGGAAGCATATTATACCTCCAAGTGCTTCCACATTTAGAATAGTTGGGGTATAAGTACAGAATCAGAGATATGCAGGAAGACCTGTGATAGAGTATGGAAATATGATATTGTGAGAACTAGTAAGATGGCTCATCAAGTAAAGGTGTTACCCCCAATCCTGAAAGCCTGAGTTTGATTCATGGCACTCTCAATGTGAATGGAGAGAACTAATTCCTAGACATTTGCTTATCACCTCCTCATGTTCACCTTGGTAGAAAATAAAAACAACAAAATCAAAAAACAAAACAAAACAAACAAAAAAACAAAAACAGGAACAACAAAACAATTTCTGCTAGTGGTAGAAGTAATGGTGGAGAGATTGTCCTGTGGATAATAATTTTATACATTTGTTCATTTTGTTTGTATGCATATTTTTTGATATTATGGCTATTTTTCTTATCAATGCAGCATATTTTAGAATCACCTAATATTGAGCCTTACCTGAGAAAGTGTCTTGATGATGTTAGTTGATGAGAGCAGACCTTCTCACACTGTGGGTAAGACCCTCAGGTAGCAGGCAAGACAAAAAGCTGCTTCAGAAGATCATCTTCCTACTTTTTGTTTGCTTGACTTCCTGAATTCCTCGGTCCTGCTCTTGCTGTTGATTTCTTCACTGAGAGTGGAACCAGGGTGTCCATTCTTACATAACAGACTAAGGACTAGAAGCAACATTTTGGTCTTTGCTTGCCAGGTGGGACTGCTAAGGCACTCAGGCTTTCAGACAAAGTAACAAGGACAGGAGCCAAAGATTGTCAAAAGCTGCCCATCTCCCAGTGAGAGACAGTCATTTGGCCTCAAGGATAAAGTAACTGCTGGTTTCTCAGATATATCTAAGTTCCATTGGCTTTGTTTTCTAGAAAATTCCAACTAATTGTGGGTTGGGGACACATGTTTAAGCTCAAGAGACAAGTTGTGTTTGGCTTCAGACCCTGGGACAAGGTGTATAATTTACATATCCAAGCTGACCTGGCCTCCAGGTTCTCCCATAATCCCTCAGTCCTTACCTGGCATAGCCTGCTCTCAACCCTAAACTTTGTGGCCCAGGGGCTGGGCTGGGCTGGGCTTTCCCAGATGCTTAAACCTCCCAGAGATTTGCTGAATTTAACATTAATGGTTTAAACTTAGGATGGCAGACAGAGACTCCCATATCCTAACAGTGACACCCCCAAAGGTACCAAGATTTGGCCACAGTTCAGTTAAAGCACTCCACCTGGATTTTGGTAGCACAAACACTGGGTGAGAAAACCCCAATAACTTAACTTTTGCCAGGGCCCAGCCTTAACTGTGGATAAATGACAGCTAGAAAGCTAACAATTTCATGTTGCCTAAGATCATTTCTCCCATGTCTCTCCTTCAGAGAAAAGCCTCATCTTACGTTCTGGGCCTGATGGCCAGACTGCCTCTGTCTGACATTTCACATAGGCTATGGGAACCTGGGAGAACTGTCTAGGTAGCAGTCTATGGACTAATCTTTGTCATTTTAATTACTTTATTGCATTGGGTTTACAATTATCTTTCTTAGGTCTCTGATCTTACTGATGGCTAAGCTAATTGTAGCTTGACAGCTATAGAACAGGCAACTAGCTCCTTACCCAAAAGTAAACCACCATCAGTTAATTTATTACAGACAAATTATTTTGCAATGAGAGCTCCTTTTGCATGTATCCTGAATAGCTCTCTGCCTGATCCTACATTCTCTTGGGGGTTGGGGGAAAGCTGGCTCAGAGTCAAAGACATATGCTTTAGGAGCAGGTGAGAAATGCTGCAGCAAGCTCATCTGAGCACTTTAATACCCCCCACTTATGTGCCCTTTGGTCCCAGAAACTATCTATTCTAAACAGCAGTTCCTGATTGGCTGGCATTATTTGCATCAGCAATCCTTGCTCACACAGGCAGTCCTCAGTTAGGGCTTCCTAGAGGAGATGCTTTTGCAGCTGCACAGCCCCCAGCATCAACAGAGAGCCAGCAGTACATACTGGCTACTACATGCTCCTACTACATGCTCCTGCTACATGCTCCTGCTACACACTCCCACCACACGCTCCCGCCACATGCTCCCGCCACATGCTCCCGCCACATGCTCCCGCCACACGCTCCCACTACACGCTCCTACTCCACGCTCCTACTACATGCTCCCAATGATTGACCACCTGTGTCTTACGGTCTATATTTTGATGGGAAAAGATATAAAGTCTAAAGTTTATGCAAGATCAGAGGATATGAAAGCTTCTAAGAAAGTGCTTGAAAGGCTAAGAAGGCATTTTGAGGTTGGAAAGTGCAAGCTGTGAAAGATTTACAGTTTTTAGAAAGTTTAAAAGATTCTTGTAAACTTCTGGGAATCTACACAAACCTGCCTCATACAATTGATTCAAGATAATTATTGATACTCAATGGCTTGTTGTCCTCCACATCTGCTTATTCCTGAGAGTTAGATCTATTTCCCTTTCCTTGGTCCTAGGATGATCCACCTATCCTCCAAGTCTCAGGACAATGGACCTAAAACGTTCAAATGTATACTCAAGATAAAAGATTTTTCTTTTAAATGAACAAAGGAAGAAGGAGAAAAGGAGATAACAAGGAAACCAAAATGTCTGGATTATATAGGGGGATCCTCTGGGGGAAGGGCAGTCCAGCCACAGGGGTGGAATGTTCAGGGTTGGAGTAGGGTATTCCAGGTAGAAATTGAGGGATTCTGGGAGAACCTGGAAGCCAGATCTGCTTTGATACGTAAAATATGTACCTTGGGGGCCTATTCTTTAATTCATTAATTTATTTTAATAAAAAAATTTGTATTTACTTAGAAGCATTCTGAGAATGTCAACAAAACAGCCACATTTTTTTTTTACTTTTGCAATTACAGAGTGGTATTCACTTAAGAGAACAACAATTGTCTTCATATAAGCTGCAGAGACAACTGAAGGTGAAAAAACTAAAACCCAAAATAAAACCCAAAGAAAATAAAAACAAAAACAGAAAACAAAAACAAAATCCAAACTACTGTCCCCATATATAACTAGCTTGAACTGTGCACCAACAAGAACCTGCTTTAAATTTCCATGAAAATTTACAATCCCCAGATAGTACCAAGCAAGGTTAATGGCTATTGAAAATACCACCAGGACAGGGCTATCTAAAGACACAATCAGTAGTGTGTTAACTATACAAAAAAAAGGCACTGTACAGTATAAAAACAAATCTTACACAGCCGTACATTTCAATTTTTTTCTTTAAAAGGACTGAGTTGTGTACATGGGGGTTAAATGCTTTATAGACAAGAAAAAAATTCCCTAGAGCCAACTTATTCATCATCATGAATTCATTTTCATATTCCTCTTCTTCCTCCTCTTCCTCATGCTCTTCATCCTCCTCCTCATCTTCCTCACCCTTTTTCTTGCTCTTTTCAGCCTTGGACATCCCCTTTTTCGCTGCATCAGGTTTTCCTTTAGCTCTGTAGGAAGCAATATCCTTCTTTTACTTCTCCTTCAACTTGTCAGCCTTCTTCTCATAGAGCTGTTTGTCATATGCTGCAGTGTTGTTCCACATCTCTCCTGTTTTTTTTTTTTTTGCAGCATCACCAGTGGATAATCCAGGATGCTTGCCTTTGATTTTGGGGCGGTACTCAGAACAGAACAAGAAAAAGGCCAAAGGAGGCCTCTTGGGTGCATTGGAGTCCGTGAACTACTTTTTGGTCTCCCCTTTGGGGGAGGGAAATATGGGTTTTCATTTCTCTTTCATAACGAGCCTTGTCAGCCTTTGCCATATCTTCAAATTTCCCCTTTTCTTCAACAGACATGGTCTTCAACCTCTCTGAGCACTTCTTTGATAACACTGAGAAACTGACAGAAGCATCTGGGTGCTTCTTCGTGTGCTTCTCCCTGCAGGTTTGCACAAAGAATGCATGAGGACATTTTGCCTCTCAGCTTCTTAGTAATTCCTTTGCCCATGTTTAGTTGATTTTCCTCTGTGAGGCACAGAGTCGCCCAATGCCCCTCCAGCTCTCACTTGCCCCGTCGCTGTCTCTATGGTGCTCAATGTACTACAATGGCTGTGAGAGCCTATCTCATTAAATTTATCTTCTGCCATTAACATCCAGGTGTCTCCTCAGCATCTGCATCTACAAAAGTTCCAAAATGTTTTCCCAGAGGTATTCTGGCCCAGCATTACAGACTGATTCACCTGAGTCTACAGACTCCTAGCCAGAGATGGTCACACAATCTGGACAGCAGTGAAATAACCACCAATTCCAATATTCCAGCTTTGTGTGTACACTCGATACCAGCACCCTAAAGTCACTGTAGATTATTATGCCGTCCCTTATTCATTTATTATCAATAAAAACCTGGGGTGTTTGATTTTGTAGCCTGGGACAATGGATTGAGGTACATACTTTTCATATCAAAGCAGATCTGGCTTCCATGTTCTCCCAGAATCCCTCAGACCCTACTTGGAATACCCTACTCCAACCCTGAACATTCCAACCCTGGGGCTGGGCTGCCCTTTCCCCAGAGGCTCCTCCCTATACAATCCAGACATTTTAGTTTCCTTAATATCTCTTTTTCACCTTTCTTTGTGCATGCACCCTTTCTCTCCTCTTCCTTCCCTTCCTCTTCTCTCTCTCTATGGTGACATCACTGGTCTTGGTCCTTTGCACTAGAGCAGGTGCCCAATAACCCACACCCATATATAAACTAATCTGGTTTAGATTTGCAAACAAGATTTCAGTTGCAAAGGATTAACCTATTAAGGTATAGGAGTTTTTCAGTTATGCTATTTGGTTCACATTGATTGATCTCAGGTTGTCAGGGTTTGTGTTAAATGCCTTTACCTGCTGAGTCAGTTGACCAGATAATATGTATATCTAAAAAATTGTTTAGTTATTCATTTGATTGATTAATTGAGCCTTTGTTTGCTTGCTTATTTATTTATTTCTGTGTTTGTGTGGACATGGTAATGAGAAGCATTCCCTAAGTCACTTGCAGGTGGAGTGGCAGGTTACAGGTACTTGTGTCCCACCTGAGAGGTTGCTGGGATTACAATGCAACAAGTTACTCAGACAAAAGTGGCATATATTCATACAGACATGCATATACATTAACATAATTAAAAATACATTTGAAGAATCCATTCAATTCTCTGAAAAAAAACAAAAGACGCTGTCTAATGCAAACTACTGAAAGATTAAAAGGGGAAGAAGGGGCTTTTTTAAAAATAGAGCTGAAGAACAGACATTCAAGAGACTGATAATACAAGCCAAGCAAGTTTGTGTAGAATTATGGTGGATGATGAACTGATGTTCCATAAGTAATGTACAAATCATAAATTAGCAAGTACAAATGAATAAGGAATGCATTACACCTACAGTCAAGATCAAAAAGGATGAAAAATAACCCACAAAGCAAGTAAATTAAATGGTCCGCCAAATGCAATAGGGCAGTTTATGAAGAGCAGGCTCTGAAGAACTCTCTGAAATTATGAATGTAGTAGTGTTGTTTGACCAAGCAGTAAGAAATCATTCTAGGAATATTTTCTAAGATTTTCTCTAAAGCATGATGCTTGATGGTCAAATAGAATGTTTTTTCTTGACTTAGGCTGTAAATCCATCTTTGATTCTGTAATAAAGTTTATTATGCCCAAGCATCTTGTGTTGACCTGATGGAAAAATGTAATAACTCACTGACAGTATTAGTTCTATGACTGTTCTAACTTCAACCACATTTTCATTTCCTTTAAAAAAATGGCTACATGTATGTGACTGCATGTAGGTTTGTGAAGCTGTAAGTACAGTGGTATTCCGAGTCTAGAAATGGACATTGAATCCTCAGAAACACAAGTTACTCACAGGTATGTGCAGCAATTCTGCATGAGCAGTATATATCATAAACACTGAGCCATCTCTCCATCTCTAACTTTAACCATTAGAAGTCACTAAGAACCTCCAGTCTACTTTGTACCCAATACTGTGATATGCATTTTATTTTGTAACCTGGATTTACATGTATTTCAAGGATGAGAAAAAAATGAACAGTTTTGAAGTACAAGAAGGACTAACTCCTGATAACATCACTGGTTTGATGGGTAAGCTGAACTCTGCCTTCAATATTTAGGTGAACAGGAAGTGTGGTACAGCTCTGCTAATGAAAGAAAGGTGGGACTAGCATGTGTAAAGTTGACTCAGAGGAGGGTGGAGTAGCATCTCAGAAATCATGGAGCTCTTTTTCCTGTTAATAAGGAAGCAACTCTGGTAAAATGGAAGAAGCATGAATATCCAGGCAGATTTCAGATGTGTTACAAGGAGATTTAAGATTTTTGTTACCTCACTAAGGATGATATTTTCCAGTTCTGACCATTTGCCTAAGAATTTCGTGAAAAGATATTAACCTAGAAACTCGGAATACCCAAGACACAATTCACATATCAATAGATTTCCAAGAAGATGGAAGGAGAGACCCCTGGTCCTGGAAAGACTGGATGTAGGGGAATGCCAGGACAGAGAAGCAAGAGGGGGTTGAATGGGGAACAGGGGAAGGGAAGAGGGCTTATGGGACTTTCAGTGAGGGAGGAAACGGGAAAGGGGAAATCATTTGGAATGTAAATTAAAAAATATAGAAAAAAAAGATTTTTGTTGGTTTTTTTTTTCTGATTTAAGATTTAAGATTAATATGAGTAGACTCAGAATGAAGCTTTGTTAGCAAAGTCTCTGCTTTGCCTGCAGGAAGTCCTGGGTTAACCTTTCAGCAGCTCATATAAACACCATGGTGACACTTATTTGTAGTCACAGCAATGGTGCTCTGATCACCTCATATTATCAGGAGGTGCAGGCAAGAGGATCAGAATGTCAAGATCATTCTTGGCTATATTGCCAATTCAAGGCTAGCTGGGTCAACATAAGATCCTGTCCAAGAAGTAAAAATAATAGTTGCTGTGGTATTTTGAATAGGAATGTCCCCCATAGACTCATGTGTTTGAATGCTTTCCCCACATGGTGTTTTATTACTAGAAGTTGTAGCCTTGTTAGAGAAAGTATGTCACTTTGAAAGCAGGCTTTGAGGTCTCATTTATGTTTGTCTCTTTCTTTTGCCTATGGATAAATATGTAAAACTTTCAGCAGCTCCAGCGACATGTCCAGGTATACACTGACATGTTTCCCATCATGATCATAATGAACTGAATTTCTAAAACTGTAAGCCATTCCCAATTAAGTGGTTTCCTTTTTAATACTTGCCATGGCCATGATGTCTTTTTATAGCAATACAACACTCACTAACTAAGACAATAGCTAATGAATATTTGAAAATATATTGGAATATAAAATTTAAATAGTCTGCAAATATTGTAAATAACTATATATTTCATCTATATTTATAGAAATAATACAGATATTCAAATTTAATAAGTAATATATCTGGTTAGAAATAATCATTTGTGTATTTAGATCACACACACAAACAGATCTTCTCCAAGGAAGACTGCTCATTAAGTGAATTTCAGTAATGTAGAACAGAAATGTGATAAAGTTACTAAAGAATGATGGTTTTCTCAGGGAGTACTTACCACAGCACCATACCTTCTCCTTGAATACATTTTCATTCAATTATGTCCCAATAGGCTTGAGTCTACAAGAACAACATGCCTAAGTCTGACAACTCTTCTTAGTAGGAGTCACACTTTTCCCCTCTAAACTGACTCATTTTATGACTTTGCAGGCTCTGAAGAGCTTGATTAGTTTATAAACTTTGAGTGCAGCATAAGGCTTGAGTTTTGCATATGGTCTGCATGCTGTAGGGACATTGTAGCATCCCACCTGTTGTTCAGTGGTTGATGGCATTACCTAATAATATATGCTAATTATAGAGAAGGCTTAAGATTTGAACATATAAAAATGGCTTTGCATCACAATGGAAGCAGATCAAACCATAAATGTTTATGCTGATTTCTTTTTTTTTTTATTTTCTAAGTTTTTTTTATTTACATTCCAAATCATTTCCCCATTCCAGTTTCCTCCCTCCCCGAAAGTCCCATAAGCCCCCTTCCCTCCCTCTTTTCCCCATTCAACCCCCTCTCGCTTCTCTGTCCTGGGATTCCCCTACATCCAGTCTTTCCAGGACCAGGGGTCTCTCCTTCCATCTTCTTGGAAATCTATTGATATGTGAATTGTGTCTAGGGTATTCCAAGATTCTGGGTTAATATCCCCTTATCAGTGACTGCATACCATGTGTGTTCTTTTGTGATTGGGTTACCGCACTAAGGATGATATTTTTCAGTTCTGACCATTTTCCTAAGAATTTTGTGAATTCATTGTTTTTAATTGCAGAGTAGTGTTCCATTGTGTAAATATACCACATCTTCTGAATTCTCCGTTGAGGGACATCTGGGTTCTTTCCAGCTTCTGGCTATTATAAATAAGGCTGCTTTCTTTATCTTTGTCTATTATACATATGATAGGTTATAAATCTAATTAATCTAGCTATCTATCATCTAAAATGTCATCTGTCTAGTATTTGCCTACCTGTCTGTCTATTGTCTATCATCGATTATCAACAATATATAATTTCTATGTCAATCTACTGTCAATCTGTTTACCATCTTTCAAACAATTATTGTTGGCATGAATTTCATGAAGCTGCTGATCTCTGAAATGAAAATATATAATGGTGTTTTATAATGTGGTATAGTGTGGTGTGGTATTGTAAGGACTAATCATCTCTACAGTTTTAGGACAAAGTACTTCTATATTGCTGAATTAATACCATTTTTCTTCTTGTTAAGCAGTTTGTCTCTAGCTTTGTTAAACTAGTCAAAGGAGTTTGTAGAGCTAAGCCGAAAGTCTGAGGAGAATAAAACAGACATGTCTAGTCAGAACTCTTTCTTTTCATCTAGCTTTCTGATGGAATCCTGATGAAATACAAGGATTCCTGTCTCTTCCAGAGCAGCTTCAGCACTGTTACTTAAGGATATTTGGAGGCAAACGTCTCTATGTCAAGCACTGGATAATTTATATAACTAACATGTCTCATTTTTCAATCTGAGTTTGTTCCTACTTCAGAGATAAAAAATAAAGAGGATTATTGGTTCGATATAGATGTTAAATGGAAGAAGTCTCGTGAAATACAAGGCATGGGGCTCTAAAGCCTTGTACAAATTCAGTAGGTATTTTTTCCATCCTCTGATCATCCAACTTTGACAAGGGTAAGACACAGTAGGGGAAATAACTCAAATAATGAGTTAATGACTTCAAATTCTAAGCATGAACTTATTTGCTGATGAGAGTGATTTTCTTCCTTGAACCTGGTGAATTTCTACCCTTAATTTAAGATTAAGCATTCCTTGAATACAGCTTCCCACTTCCTCTAAGTTCTCACGTGCCACATTCAGTGTCTCTTTCTTTTTAAATGCCATGAAATTGGAACTTGGGGAAAGATTATGAATTTTGGAGGACAGGTTTTTCAACCCAAGCATATAATTTACTCTGTGAGAATTCAAGATACAATTTCATTTCCCAGTGTGATCACTTCTTCCCCTGCACAAGAAGGGACTTCAAAAGAGGCACCTCAATGGTAGTGTAAGGAGATGTTGAAATGTCCTCTGAGATATTAAATGAATGGATCCAAACAATAGTTGTCTATAAGTCATAGCTCCTGTTCCCAAACACTAATGTTGTGGAATCACATGATATTTTTAAGTGATTTGTTGTATATTTACTTATATGTGTGTGTGGATGAGTGCTCATGTGTGCTGCTGTGTGTAACATATTCATGTGGGTGCCATCTGACAAACTTGAGTATTATTTCTCAGGTGCTTTGCATAAATTGTTTTTACACAAAGTCTCTCAGTTTCTTGGACCTCAACCAAGGATACTCTTATTTTTGCCTCACCAGATCTAGAATTATGAGCTTATATTATCAATCCAGACCTTTAAAGTCTGGATTCTGAGAGACAAACTCAAATCTTCATGTCTCGGCCTTTCAGATAAACAACAGCAACAAAAGAAACAACAATCTCCCTATAACACCAACATGCCAACACTTGTCTTAGTTGCTAAGAATAAATTTCATTTTCTGAAATGTAGCCACAGGTGATTGCTCTCTTCTTTGGCTTAAGGTTAAGCAATATAAGACGCTTCAGTTGTTCAAATACCACTGTGCTTGTATACACACAGTTGCTGATGTATAAAGCATAGGACATTGACAACGAGTAAGAAATAGTGTATTCCATGTTTCCATCTGTCACCGTGGGATTATAGAAGGTGAAATAGAAAATTGGAGTAAGCCAAGTTCCTGGAAAAGGAAAGCACAGTTGGCAGGGGTCTCATGCCAGAGAATAATAAATTATTGGAAACCTTTTTGCAAAAGCTGTCACTGCCATCAAGCAGCAAAGGACAAGTCAGATGAACAGGCTTTAACTGCCTCAAGTTCCTGCACCTCTAGGTTGATTTTGAAGATGAAAATTACAGCACAACCGCAGGAAAGGTCAGAAGGAATTTGGTTCCAGGGAGGTAGCTTCTATGTGGGTCCTGCCTCCTCTGAGAAGCATGGAAATGAAAAGATGAGATCACACAGAAGATAGTTGTGCTCAGGGAAAATAGTAAATGGGACAAAACCAAGAGCATCCTCCTAAGGCTTGTACTTTTATGTAAAATAGACAGTATACATTTATGTTCAATATCATTTGTATTAAGAACTCTTATAGAGCCATTATTTTATGCATAACTGATGAACTGATCTTTCCTTTCATTGCTTGATTTTTCAGAAGATTTTACAATATCTTTAACTATTATTTCAACAGTTCCCTCAGCATTATAGAATAATCAATTTCCATATGTGAATCTTCACAGGAGTCCTTGCATACTAGCTTTTGGCCAGAGAGTATCATTTTTTTTCTATGTGTTGGTTGTATACATTTAAAAATGTATGTGTGCATCAACAGTCTTGGGAGTTGGTCCTCAGATATTATGCATTTTTTTTTGAGTCTGGGTCTCTTAGTGGCTTGGAACTTACCAACTAGGCTATATTGGCTTCTCAGTGAAACATAAGGACCTGAGAGTATCCAAATTTCAATTGTTAATCACTGGGATGACAAGTGTACAGATGTTTTATGGGTTTGAGGATCAAATTCAGGCCCTCTTTTTTTTTTTGTGCAATAAGCACGTTACCAACTACCTTATGTCCCTACCATCTCTAACTGAGTGACTGAGGAGTCATCTAGAAGGAATTTAGGAAAATGTAGTTTATAGCCTACCTGTTGTACATAAGAAGAGTCTCTATTCTAAGATTTACTTCTCATTTTCATTTGGAGCTGATTCCTAATTCACTTCAGGAAAAACTAAAACACTGAAATCTTCATTTCTGAGAAAAGAAGAGACATTGGGTAAAAGAAAAAAAGAACAATTAGTTTTCGTTTTTTGCCAATAAGATAGAAAATAAACATATAGAATGCTGGCAAAATTATGGGATGTTTTCCTGCTAGACATTGTCTTTAGTTTAGAAGTTTCTTACAGATTATGGTCTACCTTGTCCCTGAAATCAAGCTATAGGAACACTCTAAAAGATTTTTAGCAATGTTTTTTTACAATATGTTTTAGAGACAGTTGTGAATAATTAGGTCACTTGCTCTCATGTATTTCAGCTACCTATCATGTAGAGAGGGACACAAGAATACTCCAGGGCAGTGAGATTCTCAGAGGTCTTCAATATTCCTGTCACATTGAGCCCAAAAATGGTCATTGTGAAGTCTGCCATTTGTTCCTAATTTATTTCTGGTGCTGTAAATAACATTCCAACCAAAAGCATCTGAGAAGAAGAAAGGGATTATTCATCTTACAATTTCTGGTTAGAGCAAGTCATTGTAGGAAAATCAAGGGAGACACTTCAAGCAACATATCCACAAAGAGAAGAAAATTTAGATACTATAGATTAGATCCATGCTGCTTCTTCTTGTTTTGCTTTCTCTTGTCTAGTGCAGATCCTCTCTATCTCTGAATATAGTACACGACCATGGACAACATCCTATGGGTATGTATACAGGCTCACATAATCTGAATAACTCTTCAACTAGGCCTCTTTTCCCAGGTTATTTAAGGCTATGGCAAATGGATGGTTTAAAATTAACATCACACCATTCTGTATCTGGTAATTAAAAGAAACCACAAGTTACAGACACTACCCTAAAAAGAAGGGGAGCTTCCCTTAGACCAGGGCTTTGAGAATAACACCATTCTCTGCACACACACACACACACACACACACACACACACACACACACACACCCAGCAAGAAATATGGGAGAGCTATGCTTTTATGCTGGGTAGCAGCAGTCCCAGACCATATCACTGAAAAACACCAACAGATACTCTCATGTTTTTCTTTTGCAGATGTGTTCAGGTGCTTGAATTTTTGCATCCATATTTGTGTGTGTGAGAGTGTGTGTGTGTGAGTGTGTGTGTGTGTGTGTGTGCGTGTGCGTGTGCGTGCGTGTGTGTGTGTGTGTGTGTGTGTGTGTGTGTGTGTGTGTGTAGCTCAGTGTACATCTCGCAGAAATCAGTTCTCTAGTCCTGGGGATTGAACTCAAGATGACAACTTTGGATTCAAATGTCTTTACCCTGTGAATCATATGAACCTTCAAACTTCATTTTATAACATTTTCAAATGAAATTTTGGACATCTTTATTCATAGTGGGATGGTAATGAAGCTGGAATTAGCTGTTTTCTTTTGAAGCAGTCGTCCTCATTTGAAATCAATTCTTACATTAACATTGCTAGCTCTTCTGAGACTCAAATATTCAAAATTTTAATAGATTTGGTACTCTACAAAATGAACACATACCTTTATAGCATATGTACATTGTTCTGGTTTGGTATTCTCATGATGAGTGTGGAGAAAACCACAACACAAACACTGGTTGCTAGCAATAGACAACAAATATATTTCTGGACTTGAGGATGAAAGCTACTGGAGTAGTTAAAGAGAAACCCCAAGGACAAGTTTACCTGACCACCAGGGCTTATGGGAATTTGCGTAGAAATGCCTTGCTCTGTGCTGTTTGTTTAACATAGCACTGCAATCTTCCATTTGCTTGGACTTTTCCCCATATCTCTGCAGAGCTCCAAATGCAGAGCTCAGAGATTATGGGGGGTTCCTCATGAGAAGGTGTCTTGAAATTAATCTATGCAGAAGTGAAACACGACAGAGGGAGAACAAACATCCAGTACTTTGAAGAGTAGAATAAAGTATGAGAATGCTGTGTAGGTTGCTGGGTTTTGGATGTGCTGGAAATACCACAAGGGATATGGATGTGGTGGCATAAATATCCTTTTATTATACTATGTCTAATGGTTGGAAAGAAATACATGTTGGTAAAATGCTTCCTGCACAAGTATTAGGACCTGACTTTGATCCTGCAGAACTCATGTAAGCTAATAATATGCAGTGAGACACTGGAAGGTGGAGACCACTGTAGTCCAAGACACCATGTCTTAATAAACAAACAATTGAAAAATAAATAAATAAATGAATGAATGAATAACGGGGAATCTAACCTCTTGCTTCCATATGCATGAATACATATGTTTGCCGATACACATAAAGACATGTGTCATAATATATTATTTTTCATTATGGAATAGACTTACTGTTGCTTGTTCAGCTTTGTATAACTGTTTGAGCAACATTTTAGTTTTTGAGTAATCAAATTAAAGAACTTTACATTTTTGTCAGGGTACCTTCATTTCAGTCATTTCTAGATACATAAAAACAATATGCTCATTTCCTATGTCATTTTGACTTACCAGTCTTTCTGATAGATTGGGGTAGGAGCTACTCAGGCTATACTCACCTGTAGAGGCCCCTTCCCCCCTCAGCTGTTCTAAAAGTAATGAAGAGGTATCCTTAGAAGACATTTGGTAACTTTGTGATGCTCACTTTCCTATGCTATGAATGTGCTTATCCAGTCCTATGCAATGGACATATATTATCTAAGGAGCTGATCCTTTACCATTTGTGAATTAGAGGCAGCCTCACTGTAAGTACATTCAATACGCTTCTCATAAGGTGCACCATGTAAAACTTCCTCTCTTCCTTTCTGCCTCTGAAAGAGAAGACACCTGCTTAACCTCAGTTACTTGAACCCCTTTCAGTTTCCTCACAACACTGTCTTTCATTGACCATAGTAATTCCCTTACTAAATAAATCTTTTAACAAAATGGACAACCTACTGCTTCTCTTGAACCCCAAACCTGAGACTGTAGTCTCCATTTCTCTTTATTTTTCTGATTTTCAGCATCAAAAACTACAATGACTCAGGTATAGTATAATGTTTACATTATGATAGCCTACATTCATGATGCAGACACCCATCAATAGATATTTATCCTGTCACATCTTCATCTAGGCTTGTGCTGTGACCCAGGAGATATATGAGTATTGGGAACAGGGCCAGTTGCTAGAATTTTAAAATAGATTCAAAACTCTCAAAGCCAAATGAGTATGTAACATCCTCCAACATTCAAGGAAGATTATATTAGAGTTTTAGCCAACAAACACAAGTTGGCATTACTCTTGAGTGCTAATATCCAAAACTAGCCAGAATTTCTTGTGGCAACTGTTATTTATCATGGACTGAGCTCTAATAAAGTACTTAGATTTTGATGCATGTGATTTTCCTGCCTAAAAATGGAGTTGACATATACTTCAGGGACAACTTAAACCAGTCTCTCATTCTTTAGAGTAAGAATTGGGTTACAGTGCTTCTAAAAATGGATTTCATGATATTGGTAACAAAAAGAAAAATGTGTAAAGAGCTACAAATTGCAAATATGTACATTGTTTGTGGTGAGTTTACAGCAATCCAATTTGTAGAAGCCATGGAAGAAACTTCTCAAAGGGTCAGATCTAGACTTGAAATGGCCAGATATAAAAGAGGAGCCAGTGCATGAGGTGTGTCCTTGCCAGTGCTTTATGTCCCAGAAAACCAACTTCCTTAGATTATCTTAACTGTCTTCCCTTTTCCACAAATTCTAAAATCATAAGATATTTGGGTCTAGGTAAGCCATTAATTATCTATCCTACTGCACTCAGAAGAAAGCAGGTCTGTCTATCTCCACTAGTCTCATGCCCTAGACTTCACTCTTAAAGCTATAGCTTTTGTTTTGATTATACATATTACCTTAATGGAGATATAGGTTAAGTTCATGATAAGGCACAAAGTGGTTCCCTACTGCTTCAGGACTTAAGGATAGTCCCTGTTGGCATTCTTTTTCTTCAAATTATTAAAGCGTTTGAGATACTATTCTACTGAAGTGTTCTCTGTCTTTGCTAGGACCTGTAAGGCAGGACATATCATAGGTGTTTGGGTTGAGTTAAGATATCTAAGGACACCAAACTTGAAGTCTGGTTCAAAAAGTAAGAATCTCAGCCAGGTTGTGATTCATATTACAGAGTTGGCAACACACACAGCTAACCAAAAAAAAAAAAAATGCTGTTGGCAGAAAGAAGAAGGCCATTAGAAAAGAGGAGTTCAGTGGTTACCATCTATGCTATATCCTAAGTGCTTAAAATACTTTGATGGTACTGCAAGAACCTCTTTGTATCTTGGGATCAGAATCAGATGAGACAAAGTACTGAGGGACTGGGAAGTATCTCTTGTGGGATTGTGGATTAGTCTTCACAGTTACTTACAAAATCACCTCTGATGGCAGTAATACCATTCACATGGTATGCAGTCACTGATAAGGGGATATTAACCCAGAATCTCGGAATACCCTAGACACAATTCGCATATCAATAGATTTCCAAGAAGATGGAAGGAGAAACCCCGGTCCTGGAAAGACTGGATGTAGGGGAACGCCAGGACAGAGAAACGAGAGGAGGTTGAATGGGGAAAAGAGGGAGGGAAGGGGCCTTATGGGACTTTCTGGGAGGGAGGAAACGGGAAAGAGGAAATGATTTTGAATGTAAATAAAAAAAACTTAGAATATAAAATTAAATAAAAAAAAACAAAAACAAAAAACAAAACAAAGTAGTATGCATGTATGCATGTGTGTGTATGTATGTGCACCTGTATGTGAGTGTGTATCTGCATGTGTTGCTGTGTTTAAATGTGTTTGTTTTTGCATGTATGTGTGTTTATGTGTGTGAGAATGAGTGAGTAAATGTGTGTATGTATCAGTGTGAATTTGTTTCAGCATCTATGTGTTTGTATGTGTGTATGTATATGTTGCTGTCTGTGTAACTGCACTGGAGTGTGAGGTTGCTCATGTACTTAGGTGTGCATGTTTGTGGAGACCGGTGGATAATAGGAGATATTCTTACTTAGGTGTTGTCCACTTTAAAAAAAATTTTAAAATAATCAAAAAGGTAAAACATATGAATAAAACTTCTCAAGACATAAAAAGGAAAATATAAGCAACAACATCAACAACAACAACAACAAGAACACCATCAAAAAACCCCACAACTGAGTCTATCCTGTAAATGGAAATCCTAGGACAGAGAACAGGAACTACAGACATAAGCATTATCAAAAGAATAAAGGAAATAAAAGTGAGTATCTCAGGCATAGAGGATACAATACAAGACATCAAAATATTGCTCAAAGAAAATACAAATTTTAAAAAGTTAATGACACAACATACCTTGGAAATTTGAAACACTATGTACAGACAAAATCTAAAAATAATGGGAATAGAAGAAGGAGATGATTCCCAGAACAACAGGCCAGAAAATATCTTCAAAAATCATAGAATAACCCAAAAAAGGTATGTCTATAAACATACAGGAAGCTACAGAACACCAATTGATACAACCAGAATAGAAAATCCTCCTGCTACATAATAATCAAAACACTAAATACACAGAATAAAGAAAAAAAATATCACAAGGTGCTATGGAGAATAGCTAAGTAACAAAGAAAGATAATTATACCCAATTTCTCAACTGAGACTCTAAAATCTAGAAGTGCCTAGGAAAAAAAGTCCTGGAGACCATAGGAGACCATAGATATCAGCCAAGACTGCTATTCCCAGCAAAACTTTCAATTACCATAGATGGAGAAACCATGATAACTCATGACAAAAGCAAATTAAACAATTTCTTTTGACGAAACCCAGCACTACAGATATACTAAAAGGAAAATTTCAACCCAATAAGACTCACTTTACTCAAGAGAACATAGAAGTAAATAACTTCACATTATTAAAACCAATTGAAGAGAATCAGACCCACCAAAACCACTCCACATAGCCAACACTAATATCAAAATACTAGGAAATGACAATCATTGGTCATTAATACCTTTCAACATCAAAAGATTCAATTCCCCAGTAAAAATTTCAAGTTAACAGAGTGGATGCTTGAATAGAATCCATCCTTGTGCTGTATATAAGAAACATATCTCAGCAGCAAAGATAGTCCTTATATTAATATAAAGGGCTGGAAAAATGATTTTTAAGCAAATAACCCAAGAATCAAGTTGGAGTACCCATTCTAATATCTTACAAAATAGACTTAAATTGAACACTATCAAAAGAGACAGAGAAGAACACTTCATGGTCATCAAAGAAAAAATATACCAAGAGGACATTGTAAGTCTGAATATGTATGTCCTAAATTCAAGGCTCTCTACATCATAAAAGAAACATTACTAGCATTTAAATCATACATCGAACCACACACACACACCTCACTTTCACTGATGGACAGATCACTAAGTCAGAAACCCAATAGAAGAATTAAAAAACTATTAGAAATTTCAGAAATTGTGACTCAAATGTACCTAACAGATAATTGTAGAATATTTCACCCAAACACAAAAGAATATACCTGGTTCTCAGCACCTCACTGAACCTTCTCCAAGACTGAGCATATAATTGGTCAAAACCAATCTTCAAGAGATACAAGAAGATTGAAATAACCCCATGTATCTTAACAGATCACCTGGATTAAAGCTGGAGTTCAACAACAACAGAAACAACAGAAAGTCTACATATTCATGAAAACTGAACAACTCTCTGCAACTCTCTACTCAATGATGATGGCCTCAGGGAAGACATAAAGAAAGGAATTAAAGATATTCTAAAATTCAATGAAAATGAGAGATTACTGTACTGAGTGCCCTCAGAAGTTGAAGTTCTGGCAAGTTAACAAATTGAAAGTATATCTGAAGGGCTCATTTTAAAAAAGCAATCAAACACACCCAGGAAGAGTAAACATCAAGACATAGTTAAACGCAAAATGGAATTCAATAAATTGGAAAATAAAAAAAAAACCCACTATATAAAGAATCAATAAAAGCAAGATATGGTTCTTGTCAATAATAATTAAAATAGACAAGCCCTTAGTGAAACTAACTAATAGGTGGAGAAACATTGTCCAAATTAATAGCCGAAGAGAAACTGAACACATAAAAATGGACACTCAGAAAATTCAAGAGATAGAAGTTTTTACTTTAAAAGACTGCACTTTACAAATCTACAAAATCTAAATGAAATCGATCATTTTCTAGACAGATTCCAATTATCAAAACTAAATCAAGACCAGATAATTTAGCTGAATAGTCCTCTAACACCTAAGGAAATTGAAGCAGTCATTAAATGTCTCAAAAAAAAAAAAGAAAAGAAAGAAAGAATAAAGAAATAAAAAGAGAAAGAAAGAAAGAAATTTCCAGAGCTAGGTGGTTTTAGGGCAGAATTCTAAATGACATTCAAAGAAGAGCTAATGCCAATACTCCTTAAGCTATTCCATAAAACTAAAACAGAAGAAATATTGCCAAACTCATTCTATGAGGCCATAATCACCCTGAAACCTAAAACAGTCTCAAAAAATGAATTTCAGAGCAATTTCCAATATGAACATTGATGCAAAAAAGACTCAATAAAATACTGGCAAACTGAATCTAAGAACGCATTAAAGCCATCATTCACCATGACTAAGTGGGCTTCATTTCAATGAAGTAAGAGTGTGTGTATATATGAAAATCTATTAACATAATCTACCATATAAATAAACTAAAAGAAAAAAATGATCATCTCATTAGATGCCAAAAAATGTTTGAGAAAATTCAAGATATCTTCATGATGAAAATCTTGGGCAAAGCAGAGATAAAAGGCACATACCTAAACACAGTAAAGACCATATACAGCAAGCATATAGCCAACATCAAATTAAATGGAGAGAATCTTAAATCCTTTCCACTAAAATTGGGGACAAAACAATGCTGTCCTCTTTCCCTAGATGTCCTCCTTATAATACTTGAAGTTCTGGCTAGAAAAATAAAACTATGGGTAATCAATCAGAAACAAATTATAAAAGAACAAGTCAAAGTATCAATATTGGTAGGTGATAAAATAGTAAGCATATGAACCCCAAAATTATACCTAAGAACACCTGTGGCTGATAAACATCTTAAGCAAAGAGGCTAGTTACAAAAAGAATTCAAAGACATCAGTAGCCTCCCTCTACACAAGGGATGCAGAGTCTGGCAAAGAAGTTAGAGAAATAGTACGCTTCACAATAGTCACAAATAAAATAAAATACCTTGATCTATCTCTAAGAAAGCAAGTGAAAGTCCTGTATGAAAAGAATTTCAAGAGTATAAAAAATGAAATTAAGGAAGTTATCAGAAGATAGAAAGATCTTATATATTCCTGGATCAGGAGGGTTAACATAGTAAAAATGGCCATCTTACTGAGAGCAATCTACAGATTTAATGTCATCCCATCAAAATCCCAATACAATTCTTACAGAACTTGAAAAAAAACAATTTTCAACTTCACATGAAAAAACAAGAAAACCCAGCATAGCTAAAGCAATCCTGAATAATGAAAGAACATCTGGAAGTATCACTATCCCTGACCTCAAGCTATTCTACAAAGCAATGGTAATAAAATCTGCAGGGTAATGGTATAAGAATAGACAGGTTGATCAACAGAATCAAATCAAAGTCCCATAAATTAACCCATTTTTTGACAAATAATCCAAAATCACATAATGGAAAAATCTTCAACAAATGGTGCTGGTCTAGCTGGATGTCTCCATTTTTAAAAATGCAAATAGAGTCATGTGTATCACTCAGCATAATATTGAATTCCAAATGGATCAACAATCATGATGTAAAACCAGACTCTGGCTTCTTGCAAATATGTAGCAGATATGCAGCATGGTCTTCATCTGGATACTTCAACAACTGGAGTAGGGGCTGTCCCTGAACCTGGTACCTATCTGGTTATGAATCCCACAACCCTGAATGGACCTCCTTATCTGTCTTCAGTTGGAGAAGATGTGCTTAGTCCTGCATTGATTTGATGTGCAGGTACAGTTAGTTAGTGGGGGGTGGGGCAGCAAAAGAGAAGGAAATGTAGATTGGGAGGACTTTCATGAGGAGTTATTTTGTGTAGGAGGGACTGATATTGGGATATAAAGCAAATAAATAAATTTTAAAAATTATTTTAAGTCATAGAGATTCTCACTGTCCTCAAATTTGTACTTACAAATTAGATGAGAGTAGCTGACTAACAAATTCAGTATATCCATCTATATTCTTCTCTCCCTCT
The DNA here is from genome assembly GCA_036184795.1 of Tokudaia tokunoshimensis. Lineage (NCBI taxonomy): Eukaryota > Metazoa > Chordata > Mammalia > Rodentia > Muridae > Tokudaia > Tokudaia tokunoshimensis. The sequence goes on from BTHU01000016.1 coordinate 1,010,690, forward strand.
AGTACTTGGATTACAATCAACCAAGTAAACTTGCAGAAGAAATACTTTATTGGGGCCTTGTTTAGTTTTAGAGTATTAGTCCTTGAATATTATAGTCAGGAAATTGGCAGTAGCTCCTAGCTTACAGCTGATCTGCAAACATATAGAAGTGAGTTCAAATAGGCACAGACACACAGAGAAAGACAGAGACACAAAGACCCACACAAATAGATAGAAAGATACATAGATAGATGGTAGATGATAGATAGATAGATAGATAGATAGATAGATAGATAGATAGATAGATAGATAGATAGATAGGTAGATAGAATGTAGAATATGTTAGTTTTGCATAGAAGGAAGGTAGGATGACTATGTTAACATAAAATATATAACTTTCACCTCAAATAATTAGGAGATAATTTATTTTGTAGCCAAACATGAATGAGCATGACCATCACAAACATATTCAATTTAACCTATCAACATAGTACCAGTTTCATGAAGGTTATCTATTAACATAACAAAGACATTTATAAAATGAAATTACTTTTCATATGCCTCAGTGGGTATATCATATAGGTAGGTTAGAGTTAGGTGAAAAGCTCTAGCATAGGTTTATATGCTATATTATATTACTTTTAACCTTTGGATTGATGGAAGGTAGGGATATTATTTGTACATTTCAAAAGGACTTACTCAATATTCACAAATATAATAGCTAGACAAAGAAGTGAACACTAAATGACTAGTTTTAGGGGTTCAAAATATCAATATAGCCCAAAGAATTTGGCTCTGAACTTATCCCATTTTGATTTCCCAAAAATAGTTAAAAAATTTTTTCAGTCAATCACCTTTGTAGAATTTGTGTGGGAAGTTCTAATAACAGTTTGTGAGGGCATTCAAGGTGAGTGTAACAACTGGTCCAGGACCCACAGAATTGTGGGGAACTTGAATGCATTCAGTAGCTCTGAGTACTTCCTAGGCTTGTCTATAGAATTTCTACAATTGGAAAGAAAATAGAGTTATAATCAGGGGAAGAATCACAGGAATCTGATACATGTGTACAGATGAGAGTAAAGATATGAAATGAAACAATGGCAGTACATATGTTTCTGTTGAAAGACTTACTTTTTCCAGGACATATTGTATAGACTGACTAGTTTATTGTTATATATTAGAACTAGCTTACTGAACAGAGAGACATGTTTGGGAGGTAAATAACTTGACCAACATAGAAGAGTAATGGATGAGTTGGAACTTTAGGACAGACACCTCACCACTTCTTTGTCCTTTTTAGGCAAGGAAGCTATGTGGCTAGCATGGACTGTGACAAAGCTGCAGCAGACAGAACACTGACAGGGCAAAGACAGAATAATGATAAGAAGTTGAGTCAAAGAAAAGTAACTCAACTGAAGTAATCTTTCCCCCATCTTTGTATATATATACTATACTATCCAGTTCAATAGTCAAAGGCTCCATATGTACATGTTTGAGATAATTTTCACTTACTTATTAGGCTTAGGTTTATTATACAATAATCTACATGCTTTGCTGAAAGTAAAAGTACTTCTAAAATTGAGCTCAAAAAGCCAACCAGTATTCAGGAGATAGTTCAGTGTTACAACTGCTTGGTATTGAAGCAAGAGGCCTTAAATTTTAGCTTTAGAACCTAAATGCCAAGCATGGTCGTGCATGTCCAAGGTCTAATGTTTCAGAGACAGGATGATCACTGAGGCTTGTTTTCTAGCTTATCTAGCCTAATTGTCAAGCTCTCTGTTCAGTGAGAAATCCTGTGTCAAAAAATACTATGCAGAATGATTAAAAAATATACTTGGTGTTGACCTCTGTCCTTCACACACATGTCCACAATGCACATGCACAGCTTCATACACCCTGCAAATGAACACACAAGAAAACCAACATAAATGATTTTGAGCTGTCATTGGTAAACGATCTTAGTATACCATCTGAAGACTTAAAATATCCTACATTCTCCTCTGTTTTAATATTTACTATCTTGCATCAGACCAATCTTGTTTCTCCTCTATATCTTCCTTCTAAACGCATGCTGGGCAAGTCAGTGGTCAACTTTTCAAATCAGTTTATTTCAACAAGCTATGGAGAATCTAGGAGTAGGTGTTATTTTAAGCCATGGTATTGTTAATATTAGATTTAGTTGATATGACAGACGTGTGAAAAGCAACCACATAACTAGTTCCCATTCAGAACTCTCATGGATTATGCCTGGAGTCCATAGAAATGCTAATGAGACATACTGGGTCCACTTTAGTCTGAAGAGCTTGGGAGGGCTCCTTTAGGAAATGACTTTTGAGGAAAGATCTTACATGTAAATATTATTGTTCTTTATGGATGATGAGGTCAACAGTCCAGGATGCAATTGTTATAGGCAAGATACTTTGCTGGTTCCAAGTATCAATAAAAAGGGACATATATTACCACATAGGGCCACTCAAAGTATATGTCAGGAAAGAAAGGAAGTGAGAACAAATCTAGAGCTTTTGTAGTTGACACAGAAAAGATCTGGGAGATTGAGATATGAACCCAGGGTTCAAAACTAGTTAAAACAATTAGTTTTTATATGAAAGATGGGCAGGTAGGAATGAAACTGAAGAAATATAGAGGCTGAAGGTGTGAACTGGGATGGCTTTCAGGAAATTATGGGTTCAGAGTAAACAATAATTAAATACAGTAAAATTTACTAGAGTTCTTAGGGACAGAAACTAGTCCCCATCATACATAATAAATAAGACCTGACTATTCATCCTTATTTGTCCAATTAAATAGCTAGTAGTAATAAAAATAGGTTTACAATGTGGGAACATGAGTAAGAATGACAATGAGGTTCAGTGACATTCCCTTCTCTATCTTTTGGAAATGGATATAAGGTTTATATATAAAAGAGAACAAGAGGAATACATGGATAAGCGTTCTTGGTCAAGGAGGGCTTTTGTTAATCACTGGCTCAATATTAACTCAGCTCCAGTCTGTCTGCAAGGTATTCTAATAAAGCATCATAAATGTAGGACATCGTATTCTGAATGACCAGTTCCCCTCTGCCTGACATTTTTTGACCTCTTCTTCCTCTCCAGCATGAGATTGAGGGTAAATTCAATTTTTTCAGGACTATATGCTATTTCAATGGTGTGATAACCAATGGGAGAAACACAAGTCTTTCTTGCAAACATCTTCATATCTGTCCAGATGATTACAAAATAAGTACAAAATAAATAGGATGCTGTTATCAGTCTAACTATGAAAAGAAAGAGTTCTCTATGAAAGATAGATTTAAAAAAGAAGGATTCACATTGGTAGGAAGGGAAGAGGCTGCGGGAGTAATTCATTTATCAGGACAGTATTCATTATGTACTTTGTACCAGATCTTACCATGCAGATGTACTCTGCTCATGTTTTAAAGTAACTCATTTATGCCTAAAATATATTTTGCCCAAGTCTTTATTCTCTCCCACGTAATCAGAAATCCCAACGTTAAAGGTCTGTGCTCAAATTTGCATGTTTGAAGAAACATTTGAGAAAATGTTAATATCTCCTACAACACGTTTCTGTCCTCTCTTTAAAGAGCAAAAAGTGTTTTGTCTTAATGCACTCATACCATTGCATGAAGTCTTCATAATACATAGGCAGCACTAAATAAAGTTCTCCTTTTCCAAAACCAGAGATGATTTTCTCAGTTAACTTGCACCAGATCCAGCAGCAAGAGAAACACAGACTCAATGTTAATTAGTTGTATGTCAAGATTTACTCTGAAAACTGCTATCTTAGTTAGTATTTTATTGGTGAAAAGAAACACAATTACCACAGTAACTATTTTAAAAGAAAGTATTTAATTAGGGGTTTACTTACTCTACTTTTACCAGGGGGTCAATCCATGATGATCTTGTCAGAATGCACACAGGAATGTGCTGAAGCCATCATAGCTGGAAGGTTTACATCCTGATCCACAGGCAAAAAGCAGAGAGCAAAAGACTGAGGTGTTGCAAACCTCAAGAAGCAGTTCCACTTTAACATTTCCTCCAACAAGAGAACACGGTCAAATCCTACTAAAATAGTTCCACTCCCTATTGATGAAGCATTTTTTTCTTATGAATGTGCGGACCTAGGCCCAGCCTCTACATGCTCTTTGGTTGGTGGTTCAGTCAATGTGAGCCATCATCACCCAGGTTAGTTCACTCCATAGGTCTTTTTTGGTTTGTTTTTGAATATATTCTTCATTTACATTTCAAATGTTATACCCCTTCTGGGTTTACCTGCTCTCCGAAAACCCGCAACACGTCCTCCCAACTCCTGCCTCCAAGAATACGCTCCTCTACCCAACCCACTCCCAGGACACCCCCTGGATATCCCCACGCTGTGACATCTATTGAGCCTTCACAGGACCAAGGACCTTTCCTCCCACTGATGCCTGACAAGGCATTCCTCTGCCACTCTTTTGTCTGGAACCATGTGTACCACTAGGTTGATGGCTTAGTTCCTGGGAGACCTGGGGTATCTGGTTGGCCATCATCTTCGTTCTTCCCGTGGAGCTGCAAACCCTTCAAGTTCCTCCAGTCTGCCCTCCAACTCCTCCACTGGGAATCCCTCACTCAGTCCAATGGTTGGTTGCTAGTATCTGCCTCTGTATCTGTAAGGCTCTGGCAGGGCCCCTCCAAAAGACAACCATAACAGGCTTCTTTCAGTACACACCTCATGTCATCCACAGTTTTGATTGTTTATAGGATGAATCCCCAGGGAGGACAGTCTCTGGGTGGCCTTTCCTTCAGTCTCTGCTCCACACTTTGTCTCCATAGTTGTTCCTGTGAATATTTTCTTCCCTTTCTCAGAGGAACCAAACCACCCCCACTTTGGTCTACCTTCTTCTTGAGCTTCCTGTGGTCTGTGAATTGTAACTTGTTTATTTTGAGCTTTTGGGCTAATATCCACTTATCAGTGAGTGAATATCATGTGTGTTTTTTTGTGGTTTTTGGGTTACCTCACTCAGAATGACACTTTCTAGTTCCATCCATTTGTTTTTGACAAAAACAAAGGTATAGGAGTTGAAGGCACACCTCAGTGGTACAGTGCTTTTAGTAAATACATGGTCTACAGTTTAAGACCTAGCACCTCAAAAGCAAAACTACAAAATAGGCATTATATATATACTTATTTCAATTAGACAGTAGGTCAATGAATAAAGAAGGAACTCAGTAATTTGCGCCTGAGCTCTTTCACTCCCAGGACTGCATCCCTCACAACACTGGGGTTAATTGCGTGAAGCCAGAAATTTAAGTGGACTGCTCTAATGCAAGCTCAGGAGTTTCTGTATGAGTAGCAAGAACTCTTATACATCAATAGATCTCTCCACCCTTTATCCAGTATTTTTCCCCAAGATTATGCAATTTTAATTGTAGTCAATATTTTCATTAAAATCATAATTAGTTCAGTATTCATTATTATAAAATTCAGAATTACTTATTGTAGAAAGATTAAAATAAAGATAAAATTCAATCCTATAACTTATAATTATGTAAGCTGAAATTATTTACTCTATTTCTCATTTTTTTTTTACTTTTACATTACTATAAATATACTGCCTAATTTTACATCATTTGGGTAGACTTTTAAATAGTTTTCAGGACATAGTAAAAGGAAATCAAATGATATGAAACAGGATAAAATAGGAGCAAATGTAAGCTGTAAGAAGTAAAAAGAGTCATTAAGAATTTAGAAATTGCAAACCCAAGACCATGTTCAATATATTAACTTATGTTGAAATTTTTTTAATTCAGTCTAAAATTTAGAGCGTCCTGGTGCTGCCAGAACACATACTTTGAAGATACCTCTACTGTCAGGAATCCAAACTTCCAGCAACTAAGCCAAATTTGATTAATTTTCTTGCCCCCCTCCCTTTTTTTTTATTATTTCTTACACATAGTATTCACTTGGTTATTCAGGTACTTGGATTTCTCCCTTTAAACAAAAAAAAAGTTCATTACGGAGTGAAGTCACATAATATGTCTGTAGGAGATTCTAATTAATTAGGAGGTCTTGTTAAAACCATCCAGTAATGAAAGTACAATAAAATTGGGACAAATGGATACTATGACCTGTATTCAGAACTCCTTCCAACCAATAGTTTGTGATGGTGATCAAGAGCCAACTAAGCCCTGGTGACTGATAAATTTAAATGAAAGTTAAATAATTATTTTAAGGAGTTAATTATTATAATCTAGTGCTCAGCTTCATTGCCTTAATAAAAGATCAGCTTACTGCAACATTGCACATTAGCATGTACTCTGGAAACCCACCAAGATAAGATTTAATACTTGTGGAAACAAGTGAAGTTCTTCACGTCTTCTCCACTAATTGACTTTTACTGGCACAAGTTTATTCTTTCTTATGTGTTATATATTTGCATGTATAAAGTTCCATATTCATGTGTGTGGATGTACATATGTAAGCTAGAGGACAGTTTTGAATGTCCTTCTTCATGAGCTATCCACATTACATTTGAACAGTATCTCTCAGTATCCCAGAGGTCTCCAGACAAGTAAAATCTACTGGAGAGAGAGTAACCAGGGATCATCCTGTGTCTACTTCCCTAGTAGTAAGATTGAAAACATATACAATAATGTCTGAAATTATTTTCATGAATGTTGTAGATTAAAGTCAAGCCTTCATGCTTATAAGGCATCTATTAGGTTACTGAGTTATCTTACTAGCAAAATGTAAGATATTGGGATTATTTAGCTATAGAAGTCACTATTTATGTGTGATGCATGTGAACATCTGTATGCATGTGTGTACATAATGGTAGATATTATATGTGTGTGTTGTGTATGTAGTAGGCGTTATGAATATAAGAGAAGTGTGTGTATGCGTGTGTGTGTGTGTGTATGTGTGTGTTTGTGTGTGTTTGTGTGTGTAAGATAATGTGTGCCTGTTTTTGTTTATGGTGTTTATGTGGAAAGTTGGTGTTATATGTCTATTTTTATTATGTGTCTGTGATAGGCATTATGCTTAATTATGATATATCATATGTCAGGGAGTATATAGCAACACATGTTATAGGTGGTGTGTGTGCATGATATGCATGCACATAAAACACAAATTGCATGTGTTTGCATTAGAAATAATCAAAAAAGGCATGATAGAATTATAATAGAAACACTAAAATGAGAAATGAGCTGGTTCATATTCTCAGCTATTGATCCAAAGAGTATACATGGCTCTTTTAAAAAACTTAATTCACCACTCCCTAATGTTCTTCCTGAAAGTAATTGTTGCTAGCAGAGAGGAGAAATTTTCTTAAGCACTGTAGCCACTAATAACTATCCATGTTCTTGTAATAACCCTATGCTCTTACACCTGTAAACAACATTAGCACTGGTGAAACTCACTCACACAATGTACACACAGAGAGAAAGGAAGAGAACTAGTTGGGAAGAGGAATGAGTTAGCAGAATTGGGGAGAAGACAAGAGACAACAACAGGGAGCAAACATGATCTAAGTTCATTATGTTCACTTCTGAAAATATAATGAAGTACATCATTCTGTAGAACTAATATGTCTTAACAGAAATGTCTGAAAGCCACTTGTTTTTCTAAACCTCACTGAGCTACTTTCCCACTGCATAGGCTCAGGATCTGCATTTGGTACAGCCAAAAACTGGGTATACGGGCTGGAGAGATGGCTCAGTGGTTAAGAGCACTGACTGCTCTTCCGAAGGTCCTGAGTTCAAATCCCAGCAACCACATGGTGGCTCATAACCATCCATAATGAGATCTGACACCCTCTTCTGGTGCGTCTGAAGACAGCTACAGTGTACTTAGATATAATAATAAATAAGCCTTTAAAAAAAAACTGGGTATACCCTACTATATGGAGGGGAGACTAGGTCACCTGATGACTTCTATATCAGGTATGCCAGCAGTATTGTACTCTTCATACAGAATGAACCTGGGCCAGCCTAAGAATGCTGGGAAATGTGTATATGTATGTATGTATGTGTGTGTGTGTGTATATGTATATATGTATATGCATGTATGTGTGTGTGTATACATATATGTGTATATGCATGTATGTGTGTATGCTTGTATGAGTACATGCGTATATGCATATATCTGTATGTGCATGTATGTGTGTATGCATTTATGTGTATATGCATATATGTGTATATGTGTGCATGCATGTATGTGTGCATGCATATGTACATGTATACATGTGTGTGTATATATACACATGTATACATGTATACATACATTTATACATACATACACACACACACACACACACACACACACACACATATTGGTTTGAGAGGTTGCAGGCTATCCTCATGGGGCAGGTATGACAACAGAAGAGCAAGAGAGCTAGTAATACGGAGTCTGCAGCAGGAAATGTGAGTGAACAGGAACTGAAGCTTGGGTAACTCAATGCCTTTCTCTAGTGACCCACTTTCTCTAGTAATGTTATGACTCATGGTTCAACAAGTTTCTCAAACTGTGCCAGCATCCAGAAGACATCAAGTTTTCAAACATTTAAGTCTATGGGAGAAAGTTCACAAACCACAAATGCTTTTACTAAAAGTTTAAAATCTGAAGCATAAGTATTTAACAGAAACTACGGTAGCCTTACCATCTACCCATAAACCTGTTTTTCCATTTTAGTATTAGAGTTTGACTTTTCAGTTGTCCGTATGGCTTAAACACAAGGATTAACTGTGGCAATGTGACTTGGTTGTGGCAGAGTTAAAAGCATCTTTTTTGATATAAAGAATATAGATGAGTGGCCAGCACTTAGCCAGTAATCAGGGATGATAAGATAAAAGACTAAGGTGAATAAGAAGGATTTCCAGCATTTTTGTTTGGGGCTCCAGCACATGAAGAAATGAAAGTAACAATAAGGACACATCCTCATTTGTTATTATTACATTGTGTTTTTTAATACAGAACAACCTGACTCAACAAATCCAAGTGTCCTTAATGGATTGTAAACATTAAAAAATTCTGCAATGAACACACTTGTGGGACTGTTAAAGGCAGCCTGGTTTCTGGTAAAGCTAGGTTTAAATCCCAGGTGACCCAGCAGGAGATAATCCTGCAAGGAATGGTAGGGGTTTTGCCATGCTTCTAGAAACCAGGCTCCTGACATGAGGCCTCAGCTCTCCATAATTCTGTGGCCATCAATCATGTAAGGGCAATGCCCCAAGCCCTTCCAGAGGTAGAGGATATGACCACAGATCATGTAGCTTCCAGATAGATCTCCATTTTAATGAGGTACCTAAAGGTCTGAAGGGCTTAGTCAATTAAGATCTCCTTCCCAGACACTTCTCCCTAATAAAATTACTTAACCTCAAGCTGGCCCTGAGGCTCTGAGAAAGTGGGGTACAGTCTTACTCATTCAACTTTCTGCCTTAAAAATTATTTAAGGCAATAAATGCCTTAAAGTCACGGAATGTCTCTTTCATTGTGATCCACAATGGGGAGCAATGCAATAGACCTTCCTCTAAAGAGCTGGCCACCTAGTCTCCCACAGAAAGCCTCTCAGCACTCCCAGCCACAGTTTCTACCAAGCCAAGCTGGAACTCTCCTTCGCACTTGCCTCTTCTGCCCCAGGGTAAACCCAGCCCACAGAACCCCACTCAGTTCTCATCTCTCCCATGTTATCCATCTGTGTCTTGGATGCCCAAGAGTCTGAGAATCTGACGTCCTTGGACTCTGTGCAGGTCTGGGACCCATGAGCCAACTCTGGCATTCAGCAGGACCGCAGATTGTACTCCCCAACCCCTGGAGAAGGGATTCTAGTAGTCTGACAAACACCAGGCACTGGGGTGGGAGTCTGTGCAGTCAAACTTCCTGTGATCTGCCTTGCTGAGCAGACCAATTCTGAGCAGATGTAGGACCCCACCATAAACCCACACACTCTGTCATTTCTCTTGCAAATGCAAGTTATTTCAGCATGATAGATTGAGTGGTCTAGAAATAAAGATTTTTTTATTATATATCATTTATTTAGTAATGTTTTATATTATAAACTATTTTTAAAATTTCATTGTCTTGTACATAAACGTATTTTGAACACTGGAATTGTTCCAAAAGTTTATTAAAGAATGTGAGATGGTGAGGATGGAGAATGGAATCAGCAGTTAAGAGCAATCACAGCGACACATGTAGCAGAAAATGGCCTTTTCAAACATCAATGAGAAAAGAGGCCATTGATCCTGTGAAGGCTCAATGCCCCAATGTAGGGAAATGCAGGTCAGGAGAGTGGGAGGGAGATTGTTAGGGGGAGAGGGGTGACAGGGTAGGGGGATTTCAGAGGAGTAATGAGGAAAGGGGATACCATTTAAAATGTAAATAAAGCAAATATCTAATAATAATAAAAAAAAAGACCAATCAGTCCTTGAAGAGAACCTGAGTTTGTTTCTCAGGATCAATGTCAGACAGGTCAAAACTGCATGTAATTCCAGCTCCAGAGTATGTAACTCCTTTGACTTCCCTGGACACTGCATGCACATGAATGTATGCACATACATATAAGCACACACACAAATGCATATGCATACACACACACACACACACACACAGGGGGGGACAACTTTTATATGTGGCTTCTGGAGATTCAATTACAGGTCCTCATTGTTGCTCAGAAATCAGTCAGAACTATTAATTCATTCCTTCAGCACACCATATAGTCTTTCTTCAGAGAATAGCACACATTGTATTTTTTCCTTAGAAATTTTCTATTTTCTTAGAGGACATATATATGTGCCCATTGTCATTATGTGCTTTATGGTCTTAGCTTCATAGAGATTTTGAGGTAAAGGCATTTGCTGTGGAATCAATCTTTAATCACTGTGTTGTACTGAAGCAAAAGTTGTGCAAGCCAGCCATGGCTAAGCTTCAGCATTACCAAAGAAAATTAGCAGGGGAGAAGAGATACTCACAAGAATTATCTCCTTTCTAAGTGCTTCCCTGATTTCAAGTGCTGAACTTTGTTCTTTGAGCTTTTTCTCTGTGGGAGAGGGAAGCCTGCTGTCTTGGGACAGAAAGATGTCTTCTCCCACTGAGAGAAACTTGTTCAACTTACAGATGAGAAGCTGTGCTAATGAAGGTGAGCATTGCTTCTGTGAGAATGTTTGCATGTGGCTAAATATATTTCACATCTGCACAAATCCTTAAAGAATTTCCCAGGATGCCTCAACCAAAGTCTTTGAAGAATTTCCTCATGAGAATGGTAAGGAGACTCTTGAAGTGAAGCCAAAAGGCTAGGATGAATAAAAGAGAAAGAACTTATATCTATGTCATTTACTTATTAAGGTATTTACTTAGTATTTAAATTTAATATTGTATAAAAGGAGTAAATCAGTTTTAGGGATGTTGAAATTTAACTTAGGAAATATTTACATAGTTTGATGGACTGCTTGGAATGATTTTGAATTTTAGATAGACTATACTGTCCTAGGAAGCTAGACAGGGTGAGTAATGTGGTGTAAATATGCTCAGTGTTCAAACTGCCTTCTGTACAAACTTCAGGACCGAATAGTGCCCAGGACTATGTAATTCCGGTTACAGGAGTGTGCCTTTCTTCTAGTACTCTTCTGCAGTGATAGAAAGTAAAGATTCATCATCAAGCAAGAAACTCTATCTTGAATAAATTGTATAGAGAAGAATGATATACAATCACTTTAATATCTTCTATGCTGCACCTGAGCCAGTCATTACATATGAGTATATAGAAACACACTTTCACACTTGTACATGTGTATACACATACACACACATAAGGACACACACACACACACACACACACACACACACACACACACACACCACTGATGTTAAATTAAAAAGAAAGAAAAAATCATGAAGGGACTTTTATAAGAAAGGTTGAGCTGACATCAAATTCTAAGCTGGGTTGCATGTTGTAGTTCCTCAAGAAAGTAAATTCTAGAAGGGGCTATGATAAGCTAAAATTCTCCAGCATTGCCCAGAGACCAATGAGTTTCTGTGACAAAGTTAGGGAATAAGTTTAAGTGAAGTTGTAGATTGTGAAAATGAGATTGAAAAATTGTGAAGATATAAGTGTGATGATGAACTCATAGCAAGAATTTCTTAAAATACACAGGAAAGGACTACAGAAAATGCAGTGTGCAGGGCAATAGAATACCAGAGATATGATGGGGTGTTGAAAAACACAATCAGCATGGCAATAGAATACCTGTGAAAAGGAAGTGAAACATAGGCCATCAGGTGTGAGTAAGGAGCAAGGGAAACAAGAGGGGTGTGAAAGATGTATCATCTGAACCAAAGCATATATAAAAATGTAATAATGAATTTTTTTAATTTGCATGTTAATTTTAAGTTAAATTATAAAATATACGAGGAGTTGTGGAGGAAACTAAAAGGTGGGAGTGCTTGCTGCATATCATGAGAACATGTCCTTGTACTTCAAATTCATGGGGCAATGGCAAAGAGCAAAACCTCAGGGCTTCCTGACCTAACTGAATTTGTTAATTTAATGCCACAAAAAGAAGATGTCTAAAAAAGAAAAAAAGAAAAGAAAAGAAAGAAAGAAAGAAAGAAAAAGAGAAGAAAAGAAACAAAAAAGAAAAAGAAAAAAGTTGATAGCTGTTGATTGCATATGCACACAGCTTCCCATATAACTGCATGCACATCCTACTCCCACCATGAAAAGGCTAAAAAACATATATATTCACATGCAAATATAAAAATATATGGAGGGCTGGAGAGATGGCTCAGCAGGTAAGAGCACCTACTGCTCTTCCGAAGGTCCTGAGTTCAAATCCCAGCAACCACATGGTGGCACACAACCATCCCTAATGAGATTTGACTTCCTCTTCTGGAGTGTCTGAAGACAACTACAGTGTACTTAATAAATAAACAAATCTTTAAAAAAGTATATGGAAAGTTAAATAAAGAAGTGAATAATTAATAAGTAAAAGTTTAATTAATGCCACTAGGTACAGAATAATCATTATTTTGCAAAAGGGTCATTCAAGTCTTCAGGGCTAAAAAAGAAAAGAAAGTATTAAGTCTGAAAAGACTAACCTAGATCAACCAAAGACTAGCAATCAGGACAATAGTGAAGCATGCCATGGGAACATGAGGTACCTGAATCCTATCTTAAAATCCAAAGAGTTATCACCTGAGGAATATCGAATGGCTGAGAAGCACCTAAAGAAATGCTCAACATCCTTAGTCATTAGGGAAATGCAAATCAAAACAACCCTGAGATTCCACCTCACACCAGTCAGAATGGCTAAGATCAAAAACACAGGAGACAGCAGGTGTTGGCTAGGATGTGGAGAAAGAGGAACACTCCTCCACTGCTGGTGGGATTGCAAGCTCGTACAACCACTCTGGAAAGCAGTCTGGCAGTTCCTCAGAAAACTGGGCATGACACTCCCAGAAGATACTGTTTTACCACTCCTGGGCATATACCCAGAGGCTTCGCTGGCATGCAATAAGGACACATGCTCCACTATGTTTATAGCAGCCTTATTTATAATAGCCAGAAGCTGGAAAGAACCCAGATGTCCCTCAACGGAGGAATGGATTCAGAAGATGTGATATATTTACACAATGGAATACTACTCTGCAAATAAAAACAATGAATTCACGAAATTTCTAGGCAAATGATCAGAACTGGAAAATATCATCCTTAGTGAGGTAACCCAATCACAAAAGAACACACATGATATGCAGTCACTGATAAGGGGATATTAACCCAGAATCTCGGAATACCCAAGGCACAATCCACATATCAATAGATTTCCAAGAAGATGGAAGGAGAGACCCCTGGTCCTGGAAAGACTGGATGTAGGAGAATGCCAGGACAGAGAAGCGAGAGGGGATTGAATGGGGAAAAGAGGGAGGGAAGGGGCTTATGGGACTTTCGGGGAGGGAGGAAATGGGAAAGGGGAAATCATTTGGAATGTAAATTAAGAAACTTAGAAAATAAAAAAAAAATAAGAGCCTTTTATCCATTTTGTTTTAATATTATCTGTTAATCAAATGCCCAAACAAAGTACAATGGTAATTCATAATAGTAAATGTTTACCAAGTGGCTGTGAGTAGCATCAACTGACCATGAGAGTTAAAATTGATCACCTTGTCAGAATTCATTGGGAATGTAAATAAAAAAATAGGGAAAAAATCCACAGAGTATAGAGTGATGCATGATATAGATATGATTAAAATCGTAACATTTTGTGAAGGCCGATCTCCAAAGTCTAGTGGAAGAAGTTAAAAGAGGATAATCACTACTGAGTATACCTAGAGGCAGTTTAAAGTGGGGTGAATTGAGGAAGAGATATAAAAGATGCCCAGAAAGCTTACAATACCTTCTTCTGTATTTTCTGGGAGAGTGTTTCTAGAAATGATCAGCAGTTGAGTATGCAAACTCAGAAAAGTGAACCAAAAATTAATGTGGAGTGAACATCAGCCAAACAACTGAGCACCTATCAACCTATTTAGACATGAGAGGGAAAATTCTCCATTGCTCTGTCTATATTTCTCTAACTCAGGTTCCCTTCTCCCCCTTCTGTAAGACACACACACACACACACACACACACACACACACACACACACACATATACATATATGTGTATGTATATTTTATTTCTAGGTATTTTTTTATAATTCACTTCTTTAAATCTGTGTTTGTTAGTTTAGAGATCTTTCTTTTTGCAGTGGGTACTGGATGCTACAGAAATACATAACTTACTGGTGTTGAAGATTTCTGGATGCTGAATGCTCAAATTTTTGTTATCTTTGTTATCCAACATTCACAGAACATTACAGAAGATGGGCCAGAGAGAACACAAGAGCTAGAGAAATGTTTAGAGTGTTGTAGAATGCTATAATCTAAGTATGGCATAAACCTTGTGCATGTAATTTGTCAGCAAATGTCATTACTTGCATAAGACTATGCTGTTCAGACTTTATCATGAAGATTAGGGCTGTGAGGCCCTGCACCTCAACAAGAATTTATAGATATTTAATAGTCACTAAATAAAGGACAGACATTTCCAACTATGAAGAAACTGGTAAGTTGCCAATGTGCCTGGAAATAACCCTTTTCCTCTGTTCCTGTAAAAAAATGCAATTAAACTAACTTGTTCCCATACAAAAAATTAAATTATATGGCAGTAGAATGGGGACTGAAGCATTTCTGTCAGTGCTATCACCACCAACAGACAAATTTCAAGTCTTTGAATTCAGGCTGTTATGTTACTTACTTTCTTAATACTCAAGCATATAAAGAAGATTTCACAAGAATTCTTAACCTCCACACTCATAGAGGGAACTTCCATAATAAATACTCTCTTATTTGTCTGAGAGTATTCAATTGATTCTGTTCCTAGAAATCCATAGCTAGAGCATCAACATTCTTGAGCCTTAATGTTATCATCTTAAGATTGTATTGTTCTGACCATTTGCCTAGGAATTTCGTGAATTCATTGTTTTTAATTGCAGAGTAGTATTCCATTGTGTAGATATACCACATCTTCTGAATCCATTCCTCCGTTGAGGGACATCTGGGTTCTTTCCAGCTTCTGGCTATTATAAATAAGGCTGCTATGAACATAGTGGAGCATGTGTCCTTACTGCATGCAGGTAAAGCCTCTGGGTATATGCCCAGGAGTGGTATAGCCGGATCCTTGAAAATATCATCCTTAGTGAGGTAACTCAATCACAAAAGAACACACATGGTATGCAGTCACTGATAAGGGGATATTAACCCAGAATCTTGGAATACCCTAGACAGAATTCGCATATCAATAGATTTCTAAGAAGATGGAAGGAGAGACCCTTGGTCCTGGAAAGGCTGGATGTAGGGGAACGCCAGGACAGAGAAACGAGAGGGGGTTGAATGGAGAAAAGAGGGAGGGAAGGGGCCTTATGGGACTTTCGGGGAGGGAGGAAACGGGAAAGGGGAAATGATTTGGAATGTAAATAAAAAAAAACTTAGAAAATAAAAAAAAAGTTTGTATTGTATTCAACTTCTGAAGTAATAAGTATGAAGAATGATATATGAAATAAAAAGTCTTCACTATGCTTGGGAACCACATTTTATTTGACTTGAATATGCTTCTTGGAATCTTCAGAGGATAGTAAGATGCATGTTCGTACGAGCTGTCAGTCTTACATATAACGAAAGCAGTTTCTCCAGAGTGACTAGTCACATGCCAATCCTTAAATGACAGACCACTGAAGTACCTTAGCCACCTAATTTCTCTCTAAGTTATCAGGTAATCAGTTTTAACATCTACTGTATATAGACTAGGAAATTTCAGGAATTCAGGAACAGGAAGCACATTATTACTAGATAAGCATCTGCAGGAGCAGCAGGGTCAGCATTTCTAATCTGAGATGAGACACTTTGGGGTGCCCAACACTGTAGTAGACTAATTCAATATTAATTAGAATTTAATGATTTTCTAAGAGCATCCAAGTGTCTCAGATGCTTATAATTCTGACATGCTTATTCTTTATTCATATTTATCTTTAAAATTAGCCTTGTAGTTTCTTCTTTCCCAAAGCCTTTCTCCAGTGTCCTGCACAATGAGTCACCCCAAATTCTTGTCAGCATCAAGTTAAAAAAAATCCTCAAAATATTTAAAGTAGGACCTTGGTACTTTCAAGAAAAGTAAGCAAATTTAAAGTTGAAATTTGAGTGTAGGAGTTCCCATGCAATTGGGCCATAGCAATTGGGCTGTATCCCATAGGGGATATACTTGATTTTAGTGATAACTATGAGGTTTGTTTATATATAGCTCTTAATTCATATTTTCTTTAAAATTATATAGATTACTCCTTCAGGTTTATGATTTTAAAAAATGGGGATAATGCAATTAAGAGATGGTTTTTTCCTTAAAGATATTTGTTTTATACTTGATATGTTGATTTATTTATTCATTTATTCAACAATCATTTATTCTTTCAAAAGATAAGCTTTATTTAGAACTCAAAGAACTCAAAACCCTGGTATGTGAGTAGTGTGAAACAAAGACACATATGAAACAAAGGAGCTTAGGAGTTCATTAGATGGAATGTTTGCATTTTCTCAAAGTTTA
The DNA here is from genome assembly GCA_036184795.1 of Tokudaia tokunoshimensis. NCBI lineage: Eukaryota > Metazoa > Chordata > Mammalia > Rodentia > Muridae > Tokudaia > Tokudaia tokunoshimensis. Next base: position 1,027,794 of record BTHU01000016.1, read on the forward strand.
TGTGCTAGAATATAATCCATAATGTAAAAATATTGTCAGGAGCTGTTTGTTAATTCTCTGATGCAGAGAAAAAAAGAGAGAGAGAAAATTCAATCTGTCAAGCAGAGTCAAAACAGGTCAGGATTGATGTAGAGATTTCCTGGCTTGCTGAGGCATGGAACAGTAAGAGAAGGTTCATTTGAGGCTGAAGTTGAAGAGCTGAAGATTCTATAGACCTTTGAGGAAGGGACTGTGACGTTTTTGGATAGGAACAAATGTCTTATGTGTATATTTCAGAAAATTGTTTCTGTTAACTTGTGGTTTTGTTTCCTACAGTACTGAAATACAGAAGGCTATTAGCAGTACACTTTCTGCTGGGGTGGTAATGACATGCAGCCCTCACATTATCTGTTTCTTACAATTTTTCAAATATCTTTCCTATAATCATCATCACTTCCCCCCCAGAGGGAATGCTGAACTTCATACTGGCTGGACTGGTACAGAATATTTTACAAAGCAGCATTTAGGAAATGATTTGATCCTGGGCTGGAATCCTTACACATGTGGTTGTTGCCTTTATGGAATCTAGATGTTTGTGAAAGATCCCTTGTGAGCATGTAGTGTCATGGTCCTGTGCGACACAGCAGGTCTTCATCTTATGCTGAATATTATGGTGCTCTGATTTTGCACGTTCCAGCTTCTAACTCTGGCACAAACAAATTTCTAATCTTTAGAAGCTTCTCAGTCTGTGCTATTCTGAAACAGCATTTTAATCAGAATAAGATGAGTATCTGACTAATTCTCACAAGAGATCTGAGGTTTGAGCTAAGCCACAGGAAAAAGTAAGACTTTTTGCTCACAAGTGCTGGTGGAATGCATGGCTGAAATGTCCATAGCTTATACAATAATCTGGGGGTGTTTCATATAGCTTTGCTAATTGGCCTAATCTCTGGGAATGGACCACACTACCAGGCCCATCTGTCTTCCTTTGAATCCATGGATAAATACATAGACACACATGTTCATTTTCAACTTTGTAGAGAGTCATTAAAGTGCCATAAAGCCTTAGCCATAATTCAGCTGCCTACCTTCACCTACTCCAAGCTGAGGAATTCCAGTCACACCTACCCCCACCTAGTGGAGCTGGCAGAGCTCCGGGAACAAGCCTTTGTCTTCAAAGGAGCTGCAGCTTCCTGCGAAAGGGGGCCAGCCACCATCTACAGCAGAGTAGCAGACCCTGTGGAATTAACATCTTCCTGAGAGCTGTTATGTCAACATCTCTCAGCTAGGCAGACACCTGCTGACAAGACTCGCAGCTTTAGGAGGGAGGGTCACGCCCCCAAAGCTTATATTTTCTGTTTACCCTAAGTAAAGGTGGACTTTGAACAGCTGTGTTGTCTTGGTCCGTGTTCTTTTCGTCGTCTCCCCACACATCCCTAAGTATCTTTTAAAGGCCACCGGTTCACATGTAGCTGCAGGCAGCTACACAACTTGTCTTCTTGGCACAATTACTGGGCATTATTATACTCCCAGAGCCAATATGCTCTTATCCACACTTGTAGCTCTACACCTCTCCACCTGCTCTAAATTTTAGTTTCTCAGTTACATCTAGTCCCTGCTAAACACAACTGACCAACTGCCTATAAGAGTGGCCTATGTGGCCACTCTGTTCAAGATCTCACATGACTGGTCAGCTTTTCTCCATCAGACGCATGGCAAATTCTGCTCTCTTTTTCTTGCATCTGTCGTTTGCCTTCAGGGACCCAAAATTATTACCCATCCCATCTGCCAGGCAATTGACCCATGGATTCTTTACTGACAGATCAAGAAAAAATGGGAAACAGAACCTTAGCATCAGAATCACCCCTACATGGGGGCAGAATTTTACTTAAAATTTCAAAGGCAAATACCAGGATAAATTTAGTGGGAGCTAAATTGGGAAGGTGTCTCAGTGGGAAATGCCTTTAGAACCTGGCTCAGGACTTTCCTCTTTTATCTCATGGGCAATAATGAGCTATTGATGGACTCAGAAGGTACAGAATGTGCTGTGTCCAATGGTTTTTGCTCTGTTGCAAATAGAAAATACAAGGGAGTGGTATTGTCATCAATATATCACCTAAGAGAGTTATTTCAAGGTTAACCACATGAGTTTGATATATTATAACACCAACAAAAGTTTGAAGTAATTCTGACATCTCTTTCCTGAAGTGTTTTCTGGTGATAATCTGAACTTGTGTAGCCTTTTTTGTTTGTTTGTTTGCTTGTTTGTAAGAGATAGTGTTTTATTTTAACAAAACATATTCAGAGTGGGCTCTAAAGTTACTAGCCATTCTCATCCTAGTGTTTATTTGCCCCCTAACACCAGAAAAGACTGTTTATTGCTAGCATTTTGAGTTTCAACAGGGATCAGGATAGGATCACTTGGCAGCTGAGTCATTGAAAGAATAAGTTTTTGGAATTTGATTAACATTGATATAAGATTACATCTACTGAAACAGGAGACACAGAACTTAAAAAATTGGAAAGAGCACAAATTTTGTCCAAGTTCTTCATGGTATTGTTCCCCTTGGACTGAAATGGCAGTCAGAAGTATTTTATTATGAGTAAAGGTTTGATTATCATTCTCAGAAATCACCTCGGTGACAGCTTAAATCAGTAATTATAGACTGGCCAGCTGTGATTGCTCTAAGCCAATTTCTACATAAATGGCCTTATATTTGTCTATGAGCATCCTGTTTCTTTTGTTTCAATGAAGACTCAAGACAAACGCAAATACGTTACAGGGAATGGCTTATTCCTACGTGAGAGATCACATGGATTGAGGAAAAGACAAATTAGTAATAAGAATTAGGTGGAGAGATTGCACTCCGCCATCTTTGCTCCAGTGGCCGGGAAGTTGGGACAGCCAGGTTCTGAGACAGACAGGCATAATGTCGCTCGGGTCTCGGGCCGGCTTGTGTGTGTGCGGCTCCCAGGTGCGGGGCTGATCTGCAGTGACCAGCGCGCCAGCTCTATTGTGGGACTTCTGCCTGGCAGAGGGACCCCGCACTGGGCGGGAGCCTACCAGCTTTCCTCTTCGACCTCTGTTCCCGCAGACTGCACTGAAGAGACAGGTACCCCAAGCTCCCTATCCCCAATATAACATCACTTGGGACACGGCCTGTTGGGGCTTCCGTCTGTGCCCGAGAACGGGTCAGCGCTGTGGTCTTCTGGGTGCCAGATCGGCGGTCCATCGCGTCTATAGGGTGAGCAGCGCCACGGAGAGTGCCCTCCGCCATCTTTGCTCCAGTGACTGGGAGGTTGAGACAGCCAGGTTCTGAGACAGACAGGCATAATATCGCTTGGGTCTCGGGCGGCTTGTGTGTATGCGGCTCCCAAGTGCAGGGCGGATCTGCAGTAACCAGCGCGCCAGCTCTGCTGTGGGACTTCTGCCTGGCAGAGGGACGCCCCCTCCCCCCCCCAGGAGAGACCACACACCCCTGCACAGGGCAGGAGCCTACCAGCCTCCCTTTGGTGACCTCTGCTCCAGGAATCCACTAGGCTAAGCCTTTAGATGTGCAAGGCCTCCCCAATATAAGATCACTTGGGGCAAGGCACATTAGGGCTCCAAAGTCACTCAGGAGCAGGCAGGCCCCAGAAATCGGTGCCAGGGGAATCCTGGTAATCCAGGAGGGGCAGAAATAGCTTTGCAGGCTCACAGGAGGTCCAACCAACAGCCGGTGGCAGCAGGACCAACTAACACCAGAGGTATCCAGATGGCAAAAGGCAAACGTAGGAATGATACTAACAGAAATCAAAGTAATGTGGGACCATCCGAACCCAACTCTCCAACAGCAGCAAGTCCTGGATACCCCACCACACCCGAAAGACAAGATCTGGATTTAAAATCACTTCTCATGATGCTATTAGAGGATCACAAGAAGGACACAAATAAATCTCATAAAGAGTTACAGGAGACCATGAATCAACGGTTAGAAGCCCTTACAAAGGAAACACAAAAATCGCTTAGAGAAATGCGGGAGAACATGGATCAAAAGATGGAGGCGCACAAGGAGACAACACAAAAATCGCTTAACGAGATGAATCAACGGGTAGATGCACTCACAAAGGAATCACAAAATTTGCATAAAGAAATGCAGAAGAATATGGGTCAACAGATGGATGCCCATAAGGAGGCAACACAAAAATTGCTTAAAGAAATGAATCAACGGTTAGATACCCTTACAAAGGAAACACGAGAACTGCTTAAAGAAATGCAGGAGACGATGGATCAACAGATGGAATCCCATGAGGAGGAAACACAAAAATAGCTCAGAGAAATGCAGGAGAACGTGGGTCATCAGGAAGAAATCCTGAAAGAGGTAATGCAAAAATACCTTAAAGAAATACAGGAAAATACAAACAAACAAGTGAAAGATCTCAGCAAATCCATCCAGGAACTAAAAAAGGAAGTAGAAACAACTAAGAAATCACAAAGGGAGACAACTTTGGAGATAGAAAACCTTGGGAAGAAATCAGGAGTCATAGATGCAAACATCAACAATAGAATACAAGAGATGGAAGAAAGAATCTCAGGTGCTGAAGATTCCATAGAAAGCATCGACTCAACAGTCAAAGAAAATGCAAAATGCAAAAAACGTGTAACCCAAAACATCCAGGAAATCCAGGACACAATGAGAAGACCAAACCTAAGGATTATAGGTATAGATGAGAGTGAAGATTTGCAACTTAAAGGGCCAGTAATCATCTTCAACAAAATTATGGAGGAAAACTTCCTAACTTAAAGAGAGAGATGCCGATGAACGTACAAGAAGCCTACAGAACTCCAAACAGACTGGACCAGAACAGAAATACCTCCCGTCACATAATAATCAAAACACCGAATGTTCTAAACAAAGAAAAAATTCTAAAAGCAGTAAGAGAAAAGGGCCAAGTAACATACAAAGGAAGACCTATCCGAATCACATCAGACTTCTCACCAGAGACTATGAAAGCCAGAAGATCCTGGGCAGATCTTATGCAGACACTAAGACAGCACAAATGCCAGCCTAGACTACTATACCCAGCAAAACTCTCAGTCACCATAGATGGAAAGACCAAGATATTCCATGATAAAACCAAATTTTCACAATATCTTTCCACAAATCCAGCCCTGCAATGGATAATAGGTGGAAACCTCCAATACAGGGAGAGAAACAACACCCTGGAAAAAATGAGATAATAACCTTCTTGAATCAAACCCAAAAGTAGATAACCACTCAAACATAAAGATAGCGTCAAGAATGGCAGATGGCAATAATCACTATGCCTTAATCTCTCTTAATATCAATGGTCTCAATTCCCCAATTAAAAGACATAGACTAGCAGACTGGATACGTAAACAAGACCCAGCATTTTGCTGCATGCAGGAAACGCACCTCAGTGTCAAAGACAAACACTACCTCAGAGTAAAGGCTGGAAAACAATTTTACAAGCAAATGGCCCCAAGAAACGAGGTGGAGTAGCCATCCTAATACCGGATAAAATTGATTTTCAACCTAAAGTCATCAAAAAAGACACAGAAGGACACTACATACTGATCAAGGGAAAAATCCACCATCAAGAACTCTCAATTCTGAATATCTATGCTCCAAATGCAAGGGCACCCTCATTCATAAAAGAAACTTTACTAAAACTCAAAGCACACATCGCACCGCACACAATAATAGTGGGTGACTTCAACACCCCGCTCTCTGAAATGGATCGTTCAGGAAAGCAGAAACTAAACAGGGACACAGTGAATCTAATTGAAGCCTTGGACCAAAAGGAATTAACTGATATATATAGAACATTTCATCCTAGAGCTAAAGAATACACCTTCTTCTCAGCTCCTCATGGTACCTTCTCCAAAATTGACCATATAATTGGTCACAAATCAGACCTCAACAGATACAAGAAGATAGAAATAATCCCATGCCTCCTATCAGATCACTATGGAATAAGGGTGGTCTTCAATGGCAACAAAAACTAAAGAAAACCCACGTACACATGGAGGCTGAACAATGCTCTACTCAATGATAACTTGGTCAAGGTGGAAATAAAGAAAGAAATCAAAGACTTTTTGAAAGTTAATGAAAATGAAGGCACAACATACCCTAATTTATGGGACACAATGAAAGCAGTGCTAAGAGGAGAATTCATAGCCCTGAGTGCCGCCAAAAAGAAAGGGGAGAAAGCATACACTAACAGCTTAATGGCACACCTGAAAGCCCTGGAACAAAAAGAAGCAAATACACCAAAGAGGAGTAGAAGGCAGGAAATCATCAAACTCAGGGCTGAAATCAATCAAGTAGAAACAAATAAAACCATACAAAGAATCAACAAAACGAGGAGTTTGTTCTTTGAGAAAATTAACAAGATAGATAAGCCCTTAGCCAGACTAACCAGAGAGCACACAGATAGTATCCAAATTAATAAAATCAGAAACGAAAAGGGAGAGATAACAACAGAAACTGAGGAAATTCAAAAAATCATCAGATCCTACTACAAAAACCTGTATTCAACACAACTAGAAAATCTGGAGGAAATGGACAATTTCCTTGACAGATACCAAGTACCAAAATTAAATCAGGATCAAATAGACCATCTAAACCGTCCTATAACCCCTGAAGAAATAGCAGTTTTCATTGCAAATCTTCCAACCAAAAAAAGCACAGGTCCAGATGGTTTTAGTGCAGAATTCTATCAGACCTTCAAAGAAGACCTAACAACAATACTCTTCAAACTGTTCCACAAAATAGAAACAGAAGGAACACTACCCAACTCGTTCTATGAAGCCACAATTACACTAATACCAAAAGCACACAAAGATCCGACAAAGAAAGAGAATCTCAGGCCAATCTCTCTTATGAATATCGATGCAAAAATACTCAATAAAATTCTTGCCAACCGAATCCAAGAACACATCAAAACGATCATTCACCACGATCAAGTAGGCTTCATCCCAGGGATGCAGGGATGGTTCAATATAAGGAAATCCATCAATGTAATCCACTACATAAACAATCTCAAAGAAAAAAACCACATGGTCATCTCATTAGATGCTGAGAAAGCATTTGACAAAATTCAGCATCCTTTCATGCTAAAGGTCTTGGAAATATCAGGAATTCAAGGCACATATCTAAACATAATAAAAGCAATTTACAGCAAACCGGTAGCCAGCATCAATCTAAATGGAGAGAAACTTGAAGCAATCGCACTAAAATCAGGGACTAGACAAGGCTGCCCTCTCTCTCCATATCTTTGCAATATAGTACTTGATGTTCTAGCTAGAGCAATTAGACAACAAAAAGAGGTCAAAGGGATACAAATTGGAAAGGAAGAAGTCAAACTATCACTATTTGCAGACGATATGATAGTATACATAAGCGACCCAAAGAACTCCACCAGAGAACTCCTACAGCTGATAAATGACTTCAGCAAAGTGGCCGGATATAAAATCAACTCAAGCAAGTCAGAAGCCTTCCTATACTCAAAGGATAAGCAGGCTGAGAAAGAAGTAAGAGAAATAATACCCTTCACGATAGCCACAAACCATATTAAGTATCTTGGCGTGACTCTAACCAAACAAGTGAAAGATCTGTATGACAAGAACTTCAAGTCTCTGAAGAAAGTAATTGAAGAAGACCTCAGAAGATGGAAAAATCTGCCATGCTCATGGATTGGCAGGATTAATATAGTAAAAATGAGCATCTTACCAAAAGTAATACACAGATTCAATGCAATCCCCATCAAAATCCCAACTCAATTCTTCATAGAGTTAGAAAGAGCAATTCAAAAATTCATCTGGAATAACAGAAAAGCCAGAATAGCTAAAACGATTCTCAAGAGTAAAAGAACCTCTGGGGGAATCAGTATCCCACACCTCAAGCTGTACTACAGAGCAATAGTGTTAAAAACTGCATGGTATTGGTACAGTAACAGACATGTAGATCAATGGAACAGAATTGAAGACCCAGAAATGAATCCACACTCCTATGGTCACTTGATCTTTGACAAAGGAGCTAAAACCATCCAGTGGAAAAAAGATAGCCTTTTCAACAAATGGTGCTGGCTCAGCTGGAGGTCAACATGCAGAAGAATGCAAATTGACCCATCCTTATCTTCTTGCACTAAGCTCAATTCTAAGTGGATCAAAGATCTCCACATAAAACCAGACACACTGAAACTAATAGAAGGGAAACTAGAGAAGAACCTTGAACATATGGGCACAGGGGAGAATTTCCTGAACAGAACTCCAATAGCTTATGCTCTAAGATCAAGAATAGACAAATGGGACCTCATTAAATTACAAAGTTTTTGCAAGGCAAAAGACACTGTCAAAAAGACAAAGCGGCAACCAACTAACTGGGAAATGATCTTTACCAACCTTACATCCGACAGAGGGCTAATATCCAAGATATACAAAGAACTCAAGAAGTTAAACTCCAGAGAGGCAAGTAACCCTATTAAAAAATGGGGTACAGAGCTACACAAAGAGTTCTCACCTGAAGAATATCTAATGACTGAGAAGCACCTAAAGAGATGTTCATCATCCTTAGTCATTAGGGAAATGCAAATCAAAACAACCCTGAGATTCCATCTCATACCAGTCAGGATGGCTAAGATCAAAAACACAGGAGACAGCAGTTGTTGGCGAGGATGTGGAGAAAGAGGAACACTCCTCCACTGCTGGTGGAATTGCAGGCTGGTACAACCACTCTGGAAAGCAGTCTGGCGGTTCCTCAGAAAACTGGGCATGACACTCCCGGAGGATCTGGCTATACCACTCCTGGGCATATACCCAGAGACTTTACCTGCATGCAATAAGGACACATGCTCCACTATGTTCATAGCAGCCTTATTTATAATAGCCAGAAGCTGGAAAGAACCCAGATGTCCCTCAATGGAGGAATGGATTCAGAAGATGTGGTATATCTACACAATGGAATACTACCGTGCAATTAAAAACAATGAATTCACGAAATTCCCAGGCAAATGGTCAGAACTTGAAAATATCATCCTTAGTGAGGTAACCCAATCACAAAAGAACACACATGGTATGCAGTCACTGATAAGGGGATATTGACCCAGAATCTCGGAATACCCTAGACACAATCTGCATATCAATAGATTTCTAAAAAGATGGAAGGAGAGACCCCTGGTCCTGGAAAGACTGGATGTAGGGAAACGCCAGGACAGAGTAACGAGAGGGGGTTGAATGGAGAAAAGAGGGAGGGAAGGGGGCTTATGGGACTTTCGGGGAGGGAGGAAATGGGGAAGGGGAAGTGATTTGGAATGTAAATTAAAAAAATAAAATAAAAAAAAAAACAAAAACAAAAACAAACAAAAAAAAGAATTAGGTTTATATGTAGACAATTTCACTGTATTGTAGCATACTCTCCTGAAATAAAGGGAAGACAAATTAAGATTCAGGAAATATGGAAATTGTAAAAAACTCAAAAAAAATTCCTTAAACTTAAGATTCACAAGAGTTTTCAAGATTATATAAACATTAACTATTGCAGTAGGGAGGGAGTTAAATTTTCATCACATCAATTATGTACCACGACTTTATTTGTTTTGTTCAGACATATAACCCATGTATTGGGTGAAGTTAAATAATTGACAATGTCCCTATGTCTTCGGAGACATTTTCATTTTGGGCTTCTGAGGACTATTACTATTATTTATCTACAAATCCCAAAAACTTAGTGTAGAAATGTGTAGATGTTTTCCAAGAGCTGGTCTTGCATCCAGCCCATAAGAAAGTATCCCATAGCAAGCAGCTTTAGCCAATGGATGATTTCTGAATCTCAAATTTAACTCAGCTGAAGTGAATATGACATAATATATTTTTTAATGTAACAATCTGTTGGGTTGCTGTTAGTATTCTTAGCAATCAGTCTATTCAAATACTCAGTTTACATTTTTTGTGCCAAGAATTTTGAATTATATTAATGCTCATTATTAAAATCATTTACATTAATACATTTATTTATTTGTCCAACAATAATTTACTGTTTTCTGCCGTGAAAGACATAGGAGGATTCTTTGATCTTCCAGTCTTGTGGTGTGGAGATGATAATGTGAGAAAAAGCAAAACAAAAAACAAACAAAATAAACAATGTGATGAAAGGAATTCAGATGAAGTACCCAAGAGTATGAGTAAAAGACATGCCTGTTGTTAAATGATTGAACCAGGGCAGGAAATGCTAAAAGGCACCTCAGGAAACATGAGAATTGTTGATTTCATACAAAAGAAAACGTTTCTTGGTAGGAGGCTAATACTAGAAAAGAGCAGAATATGAAAAATAGAGGTCTGATAAGGGGATTGTTGGTACATGCAGAGCATGGGAAAAAAGAGGTATTTTAAAAAACATAAAAACTTTGCTATAAAGAAATCATGGAGATGTTTCATGTGTGTCTTTTTTTTGGCTTTGAAATAGAGCCCAATCTCTTCTTGGCCTTTTGGCTAAGATCAAGTGAAATAGAGCCCTACTTTTTAGCACATTCTAACCTGGAATTTGCTATGTAGTCAATACTGGCCTAAAACACATAGCAATCTTGCTTCAGCATGTCAAGTACTTAGACTGCAGGCATGTGCTGTTTGCCAGGACTCTAATAGAAACCTTGAGCACCACAATGAGGCACTGTTACTCTGTATTAGTATCTTAAAATTGAAATGGTTTGGCTACATTTACATGTCATGAAACAATCTGGAAGAAGACAACAGTAACCGCGAATCTGGGAATCCAGGGTGTTGTGGAATTCTTTTTCTAGCACATGTCTACTTTTTCAGGGCTAGAAATGGTAAAATATTCTTATCCTTACAAACTTTGGATTGTATGGCTCTGGGATTGTTCAGTGATTCCCAATTCTGAATTCGGTTTCAAATTTAGTAAAATAGAGGCTTTTATTTAAATCAATCAACCAACCAGCCAACAAACAAACGACACTCCCCCACACGGACATACACACACCAAAAACAAACAAACAACAACGACAAACTCACAAGGACAAAACCAGACAGCCCTCTAGACAAGGGCTAAGCTATTGTTAGTCCAAGGATTTTATTTTATTACATATATTCTTTTTTTACATTTTGAATGTCCCCTTTCCTGCACCTCCCCCTGAAAAACTCCTAACCCATCCCCCCTCCCCCTGCTCAACAATCCACACACTCTCACTTCCCTGTTCTGGCATTCCCCTATACTGGGGCATTTAGCCTTCTTAAGACCAAAGGCCTCTCTTCCTTTTGATGTCCAACAAGGCCATCCTCTGCTACAAATGCATCTGGAGCCATGGGTCCCTCCATGTGTATTCTTCGGTTGGTGGTTTAGCCTCTGGGAACTCTGGTGGTACTGGGTGGTTCAAAATTCCTATGGCTCTGCAAGCCCCTTCAGCTCCTTGGGTCCTTTCTCTAGCTCCTCCTTTGTGGACCCTGTGGTCAGCTTAATGGTTGGCTGATAGTGTTCCCCTCTGTATTTGTCATGCACTGGCAGATCCTCTCAGGTGACAGCTATATCATGTTCCTGTTGGCAAGCACTTGTTGGCATCCACAATAGTGTCTGGATTTTATAATTGTATATGCGATGGATCCCTAGGAGGGGAATCTCTGGATGGTCTTTCCCTCAGTTTCTGCTCTGCATTTTGTCTCTGTATATCCTCCTCTGGGATTTTCTGTTCCCCATGTAAGAAGGACCAGAGTATCCATACTTTGCTCTTCGTTCTTCTTGAGCTTCATTTGGTCTGTGAAATGTATCTTGGGAGTGCAAGGATTTTAAAAGTAAAACTCACAAATGCAGAATTTACAAAGTTGTAATTTTGAAGAACCAAGTTAACTTACCCTGTCTGGGTACAGGCCAAGCTTGATTTTTCTAACAGATATCCATCAGATGCCTCAGCCATCCAAGCAAGCAAGGGTGTCATATAAAATTGGAACTCATCAGTTAACTTGTTAATCTTGTAACCCCTTATCTTGTAAGAAGACCTGAGGCAGTGAGGTATTTTACAACAATCAACAGTTAAGAGTAATCCATCTTGGGCAAATTAGCTGACAGGATGAGTTCACGATAGGAGCAACTTCTTCATGGCTTATAGGTTAGTAACAGTTTTATTTTTAGCAGTCTTTTCAACACAATAAATTAACTTCTAAATGTAATATTCACTATTACATGGGCATGCAGATAAAAAGCCTCTTTTCTGTGCAGGGCTACTCTGTGTATTGTAAGATTTTTACATCCATCACAATCCTCACCTGGATGTGAGCAGTACTTCTACCAGTTATGAAATCCCTGTGAGCTCTTTGCATTGTAAATAACTATTTGGCGAAATTTAATCTCATTGAAAAGAATGTAAAATCAATCCAAGAATTGTAGTAACTATAGGAGCCAAGATTCAAATGTGGACCCCTAGAAACCTAGTGTCTTTTCTACTGTTTATCATTGTGGCTGGAATAACATCCCATATCCATCATGTACATGTGTGCACACATTCACATGTTCTAAGTATCCATAACCACACAGACAATTCCACACATGAATCTTATAAACACAGACACAGATAAATGAAGCTTTCAATAACTTAGGACGCTGAGTGATGGTAAGTGTGGGTCTGAAGTACAAAGGTGGGGAGGGAGAAGCACATGCAGGATGGAGTTTTTGTTTGGAGATATTTGCTCTTTTTCTACCCAGTCCTAAGCCCTGACAAATGAGGATGAGGGTGGTAATTTTACATCATTGACAATAGAATTTTCAAGAACAAGGGTGAGTTCCAGATTCTGCAGAATCCAGGTTAATCAGAGATGGCCTGTTCTAACTTCTTGATTCATGTTCTTATATAGTGTTATTTATATGATCAGATATGCAAGAAAGAGTACTGGATGTAATCAGTGGTCTGGAAGAACATATCATTACCTTCTCAGTTTCTAGTTCTCTGATGCCAGCCAAGAGTTTCAGCTCACATTCTTTCTGCCTTTGTTTCTGTGTCTGTTTAATAAGGGAAGCAATGTTCTTTTCACTGATATGTTAGAATACTATGAGAAACTATACTATCAATTGTGCTAGGAGATATGATAAACAGTATCACTTTTACCATCATTGTTAAAACTTTAAATTATGCAATCTCTTTCATCTCAGGTTGTATACAATAAGGAGTCTGGGATCACCAATTAGACCATTTTAAATTTATGTATCAGTGAATCCCACAATTAAACTGTATTTAATATTCTTCATGTACATTTATGTATGTGCGTGTACATCTGAGTGTACAAACACCTGTCTTTGTAAATTTATGTATGTGTGGGTCCATGAGCACACCAAGTACATGGATGTATAGTAACCAGACTTCAACACTGGTTGTTGTTGCTTGAATGCAGTTCATCGTGCTTCTTCCTATTAATTTAAAACAATTATATGGAGGCTTGTGTAATTGAGAAATTGTGTCCAGAGGCCAGAGCAGAGGTACTATGGAGCTGGAGTTATTAATGGTTAAAGGGAGCTTGTTTTATAGATGCTTGTGAGGGAGCTTGAGAATTAACCGTTTTGAGACAAACGATCTAGATGATGAGAACTGAATCCAAGACACTTAAGCTGTCGAGACCCAGATATAACTTATTTGCTTTTGGGTTGTGAGCATGAATCACCAAACTTGTCTTTTCAAAATGGTGTTATTTAATTTTTGATATTTATAATATAATTCTCTATTTTTCTCCATTCCTTCCTTCCAAACAACTGTACTATATACACTTCCTTGTTCTTTTTCAAATTCATGACTACTTTTCACATTGTTGTGAAACACACACATGCAGAAACAGACACACAACCTACTCAGTCTTTACCATGTTACATAAGAGTATGGTTTGGGACCAGTTATTTTGTTTTGGCCAGTCCATTGATGTGGTTTGCTTCACCAACAAGTATTTCTTCAGTTTTCACTATTACATAGCTGCCTGAAATACTTTGTGTAGGGTTGAGGCCTCATGAACACTTGCTCATTCATAATGGCATGTCTAGAGCTGTCTTTGTTCGGCTTGTTTGAACTCTCACGCCTGTGCGGGTTTTATGGCTGTGGCTTTTATCACCTAGGAAACAAAATCTCATAGCAATTCCCTGTTACTCTCTCAATCTGTATGTCCTCCCTTCTTCAGTGATCTCTGAGCCTTAGGTATAGGAATTCAATTGTAGATGTATCCTTTAAGTCTGGAATCCATGGCCCTGCATTATGGTTAGTTGTAGATTTCTATAATGATCTCTGTGTGTTACAAAGATTTGCTTCCCCTTTATAAGGTTTGAGGACTACAATTACCTGTTGGCATAAGGGCAAAATTTCAAAAGGTAATTAAGAATTATGCTGGTTTAGTAAAGGGGTGATTGTTGACGTTCTACAAAGATCCATGACTTCACTAGTTGTTAATTAGGTTTCTAATATCAGGCATGATTTTCTCTTTGTTGATCAGGTTTTAAATTCAATTAGAGGATTGTTACTACAAAAGTATGTTTGACAATATTGGACCTGAGGGATATCATGCGATGTTGGTCAGTATTTTGATTTATATATGTCCTAGCTGGGCAGGGCTGCTGGTTGCTTCCCACCTTTAGAAAGTTTTATGAAATAATTGGTACACTGAAAACTAGTCATTAGGGATGAGACTTTCAAATCACTTCCATCTCAGAGGCCTCTGGGTCCTGGTATAAAGTGCATCCTGTCTTCAGCAATAGGGGTTTCCAATCCACATGTTTGGGGTGACTAAGGGTTTGGCCAAGCCTCATAAACAACTGCAAAGAGGGTTTTTCAGGGCGGGTGCTGTTTTGTTTTTCGTTTTTTGTTTTTTTTTTTTCTTTTTTTCTTTTTGGCTTTTGGCTCTTTAAGTGATAAGTTTTTTTTTTTTCCCCAGAAGGAACACACACACACACATACATTTACATGTATTGTAAATATTTTTAGGTACATAGTTAATGAAGTTTTAGATATACTTATTGCTGTTTTCCTTTCCATCCTTCTTCTTTATTTACTGATCTCAATCACCCCTCATTGGAGTTGCCCATTTTTTCCATTTCTCCTCTTAGAACACTTGTATCTTCTATTCCTCTTTCAATTGCCTCTGCCTCCTCCCCCCAACAAACCTAGAAAATGTCTCTTGTACTTTCTTTATTTTTGCAGTTGCTTCAGGATATGTACTCACAACTCCATATTTGGAGCTAGGATTCTCAGCTGAGAAAGAACGTGTGATGTTTGTCCTTCTGGGTCTTATCTATTTCCACTAATTTACAAGAAAAATTCATTTTATTTTTGTTTATAGCTGAAGAGTGTGCATGTACCACAATTTTATTATCCATTCTTTAGTTGAAGACAGGTATTATTTTTCAGCAATGCTCATTGCTGCTCTGTTCACAACAGTTAGACTTTACCAACTAAAGCATCTTTCCAGACTTACTGCTGAAAAGACTCATGTCGAAAGTTGTATTATATCACTGTTCAAGTATCTAGTACCTTACATATGACTGATAAACTTGCATACCTCTCTTGCAATAGCCCATACTAATCACCCTTTAATACCTTTATTTATTTTTTTAGAATTCCTTATGTAATTTATATGTGCACACTATCACTGTCTTCAGACACAAAAGAAGAGTGTGAGATCCCATTACAGATGGTTGTGAGCCAACATGTGGTTGCTGGGAATAGAACACAAGACCTCTGAAAGAGCTGTCAGTGCTCTTAACTGCTGAACTATCTCTCCAGCCCCCTTTAATACTTTTAAGATGATCCCATTAAGCACAAAAAATATCAACTTGAATTACATCCTTTATGAGCTTTGTTAAATCAGAATTATGTCAAATATACTCATATTTGGGGTTGGTGGTGGTTCAAATGAGATGTTATCCGGAGTCTTGAACCTTTCAATTTTTGGTTCCCAGTTGATGTTGATGCAAGGGATATAAGACACTGATGGTGGTACTATTTCACTAGGATTAGGATTTGAAATTTCCAAGACTAGTGAAACTCCCACCTTATTTTCTTAGTATTTGACTTGGTAATTATACTTGAATCCACATCTTCCTACCCTTGCTGGCAGGCCTTCACACCACCCTCATAGACTCTACAATTCTGGAACTGAAACAACAGAAATTTTTTTTCTCCTATAATTGTCTTTGGTTATGGTGTGTTATTACAGCAATATAAATTAAGTAACCAAGGATTATATTCAGTTTTGTGTAATCTATAAGTGTGTACACCATTGTATATACAGGCATGAATATTTGTTGTCCCCTTTGCCTCAGCCACTTACCCTACTTTCTTATCCATAATATAGGTTAGTTAGCTCAGGACCAATAGTTCAATATAATACACGATTTTAGCAAATTCTCTGCTTCATGCAAATGAACAATCTGCTATTTTCATGCATTATTTCTCCAAGAACTTTATTTAGGCATTTTACATATTTATTGGCAAATCTGATTTGTCTTTGTTGACTTTTTAGTTGATAATTTAAAGACTTCTCCTGAAAGGCATTTGTTTTCTCTCATATTGTTTTATTGCTAGACTTTATGGTTTAACTACACAAGACCATGGACATTCCTGTGATTATTAATTAGACATGCTCAGGAATTAATTTTGGATAAGTATTGCCAACTTTAAGATAGCATGCATCTTACTTGGAGGTCATTTTAGAGATCAACTTATGTACTTTACAATTAAGATAAGAAAGTCTATTGAAAACTAAGCTTCAAAGAAGGATTCAGAGTCATCAATATATAATGGAATAACTGTTTTCCATAAGTATCAGCAACTTGCCTAAGTTCTCCTTTTTGTTCCTTCTTTACCTGTCCTGTCTTCCCTTATTTCTCTCCTATTCTTTGAGTATTGCTATTAAACATATGCATATTTATACTCTTCTCCTCAGTTATATCTGCCAACCATCTTTCCCCTTATTTATATGCAAGCATGTTTATTATGATCTTTAAATCATCCCTAAATGCAAACCGAAAATTTCTCTCATGTATTTTGATAGAAGCACAGCAATAAGGTTCAATAGTAATATTTTCACTGCATTTTATTTTGACCACATTGTGATTGGGTGGACTTGGAAGATTCCACAGTGTTTGCAGATCACACTTCTCTCTTGCCTATAGAATAAACAAAGTTAGTCCACTTCCATACAGTATGTTCTGGAATGAATTAAAGTCTCTGCAATAAAAGTACATAAAGGTGACAGCTGGTCAGTCTTCTCTGAGAAATCAAAAGTTCAAAGGAGTATTATCAGAGAGACATATTTTCTTGTCTGAGGGGTGGCACTAAGTTCTTCAGACTTTGTGCAGCAAATGCCTTACTCTCTAGGCTTTCATCACCCTGGTCCACAGTGGCTGGTCTGTTTCTTTCTTTTCCATTATGAAGTCTCATGAGAATTTGGCCTGGTTAACCACTATTTTTTTTTTCAGATATTCCCTTCCCTTGTGATACTATACACCCTTTGAACATTCTTTATGTTGTGCTCAACTTTCTACAGTTGTTACCTGCTGTAGTTAGAATTCTTCCTCAGTCTCTCTGCCAATCTCTTCTCCCTCTAAATATCAGAATGCTCAATGTCAATGGGTACGAGATAGTAAAATCTAAGAGTTATTCTTGTTTTCTCTCTTTTTCACATTAGTTTACAAAAATCCTCCTCCAATACAGCAAGCTCTAGACAATATGTGTGGCATCTGTCAACTTTTGTGAATGTCTTTATACTATCATTTCTTGGTGTATAAAGAGCAGGGTATACACACTCCAAGGAAATCTGCTTAGTTGTCTCCCAGAAATCTTATTCTGCATAT
The DNA here is from genome assembly GCA_036184795.1 of Tokudaia tokunoshimensis. Lineage (NCBI taxonomy): Eukaryota > Metazoa > Chordata > Mammalia > Rodentia > Muridae > Tokudaia > Tokudaia tokunoshimensis. The sequence continues at coordinate 1,045,607 of BTHU01000016.1, forward strand.
AACAGCCCTATGAATAGAAATAAATAAAGACCCAAACCATAAGTCAGTACTTCAATCCTCTACCCAATTCTGTTTTTATGTCTTTTCAAATTGCATCCACTTTCCTAAATATGGTCTCTGTGTCTTATTTCTTCTTTTATCATGTGTCATTCAACTTTTACCAAGATTTTCAATTTCATTGAAGATTTAAAATACATTTATTTCATTTTTCTTTTTGTATTATGTATTTGCTTCCATATACATGTCTATGTGTATGTGTCATGACAACCTGCTTTCTAAATATTCATTTTTATGCCTATAGACAAATGTTATACTCATCATTAGTCAGCAAAACTTCTCTTTGCAATGAACAGAGATGGATGCAGAAACTTGAGACTGATTAAGGTGCTAAAAATAAGTGATGGTTGACCTCTCCACTCTAAGTATGACATATATACCACATCTCCTGAGGCTCATGAAACATCAAGGAAGAATGGAAAGACTAAAACCCTGAAGACAGAGAAGATCTGTGAAATTTGTCTCCTTAATATGACACAACTATTGCTCTCATGATCTACTATCAGCTTCATGGGTGTGTAGGTTCCTCTGGATGAGAGCAAAGAGCACTGGACCCATTGGAATTAGAAATACAGGTGGTGGTTCTAAGCTACTTGTGATGGGTGGTAGGAAATAAAATGGAGTTCTAGGCAAGAACAGTGTATAAGATTATCCACTGATCCATCTCTCTAGTCCAAAACACATTAACTTTTATCTAAAGATTCATAATTCTGAGTCTTTATTAACTACTCTATAAAACCATCTTTCCATTTTAAAATGTAACTTCAACTATGTATTTGAGCTACTGATCAGAAATTGACATTCAGTTCATTCACATTGAATTCATTTTGGAAGCCATTTGGTGTTCATCACCCTAAGACTAGTTGGCTTGAATGATGCAGAAAACAGAGTGAAAAGCAGTCTTGGAGCAATATATTCAAAAGGAGTCTTGAAAGCACAATTTATAGGTAATTCAACAAAATTGTTTTGCTAAGGGACAGATTTTTACAGATAAAATTCTCAAACTATTAGAAACTGTGCTTTCCTGACTTTCAGAAACCCATTATGACAGGAATGCTAGCTTTCTTGCGATATGGAAGAATAAAATGAAGGTTCCTCAAAATTCAATTAAATTCTTCACTGTTTTGGGATCCTGCAAATAAGTCATCTAAAACAATTTTCTGAGATTTAATAAAACTCAAAATTTTTTTTTTTGAGTTTTAATAAAACTCAAAAATTTTTCCCACAGTTCATTTCCAGAAAAAAAATTAAAAAATGTAGAGCAAATATAAAATATAAAAATGTTTTATTAAATTACTTGTACTTATATATATATATATATATATATATATATATATATATATATATATATATATAAGGTAAATATATATATATATATATATATTTACCTTATATGGCTAGGAAACTTGTTTCTTTACATACTTTTTAAAAATATGTTGTACTGAAACTTTGTACATGTGTACAAGGTATTGTAGTTACTCTCACCCCCTCTAATTTCTATCCCACTCCTGTCAACTTCTCTTCCCTTTAAGTGAGTTTTCCACATTCATCTCTTTTTGTTTTGTTTTGTGACCCACTAATTTTAACCTGGTGTAATTATACATTGGAAACTGGATGGCTCATTAGTGGGTACATAACTGAAGATTATTTCTTGCTATCAGTAGCAAATAATTCAGCAGAGAAGTTTGGATTCCAGTGAGCCTCTTTGGATCCTTGATTGATTGTTGATAGGCTTAGTCTTGTACAGATTTATTGAAGATTCTTTCTCATGCAGATGCAACGAGATCATGTGAGCAATAGCAGTGTCAGGTTAAGGAGAATATCAATTGTCTAAGGCATGAAAATGAAAATTTAGAAATTAGGTTGTCTCTATAACAGTTTACTTAGACAACATCAGTAAGTTTCTATCATTGGAATAACTTCCTCAATATAGACAGAAGCATTACTAGTTATCAAACTATTTATCTTTGACATTCTATTTTTCAAACTGAAAACTGTGAAAGCTGGATATTAAAATATGAATTTTCAGTTATTTATATTCATAGTGCTTAGAACTGTCTTTTCCAGGATCTTGTAAGTACCAAGTTATATGGTGAAAGGAGACTTTATCTTCTCACCATGGCCAACAGGGTATAATTCTCTTGAACATGGTTAATTTGGTTGTGAGAATTCTGACAAGGTGATCAGCTTTAACTCTCATGGTCAGTTGATGCTACTCACAGCCACTTGATAAACATTTACTATTATGAATTACCATTGTACTTTGTTTGGCCATTTGATTAAACAGATAATATTAAAACAAAATGGATAAAAGTTTCTTTATTTTTATTTTCTAAGTTTTTTAATTTACATTCCAAATGATTTCCCATTTCCCATTTCCTCCTTTCCCGAAAGTCCCATAAGCCCCCTTCCCTCCCTCTGTTCCCCATTCAACCCCTTCTCGCTTCTCTGTCCTGGCATTCTCCTACATCCAGTCTTTCCAGGATCAGGGGTCTCTCCTTCCATCTTCTTGGAAATCTATTGATATGTGGATTGTGCCTTGGGTATTCCGAGATTCTGGGTTAATATCCCCTTATCAGTGACTGCATACCATGTGTGTTCTTTTGTGATTAGGTTACCTCACTAAAGATGATATTTTGCAGTTCTGACCATTTGCCTAGGAATTTCGTGAATTCATTGTTTTTAATTGCAGAGTAGTATTCCATTGTGTAAATATATCACATCTTCTGAATCCATTCCTCCGTTGAGGGACATCTGGGTTCTTTCCAGCTTCTGGCTATTATAAATAAGGCTGCTATGTAGGTCACTGGGCAGAGTGCTTTCTGAGCATGCAGGAAAACCCTGTATTTGGTCCCCAGCACCACATCAAGTGGGAGTGGTGGAACAAAACTCTAATCCTAGTATCTAGAAAGCAGAGCGAGGAGATCAGAAGTTCAGATTCATTTTGGGCTGTATAGCAAGTTCAAGCCACATTAGATGATTTGAAGCACTGTCTCAAACTAAACAGCTGAGGAATTGCACAGATAAAACTCTCACTGTCATTCCTTCTTTACTCTTTCATGGACAAGAATAAAAATAAAGGGAAATAAAGATATAAGCATTAAGAAGAAACTATTATGGAGAAAAGAGTAAGTGAAGAGGAGCTGGAGGCATGTGCATTTGTATATATACAGTGTATTCGGTGTATGCACGTGTTATGTTGAATTGTGTTTGAATCAACTGTGTGTCACTTAATATAGTCAGAAAATCATCTGTTAGTTCCTATCCTTTAGATAGGATTGAAGGACTCAAGGGGATAGTTTTGTAAAAGCTGAGAAGAGAGGAGGGAGAATGTAGCATCACAACAGGTCTCCTTAGGACACTGTGTTTCCAAGGAGCAGAAAAGTGTTTCCATAGACTCTTCTAATCCTTTTTCCAACATCAGAGGATGCATAGAGCAATCAGCAATCTGCTATTTGGAAGTGGTCCTCTGTAGTACTCAACCTAAATAATACCAGAGATTAGAATTTCAGCCTTCCATTGAGATATCAACATCAGTTGTTTATAATGTACCCGTTCCACATCATTTTGCTATTGTACCTCTAATGGAAAAAGCAAGCCTATTTTCTATTTCTACTTTGAAAAAGTATCTGCTTACATCATTTACAGATATAGCATGATCATCTACTTAACTTTATTTAATTTATAGAACTCTCTGTATTATGTAGTTATCAATTTCTTGGCATTTGGTCTTAAAGCTTTTTAAAAATTCATTTATACTTTTATACTATTTTATTATTTATTGTGTGTATGTTTGTGAGTGCTAGTGTATGTGTAAGTGTGTGTGTGTGTGTTTGCATGAATGTGTGTGTGACTGAAGGTGGCCAATAGAAGCCAGATCCCCTGGAGCCCCTTTTACAAATCGTTATGAGCCACTGGACTTTGTTGCTGGCAACAGAATTCTAGTTCTCTGGAAGAGCAGCAAGTACTCTTAAATTCTAAACCATTTCTCCTGTCTACAAATATCTCTTCTTAGACAATAGTTTTCCTCTTGAAATTATTATTTCTGCTGTTCTAATTTTCTTTTCTTTTAATTTATTTTAAATTCCAGATTTTATTCCCCTCCCTGTACAACCTCCTACTGTTCCACTTCTTATACCTTGTCCCCACCACCTCCCCCCTGTCTCCACCTCTCACCCTCATCCCACCAGACATCTTAACTCCCTGTGGCCTCCAGTCTCTTGAGTGCATCTTCTCTGACTAAATCCAGACCCAGCAGTCCTCTTGTGTATATGTGTTGGGAGCCTCAAATCAGCTGGTGTATGCTGTCTGGTTGGTGTTCCAGTAACTGAGAGATCTGGGGGGTTCCAGGTTAATTGAGACTGCTGATCTTTCTACAGGGTCTCCCTCCTGCTCAACTTTTTCCAGCTTTCCCCTAATTCAACCACAGGGGTCAGCAGCTTCTGTCCATTGGTAGGGTGCAGATATCTTCATCTGACTCTTTCAGCTGCTTTTTGGGTCTTTCCAAAGGCAATCATGATTGGTCTCTTTGTGTGAGCGCTCCATAGCTTCCATAACAGTATCAGGTTTGAGGACTCCCCTTGAGCTGGATCCTGCTTTGAGCCTGTCACCGGACCTTCTTTTCCTTGGGCTCCTCTCCATTTCTATCCCTACAGTTCTTTCAGACAAGAACAACTCTGGGTCAGAATTGTGACTGTAGGATGGCAACCCCATACCTCACTTGATGCCCTTTCTTTCTGCTGGAGGTGGACTGCACAACTTCCCTCTCCCCAATGTAGGACATTTCATTTAGGTCCCTTGATTAGAGTTCTGAGAGTCTCTCACTTCCCAGATCTCTGATACATTCTGGAGGGTATGATCAAACTTCTTCCTGAGGTTGCATGTTTCAATTCTTTCAATTGGTCCTCAGGGATTTCACTCTTTTTTCCCCACCAGAACATGTTTGTCTCTCTGCATCCCCTCCCATCCCCTTTCCCTCCCAAGTTGCTACTTCCGCCCTCGAATTTGCTTTCTTCTCCATCACAAGTGAGTCTGAGGCATCCTCACTTGGGCCCTTCAACTTGTTAATCATTTTGAGTCCTGTGGGCTGTATCTTGGGTATTTGGCACTTTTTATTTTGGCTAATATCCACTTATTAGTGAATACATACAGTGGATGTCTTTTTGGGTCTGAGTTACCTCACACAGGATGACATTTTCTAGTTCCATCCATTTGCCTGTAAAACTCAGGATGTCCTCATTCTTAATAGCTAAGTAGTATTCCATTGTGTAAATGAACCACATTTTTTGTATCCATTCTTCTGTCATGGGACATTTGGGTTATTTCTAACTTCTAGTTATCACAAACAAGGTCGCTATGAACATAGTGGACCACATGCCCCTGTGGTACGGTGGGGCATCTTTTGGGAGTATTCCTAAGAGTTGTATTGCTGGGTCTTTAGGTAGATCTACTTCCAATTTTCTTAGGAAACTCCAGATTGATTTCCATAGTGGTTGTGCCAGCAATAGTGGAGTGCTCCTCTTTCTCCAGATCCTTGCCAACATGTGCTGTCTACCGAGGTTTTGATCTTAGCCATTCTGATTGGTGTAAGGTGGAATCTCAAAGTCGTTTTGATTTCTATTTCTCTGATCTCTAAGGACTTTGCATATTTCTTTAGGTGTTTCTCGGCCATTCAAGATTCCTCTGTTGTGAACTTTTGGTTCAGTTCTATATCCCAATTTTTGGTTGGGTTCTTTGTTTTTTTGGTGTTCTTTTTGAACTCTTCTTGAGTTCTTTATATATTTTGGATATTATCCCTCTATCAGATGTGGGGTTAGTGAAGATAGTTTTTCCAATCTGTAGATTGCTGATTTGTCTTATTGTCTGTCTTTTGCCTTGCAGAAACTTTGTAGTTGCACGAGGCTCCATTTATCAATTCTTTATCTTAGAGCATGAGGCATTGGGGTTCTGTTTAAGAAATTTCCCGGGCTGGCGAGATGGCTCAGTGGTTAAGAGCACCGACTGCTCTTCTAGAGGTCCTGAGTTCGAATCCCAGAAACCACATGGTGGCTCACAACCACCCATAGTGAAATCTGATGCCCTCTTCTGGTGCGTCTGAAGACAGCTACAGTGTACTTAGTTATAATAATAAATAAAAAAAAAAAGAAATTTCCCTTCATACCAATGAGATCAAGGTTCTTTCCCACTTTCTCTTCTATTACAGTCAATGCATCAGGTTTTGTGTTGAGGTCTAAAAAAAAGAGATAATTTTAGTCTCTTTTTTTAAGACCTCATGGATCTCATGGAGGCACTTCCCCAACTGAAGCTCCTTTCTCTGTGATAATTCCAGTCTGTGCCAAGTTGACACACAAAACCAGTCAGAATCCTGGGTATAGTAGCCTGGGCTGGTATTTGTGTTCTTTTAGAGTTTGCATGACTTCTGACAATGCCCTTCTGGATTTCATAATCTCTGTTGAGAAGTCTGGTATAATTCTGATAGGTCTTTCTTTGTATGTTACTTGACCATTTTCCCTTGCAGCTTTTAATATTCTTTCTTTGTTCTGTGGTTTTAGTGCTTTAATTATTATGTGATAAGAGGTTTTCTTTTCTGGTCCCATATTTGGTCTTCTTTAGGGTTCTTGTACCTTTATCTCTTTAGACTGGGGAAGTTTCCATCTATGATTTTGTTGAAGACAACTTCAGGTTCTGTGAGTTGGGAATCTTCATTCTCCTCTATTCCAAATATTCTTAGATTTGATGTTTTTATTGTGTCCTGAATTTCCTGGATGTTTTGGGTTAGGATTTTTTATGTTTTGAATTTTCTTTGAATGTTTTGTTAATCTCTATGGTATCTTCTACTCCTGAAATTCTCTCTTCTATCTCTTGTATTCTGTTGGTGATACTTACATTTGTATATTTCTGACCTCTTTCCTACATTTTCCATTTCCAGGTTTGCCTCCATTTGTATTTTCATTATTGTTTCTACTTCCACTTTTAGGTCTTGGGCTACTTTATAAAATTCCTTCACCTCTTTGCTTGTGTTTTCCTGTATTTCATTCAGTGAATTTTTTATATGCTCATGAGATAGGATTTTAGGTAAGCTTCCTGATTTTCAGATATGTTGGTGTATTCAGGGCTTGCTGGGTGGGAGAACTGGGTTCTGATGACACCTGAATATATAGGCTTCTATTGTTTATGGTCTTGTGCTTTCCTTTCACCATCTGGTTTTCCCTGGTATTTGTTGATCTGGTTGACTCTGTTTGGAGACTGCCTCTTTTGTCCCTGTGTTGCTTCAGGTCTCCTAGTAGACCTATGGCCCTGACTGTGGCAGACCACCTGTGGGGCATTCCAACTGGGGGTTCCACAGATGGGCAGAGATGCATCTGATCTGTTGCTCTCACTGCAGTAGATCTCCTGAGAGACCTTCAGACTGCTGTGTCTTCAGAGGAGCAGTTAGGATGTTGTCTTATGTGAAGATGTTCTGTGGTCAAGTGGGTTGGAGGGTCTACTGACTGTGGTTTTTGTTTCCCTCTGTGCAGCAGAACTCCAGGCAGGCTTTCAGTCTGTTGTGTCAGTCACCCTACATGCCACAGAGCCACCAGGTGGTCTTCAGATTGTGGTGTCTGTTGCCCAGTTGCCCTTTGTACAGAGGAACTCCTGGGATTCCTTCAAACTGTGGTGTTTTGGGGGAGCAGACAAGCTGGAGCTCAGTTACTCTATTGTTTTGTGTATAGCAGATCTCCTGGGATGCCATTTTCCCTGTGTGCTGCAGATCTCCTTAGATGTCACAGACTGTAGTGAGAGTTGCCCTGTGGGCAGCACATCTCTTGGGATGGCTCAGGATATGGTATCTCCATGGGAGGAGATTAGCTAGCAGTCTGCCCAGCAGACAGGACTGGACAGAAGGGGAGGGATTTTTGGCTGGAGGGTAGTGAGTGGATGGTGATGGGTCTCTAGTATACTGGGCTTCCAGTGGCAACTATGGGGTTTCTGGAGGGTTCTTAGCTCTAAGTGCAATGGATCTTCTGGCCTGGTTCAGGATATGTTATCTCCAGGGGATCAGACTAGCTAGCAGTCTACCCAAGCAGAAGGAACTGAGCAGAAGGGCTCTGCTCTAATTTTCTATAAGTAAACATATAAAGAAACATAAAACTAGCATGTTTTGTTATCTATGCTGCTTATCTATCCACTATCCAAGACCTCTTTACTCTTTGCTGGTACATTTAGATGTTTTTTTTTTTCAGTTGATACAGTATTATTTTAGAGAATTCAGGGAATTCATTTAAGTTTTTCTTTGGTCATAATGAAAAGCTATTTCTTATGGCTTACTATTGATTATTTATTTTTCCACACTTCTTACATGTCTTTTTTATTGAATATTTTAGTTATTTACATTTCAATTATTTTCCCCTTTCCAGTTTCCCCTTTGGAAACCCCCTATCCTATCACCATTTGTCCTGCCTCTAAGAGGGTTGTCTCCAACCCACCTACCCACTTCTGTCTTCCCACCCAGGCAATTCCCTACACTGTGGAATCAAATATCCTCAGGCCTAATGGCCTCTCCTCCAACTGACGTCCTATAAAGCCACCCTCTGTCATATATGGGCAGAGGCTTGAATCAACTCAATGTGTACTCTGGTTAGTGATCCAGTCCCTGGAGTTCAGGGGATCTGGTCGGTTGACATTTTTACTCCCCACCTGGGGCTGCAAACCCTCTTACCTCCTTTTGTCCCTTCTCCAACTCCTCCATCATGGACCCTGCACTCAGTCTAATGGTTGACTGCGAGCATCTGCCTCTGTACTTGTCAGTCTCTGGCAGAGCCTCTCAGGAGACAGCTATATCATGCTCCCAGCAAAAGGCACTTCCTGGCATCCACAATAGGGTCCTGGTTTGGTAACTGCGTATGGGATGGATCCCCAGGTGTAGCAGTCTCTGGATGACCTTTTCTTCTGTCTTTCCATATTTCTTCCTGTGAGTATTTTGTTCCCCCTTCTAAAAAGCGATGAGGCATGTACATTTTGCTGTTCTGTCTTCTCGTGCTTTCTACAGTCTGTGAATTGAATCTTGGGTATTACAAACTTTTGGACTAATATCCACTTATCAATAAGTGCATACTATTTGTGGTCATTTGTCACTGAGTTATCCCACTTAGGATGATATTTTCAAGTTCTATCCATTTGCCTAAGAATATCATGAATTCATTTTTTAAATAACTGTGTAGTATTCCATTGTGTAAACACACTACATTTTTTATATCTATGCCTCTATTGAGGGACATCGGAGTTGTTTCAAGCTTCTGCCTATTCTGAATATGGCTGATATGAACATACTGGAACATGTGTCCTTATTATATGTTGGAACATCTCCTGGGTATATGCCCATGAGTGTTATAGCTGGGTCATCAGGTCAAATTGTCTGAAGAACTGCCAGACTGATTTCCAGAGTGGTTGTACCAGTTTTCAATCCCACTTGCAATTAAGGAGAGTTCCAGAGAGTTCTCCAGATCCACCCCAGCATCTGCTGTCACCTGACTTTTTGATCTTAGCCATTCTGACTGGTGTGATGTGGAATCACAGTATTGTTTTGATTTGCATTTCCCTGATGACAAAGGATGTTGAATATTTCTTTAGGTGCTTCTCAGTCATTCAATATTCCTCAGTAAAGAATTCTTTGTTTAGCTCTATATCCCATTTTTAATAGGGTTATTTGTTTCTCCGGAGTCAAACTTCTTGAGTTATATATACATAAATAGGATATTAGCCCTCTATCAGATGTAGGATTGGTAAATATCTTTTCCCAATCTGTTAGTTGACGTTTTATCCTATTGATGGTGCCCTTTGTCTTACAGAAACTTTGCAGTTTTATATGGTCCCATTTTCCAATTTTTGAGCATAAGCTATCGGTGTTATGTTCAGTAAAATTTCCCTTTTACCGATGTGCTGGAAGCTCTTTCCCACTTTCTTTTCTATTAGTTTCAGTGTATCTGGTTTAATGTTGAGGTCCTTGATCTTGAGCTTTGTACAATGAGATAAGAATGGATCAAATTGAATTCTTCTACATGCTAAACATTAGTTGAACCAGAGTCTTTTTTTTTCACTGTTGTCTTTTTTCCACTTGATGGTTTTAGCTCCTTTGTCAAAGATCAAGTGACCATAGTTGTGTACGTTCATTTCTGAGTCTTCAGTTCTATTACATTGGTCTACCTACCTGTCCAATACCATGTAGTTTTTATCATAATCACTATGTAGTACAGACTGAGATCAGGGATGCTAATTCTACCAGAAGTTCTTTTATTGTTGAGAATAGTTTTTACTATCCTGGATTTTTTGTTATTCCAGATGAATTTGCAAATTCCTCTTTCTACCTCTATGAAGAATTGAATTGGAATGATCATTTCATTAGAAGCTGAGAAAACATTTGACAAAATCCAACACCCTTTCATGATAAAAGTCTTTGACAGATCAAGAATTCAAGGTGCATACCTAAATATATTAAAGGCAATATATAGCAAACCAGTATCCAACATCAAACTAAATGGAGAGAAATTTGAAGCAATCCTACTAAAATCAGGGACTAAATAAGGCTGCCCACTCTCTCCCTAACTATCCAACACAGTACTTCATGTCCTACCAAGAGCAATTAGACAACAAAAGGAGGTCAAAAGGTTACAAATTGAAAAAAAGAAGTCAAAATTGCACTATTTATAGATTATCTGATAGTATATTGATAGTATACTTAAGAGACCTCAAAAAATTCCACCCGAGAACTTTAGGAGAAAAAGGAGAAGTCACTTAAATAATGAAAATATAAAAGTAAGAGAAAAAGGACAGGAAGAGGCCAGAAGAAAGAGAGAAAAGGAGAAAGACATGGATTCAGTGAGAGGGAGACAAAGGAAAAAAGAGAGAGATCAACTTGCTACCTTGGGAAGGAAAAGAAGTAATAATAATGCAAATAGTTATGTTCTAAAACTAAGGAAAATACTAAACCACAGATTGAAGAAAATCATGAGAAAATATTCATGGTAAAATTTACAAAGAAAGAGAAAAGTCTAAAGCCTGGTCAAGAAAAATGGCATGTTGTGTCTGAGAAATGTTGGAAGAAGACTGGGGTGACAACTTCAAATTTATTAATAATAACTGGAAAAATAAAGGTTTAAGGTCAAATTTAAAGTAGTATTAATTTATATTTTGCTGATGACCAAGGATGTTGAACATTTTTCTAATTGTATCAAAGCCATATGTGTTTTTTCTTCTAAGAATTCTCTGTTTAGATATTTCCCCCAGTTTTTAATTGAGTTATTTGTTTCAGGAAGACCAAGGTTTTGAGTTCTTTATGTGTTTGAGCTATTATATGCCTAGTATCAGCTGTGTATTAGTAAAACCCTTTCCTCATTGTGTAGGCTGCCACTTTATCCAGATGATGATGTATTTTCACACAAGAACCTTTTGAGTTACTTGAAGTCCCAGTAATTATTATTATTAATGCCTGTGACATTGTTTTTCTGATCATTGTCTTTCTGTTTTTCTGAAAAAGAAAATCTTTTTCGTTGGTAAGGAGTTCAAGCTTATTTACTACTATTTCTTCAATCTGATTTATGGAATCTATCCCAATGTTGGGATCTTGGATCCATGTGGAGGAGAGTTTTATGCAAGCCAATAATTATGGATGTATGTGCTTTCTTCTACATGTACTCATCCTGTTTAAACAAATCTATTTGTTATAGCTGCTGTCATTTCTACAAGTATATATTTCTGTCTTTTTTTTGTAAAAAAAATCAAATATCTATAGATATATGGAGTTATGTCTTTTTCTTTGTTTCAATTATGTTGATAAACAGGATCATTTTTATGCCAATTCCACACTATTTATTACTATAGCTCTGAAGTACAATTTGAGGTTAGGAATGATACCACCAGCAATTCTTTTCTTTTTCAGTTTTGTTTGAGCTGTCCCTGTTTTTTTTTTAATCATTATTTTTATTTTTGTATTTCCCCAAACAACTGGAATTTTTTTTTTCAATTTCTGTGAGCATTTGTGTGATAATTTTGATGGGGATTACAAAGAATAGTTCGGTTTTATATGGTGGGCATCTTCTCTTTTTATACATACATATAAGTGAGTACGGGATATATATTTATATTCTGATATTTTCTTCAGTTTCTTTAAGATTTTATTATCCAAGTGTTCCTCTTCTTTGTTTGGAGCTTTTCCAAGGTGTTTTTTGAAGTTATTTTAAAATAATGTCTACCTGATTTCTTTCTCGATCGGTCATTTTTGTATATAAGAGATTTGGATATTTATGTGTTATTATTGTATGCTGTTACTTTGTTGAAAGTATTAATTAGGTGCACATGTTCCCTTAGGTCCAATGACTTCTGAATTAATTAACCAGGGTGAACTTGGGGACAACAAGGACAGAAAGGCAAAGTGGTCTTAAGAAGAAAAAGCACAATTTTATGGTGTGATATTTTATGGTTACTTATATATTAAATCATATCATCTGCAGATAAATTAAATTTGACTTTTCCTTTCATATTTGTATCATCCTGGTCCCCTTCAGTTTTCTCATTATTCAAGAATGTTTGTAAGCCTTCATGTACTATATTGAATAGGTGTAGAGGGAGTGAACAACTTATTCTTGCTACTGATTTTAGTGGAAGTGCTTTGAGCTTCTTAGTTTATGTTAATTTGCTAGGTATAGCATGGCTGCATAAGGGGAAGTGTGACATAGTTACTGCCCCTGAAGTATCTCCAGTCCATTAATTCCATGATTCCCACATGTGCTGATGGTTGCCATTGTCCTGAAGGTGATCTGGAGGCTTTATTACTTGACTTCAATCTTTCTTTCTGTGGAATATACTTCCCGTCACCACATCCATTACTTTGAGCTTATCAAACCATAGTAATGGAAATAGATATGTTTTTCAGAAATAAAGAAGGGAGTGGTCATGAGGATGCAGAGGATGAGGAACAGGCATTCTCCTTTGCCTTTAGGGCCATAGGAAAGAATCTAGGCAACATAAGCATAACGCCATAGAAACCTACATAGTCCTCTGTAGGAATATTCATTGCCAGACATGGCCTTAAACTTGGAATTATGAGGAAGTACATGTTCCCTTAGGTCCAATGACTGCTGAATTAATTAACCAGGGTGAACATGGGGACACCAAGGACAGAAAGGTAAAGTTTTCTTAAGAAGAAAAAGCACAGACAGAAAAAAAATAGGAATTTATGTATAGTTTATGAATAAACAGTATCAGAAAGAGTGTACACAAATACATGGAATTGCTAGGATAAGGAAATGAAGATTCGAGAATTGCAAAATAAAGTAGAACTATATAAGACATTAGTACTCCATTTTTCTAGCTGTTAGAAGAATTGGAGATAATAATATCTGGAAATATATTAAAGAAAGCTAACTGTTTTACTTATATAAATTCAAAATTTTGCAAGGAGTTATTTTAATTTTAGTAGTTTGCTACCTTTCTGTTTTTACTTGAGAATAGTCATTAAGGACTGATGTATATTGTACCAGGAAATTGCAAGAGCCGTGACAGCTACCTAAGAAGAAAATGCTGTGTAAACATCATAGGAATCATGCTTTTACTTTGTGTGTACATCTGCTTTGGGAAATGGGAGTTGGTACTTGAAGTGGGACTTGTATAGTGGATGTAAATTTAAGAATTTTTGAAAATTATTAACAATTATCAAAGCCTTAATGATATAAATCTAGTAAATAAAAGAATACTTTCAGGCTCTGTCTGGTCACTAGGATGAAGAACTAAGCCAAAGAATGATTGGCCTGAAGAGTAAAGAATACTGGGAATCCTCAGAAAACAAAGAGTTCCTGAACTAGCAGGTGGCATCTACTACTGAAACTGACTCATTATTGAATCAGCTCTGTTCCTATTTCAACCTTTATTCAGAACCTCCTCAATGTGAGACTGAGCCTCAGCATTGATAGTAGCTTTATTATGTTGAGGTATGCCCTTATATTCCTAGTCTCAGGTAATGCTATGTTCAATTTTCTGAGGATCTGCCAGACTGTTTTCTAGAGTGGTTGTACCAGCTTGTAATCTCACCAAAAATAGAGGAATGCTCCTCTTTCTCCACATCCTCACCATCTGCTATCACCCGAATGTTTGATCATAGCCATTCTGCCCAGGGTCTAAACCACCAACCAAAGAATACACATGGAGCATCCCATGGGTCTGGTCACATATGTAGCAGATGATGGGATTGAAGGTTATCAGTGGAAGGAGAGGCCCTTGGTCCTGTGAAGGCTAGATGCTCCAGTGAAGGGGAATACAAGGGCAAGAAGGCAGGTATCATTGAGTGGGTAGGGGAGAATTCTTATAGAAACAGGGGGAGCGAGGGATGGGATAGAAAGTTTCTGCAGGGGAAACCACGAAAGGATATAACATTTGAGATCAAATAAACAAAATATCCAATATTTCTAGTCTCTCCAGGGCTTTTGTTAATGAGAAGTGTTGCATATTTGTTAAAATCTTTTTCTTCATGTAATTAGATGATCATTTCAATTTTTTCTTTAAGGTTATGTGGGGGATTATATTTATTGGTTCATGTATGTTGAACCAAGTCTGTGTTTTGATCAAACATACTTGATCATGTATTTTATGTATCAGATATGTATTTTATTCAGTGAGCATATATTTTATTGATAATTTTTACATCTATGATCATAAGGGAAATTTGAAATGCTCTATCTTTGTTGGGTCTTTATATGGGTTAGGTATAAGTGATTGTGACCTGGTAAAAGAATTATGCAATATCATCCTTTTACTCTGATGTGATGTTTATTACTATTGTTAAGGTTTGCTTCTTGGACAAAGCAGAAGGATGGATTACTTCTTCTAATTCATTATCTTTGTGTCTTTTGTTCGGGAAGTCATTGAGACCACTGATGTGGAGAGTAATCAATGAGCATTAATTGTTGATTATCATCATTTTGTTCCTGTGGTGTGGGTATCCCCCTTATTTTTATATGAAAATTTGATATTATTTATTACATAAGATTTCACAGTGGTGGTGGTAACATCTTGGTATTTAAATTTTTCTTCTAGTAGAACTGGATTTATAGATATATACTGGTAAAATGTGGTTTCATTATGGAATGCTTTCTTTTCTCCTTACTGTTCTTAGAGTTTATGCTGGGTACAGAGTCTGGGGTATAACCTGTGGCCTCTTAGAGTTTATATAATATTTATCTGGGCTCTCTGTCTTTTAGTGTCTCCGTTTGACAAGAGTTATTTTAATGTGTCTGTCTTTATATATTACTTTTTTTCCTTACAACTTCAATGTTCATTATTATGCACATTCTAGTGCTCTGGTTATCATGAATTATGAGCTGTTTGTTTTCTGGTACACTATGTTGATAAAACTCCTTTATGTTACTGTACTTTTTAACATTGCTTTGAAAATATTTTCTTTGATTTAACCTGGATTTCTTCTTCCACTTTTGCTATTAGTTGTGACTTTTTTTATTTTCACACTGTTCCAGATTTTCTAAATGTTTTTTGCCTGATTTTCTTTTTTAGATTTCACCTTTTCATTTACTGATGTACACATCTCTTTTATCTTATGAGCAGTGCCTGAGAATCTTTCATCATTTTTATTCTCCTGGCAAATTTTATTTCTGAGGTTTTTGTTTGACTTCCTAAATTCTTCCAATTTCAGTAAGGTTTGGACTATTTATAGTGATTATATTTCTAATTTCATGTTTTCATAATTTCATTTCACTGTGTTTTCATCCATTTCATTAACGTATTTTCACATATCTTCTTTTTGGCCTTTGAATATATTCATTAGAGGTCTTTTGAAATCCTTGTATTGTGTTTTAGCTACATTGTATTTCTCAAGGGCTACTGTAGTAGAATTGTTTGGTTCGTATGAAGACACATTCTGTTGGCTGTTTCTGATTGTATACACTGTTGTCTAGGCATCTGGGTTTGGAATAATTGTACTAGTAGGTGTTGAATTCTGGTATTGTTTTTCTTGGCTAGGAGTTTCCTTACTGTATTTCTGTAGATCTTCCTGGATATTAAGAGAGTATGGTGGCTATTGATTTTCTGGGCTTCAGGTGCTAAGTTAATATTAAGTACAGCTGGACAATGGTGGCATATGGCTTTAATCCCAGCACTTTGGAGGCAGATGCAGGCAGCAGGTCTACAGAGTAAATTCTAGAAGAACTAGGATGACACAGAAAAAATCCCTATCTTCAACAACAACAACAACAACAACAAAGTCAAGTGCCTATTTCCCATTAGCTTACAAGAATTATTGCTTTGTAGAATACATTTCTAGTATTATGGTCATACACTAGAAGGTGTGTGTCTGTGTGTGTGTGTGTGTGTGTGGTATCTGATGTTTACCTAGGTAGTGGAAACAAAAAGGGAACATAAGCTCCTGCAGCTGGTCTGAAAATGACACTTGGAAATTATAATGAAGGACAAGAAAGAGAGTGAAGATCACCTACCTGATTCCCAGGTCAGTGTAATCATCATGTTCTCAGGTAGAGGATGCCTCTGAATATTGGCAGATGACACTAAGAGGTGGGATAAAAAAGAAAGACTTTGTCTCTTAAGGGTCTTTTGAGCTTCTGCTGAATGGAGGCAGAGATAGAAGTTAGGCATTTATAGGTGATCTGGTACAGGGCTGTAGACACATAAATTAATATTTATAAAAAGGAACATATACTTGAGAAGCAAAAATAGGGAAAATAAAATGATGAAAAATAATTAGCCCAATATAAAACAGGGAAAAAACACAATAGTACCTAGCAATGTACGATAAATAGAAATAATTATTAAAATTAAAAATTAAACAGCCACCTACCAGAAATGATACAAAATGAAAATAGACTTCTATTAAAGACCAAGTTTGTCAACATATATTAAAAACACTGGATGCTGGAAAAAAAATGAATGTTCTCCTGTTAAAGAATGAAAGTAGATATGTACCTTTCACTCCGCATAAGACTAATATAAAATCTAAACTTTTAAATTTCTAATTAATCATGAGGAAATGAATTTGAATGGCAAGAATTTCATTGAGTATTTTTCTATCGATATTCATAAGGGGAATTGGTCTGAAGTTCTTATTCTTTATTGGGTCTTTGTGTGGTTTAGGTATCAGAGTATTTGTGGCTTCATAGAATGAATAGGGTAGTGTCCCTTCTGCTTCTATTTTGTGGAAATCATGAGGAAATACTTCTTGATATAGCTGTTTGTGAAAAGAACAAAACTCTTCCCAATAACTGGAATATAGAATGACACAAAGGGACAAAGACTCAGTGCAACAACAAGAAGCAACTGAACCAGCAGCAGAATGCAGAGACTGCCGGGAGAGGAAGAGAAAAATCTTTCCAAATATGCATGACACAAGGGCTGAATGCCAAGAACAACTGCTAAATCTAAAAAACAACAACAGCAAAAATAAAAAAAAAAACCAGCATCAACAGTATTTCAATTGGTAACTGAGCTAGTAAAAGAAAAAGAAACACAAATGGTCAAACATACCTGAAAAAAATACTTGTTCAACTTTATTAGTTATTAAGAAAAACAAATAACAGAAGTTCTTGAAAGACATTGGGAAAGAAGGATAGTGTTCATGAACTAGTCAGGATTACTCCTTATTGGAATGTAAGTACTTGAATCCACTATGGAATTCAATACAAAATTTCTTCAAAGCAAAACAAAACAAAGCAAACAAACAAACACAAACCCTGAGAATAGTATATAACTACAATATAGGATAGCAAAAACTCTTCTCAAAAACAAAATAACTTCTGCAGGAATCACCATCCCAAACCTCAAGTTGTATTACAGACCACTAGTGATAAAAACTCTATGATACTGGTACAGAAAGAGGCAGGAATATCAGTGGAATAGAAGTGAAATAAACCCACACACCTATGGTCACTTGTTCTGTTTTGGTTTGGTTTGGTTTGGTTTGGTTTTTATTAGACATTTGCTTTATGTACATTTCAAATGTTATTCTCTTTCCTCCTTTCCCCTCTGAAAACTCCCTATCCCATTACCCCTCCCCTTGCTCACCAACTCACCCACTCCCACTTCCCTGTCCTGGCATTTCCCTACACTGGGGCATCAAACCTTCATAGGACCAATGGCCTCTCCTCTCACTGATGTCTGAAAAGGCCATCCTCTGCTACATATGTAGCTGGAGCAATGGTTCCCTCCTTTTGTACTCTTTGGTTGGTGGTTTAGTCCCTGGGAGCTCTAGGGGTATTGGTTGGTTCATATTGTTGTTCCTCCTATGGGGGTGCAAACACCTTCAGCTCTTTGGGTCCTTTCTCTATCTCCTCCATTGTGGATCCTGTGCTCATTCCAATGTTTGTCTTTGTGTAGATGTAATTAATTATTAAAACTTGAATCTACAACTCTTGCCCAGCCTGGCCTCTGCACCAAGACCTGGCAGGTCCTGTTCACCATGGCTCTTGTAGTGACCGCTGAGCTAATCTCTCTCAGATACCTCCCACAGCTTCCCAGCTAGGTTTCCTCTCCACCATGGACCCTGTAAATGGTGGTTCCAGTAACCTTTGGCCTCCAGTTCTCTGCCATTGGCAGACCTACATTATAAAAACCAAGTAAATCAATACTCCTAATGCTTAATTAGTTTGCCAGTTCGATTTATGATATATGAAACTCACAATTACATGATGACAATTTAGAATGATAAAAGTCTTATGCCAATTTCTAACCTTATGTTATTTACATCTGATTCCATCTGGACACTGTCATCTCTCCCTCTGCTCTGCTTGTGCATTTCTTTGCATCTTTCTCCCCCTCGCTGTTCCTCCTCTCTCCCCTCCAATCACTGGCCTCTCACTGCCTCAATGTGAATGAATAGGAAATATCTTGCAACAACTTTGAGCCTCCACATCTGTGTTGGTTAGGATCTAGCAGAGCATTTCAGGAGACAGTTATATTAGGCTCCTCCCAGCTAGCATCCCCTATTGGGGATAGTTTGTGGGTTTGGTAACTGTATATGGGATGGATCCCCAGATGGGGCAGTCTCTAAATGGCCTTTCCTTCAGTCTCTGCTCCAGATCTTGTCTCAGAATCTCCTCCCATGGGTATTTTGATCCCAAGAAGGACCGAAATATCTATACTTTGGTCTTCGTTCTTTTTGGGCTTCATGTAGTCTATGAATTATAACTTGGGTATTCCAAGATTCTGGGCTAATATCCACTTATCAGTGAGTGCATACCATGTGTGTTCTTTTTTGATTGTGTTATCATATGCAGGATGATATTTCCATTTGCCTGAGAATGTCACTTATTCGTTGTTTTTAATAGCTTAGTAGTACTCCACCGTATAAATGTACCATGTTTTCTATATCCATTCCTTTGTTGACAGACATATGGGTTCTTTCCACCTTCTGGCTATTATAAATAATACTGCTATGAACATAGTGGAGCATGTGTCATTATGACCTGTTGGAGCATCTTCTGGGTATATGCCCAGAAGTGGTATAGCTGGTTCCTCAGGTAGTAGTACTATGCCCAATTCTTGGAGGAACCACCAAACTGATTTCCAGAATTGTTTGACCAGCTTGCAAATCCCACCGTAAATGGAGGAGTGTTCTTTCCCCACAACTTTGCCAGCTTCTGCTATCTCCTGAGTTTTTGTTGCTAGCCACTCTGACTGGTGTAAGGTGGATTTTCATGGTTGTTTTGATTTAAATTTCCCTGTTGATTTAGGATGTTGAACTTTTCTTAAGGTGCTTCTCAGCCATTTGTTATTCCTTAGTTGAGAATTCTTTGTTTAGCTCTGTACCCCATTTTTAATAGTGTTATTTGGTTCTCTGGAGTCTATCTTCTTGTGTTCTTTGTATACATTGGATATTAGCCCTATATCAGATGTAGGATTGGTAAAGAGCCTTTCCAAATTTGTTGGTTGCCATTTTGTCCTATTGACAGGTTCCTTTGCCTTACAGAAAGAAACTTTGCAATTTTATGTAGTCCTATTTGTCAATTCTTGATCTTCGAGCATAAACGATTAGTGTTCTGTTCAGGAATTTTTCCCCTATGCCCATGTCCTCCAGGCTCTTCCCTACTTTCTCTTCTTTTAGATTCAGTGCATTTGGTTTTATATGGAGGTACTTGGTCCACTTGAGTTGAGCTTTGTACAAGGAGATAAAAATTGATCAATTTGCATTCTTCTACATACTGACTTCCAGTTTAACCAACCCTATTTGTTGAAACTACTGTGTGTTTTTCTCTGTATGGCTTTAGCTCCTTTGTCAAAGACCAAGTGACCATAGGTGTATGCATTCATTTCTGGGTCTTCAATTCTGTTCCATTGATCTACCTGCCTGTCTCTGTACCAATACCATGCAGTTTTGTTTTTTTTTTATCATGATTGCGCCCTAGAATAGCTTGAGTTTATGGATGGTTATTACTCAGAGAATTCTTTTATTGTTGAGAATAATTTTCATTATCCTGGGTTTTTGGTAATACTAGATGAATTTGGAAATTGCTCTAACTCTAACAAGAACTTAGTTTTAATTTTGATGGGGATTGTGTTGAATCTGTTGATTGCTTTTAGCAAGATGGCTATTTTTACTATATTAACCCTGCCAATCCATGAGCATGGGAATTCTTTCCATCTTCTGAAATCTTCTTCAAATTCTTTCCTCAGAGACTTGAAGTTCTTGTCATGCAGATCTTTCTCTTGCTTGGTTAGCGTTACAACACAGTATTTTTTATTATTTGTGACTATTGTGAAGGATGTCATTTCTCTAATTTCTTTCTCATCCTCTATATCCTTTGAGTAGAGGAAGGATACTGATTTGTTTGAGTTAATTTTATATCTAGCCACTTCGTTGAAGTAGTTTTTCAGGTTTAGGAGTTCTCTGGTGGAATTTTTGTGTCCCTTATACTATCATATCATCTGCAAATAGTGATATTTTGACTTCTTCGTTTCCAATTTTTATTCCTTTGACCTCCTTTTGTCAAATTGCTCAATCTAGCACATTTTCTAAACAACTTTATCCCAATGAGAGTTCAGGGCTGCTTCACCAAATGATCCCATGGGTCAGCTGCTCATAGGCTTAAACTCAATTTGAGATAGAGTCCTTTATATGATTACATTGGAGAAATCTCCTTGGTGGTCTTTTGGGGTTCACAAACAAGTATCCTTTCAGTTTTGAAAGCAAAAATGTATTCACATCCACATATACCCAGGGAAATAAAGAATGTAAATAATTTAGTGTTGCTTTTTCAAAGAAATAGGTATAACTCCGTTTTTGTTTTTTTGTTTGTTTTTTGTTTGTTTGCTTGTTTTTTCTATCAAAATGTCTGTTAGTGAATGTTGTTGATTACCTGGTGTCTTTTGCTACTTTTAGAGCTAGACATCACCCAAATACCTCAGGAACTTTAGCACAGACTTCGTACCTAACATTTCATTTTTATGTTCATTTGTCAGTCAATAGGACCCAACTATACTATCTATATGGCTGTGACCATGCCAGAACCTTCCTTAGGTTTTTATAGTAATACATGTAGCTTATCTCTGGAACCCATCATCTTGGAAGAAATGACACGTACTTTGAGTTGAGTTTTTATGTAATTATGCCTCCTTGAGCACTAGTGATTGAATCATACCACAAAAGATTTTTTCCCAATTTTACAGTATTTAGTTATGGTTATAATAAACTACCTAATATCAGACCCCAGTAATATGTAGAGCTTATCCAAGTTTTCCTTCCTGTCTCTCAAAGATAGTTTCCTAATAACTGTGCTGCTTTCAGGGATAACCACAATTCAGTACTCTGATGAGTTGCTCATAATGTTGTTGTCTATCTTAGTGCTAGTTACACACACATGTTCACTTTGAACAAATTGTTTTCACAGTATACTCTTGGTTATTTAGTTCTCTTTATGTAAATAATATTTTGACAATACAGTAACTTAAAAGTAGGCTAGAGATATGACTCAGCACTTACTTTTTTAATGGGCTTTAATTATGAGCATTATGTGTATGGAGATTTTTATGTGCACATGAGTGCAGATAACTGAGAAGGACAGAAGAAGGCTAAGATCCCAATAGCTAGAGTCATATTAGTACAGGTGCTGAAAACTTAACTTGGGTAAGACTGCTTACCTGGTGAGCATAAGGGTCTCTGTTCAGCTTACCCATTCCTAATTAAAAAGCTGGACATTACAGAGTATTTATAAAATATATATTTGCTAGTGAGAGAATAAAATCCATTGTAGCAATCCACAGCTTCAAAAGGCTATTCTAATATATAGAAGTTCATCAAAATGTATAGACTTTCTGTCTGGTTAATTTTCTGAGTGTTTTTTTTTATTTATAAATTATTTAAAACAAAGATTTAAGTAAAATGTCAAAAAAGTCAGCTGACCACATATGCTATGAAAAACAATGAAAGTACGAGTGTTGGGGTTTGATAACTATAATTGTCTCAGGTACAGGATATTCACAGGAGAATGATGTCAATGGTAACATTGAATGTGACTTGACATAGGTGAGGAATGAAGTGTTTGGAAGTCAGAAAGACAAGTTGCTGAGTAGAGGAAAAGTTAAGTATGACAGACTGGGGAAGGCTTGTGCCTGAAACATCTCAAGACTGTAAAGGAGAACCTAGGGTCTAGAGAAACATGGGTGAAGTGTAAAGTGGGAATTAATGAGGTCATGGAAACAATGGGTTCAGGTCCAAGGGACTCCTGGGCAAGGTTGTGGCTCTTGATCTTGATAAGGAGTGAGATTGGGGTCTGATGTGAAGAAACTTGACCTGGGATAGAGTAATAATTCACATAAAAATAACTCAATCAGTTGGATTTCTTTGGTACAAACAGACTGTGTTGAGGATGAAAGCAAATT
Organism: Tokudaia tokunoshimensis; assembly: GCA_036184795.1. Classification (NCBI taxonomy): domain Eukaryota; kingdom Metazoa; phylum Chordata; class Mammalia; order Rodentia; family Muridae; genus Tokudaia; species Tokudaia tokunoshimensis. Next base: position 1,068,530 of record BTHU01000016.1, read on the forward strand.
TTTCTCAAAGGATAACTATTGTAGTCCCAGAACTATCTAGAGAACTCAAGTACAGAGGGTAACTTGGGTCACAGAGAGATGATACAGATTGGATGAGTGATATTTGGAGGAAGAGTTGACTGAATTTATTATTAATTAGGTTAAGGATACCAGAAGAACTTAAGAAAACCCTGAGGGATGCTTTGAGTAATGAAAGTGATAGAGTTTCCATTAATAGAACTCAGAAAGAATACAAGTTAGAGTAGTGGAGAGGACCCATTCTGGATACGAATTGGAAATGCTTCTCAGATATTCATGGGAAGATGTTTAAAGACACTCAGGTGGGCAAGACCTATAATGAACAATTTAATTTTAGTTCCATTTGCGTATAGATTATATTTGAATCCTGGAGATTTGATGGAAGTTTGAAGGAGATGACTATAGAAAGGACAAGATAATGGGTTTTAAGAATCCTCAAGGTACAAGCTTCAGTCCTATTCTGTGAATTCATGTACTCCTCTTGTGTCCAGTGTTGGTCCTAGGGCGTTAGTGTGGGTAAATGTGGCAACATGGGTCAGATATCAGAGTTAAGAAAAAAGGCCCTGCCTGACAACATCTGGTTAGCACCCTTATAGGCAAAAGTAGAAAGTTTTGGCTAAAGTCAAACTACCCACTAAGACAATGCACACTTCTCTAAGGACCCCTCAAACATAAATATAAAAGACAATAAATAACTTGTATAGCCAAAATGACTCATAAAACTTCAGATCTAAAAATGTCACTCTCATTGCTAAAGTCAATGAGTATCCTCCACATATCCACCCTATAACTTTATGAAAGAAAACTCCTCATTCATTAACCCTTGCAATAAATTATGCTATTTAAACAATGTAACTTAAAAAGTAACAGAAGACAAACACATAAAAAGCAATTGTAAATATACTCAAATTCAACTATCCCTTGAGAAACAAGCACGCACACTCTGGGTATGTTTCATTATCCCTGCCAGTATCTCTTTCTATTCATCCCTGTTGCTAAGATCTGTTTTCAAATGATTTCAATACAAAGAAGCTCCACATTTTACTGGCTCATCCTGAAATCCACTTCTGTAAGTTGTGATGTGCCTGAATGGAAGTTCTTATGGGGAAAAAAAAGAAAGTCTTCTGCTATCTGGAGGTGGCAGTGAGGAATGCTGTGTCTGCCTCTACTGCTACAGACAGTACCATTCATTTTGCTTCTTACTTTCTAGCACAGATTTACATATTTGGTTTTTTTTTGTCTGTTGTTCACACCTGTGTCCTTCTTCAGCCTCTTTCTTACCTACTACCTAGAGATGCATCCCATATACAGTTACAAAACCCAGACACTATTGTGGATTCCAACAACTGCTTGCTGACAGGAGCCTGATATAGCTGTCACCTTGGAGGCTCTGCCAGTGCATGATAAATACAGAGGGAGACACTCTCACCCAACCATTGAACTGAGCACATGGTCACCAATGTAGGAGCTAAAGAAAAGACCCAAGGTGCTGAAGGAGTTTGCAATGTTATAAGAGGAATAACAATTTTGAACCACCCAGTACCACCAGAGTTTCCAGAGGCTAAATCAAGGAGCTAAGCATGTCTTTGAGAACCAATCAGTTTGAAGAACACATGATCTAGAAGCTGGTGTGATTTGGTGATATTCCATTTGGGAATTGGAAATACAAATCACATTCCACAAAGTCATCTTTGAGCTACAGCACTGGAGATTTCCTTTTGATGAACTGAATGCATTCTTAATGATATAACTTAAGGATTAATTGTTAGATGAGAATTATCAAAACTGAGGCATCAGAAAATTCTACTCTTGTAGGGTTTGATGGTTTACTGAGTCTGTTCTGCCACAGGACTTGGCTACTTGGGGAGTAGGGAAAAGGGAAGTTTTGACTGGTCTTACCTGACACCAGTGCCCAGTGGATGTCTAGCTACAGGAAGCCAAAGGACACAGTTCTGGGGATGGGGGATCACAGGCTGAGGACCCAGGGATAGTGGAAGCTGTCTTGGGTTCCCTGAGCCCATGCTATCTCGTTCTCAGGCTCTTGGGTACCCAAGAACTGCTGGATGCCTTGGAAGAGCTGAGAACAGAGTTGGGGCTCTAGGGCTAGATCTAGCCCTGGGCTGAAAGGAAAAAGAGAAGGGAGAGCTCAGACTTAATCCCATGGGATTAGAGTCTTTCCTTGCTTGGTGGGTGGCTTGGGTTGCTGGAGGCTGCAGCTGGGAACCCTTAGAGGTCTTCTTCTGAAGGCCTGTTTCATTGATCCACACAATAGATCCTGGTGAAAGAGGCAGTCCATAATTTTAAGGCATTTATTGTCATGTAGGAAAGTAAATGAATAAACCATACCCCACATCTCTGGGGCAGGTCTGAGGTTAAATACCTTATAAAGGGAGGAGTGTCTGGGAAGAGTAAATCATTGGCTAAGCCTCCAGGCCTTTAAGTACCTCATTAAAATAGAGATCAGTTTTGAGGCTATGTGACCTGTGGTCTTGTCTTCTACCTCTGAAGGGTCTTGGGGTGTTGCCCTTACATAACTGATGGACACAAATCTATGGAGGGCTGCAGCCTCATATCAGGAGCCTAGTGTCTGGGAGTGTGCCCACCATTGGGAGAATGCCTACCATTCCTCAGGGTCACTGGGGTTTCCAGTCTGTGTTCGACCAGAAACCAGGCTGCCTTTCATGGTCCTTCATCCAGTCTGAAGATTTTATGTTCACTGTCAATAGTCAGAATGTTAGCGAGAACAAAGTGTGGCTATAAGTTGATTAAGTTGAAGAAAAATTAATCATGCCATTCGTAGTGACTGTGTCTTAGTTAGGGTTTTACTGCTGTGAACAGAAACCATGACCAAGACAACTCTTATAAAGACAACATTTAATTGGGGCTGACTTACAGGTTTAGAGGTTCAGTATATTATCATCAAGGCAGGAGCATGGCAGTATCTAGGCAGGCATGGTTCAGGAGGAGCTGAGACTTCTATAACTTCATCTGAAATCTGCTAGCAGAATATTTGCTTATAGGCAGCTAGGATGAGGGTCTTAAAAACCACACCTGCAGAGACACACCAACTCCAACGGGGCTACACTTTCTAATAGTACCACTCCATGGACCATGCATATACAAATCATAATAGACTGAAAGCAACTGAATTAAAGAATCAAATATTTTGTAAAACCCATTGATTACCAAGGATTCAAAAGCTTACAGAAGAAGAAGTGGTGACTGATTTAAGAATACAAATAAAATATTAAAACTGTGGATCTTCAATTTCTCAATATTCTATAGTGTTAAAGTATAAAAACCTTTATAGATATCTATTTTATGAGTCATGTAATGACATGACAGATAGCACATGTTCTCAAATAGATTGTCATATAGTTAGATGGACCGAGAGATCAAGTAATATTATTCATATAGGCAAATATTGACTCTGAGTTTTTACTCTGATAAGAACTTTCATGCTTAAATTATGAATATGACATTCCATAATATGAACTCAATTATATCAGAATTATTCCAGTTTCCTTTCTGCTCCTGTGACAGACACTCTGACCAAAAGCAACTTAAGTGAGGGGAGGTTTTAATTAGCTTACACTTACATGTCATTGAACATTATTGAGGGAAGTCATATGAGGAATCCAAGGCAGAGACTAGAGCACAAACCATACTTGCTGGCCTATTCACAGACTCATACTTACCTTACCTATTATTCTTTTATACCTGAACCATCTGATCAGGGAATGCGCCAGACTTAACCAATCAAGACAACTCACCTCTGCAAACAAGCACCAAACAAACCTAGTCTGGAATATCCCTCAATGGAGAGTGCCTCCTCATATCATTCTAGACATGTTAAGTTGACAAGCAAAACTAATGAGAACAAGTAAGTCCTGTCATTGTTCTCATTACTCATGTGCAGAAACTGAGGCACAAGCTAACCTGCTTCCAGAGCCATGGAATTCGTGAGACCTTGAGACAGGATTTAAACCCAAGCAATTAGAGCTTTTCTCTGCTGTGTTGGGTAAGCCACAGAATAAGGAATAGAAACTTATTACAGATGTGAGGTCAAACATATTCAGAATTATTTGCTGGTTGAAGAGAAGCAACTATCTTTAGGAAGTTTTTTTTTCTACTCTGACTGCAATATGTTGAGAGGTGGTACTTTACTTCTATGATACTGTGTCATAAATTTTCCAAAACCAGGAATGCCAAATAACAGAGAAAATCTCACAATTGCAATGAGTGGAGAATCCGGATATGTTTAGACTATGGTCTAAGTGCTTTTGATTCAGGCAGGTTCTATCAGAAATTTGCAAACAACATTTTCATGTGTGGGCACTCTGACCTCACCAGACAACTGAATTTAGGAAAGGTATGACTTCAAATTCACTTAAGTGGTCATGGTAAGGATTCAGTTATTCATGTCTGCTGGGTTGGGAAACACAGTTACTTTAAAGGTTGTTGGATTAAAGTGTTCATTTAATTCCTCAGCATGTGAAGCACACACATGGTTGTTTTTCAGACCTTAAACTTGGAAAAAAGAGAAGAGCTCCCTTTTACTCTCTTTTAAAACTTTATCTTCTCTTTTTAACTTTGTGTGTGTGTGTGTGTGTGTGTGTGTGTGTGTGTGCATATGTGTGTGTGCGAGTGTGTGTGCATTGATGACACAAGAGGACGCTATAATTACACAATGTCACAGTAACGGCACAAGAAGCCAATGTAATATCACAATATAATATGTAATAGTACAATATTATATGTCATAGCACAGTAGGTCACTTTTTTGACAGTAATTGGATAAATGTTCACTCAATAAAATAGAGAAATAGCACAATAGGACACAGTGACAGCACAGTAGTCCCATGGGTTGTCACCATTATAATGAAACAATCTGGCACTGAAATTTGTTAGTTACAAGGGTGGCACTAAGACAGAGTGATTATATAATAGGAAAGTGTGATGCCACACTAGGTCACTGTTGAAACATTTGGGCACAAGGATGCTATACTAAGGAATGAAGATGGAACAATATGTCACAGGAATGTCAGAGGGTTACATTTTAGAGACACAGTATGCTACCATAATAACTCATTAAGATGTAGTGATGGAACAGTAGTCAACAGTATGTAACAGTGAGGCAAAGTAATGACATAATATAGCACAGTTACTCTGTAATCTGTCACATTGAAGCCACATATACAACACATTCATAGTATATTAGGAAGCAGTGATTATATAAATGATACAGTGATGAGAAAATAGGCCACAGTGATGAAGGAATAGAACACAGTTATGGCAAAATACAGAATAGTGTTTCCAAAATAGGACACTACCTACTCATCACAATAACTTATTTTGCCACCAAAATTTTGTCTTCTGCCATTTGTATGTCCTCCTGTTACAACACTATGTCCTACTGTGCCATCACAATGCTTTATTTTGTTATCACATTAGACTACCGAGGAATTTGTTCCCTATATAGTCATAACTATGCCATATTGAATCATCACTGTGCTGTATTGAATCATCATGTTTCCTCTCTGCCATCGCAGTGTTCTATAGTGACATCTCAATGTGTTATATTGTAACTTTGTACTTTGGTGCAAACATTATGCTCTCTTTTATTATGAAAGTTTTTTCTGTCATTTCTTTGTCTATTGATCCAACACTATGCCCTATTATGCTACCATTTTGCCTAATTTTTTGCCATCACTGTGGCTTAACATTCTACTACTATGCTTTAATGTACCATCACTGTGACCTATTATACTATCTCTGTGCCTTTTTGAGTTAACACTGTCCACCAGTTTTGTACCACTAAAGCTTATTTTACATCATGATTCCATATTGAGGCTTGACAGTTGTCTATTATGTTATTATAGTGTCATATAGTATTATTTATGAGGACTATTGTACAATATTAATGCCCTATTATTCTAACTTTGTGATCTGACATGCCATAAAATTTTCCTATTCTGCTATATAATACCATCATCATTGCTTATTGTACTATGACGATGATGCATTGTATCATAACCCTGGAATGTTGTGCAATTTCTGGAGCCCTCTATGTGACCAATGTGCTTCATTCAGTAGTAACTGTAACATACTGTGTCATTGCAGTCCTTCCTGTCATCAGTGGATACTCTCATGTCCTAATAGTATCACAGAGTGTCATCATAGTTTCTGATTGTGTCATACATGTTATAACTGGTTCTGTTATCATGTGATCTACTGTGCTATCATTGACCTTTATAGTGCCAATATTGCACTTGATTGTGACATGACTGACCTATTACAGCATCAGTATGCCACACTGAGTCATTGCAGTCACATTCATACCATCATAATGTAATTTGTGTCAAGACTGTTTTATTGAACAACTTTGTGTTCCATTGTATCATTATAGTGTCCTATTTTGCCCTAACATTAGAATAATATGTTATCAATTTATATTATTGAAGTATTGTAGTACCGCATCTTGTCATTAGAATTGTTCCACCACTGTTTGCAGTTTTGTCATCACTGTGTCCTAATATGCCACCAGAGTCCTACTATGGTATTTTTGTGTCCTAATGTACCATCCTATTTTGTGTGTGTGTGTGTGTTCAATAAAACACAGTCTTGACACGAATTACATTATGATGGTATGAATGTGACTGCAATGACTCAGTGTGGCATACTGATGATGTAATAGGTCAGTCATGTCACAATCAAGTGCAATATTTTTGTGTCCTATTGTGCAATCACTGTCTCCTATTGTGACATCAATGTGTCCTATTTTCTTTCACAGGTTCCTATTCTTTCATCAGTATTACATTCTTTCATTGCAGTGGCCTATTGTAGGAAAACTGCTAATTAAGTTAGAAGTATAATATTGACCAAATAACCTTCTGGGGTTTGGCACAATATGGTCTACTTATGTCATTGGCATGGCTTATCCTTCTCTGAACTACTCTGGGCACATGAAAACCAAATACATTTAGAATGTCACTTAGACTTATTTAGATTACAAGTTCAACTTCCTTTCTCCTGATAAGAACCCATTGAGCTAGCACCTTAGATTTCTGAAATTCATCCTCATGCTAATGAGGCATTGTAGTACCCTAAGTATTCAGCCAATGAACTTTGCTTATCCTAGATGTTTCTACCTCTAGCCCCCCCAAATTATATAAGCCTTGAATCGCCCCAATAAAGTTGATCTTACTCTCTGCAGCTAATCGTGGTGTAATCATTCACCAAACATACTCACAGGATTTCTGAATCCCTAATCCATTGTCTCTGTTCCCAATGCCCTCATGAAATATATCAGTTAATGTTCCCTTAAGGCACAGAGATCCATATCCTCTTATATTACCACTGTTTTTCATTGTGCTGTCATTGGGTAACACTGGGATATCACTGAATTATATTGAGATATCACAGTGACCTAGTGTATCATTAAAGTGTACTACTGTTTGTTGCCTTGCCATCACCAAGTCTTATTATCCCATTACTGAATTCTATTATATACTCACTATGCCATATTGAGTCACCACAGTTGCTTATTGGTCCATAAAGTATCCTTTTTGCCCCCACATTGCTCTTCTGTGCCATCACTGTGTCTTATTGTGTCATCATTTGTGTCCCATAAAGTAAGCACTATGTCCTATTTTGCAATCATTGTGTACTATTGTGTTATCATTGTATCCTGAAGTCATCACTGTCATTAATATGCACCCACTGCCATATTGTGACAGGTCAGTGCCTTTTTGTAGATAACTGTCATAATGTACCACCATTGTACCCTATTAATTCTTCACTGTGTCCTATAGGGCCATAAAACTGACAGGTATGCCATAATTATGGATGATTATACCATTGCTGTGTCCAATTACATCATCACACTTATATATTGAGTCATGACATTGGCCTACTGTTCTATAGCTTTGAATTATTGTACCACCATTGTGTTTTATGTGTCTTTACTCGAGTTATCACAGTATATTATTGTGCTATCACTGTGACTTGTTCTGTCACTACGGTGACCTGTTTTGCTATCATTATGCCCTACTGAGCCATGGCTTTGAGATATTGTGTTATCACATTGTCCTTTTGTGGCAACACAGAGGTCTGTTTTGACATCAATGTGCCTGCCATATTAACCTGTAGAGAGCCTTATTGGGGTGCCATGCCACCTGGCCAGGTACTTGACATTGACCAATGTGAATCTCCTCTACCAGACTTTGAACAAGAACTCCTGTGTTAGTCATAATCCCCTCCACCTAGGGTGGAGTGCTCAGACCAAGGTGAAACCCATTGTTCTTCAAGGACCTACAGTTTCCTGAAAAACACTAGGCAGTTGCCAAGCAACTGAACCAAACCGGTTCTGTGGAGAAGCTTCCCATCTTTGGGGGAAGGGTTTTACTCCGCCTATGTATTTGGAGTCTTCCATTAAACTATGAGACCTTGAGCAGCAGGTGTTGTCTTAATCTTCATCTCTTTTCACGGCCTTCCCATACATCCCTAGCTTCCCTTACAGGTAATCCATTTGATATAACTGCAGGAAGTTAAATTAACCCTTCATTCTTATTAAAGACAGCATAGTGTCCAGTGGTGTCATCAAGATCATTGTTGTACCAACTGTGGCCCATCAAGTTATAACTAAGACCTGTTGTTTCATGAAGTTGACCCATTGTGTCATTATCCTTGAGTCCATTGTGCCATTACTATGTCCAATTGTGCCACCATTAAGCACTTTGTGCCAAAGCTATGTTCTATTATAACATTGTAACATGTTGATTTACAACACTTTTCCTATTGTGTCATTAGCCATGGCCTATTGTAACACTTCTGTACACAATTAAGTGAATCATTCCAGTGCCCTGCTGTATTGTACAGTGTCAGGAGCCATTATGAGACAAGCTAATACTAGCAGGTGATCATCTTGAAATGGCCTACTTAGGATTATTATATAATCTGTGACAGGTGAGCACTTATTTACCAAGGCTATAAGGGACTAATATTAGGAAAGATTCTTGCTATTAATATGTTTTTCTCTTGGTATTAAATATACATAATAATCAATAAGTAGTAGCACACATCTTTGGAGCAGATCTCTACAGATCCATGAAGATGTACTGTCTTGTAGTGATGCTATATAGACATATAGATGACTTAAATTTCATGATGATCCTATAAGAATTCCTAAAATTATATCCGTGATAATTAAGCTCTTTTATAACAGGACTGCTATTAGGTCCTTTTCTGATAGTTAGAGTGCAATGAAAACTCTACTAGTCTTCCAAGTGTCACCAGTTAATTGCTCTTAGATGATAACCAAACTTTCTTCTACTCAGACCACATTCCAAGAGGTTGTAAAACAATGAACCAAAGGTCATAAAAAGGGAACTAATGATTTATTATAGGTGCTAGGGCAGAAGATAAAATATTGACTGGGTTTATCTATATAAAAGTTCACTTATAACTTAGTTATGGCTTTAAATGTCAGTGATCCTGTGGAGTTGAGACAAGTGATGGATGTTTAGCTGGACAGCTTCTCCTAAGGGATGTGCATGTAAACACCTCTGTTGCAAACTTCTACTTCAATTTAAGATTTGATATTTTGTTTGAACTTGTTATGAACTTTGTAACATATGATCATGTATTCTTAATAGTATTTAAGGGCCAAGGACAAAGAGAAGAGTCTGAACTGAGGAACTGAGGTGAAAAGAACTGAGGTGAGAACTGAGCTGAGAGAGGAACTGATCTGAGGAGAAGGTTTTTAGTCAGAACACCTTTAGACAGAACTGAACTCAAGAAGAACTTACAAGTATAGACACAGCATTCAGCGAAAAGACATTGAGAGTAAGAGCATTGTTGTGATTTCAGAGCAGGAGAAGAGAACAATATTAGAAGGAGAATGCAGAGTGGAATAACTTAGAAACTATAGGCAACATCAAAAAACTAAGAAAAAAATGTGCAGAATCCAGAGGGAAAGAGGAAAAAAGAAGACGCTGCAGAGAGCAGAAGGAGCAGACAGGCTTCTTATCACAGGACAGAACAGGTCCTATGGTAAGGACAAGGCAGGCTTAGACTTATTAAAAGGAGGAAAGCTTTTTTTCTTGCAAACATGGATTTAATTCATTTAGCATTATAAGGGTGGTTAAAAGGGTGGAAGCATTTTCATTTTTCTTTTCTTTTCTTTTCTTTCTTTCTTTCTTTCTTTCTTTCTTTCTTTCTTTCTAGTTTCATTTTTTACCATTTCTTTTTTTTATTATTATTTATTTTATTTTTTTTTAATTTACATTCCAAATCATTTCCCCTTTCCCGTTTCCTCCCTCCCCGAACGTCCCATAAGCCCCCTTCCCTCCCTCTTTTCTCCATTCAACCCCCTCTCGTTACTCTGTCCTGGCGTTCCCCTACATCCAGTCTTTCCAGGATCAGGGGTCTCTCCTTCCATCTTCTTAGAAATCTTTTGATATGCGGATTGTGTCTAGGGTATTCCGAGATTCTGGGTCAATATCCCCTTATCAGTGACTGCATACCATGTGTGTTCTTTTGTGATTGGGTTACCTCACTAAGGATGATATTTTCAAGATCTGACCATTTGCCTAGGAATTTCGTGAATTCATTGTTTTTAATTGCAGAGTAGTATTCCATTGTGTAGATATACCACATCTTCTGAATCCATTCCTCCGTTGAGGGACATCTGGGTTCTTTCCAGCTTCTGGCTATTATAAATAAGGCTGCTATGAACATAGTGGAGCATGTGTCCTTATTGCATGCAGGTAAAGCCTCTGGGTATATGCCCAGGAGTGGTATAGCCGGATCCTCCGGGAGTGTCACGTCCAGTCTTCTGAGGAACCGCCAGACTGCTTTCCAGAGTGTTTGTACCAGCTTGCAATTCCACCAGCAGTGGAGGAGTGTTCCTCTTTCTCCACATCCTCGCCAACAACTGCTGTCTCCTGTGTTTTGGATCTTAGCCATCCTGACTGGTGTGAGATGGAATCTCAGGGTTGTTTTGATTTGCATTTCCCTAATGACTAAGGATGATGAACATCTCTTTAGGTGCTTCTCAGCCATCAGATATTCTTCAGGTGAGAACACTTTGTTTAGCTCTGTACCCCATTTTAATAGGGTTACTTGCCTCTCTGGAATTTAACTTCTTGAGTTCTTTGTATATACTGGATATTAGCCCTCTGTCGGATGTAAGGTTGGTAAAGATCATTTCCCAGTTAGTTGGTTGCTGCTTTGTCTTTTTGACAGTGTCTTTTGCCTTGCAAAAACTTTGTAATTTAATGAGGTCCCATTTGTCTGTTCTTGATCTTAGAGCATAAGCTATTGGAGTTCTGTTCAGGAAATTCTCCCCTGTGCCCATATGTTCAAGGTTCTTCCCTAGTTCCCCTTCTATTAATTTCAGTGTGTCTGGTTTTTTGTGGAGATCTTTGATCCACTTAGAATTGAGCTTAGTGCAAGGAGATAAGAATGAGTCAATTTGCATTCTTCTGCATGTTGACCTCCAGCTGAGCCAGCACCATTACCATTTCTTTATATGTAAGTACGTTGTAGCTGTCTTCAGACACTCCAGAAGAGGGAGTTAGATCTTGTTATGGATGCCACCATGTGGTTGCTGGGATTTGAAATCAAGATCTCTGGAAGAACAGTTAGTGCTCTTAACTACTGAGCCTGGAGCTCATTTTTCATCCAGAATGAATGAGTTCTTTCTCCACTGGTGCTTGTGGTACTTGGTCTTTTGCTCCATATGCATATGGAAGTATGGATTTTGCGTGTGTGTGTGTATGTGTATGTGTGTGTGTGTGTGTGTGTGTGTGTGTGTGTGTGTGTGTGTGTATCTATGTGTGTGTGTGAAATTATGTAATTGTGAGAATGCAGGCAAGCTGGGCCCAGGTGAATTTGTATGGAAATGTATAAATTAGAACTCTGCATGCTTGAAGCTGTGTATGAATTTATGTAACGTTTTCTCTCTGGGAGTGTTATTCTCTACTCCTTGTTCAATAAAAGTTTAAGCAAAAGGAATCTGGACAACAATTATCCCTTTACTTAATCTCCTGCTCTTTTAGGATGATGTGCTAAGTGTCTGAGATTGCACTCAGCTCTGACTGAGTCTCTGGCCTCAGAGGAACACAGAAGGCAGGACAACTACAATAGCATAGTAACTGAGAGTTAGATAAGTAAATTTTTTTTATTATACAGTAACCCTGAATATCTCATAGACTTTTTTAAGTGTACTTATATTAATTTATTATATAAATCAGTTTTGCAGCTAAAGATTTATATATATATATATATCTTATCTATCTATTTATCTATCTATCTATAATCTATCTATCTATCTATCTATCTATCTATCTATCTATCTATCTATCTATCTATCTATCATCTATCTATGCATACACAATCTACTATCAAGTAATTAAAGCAAAACTCTGAAATCAATCCATTAATGCAAGAGTAGAATCACAGTGTATCCTTGCTTTCCTGCCATGCTATAAGACCCCTCTGATATCACTGTGGTGTAATTTTCAATGTAGTCTATACCACCCTCGCTGAAAAAGCAAGGTAAAGCAGAGTAGATGCACTCATTAAGTCAGCCTGTAATCATAATAAAGTCATTCCAGTACCAAATTTTTTTTTAGAAAATTTTATTGTGGTATCTGTTTGGGCCTACTGTATGAACAATGACAACTCTACCCTATTTATTGACTATTATTTCCTCTTGTTCAATTGCTGTGAATTAACATTATGGTATCATGTTCTAATGAGTCATCATAGTGTATTACTATGGTATTAGGTTTATCTTGTGCCACCTGTTTTGCATAAACTACCATCTGTGTTTGTTATTATGTCATCTTTGTGCCCAATTGTGACAATACAGTTTCCTAGTTATGCATGTCAGTTTCATATTGTGATATCACTATGGCATTTGTGCTATCTCTGTGCCCTATTTTTGTTCTCTCTGAGTTCTCTTTCTCAATTCTTGTGCCCAAATGAATCAATGCAATGTCTATTTTTTCATTCTAGTGTTCTTTCATGGTATCCTTGAGGTCTATTAGTTCATCATTTTGATGCTGTCATTCTGTCCTAATGTGCCATTTCTGTTGTCTCTTAAATGATAAATGCTCCATTATAGCTATTACAGTGACCTACTTTATAATCACATATCTTATTATGTGATCACATTCTCCTCTTGTACCATCACTGTACTATTGTAAAAGTACAGTGTCCTATTGTGTCTTTCTAAGTCCTAAGGTAGCATCCTTCTTGTCTATTGAGTTACAAGAGTCCTATTATGTCATAATAATGCCTTCTTTTACATTATAATACATTTACATTAATGTATTTTACTGTGATACTACTCTTCCTTATTGAATCATGATAGTACACTATTTTTTTATTTTTACAATTTATTTAATGAAACACCATTACACAAAGCAAGCTAGGTAGAAAAGGTTTATTTCACATATGCTTTCACATCATAGTCAATCATTCAAGGAAGTCAGTACAGAACAGCGAAAGAACCAAAAGGCAGGAGCTGATGCAGAGTCTGTGGAAGAGTAATGCTTACTAATTCACTCATTCTCACTAGCTCAGTCTGCTTTCTTATGAAACCCAGTCCAATAAGTCAAAGTATGTTACCCTAAGCAAAGTAGGCTAGATCCCCATTAATCATTAATTAATAAACTGTTCTACATCAATGTCTGTAGCTGTGGAGGCCTTTTCTTAATTGAGGCTCACTCTTCTCAAGTTATGTAAAAGGAGCTACCACAATTGAACCCTTGTCAACCTGACACACAATGATATCACAGTAAAACCACAACTGTTCCTTTCTTATTATCCCTAATATCTCAAATAAAGATGAACATCATAATACAAAATATTTAAAATGGTAAAATTCTCACAGTCGTTTTATATATATATATACTTTAAAGTGTAGTCTATTTAAAACATCCAACAGGGGCAGTGGTGGCGCATGCCTTTAATCCCAGCACTTGGGAGGCAGAGGCAGGCGGATTTCTGAGTTCGAGGCCAGCCTGGCCTATAGAGTGATTTCCAGGACAGTCAGGGCTACACAGAGAAACCCTGTCTTGAAAAACCAAAAAAAAAAAAATAATAATAAATAAAAATAAAATAAAATAAAATTAAATTAAAAAAAATAAAAATTAAACATCCAACAATTTTTTTAAATATAATGTAAAATAGTAAAATCTCTTTAAATGCTTAAACTGTCTACTGTGGCCTTCTGTAAAATTAAAAGTAAATCAAATAGGTTTTTACATCAAGCAGGATGAACTGGGGCATAGTCACAGTCAGATCAAAGTAAAACCATACTCCATTTGTACAAACAACATAAGATTCAATGTCTTGAATGCCCTCCTTATGGTTGGGGTTCCTCCAAGAGGCTTGGGTCACTTCTCCTGCTTTGCCCTCTGTAACACAAACAGCTGTTCTTATAAGCTGAGGTTGACTTAATTCTACTGCTGTTGCTGTTCTCGGTGTCTGTCCCCTTGCATAGCCCTCTTGTACTATCACAGTGTCCTATTGTGCTGTCATTTTGCCGATTTGTACCTTCATTATGCTCTGTTTTATCATGTCAGCATCCAGATATGTTTTAACTGTGCCCTAAAATGTCATCAAAATATTCTAGTTGGCCATCACTGTGCCTCTTGTGCCATCAAAATATCTTAATAATGCTATCAATGGACCCTCTTGATATACCACAGTGCCTTATTTTTGTTGTCACAGTATCCTAATATGCCCTCTTTTGGCCTGTTGTGCTATCTATGTTTTTCATTGGAGCTTCATTGTGTCATAGTTTGTTGTCACTGTGTCATATTGTATAATCAATGCTTTCTATTGTGTCACAACATTTCCCTATTATGTAATTACAGTGATGTACTTTATCATCACAATACCTTTTTCTGTTTTTGGTATGGGATATTGTGGCATACTGTGACATCTATGTGTCCTACTAATTCAGTACACTACCATCTTGTACCATTATTTTTTTACATTTTGCTATATTTGTGTCCTACTCATCTTTATTTTAACCTACTTTTCCAACTGAGAAATCTATTATGTCACTACTGTGTCATTGTGAGATATCACAATATCCTATTATGTCATGATAGTGTCCTATGGTACCATAACTCCTCTTTATTGAGTAATTGCTATGCTCTATTGTGCCACCACAGTATTGAACTATACTATTATGGTGCCCTACTGAGTCATCACAGTGCCTTACTTTGCCACAAACATGGCATTTTCAACAAACCATTGTGCCTTTTCGAGTCATCATTGTACCCTACTGAGTCATAACATTGCCATACTATATCATGCAATCACTGAGATATTTATTGGCATCTCAGTACCTTATTTGTAATCACAATGCTTTATTGAACCTTCAGAGTTACCTATTGAACCACAACTGTGGCCTATGATGCCATCACTGTCTTCTTGGTTTTGTTTTTTTTTTTCTCATTGTCTAATTATGGTTTTAGTGTGTTCTATATTGTGCTTTCAAAGTTCTGCCATGTGCCATAATTTTGTCCTCTTGTGCCAGCAGTGAGATTTTCTATATTATTTCAGTGCCCTGTCACACTTATACACACATACACACACACACAAGTTGCCATAATTTGAGTGTTGCTTTTGAAGTACAACAGAGTGAAAT
This sequence comes from Tokudaia tokunoshimensis, assembly GCA_036184795.1. Lineage (NCBI taxonomy): Eukaryota > Metazoa > Chordata > Mammalia > Rodentia > Muridae > Tokudaia > Tokudaia tokunoshimensis. The sequence continues at coordinate 1,084,221 of BTHU01000016.1, forward strand.
ATCTGTAATTGTGAGATAGAATGATTATAAGTGGGAGGGAGAGAAAAAAAGACAGAAGTAGAGAAGAAGGAAAAGACAAGACAGAGAAACAGGAAATCTTGAGAGCAACTACCAATTTTCTAGAAGGAAAAGCAAGGTCACTGACAGTAATTGTGACAATAAGTTCTAAAGAGGAAGGGAATGTGGAAGGAAACTTCAGTATTACCTTAGCTTCTGAGACTACTATTATTTGTATCTATAGAGTTATTGAGGAAACCATTCAGAATACAGTTTTATATATCCTAGGGAAGGTCAAAGTTCAAGAGATAGTTTTTTTTTCCCAATGAAGTATTATTAAAATGTAAACATTACCTTAGAATGTTCAAATATGTCTGTTCCCTAATTGCTTAAATTTATTTAGGGGACACAACCTTCAATGACAATCCTTCTCGCTAATTTTTATTGCAAAAATAGAATGAAATGATGGTCATATATAAGACCTCTGAAGTGAGATGACCTGATACTTTTGTCTGATGTAATATCTGTACATGATATATCACTGATATTTAGGGAAATCAAAGGCACCTACGTTTTAAATCAAAGACTTCTACTTTTAGCTTTTCTGGTTGATCAAAAATGTATGCATCTGTTCCTCTATTGTCTTCCCAAGTGATTCTGTAAGATCAGTGTATTTGGAAGATGTGATGACTTCTGGAGTTTCTTTTTTCTTTTTTTTTTTTTTGACTTCTGGAGTTTCAATACTCTTAAGGTCAATAGTTGCATATAACACCTTTCTATGTGTTTGCAAAAACTTTGTATTTAACTGAAAATAAAACAGAAAACAGAAACCATTAATGTGGGAAACAGCCCTTAGTTTAAAATGTTGGTATGTCATATTTTGTTATCCACATCACATTGAATAGTTGTCTGGATTTGTTGTATAAGATGCAGTGAGAATAATGTGTATCTCATAAAGATGTTGCAACCCCTATAGTGGCATTGAAATAAAACTTCTGGCATGAACTTGTAATGCATATTTGATAAAATTTGAGAAGCAAACACCTACACAGGGTCACTGACCCTTATAGATAACAGAAGAGATGTCAAGTTTGCAAATTCATTCATTCTTTACAAAAATAATGAATAATTGTTACCATTATTTTAAAGATGAGGAGACTAAGTCCAGGTCTCTAAAATGGCTTGATCTCTCAAAGTGCACATTAAAAACTGAGAAAGAAATAAGATCAAGCAGTCTGGCTTCTGAATCTTTGCCTATGGATACTATAATATGCCACCCTTATACATGTATCCTATCATGATAATCAATGATATTTGATGTGATGCTGAAAAAAGTTCAAATTACCCCAAATTTCAGAGAAGGCAGAAATATCTATTATTTTGCACTTTTGTGTGTTCTTTTAAGTTGCTCTAGTCAAACCAAGAAGATTAATTGTTTTTTTTTTCAGGTGTTATCTATCCACTATAAAAGAAAGATTTTAAATCTAAAAAGAACACTCATTTATTAGGAAAGTGAAAGTTCAATTCAAATTTTCTATGCAGAAGTTGTGCCAGGCCAGGTGGTGGTGGTGCACGTCTTTAATCCCAGCACTTGGGAGGCAGAGGCAGGAGGATTTCTGAGTTTGAGGCCAGCCTGGTCTACAGAGCGAGTTCCAGGACCGCCAGGGATATACAGAGAAACCCTGTCTCGAAAAAAGCCAAAAAAAAAAAAAAGTTGTGCCAGGTAGGACCCTGAATATTTGTGAATGTTTGTACAGACATTTAGGACATGTTGTTGTCCTTTGTCTGATAATTAAGCAGAGCATACCTACTTATGCACATGCCCATGCCTATTCTAACAGAGTACATTAAGGATTAAGAAATGTCTCAGGTTTTGACACCATATTCACATAATCATAGCAGAAACCTCCTTAAATCTCATCATACATCCACTAAGAGTCCTCCAGTGTCTTCACAGCTTCTCCTTAGTACCTCCTAATTTTAAAGCATGTAATAGATATTAGGGTTTTAATTACAATAGCAACTTTTTTCTGTTACTAAATTTTATTCTACTTCCTGGTAACTAATGGCCATACATACAATTACGTATAATGGCTACTTTTTCTTTCACTTATGAGATGGTGTGTGAGGTATTAAATAAGATGATAGCAGAGGAGCCACTGCTTGTTTCTACTGAGAAGCTGACATCAGATATAAGCATGAATGCAGTTACTGAAAGCCCTAATTTTGTATATAGTTAAGTAGTAGATGGCCTGACACAAGTTAGAAAATGGGCTACTTTGTGACTTGAACTTCTCAGGGTGACTTCATTACCAGCCATCTACATAGAGATATACATGCAGAGTGACTGCCATTACACATAGTGGCTTTCCAAGTATATAAGTAGGAGACTCTACGACTCTGCCTATTTCAATATAGTAGACACCATTTGCATACTGCTCTTTGTTTTAAAGAAGTCATAATCTTACATGTTTTTAAGAAGCAATGAAACTTTAGTGTCTTAAAATAAGGATTGTCAAAGAATCTAAAAATATGCTTTATTTTATCATTTATGCTTTTATTAATTAATATGTACATGAGTATGACTGCATGAGTGCACATGCATCAAAAGGGGGCTGGGAACTCAGAAGATAACATTATATATGATATGAGTGCAAGATACAAATCCCAGTCCTCTGAAAGAACAATAATTCTCTAAGTACCCAGCTGTCTGTCCAAACTCAGGAACATGATTAAAATTGTTGAAAATATTTGTTGTTGTTTGTCCCAGTGCCAAAACACTGGACAAATCCAATTTAGAGATGAATCATTTCTTTTGTTTACATGTCTTTGACACAGTTTATGCTGGTCAGAAGCCAAAGTAGAAACTGAAGGCAGAAACCTGGAGACAGAAACTGAAGCAGAGACAGTAGAGGGTGTTGCTTACTGACTTTCTCCCATATTGTTTATTTAACTTATTTTCTTATTCTAAACATTCCAGCTGCCCATGTGCGGATAATACACATAGTGGAAAACATGCCTTTCCACAACAATCATTAATCAGGAAATTCACCCTATGGAGTTGCCTACAAGAGAATAAAATAGAGAGATTTTCTCAATTAAGTCTTTCTCTTCCCAGATGATCCTAGCCTATAACAAGTTAGATAAAACAAAGAAACAAATGAAAAGCACTAACTATGTCACTATATTAAACAATGAAAACTATGTTTTTACATTTATTTGTGCATGGTTTTGTCATCATCATAACCAAAATATATTTGAAGTGTGTTTGTAACAAATAAATATTAAATTAGATTATGTTCTCTTATAAAAGAAAACTATAGTTTTTTACCCATATTTCAGTTTGGAAAATTTGGAAAGAGGAAAGTGAATAGATGCAGTAAAAGGAAAAGGAAAGATATAATAAAGATAATTTATTAAAATAAAAGTAGCACAGAAAAAATGAGCAAAACTAAATACTTTTTTTAATTTTCTAAGTTTTTTTATTTATATTGCAAATCATTTCCCTTTTCCCGTTTCCTCCCTCCCCGAAAGTCCCATAAGCCCCCTTCCCTTCCCCTGTTCCCCATTCAACCTCCTCTCGCTTCTCTGTCCTGGCATTACCCTACATCCAGTCTTTCAAGGACCAGGGGTTTCTCCTTCCATCTTCTTGGAAATCTATTGATATGCGAATAGTGTCTAGGGTATTCTGAGATTCTGGGTTAATATCCCCTTATCAGTGATTGCATACCATGTGTGTTCTTTTGTGATTGGGTTACCTCACTAAGGATGATATTTTCCAGTTCTGACCATTTGCCTAGGAATTTCGTGAGTTCATTGTTTTTAATTGCTGAGTAGTACTCCATTGTGTAAGTATACCTCATCTTCTGAATCCATTCCTCCGTTGAAGGACATCTGGGTTCTTTCCAGATTCTGGCTGTTATAAATAAGGCTGCTATGAACATAGTGGAGCGTGTGTCCTTATTGCATGCAGGTAAAGCCTCTGGGTATATGCCCAGGAGTGGTAAAGCCTGATCCTCCGGAAGGGTCATGCCCAGTTTTCTGAGGAACCACCAGACTGTTTTCCAGAGTGGTTGTATCAGCTTGCAATCCCACCAGCAGTGGAGGAGTGTTCCTCTTTCTCCACATCCTCGCCAACAACTGCTGTCTCCTGTGTGTTTGATCTTAGCCATTCTGACTGGTGTGAGATGGAATCTCAGGATTGTTTTGATTTGCATTTTCCTAATGACTAAGTATGATGAATATCTCTTTAGGTGCTTCTCAGTCATCAGATATTCTTCAGGTGGGAACTCTGTTTAGCTCTGTACCCCATTTTTTAATAGAGTTACTTGGCTCTCTGGAGTTTAACTTCTTGAGTTATTGGATATTAACCCTCTGTCAGATGTAGGGTTGGTAAAGATCATTTTCCAGTTAGTTGGTTGCCGCTTTGTCTTTTTGAGAGTGTCTTTTGCCTTGCAAAAACTTTGTAATTTAATGAGGTCCCATTTGTCAATTCTTGATCTTAGAGCATAAGCTATTGGAGTTCTATTCAGGAAATTCTCCCCTGTGCCCATATGTTCAAGGTTCTTCCCTAGTTTCCTTTCTATTAACTTCAGTGTGACTGGTTTTATGTGGAGGTGTTTGATCCACTTGGAATTGAGCTTATTGCAAGGAGACAAGAATGGGTCAATTTGCATTGTTCTGCATGTTGACTTCCAGTTGAACCAGCACCATTTGTTGAAAAGGCTATATTTTTTCCACTGAATGGTTTTAGCTCCTTTGTCAAAGATCAAGTGGCCATAGGAGTGTGGATTCATTTCTGGGTCTTCCATTCTGTTCCATTGATCTACATGACTGTCACTGTACCAATAGTATGAAGTTTTTAACACTATTTCTCTGTAGTACAGCTTGATGTCCGGGATATTTATTCCCCCAGAATTTCGTTTACTCTTGAGAATAGTTCTAGCTATCCTGGGTTTTCTGTTGTTCCAGATGAATTTTTGAATTGCTCTTTCTAACTCTATAAAAGATTTGAGTTGGGATTTTGATGGGGATTGCATTGAATCTGTATATTGCTTTTGGCAAGATGGTCAAAATATGGATTACTATATTAATCCTGCCAATCCATGAGCATGGCAGATTTTTCCATCTTCTGAGGTCTTCTTCAATTTCTTTCTTCAGTGACTTGAAGTTTTTGTCATACAGATCTTTCACTTGTTTGGTTAGAGTCACACCAAGATACTTTATATGGTTTGTGGCTATCGTGAAGGGTATCATTTCTCTTACTTCTTTCTCAGCCTGCTTATCCTTTGAGTATAGGAAGGCTACTGACTTGCTTGAGTTGATTTTATATCCGACCACTTTGCTGAAGTTGTTTATCAGCTGTAGGAGTTCTCTAGTGGAGTTCTTTGGGTTGCTTAAATATACTATCATATCATCTGCAAATAGTGATAGTTTGACTTCTTCCTTTCCAATTTGTATCCCTTTCACCTCCTTTTGTTGTCTAATTGCTCTAGCTAGAACTTCAAGTACTATATTGAAAAGATATGGAGAGAGAGAGAGAGAGAGCAGCCTTGTCTAGTCCCTGGTTTTAGTGGAACTGCTTCAAGTTTCTCTCCATTTAGATTGACGTTGGCTACGGGTTTGCTGTAAATTGCTTTTACTATGTTTAGATATGGGCCTAGAAATCCTGATCTTTTCAAGACCTTCAACAAGAAAGGATGCTGAATTTTGTCAAATGCTTTCACGGCATCTAATGAAATGACCATGTGTTTTTTATCTTTGAGATTGTTTATGTAGTGGATTACATTGATGGACTTCCTTATATTGAACCATCCCTGAATCCCGGGGATGAAGCCTACTTGATCGTGGTGAATGATCATTTTGATGTGTTCTTGGATTCGGTTGGCAAGAATTTCATTGAGTATTTTTTATAGATATTCATTAGAGAGATTGGCCTGAGATTCTCTTTCTTTGTTGGATCTTTGTGTGATTTTGGTATTAGCGTAATTGTGGCTTCATAGAATGAGTTGGGTACTGTTCCTTCTGTTTCTATTTTGTGGAATAGTTTGAAGAATATTGGTGTTAGGTCTTCTTTGAAGGTCTGATAGAATTCTGCACTAAAACCATCTGAACCTGTGATTTTTTTGGTTGGAAGACTTCCAAAGACCATTTCTATTTCTTCAGTTGTTACAGGATGGTTTAGATGGTCTATTTGATCCTGATTTAATTTTGTTATTTGGTAAATGTCTAGGAAATTGTCCATTTCCTCCAGATTTTCTAGTTGTGTTGAATACAGGCTTTTGTAGTAGGATCTGATGATTTTTTGAATTTCCTCAGTTTCTGTTGTTATCTCTCCCTTTTTATTTCTGATTTTGTTAATTTGGATACTGTCTCTGTGCCCTCTGGCTTGTCTGGCTAAGGGCTTATCTATCTTGTTGATTTTCTCAAAGAACCAACTCCTGGTTTTGTTGATTCTTCGTATGGTTTTGTTTGTTTCTACTTGATTGATTTCAGCCTGGATTTTGATGATCTCCTACCTTCTACTCCTCTTGGGTGCTTGCTTCTTTCTGTTCCAGGTCTTTCAGGTGTGCCATTAAGCTGCTAGTGTATGCTGTCTCCGGTTTCTTTTTGGTGGCATTCATGGCTATGAATTTTTCTCTTAGCACTGCTTTCATTGTGTCCCATAAATTAGGGTATGTTGTGCCTTCATTTTCATTAAATTTTAAAAAGTCTTTGATTTCTTTCTCTATTTACTCCTTGACCAAGCTATCATTGAGTAGTGCATTGTTCAGCCTCCATGTGTATGTGGGTTTTCTGTTGTTTTTGTTTCCATTAAAGACCAACCTTATTCAATAGTGATCTGATAGGAGGCATGGGATTAGTTCGATCTTCTTATATCTGTTGAGGTCTGATTTGTGACGAACTATATGGTCGATTTTGGAGAAGGTACCATGAGGTGCTGAGAAGAAGGTGTATTCTTTTGCTCTAGGATGAAATGTTCTATATATTTCTGTTACTTCCATTTGGTCCAAGGCTTCAATTAGATTCACTATGTCCCTGTTTAGTTTCTGCTTTCCTGAACGATCCATTTCAGAGAGTGGGATGTTGAAGTCACCCACTATTATTGTGTGAGGTGCGATGTGTGCTTTGAGCTTTAGTAAAGTTTCTTTTATGAATGAGGGTACCCTTGCATTTGGAGCATAGATATTTAGAATTGAGAGTTCTTCTTGGTGGATTTTTCCTTTAATCAGTATGTAGTGTGTCTTTTTTGATGACTTTAGGTTGAAAGTCAATTTTATCTGATATTAGGATGGCTACTCTGGCTTGTTTGCTAGGACCATTTGCTTGTAAAATCATTTTCTAGCCTTTTACTCTGAGGCAGTGTCTGTCTTTGACACTGAGGTGCCTTTCTTGCAAAATGTTGGGTCCTTTTTACGTATCCAGTCTGTTAGTCTATGTCTTTTTATTGGGGAATTGTACAATGATTAGAAACCAAAATTAATTTCAACATTAGGTGTCCATGGTTTTGTAGAACTCAGACTGGTCTCTAGGTTCCAATAGACAACAGGAGGCAGTTATTTTCTCAAAGACTAACAATGGAGACCATGGCAATATTAAAAAGTAATTTCATTAGCACACTTCTATTTGTAAAGGACTAAGGAGACAATGTTGCTAGCCTTGTCTTTCAATTGTTCCCAGTAGTTATGTTTTACAGAGAACTGGTGAAAGCCAGGGTCTGGGCTTTCATAACACACTCTGGTGAGAATGTGGTCCTGTTGATCTTTGCCTCATGATGCTTTTTGCAAAGCCTTGTGGAGTGTCTGGGAGAGATTGCTCAACAAGTAAGTGCCCTGGTATTTTGATTCCAGAGTTCATATTGCAAGCCAGGAGTCCAGTGTTACCTGTAACACTTGTCTCTAGGAAAATAGAGATAAAAGTATAGATAAAGCTTTCTGATTTCCATCCTCACTGAAGAAACTTGAGTCCCAAGTTTATAGAAGTGTCCTGCTTCAAAAGAAATATTTGGAGGAGAAGATTCCTGACACCCTCTCTTTGCATTGCATGTGTAAATAGGCATGGGCACATGCACATATGTGTGCATACATTAAAATATACACTCATACATGCAAATAAAAATAAATATTTTTAAATCTTTTATGGAAAGCCAGTCTATGACAGCACTTGCCTTTAATGAAAGTACTTGGGAGGCAGAGGAAGGTGGGTTTTTTAGTTTAAGCCTGGCCTGGTCTACAGTGTGAGTTCCAGGACTACCAAGACCATACAGAGAAACTCTGTCTTTAAATAAAACAAAGAAATAGTATTGTAGGAAAAAAATACTACTTTGTACTCTTAATTTCTGTTCTTATCCCTGTACGCTTACTGCTTAGACCTATTGCTCATGGAATCCAATGTAACTTTTGGATAAAAAGACTAAGAGAAAGAAAGAGTCATAATGAGGCTATTAGAACAACATTTGGGCCTTACTTCAGGTTGAAGGAAATGACTAGAGGCTTCTATGTGCCACAATCTTATTCACCTTTATTTTAGTGCCTTTGGCCTTAGAAAATTTGGCTTACCAGTTTAAAAAACAAACAAACAAACAAACAAAAAATACTTGTAGTGGTTGGAATGTGACATGGCCCATAGTTCCTGGAAGTTAGATACTTCTTCATTGGTGATGTTGTTGGTGTCAGGTTTAGGTGGTACAGTCTTGGTAGAGGAAGTACATCCCTGGCAGTGGGTGTGAAATTTAAAATACTCATCTACTTCCAGTTAGCTCTCTGTTTCAGCTTGCATTTGAAGGAGTGAGCTCTCAGCATCTTGCTCATGACCCCATGCCTGCTACTCTCTACCATGCCTTCCCTTCATAATGCACCCCAGACCATATAAATCCAGTATAGGGGACTTTACCTATAATCCCAACAATTAGGTGGAGTCACAGAGATAAAAAACTAAAGGTTGTACAAGGTGAGTACAAGGCTATCCTTGGATTCATGAGACATTTTTGAAAAATAAAAACCACTAAATAAATAATTTTTTCCTCTTCAACTACTCTCATGACCCCTTCCTCTCAAACTCATGACTCCTTTCTCAATTATTATTATCACACACAAACATGTGGGACAGTGGACCATTTCTAGAAACTTGGTAAGGGAGAGCAGGTCTGAAACTCTGGAACCTTAGTACAGACATGAGACTTTACAGGCTTCTCTGCACCCTGCCACATTCTTGGCCTGGAACACATGCCACATTTTCCACATCACTCACATAGCCCAAACCAAGGTTCTCCATGTTAATGAGGTAACTATATGGCCTGAAGTTTCAGAGAATAAGCTTCTCTTCCTGACATTCCTCCTCTCAAAAGGTATTTTATGGTCCACCCTGAGAAGTTAGTATGTATCCATTTATCCATGATGAACATTCAATAAATGGTATGGATAAACATGGACTGTCTCTTTCATCAAGAACCACTGTAGGGAGCAAAGAGAAGGGTAAACTAAAGACCCATAGTCTAAGTCTCCTATAGAATGCCTCTCTGTGCTTCCAGATAACTGTCACCAAGATAAGAACAACCATTGATGATGCGCTAAGTCAGAGCTCCCATTTCCTTTGTCCATTGGCTAAAAGTTGTCTTCAGTCCAAGGGCCTCCAAATGTCCTGCCTTCACAGAGACCCATGAATCCCTGCACCCATCCTCCTAGTTCTTTGGAAAGGAAGGTTCCTTGTCCAGTGACAGTGACTCTCTGTGTTGAGCTGGTAAAAGTTTAAATTTGTAACGTCCCCTTTAAGACAGAGAAACCGCAGGGAGAAACTGCTCTGCAGAGTGGTAGTTAGCCTGGCTAGAGAGATGGAAAGCTCCTGTCCTTACCTTCAAACAGAGTTTTCTAAGAACATATAAACAAAGACCCTAAGAATGTAAAAACAAAACATTTCAAGCAGACAAAGTGACCAAGCTGAGTTTGTGCTGACCAAGTCAAGGCAAAATAAAATGTAACAGTTCCCTGAATCACCACCCTGCTCCTCCTGATACTGGGTTCTGGGGAAGGCCACAAACTGTTAACAATCTTATTACAAAAATCCCTCTTGACCTGTAAATTTAAAAACATATGACTTATAGCATGTCACCCCATTGCAAGAAGGATATAAAAGATGTATGCTTTCTTTTTTTTTTTTAAATGGGTGACCAATTGGATTTATGTATCAATAAAATCACAGTTTACAAGATGCCAGTGCAGTAATTTAAGAGACAATTGATAATGATAAAAGCTTTATCCCAATATTTCTTTTTTTTTATTGTGAACATTTATTCTTTTTTTTATTTTACTTTTTTAATTTACATTCCAAATCACTTCCCTTTTCCCGTTTCCTCCCTCCCCGAAAGTCCCATAAGCCCCCTTCCCTCCCTCTTTTCTCCATTCAACCCCCTCTCATTACTCTGTCCTGGCGTTCCCCTACATCCAGTCTTTCCAGGACCAGGGGTCTCTCTTTCCATCTTTTTAGAAATCTATTGATATGCTGATTGTGTCTAGGGTATTCCGAGATTCTGGGTCAATATCCCCTTATCAGTGACTGCATACCATGTGTGTTCTTTTGTGATTGGGTTACCTCACTAAGGATGATATTTTCAAGTTCTGACCATTTGCCTAGGAATTTCGTGAATTCATTGTTTTTAATTGCAGAGTAGTATTCCATTGTGTAAATATACCACACCTTCTGAATCCATTCCTCCGTTGAGGGACATCTGGGTTCTTTCCAGCTTCTGGCTATTATAAATAAGGCTGCTATGAATATAGTGGAGCATGTGTCCTTATTGCATGCAGGTAAAGTCTCTGGGTATATGCCCAGGAGTGGTATAGCCGGATCCTCCGGGAGTGTCATGCCCAGTTTTCTGAGGAACCGCCAGACTGCTTTCCAGAGTGGTTGTACCAGCCTGCAATTCCACCAGCAGTGGAGGAGGGTTCCTCTTTCTCCACATCCTCGCCAACAACTGCTGTCTCCTGTGTTTTTGAGTTCTTTGTATATCTTGGATATTAGCCCTCTGTCGGATGCAAGGTTGGTAAAGATCATTTCCCAGTTAGTTGGTTGCCGCTTTGTCTTTTTGACAGTGTCTTTTGCCTTGCAAAAACTTTGTAATTTAATGAGGTCCCATTTGTTTATTCTTGATCTTAGAGCATAAGCTATTGGAGTTCTGTTCAGGAAATTCTCCCCTGTGCCCATATGTTCAAGGTTCTTCCCTAGTTTCCCTTCTATTAGTTTCAGAGTGTCTGGTTTTATGTGGAGATCTTTGATCCACTTAGAATTGAGCTTAGTGCAAGGAGATAAGGATGGGTCAATTTGCATTCTTCTGCATGTTGACCTCCAGCTGAGCCAGCACCATTTGTTGAAAAGGCTATCTTTTTTCCACTGGATGGTTTTAGCTCCTTTGTCAAAGATCAAGTGACCATAGGAGTGTGGATTCATTTCTGGGTCTTCAATTCTGTTCCATTGATCTACATGTCTGTTACTGTACCAATACCATGCAGTTTTTAACACTATTGCTCTGTAGTACAGCTTGAGGTGTGGGATACTGATTCCCCCAGAGGTTCTTTTACTCTTGAGAATCGTTTTAGCTATTCTGGGTTTTCTGTTATTCCAGATGAATTTTTGAATTGCTCTTTCTAACTCTATGAAGAATTGAGTTGGGATTTTGATGGGGATTGCATTGAATCTGTGTATTACTTTTGGTAAGATGCTCATTTTTACTATATTAACCCTGCCAATCCATGAGCATGGCAGATTTTTCCATCTTCTGAGGTCTTCTTCAATTTCTTTCTTCAGAGACTTGAAGTACTTGTCATACAGATCTTTCACTTGTTTGGTTAGAGTCACGCCAAGATACTTAATATGGTTTGTGGCTATCATAAAGGGTATTATTTCTCTTACTTCTTTCTCAGCCTGCTTATCCTTTGAGTATAGGAAGGCTTCTGACTTGCTTGAGTTGATTTTATATCTGGCCACTTTGCTGAAGCCGTTTATCAGCTGTAGGAGTTCTCTGGTGGAGTTCTTTGGGTCGCTTATGTATACTATCATATCGTCTGCAAATAGTGATAGTTTGACTTCTTCCTTTCCAATTTGTATTCCTTTTACCTCCTTTTGTTGCCTAATTTCTCTAGCTAGAACTTCAAGTACTATATTGAAAAGATATGGAGAGAGAGGGCAGCCTTGTCTAGTCCCTGATTTTAGTGGGATTGCTTCAAGTTTCTCTCCATTTAGATTGATGCTGGCTACTGGTTTGCTGTAAATTGCTTTTACTATGTTTAGATATGGGCCTTGAATTCCTGATCTTTCCAAGACCTTTAGCATGAAAGGATGCTGAATTTTGTCAAATGCTTTCTCAGCATCTAATGAGATGACCATGTGGTTTTTTTCTTTGAGATTGTTTATGTAGTGGATTACATTGATGGATTTCCTTATATTGAACCATCCCTGCATCCCTGGGATGAAGCCTACTTGATCGTGGTGAATGATCGTTTTGATGTGTTCTTGGATTCAGTTGGCAAGAATTTTATTGAGTATTTTTGCATCGATATTCATAAGAGAGATTGGCCTGAGATTCTCTTTCTTCGTCGGATCTTTGTGTGCTTTTGGTATTAGTGTAATTGTGGCTTCATAGAACGAGTTGGGTAGTGTTCCTTCTGTTTCTATTTTGTGGAACAGTTTGAAGAGTATTGGTGTTAGGTCTTCTTTGAAGGTCTGATAGAATTCTGCACTAAAACCATCTGGACCTGTGCTTTTTTTGGTTGGAAGACTTCCAATGACAACTTCTATTTCTTCAGGGGTTATAGGACGGTTTAGATGGTCTATTTGATCCTGATTTAATTTTGGTACTTGGTATCTGTCAAGGAAATTGTCCATTTCCTCAAGATTTTCTAGTTGTGTTGAATACAGGTTTTTGTAGTAGGATCTGATGATTTTTTGAATTTCCTCAGTTTCTGTTGTTATCTCTCCCTTTTCGTTTCTGATTTTATTAATTTGGATACTATCTCTGTGCCCTCTGGTTAGTCTGGCTAAGGGCTTATCTATCTTGTTGATTTTCTCAAAGATCCAACTCCTCGTTTTGTTGATTCTTTGTATGGTTTTATTTGTTTCTACTTGATTGATTTCAGCCCTGAGTTTGATGATTTCCTGCCTTCTACTCCTCTTTGGTGTATTTGCTTCTTTATGTTCCAGGGCTTTCAGGTGTGCCATTAAGCTGTTAGTGTATGCTTTCTCCCGTTTCTTTTTGGTGGCACTCAGGGCTATGAATTTTCCTCTTAGCACTGCTTTCATTGTGTCCCATAAATTAGGGTATGTTGTGCCTTCATTTTCATTAACTTTCAAAAAGTCTTTGATTTCCTTCTTTATTTCCACCTTGACCAAGTTATCATTGAGTAGAGCATTGTTCAGCCTCCATGTGTATGTGGGTTTTCTTTTGTTTTCGTTGCCATTGAAGACCACCCTTATTCCATAGTGATCTGATAGGAGGCATGGGATTATTTCTATCTTCTTGTATCTGTTGAGGTCTGATTTGTGACCAATTATATGGTCAATTTTGGAGAAGGTACCATGAGGAGCTGAGAAGAAGGTGTATTCTTTAGCTCTAGGATGAAATGTTCTATATATATCAGTTAGTTCCATTTGGTCCAAGGCTTCAATTAGATTCACTGTGTCCCTGTTTAGTTTCTGCTTTCCTGAACGATCCATTTCAGAGAGCAGGGTGTTGAAGTCACCCACTATTATTGTGTGCGGTGCGATGTGTGCTTTGAGTTTTAGTAAAGTTTCTTTTACGAATGAGGGTGCCGTTGCATTTGGAGCATAGATATTCAGAATTGAGAGTTCTTGATGGTGGATTTTTCCCTTGATCAGTATGTAGTGTTCTTCTGTGTCTTTTTTGATGACTTTAGGTTGAAAATCAATTTTATCCGATATTAGGATGGCTACTCCACCTCGTTTCTTGGGGCCATTTGCTTGTAAAATTGTTTTCCAGCCTTTTACTCTGAGGTAGTGTTTGTCTTTGACACTGAGGTGTGTTTCCTGCATGCAGCAAAATGCTGGGTCCTGTTTACGTATCCAGTCTGCTAGTCTATGTCTTTTAATTGGGGAATTGAGACCATTGATATTAAGAGAGATTAAGGCATAGTGATTATTGCCATCTGCCATTCTTGACGCTATCTTTATGTTTGAGTGGTTATCTACTTTTGGGTTTGATTCAAGAAGGTTATTATCTCATTTTTTCCAGGGTGTTGTTTCTCTCCCTGTATTGGAGGTTTCCACCTATTATCCGTTGCAGGGCTGTATTTGTGGAAAGATATTGTGAAAATTTGGTTTTATCATGGAATATCTTGGTCTCTCCATCTATGGTGATTTAGAGTTTTGCTGGGTATAGTAGTCTAGGCTGGCATTTGTGCTGTCTTAGTGTCTGCATGAGATCTGCCCAGGATCTTTTGGCTTTCATAGTCTCTGGTGAGAAGTCTGATGTGATTCGGATAGGTCTTCCTTTGTATGTTACTTGGCCCTTTTCTCTTACTGCTTTTAGTATTCTTTCTTTGTTTAGAACATTTGGTGTTTTGATTATTATGTGACGGGAGGTATTTCTGTTCTGGTCCAGTCTGTTTGGAGTTCTGTAGGCTTCTTCTACGTTCATCGGAATCTCTCTCTTTAAGTTAGGGAAGTTTTCGTCCATAATTTTGTTGAAGATGTTTACTGGCCCTTTAAGTTGCAAATCTTCACTCTCATCTATACCTATAATCCTTAGGTTTGGTCTTCTCATTGTGTCCTGGATTTCCTGGATGTTTTGGGTTACGCGTTTTTTGCATTTTGCATTTTCTTTGACTGTTGAGTCGATGCTTTCTATGGAATCTTCAGCACCTGAGATTCTTTCTTCCATCTCTTGTATTCTATTGTTGATGTTTGCATCTATGACTCCTGATTTCTTCCCAAGGTTTTCTATCTCCAAAGTTGTCTCCCTTTGTGATTTCTTAGTTGTTTCTACTTCCTTTTTTAGTTCCTGGATGGATTTGCTGAGATCCTTCACTTGTTTGTTTGTATTTTCCTGTATTTCTTTAAGGTATTTTTGCATTACCTCTTTCAGGATTTCTTCCTGATGACCCACGTTCTCCTGCACTTCTCTGAGTGATTTTTGTGTTTCCTCCTCATGGGATTCCATCTGTTGATCCATCGTCTCCTTCATTTCTTTAAGCAGTTCTCGTGTTTCCTTTGTAAGGGTATCTAACCGTTGATTCATTTCTTTAAGCAATTTTTGTGTTGCCTCCTTATGGGCATCCATCTGTTGACCCATATTCTTCTGCATTTCTTTATGCAAATTTTGTGATTCCTTTGTGAGTGCATCTACCCGTTGATTCATCTCGTTAAGCGATTTTTGTGTTGTCTCCTTGTGCGCCTCCATCTTTTGATCCATGTTCTCCCGCATTTCTCTAAGCGATTTTTGTGTTTCCTTTGTAAGAGCTTCTAACCGTTGATTCATGGTCTCCTGTAACTCTTTATGAGATTTATTTGTGTCCTTCTTGTGATCCTCTAATAGCATCATGAGAAGTGATTCTAAATCCAGATCTTGTCTTTCGGGTGTGGTGGGGTATCCAGGACTTGCTGCTGTTGGAGAGTTGGGTTCGGATGGTCCCACATTACTTTGATTACTGTTAGTAACATTCCTACGTTTGCCTTTTGCCATCTGGATACCTCTGGTGTTAGTTGGTCCTGCTGCCACTGGCTGTTGGTTGGACCTCCTGTGAGCCTGCAAAGCTATTTCTGCCCCCCCTGGATTACCAGGATTCCCCTGGCACCGATTTCTGGGGCCTGCCTGCTCCTGAGTGACTTTGGAGCCCTAATGTGCCTTGCCCCAAGTGATCTTATATTGGGGAGGCCTTGCACATCTAAAGGCTCAGCCTAGTGGATTCCTGGAGCAGAGGTCGCCAAAGGGAGGCTGGCAGGCTCCTGCCCTGTGCAGGGGTGTGTGATCTCTCCTGGGGGGGAGGGGGCGTCCCTCTGCCAGGCAGAAGTGTCTCCCCGTCTCTCCAGTGCAGTCCACGGGAACAGAGTTCGCGGAAGGAAAGCTGGCAGGCTCCCTCCCAGCGCGGGGTCCCTCTACCAGGCAGAAGGTCCCACAGCAGAGCTGGCGCGCTGGTTACTGCAGATCAGCCCAGCACCTGGGAGCAGGTTACACACAAGCTGCCTGAGACCGAAGCGATATTATGCCTGTCTGTCTCTGAGCCTGGCGGTCCCAACTACCTGGTCACTGGAGTAAAGATGGCGGAGGGCACTCTCCGTGGCACTGCTCTCCCTGTAGAAGCGATGGCCCGCCGATCTGGCACCCAGACGACCACAGCGCCGACCCGCCCTCGGGCACAGACGGAAGCCCCAACAGGCCGTGTCCCAAGTGATGTTATATTGGGGGTAGGGAGCCTGGGGTACCCGTCTCTCCAGCGCAGTCCGCGGGAACAGAGGTCGCGGAAGGAAAGCTGGCAGGCTCCCTCCCAGTGCGGGGTCCCTCCACCAGGCAGAAGGTCCCGCAGCAGAGCTGGCGTGCTGGTTACTGCAGATCAGCCCAGCACCTGGGAGCAGGTTACACACAAGCTGCCTGAGACCGAAGCGATATTATGCCTGTCTGTCTCTGAGCCTGGCGGTCCCAACTCAGATGTATGCTTTCTTTGCTTGGGGTTCACTCGCCCTGTGAGGCTGAGCAATCCCACATATGTGGAATAAAAAAAAAAAACCTCATGCTATTGCAGCAATCTTCTCATCAAACTGTGTTCTGAGGGGTTGTACACCTGAGCTGAGACCCTAAGGGGTGTCTCCAGAATTATAACAGTTCTTTGTGTGATTATTCAGGGTTGACTGGAGTCCCAGAAATTAGGGAACCCCAACTTCTCACAACTTAGACTACATTCTTCCACTTCCCTGAAGGTCAGCACTCAGTAGATAAATATAGTCATGCTCAGTGTTTTGCCTCCACAGTGGCCTAAACGTGAACCTCTGTGGCAGCATGGAGCATGGGCCACACACACACACACACACACACACACACACAAACACAAGGAGAGAGACAGAGAGAGAGAGAGACATTCATATGGACTAATAAAATTTGCTGAGTCCTTTTTCGTGCTGCCTGAGTGATTATGTGTTAAGGGTTTAACACTTAGAATTAGTTAATGTAATTGGAAGCTTATCCCAGGATAATACAGATACTTCCTCTCTTACTATCCATTAATTGAATATAGCTATTTATCGAGGGCGTTATGAGATTTATTCCATCCATATTTGTACATCAACAGGTATTGTCATTGTACAGGTCTTGTTTATATGACCTTATTGTTAAGGTTTCATGAGCTTAGCTCTCTGCTGCATATCAAAGAGCTTTTCTCATAATAGATGTCCTTGTCCTACAAATCTTATAATTTTTCCATGCATTCTCTTTTGATGTTTCCTGAGCCTTAGGCATAGAGTTTGTACTGCAGGTATATCAGTTGTGTTTGGATACTTCAATGTCAGCTGTTTTCTTAATTTTCATATGTTGTAGATTTCTCTGTTATTGTTTATCTATTGCAAACATAACCTTCCTTTCTGCAGTATTAAATCTATAAATTTCTGTGATTACAAGATTTATATAAAGAATACAGTCGGAAAGTGTACTGATTCAGAAATGTGGCAGTAGTGTGTTCTCATCTAATGTCCATGCCATTAGCAGTTACCAGTCATTGGCCAAATATATCATATCAGAAATTAATACATGGACTGAGCTAAGATCCAAATAGATGGTTGACTCTAGGATATAAATGCCACTGTTGGGCCTTTGAAGATACCTTTCTGTTCTGGGAATTGGTTTAATTCATGGGCTTTATTGCTGAGTAAAGCTATTTCTTGCTTTTATCCATTGCAGCTTTCATTTTATCAGTCACTATGATAGCTAATCCTCAAAGAGTATCTTCTAGGTCAATTACAGCTCAATTCCTCAAGTTTTATGTTCCAAATACATGGTGTCTTCAACAAGAAGTTGTTCTCTCTAGTTTTTGGGAAGCAACCAAAGGTAATGACAATACCCTATACGACATTAGGAGTTTCTTGGACTCCCTGACCAACAACAGAAGGGTCTCCCTGGTCTATTACTGTTTTTCATTTTTTTTTTAAATTTTATTTTTTAGATAGCACTTATTGGAACATTATCACCATAAATGACATAACTTCATTAAACCTATTTATAAGTGTGTGGGTGTGGGTGTGTGTGGAGGTGTGGGTGTTTGTGTACGTGTTCATGCTTAGTTTGGTCATGCTTTGGTTACTATGTATTAAAATGCTGAATTAGGGTTGCCCCAAGACAAGTGAAATCTTATGTATATCAACTTTGTTATATAAACCCAGATATCCAATTTAAAGGTAATTGGTTAATAAAAGGTTAGATCCTATGACTGGGCAGTTGAGAAATAAGGGGCAATTGGGAATTGAGTAAGGGCTCTCAGGAGAGAACACAGAACGAGAAAGGAGATGAAGGAAGGAGAAGCACACCATGAGAGCAGATGGACCATGAACATGTGATCAAGAGAAACAGCAAGTAACAAAGGACATATGCTGAGATGCAAGTTAGAATAGTTTGAAAATCTGCCCAATCTAGGCTTGCAAACTATAAATAAAATACCGGGATTATATGTCTTTTGTCCAGGCTAGCTATAAAAAATCATTTTTTCTGTGAGTGTGTGGGGGTGGTTTCTACATTTTATATGTCCTTCTAAGTAAATACAACCATTTTTCTATGTCTTTTAAAATTGTATTTACTATTCTTATTACTCTTTTTCCCTCTTCAATTAAAGTACCCTTCTATACATGTGGGGAGAGTAGTACACAAGTGTTATCTAGGGGAAATAGGAGATAGCTCTCATTTTGTTTGTAGTTTTTTAGAGAGTTACATTGTTAATGATATTTTAAATATTTTCTGGGTCTCCCCCCCCCTTTTCTCTATGTACTGCACAATAGTAGCACAAAAAAGGCTCTAGAGGAAATAAGTTGACTCATAAAGAGTTGTGTTCAACAATTACTTATGATATGAGAAAGCAGTAGCCCTGACTGGATGGATGGTTCAATGGCCAGAATCCAAACATGATGTCCTGACTTCTGATACTGACATTTATGAAGACACAGACAGTACATGCCTGTAATCATAGAACTGTGGATGCAAGGGGAGCAGAGATAGTCATACCCCTAAAATTTGCTGGTCTTACAGCCTATGTGAATCTAGGAACTCTAAAACCTGTCTCAGAAAGTAAGACAGACAGACAACAAAAATTAGATACACTGTGTTGTACTCTGGTCTCCAAACATGTCATACATATGTACATAAACTCTGTACTCAAAGGCATACACATATATGCCACATATATGCATATATTATGCATACACATAAGAAAGTGACAGTTGCACACTCACATATGTAAATGTATTAATCAGAACTGTCACTCATGGGTGTTGCATAAGTGACCAAAACTTTGATAAGAGTAAGTTTGTCTCAAAAGTTGTTTTGGCATGACAGATCTAAACTAAATGTTCAATTAAAAAGGTGAAATGTGTTTTTTTTATGCTTTAGCCATCAAAAGGAACAGATAAATTTAAATTTGAAAAATGCCTTTCCTCAATCAAAAGAAAATTGCTTAAACTTAAGTACCTGAACCATTTGTGAAAACAATGGAATGTTTGGCTTAGGAAATTAAAGACCAACGATGAGAGGATAAGGCAATGGCACCAACCTGGGAAGGGAAATACAATACATACTTGAAGATTAAAGTATCCTGGGGATATATGAGTCAGTACAACAAAAATAACAGAAGAAACATTGAAGGACAAGAAATGGTTGGTAAATTATGGCATAACCTCCCACATTGTCTAGTTCAAATTGCTAAAGCACAATGTGAAACATGAAAACTACTGCCTTTCTATCTGGGCTCGTTTACCTTGCAATCAAACTCTCCAACAAGTCATGCAACACCCAGAGGAGCCTCCACTCCTAGGCACCCTAACACACCCAGGATCATAGGAGCAGAGGTGAGGAGGACCTAACATCAGTCCCAACAACACTGAGAGTAACTGGAAACAATAGGACACAGGGACACAGGAACCGTGCCCAACCAGTGGAGGGTTCCTTCCAGTCTGGACTGGGTTACCTAGGGAGCGAATGCCCCACAGCCTGCCCCACAACACCCAGAGGAACCTTTGCTCACAGATCACAGGATCCAAGGATCCCAGGAACTTGGTTACACTAAGATCCCAGGGTTCCAGAGGCAACTTGCCTCCCAGGAGCTCTGAAACACCCAGGATCTTAGGATCACAGGATCCAGGAATCACAAGACCACAGAGACAGCTGGACTCTGAGGAGTTCTACCACAATCAGGATCACAGGCAGGACAGTCTAAAGTCACATACATAGAAGGCAGATAGCATTAGATAATAATCAAATGGCAAGAGATAAATATAAGAACATAAGCAACAGAAATGAAGATAACATGGCATCAGCAGAACTCAATTCTCCCACCATAGCAAGTTGTGGATACACCATTACATAAGACTTGGATGTAAACTTACATGATGATGACAGAGGAATTTAAGAAAGGTATAAATAAATCCCTTAAAGAAATACAAGAAAACAGAAGTAAACAGGAAGAATTTCTCAGAGAAGAAACATGAAAATCCCCTAAAGAATTACAGGAAAACACAATTAAACAGACAAAGGAAATGGACAAAACCATCCAAGATCTAAAAGTGGAAATAGAAACAATAAAGAAATCACAAAGGGAGACAACCCTGGAATAAAAAAAAAAAAAAAAAACTAGCAAGGAGAACAGGAGACATAGATGCAAGCATCAACAACAGAATACAAGAGATAGAAGGAGAATCTAAGGTGCAGAAGATACCATAGAAAACATTGACACAACAGTCAAAGAAAATGCAAAATACAAAGGAAGGAAACAATACCCTAGAAAAAGAAAGAATCTTTCAACAAACCCCCCCAAAAAAGATAGGCACACAAACATAATTCCAACTCAAAAAAAAAATTATTACCAATTTTCCTTAACATCTCGAAACACAATGAACTCAATTCTTCAATAAAAAGGTATAGACTAACAGACTGGATACCTAAACAAGACTCAACATTTTGTTGTATACAGAAAACACACCTCAGTGACAAAGACAGACACTACCTCAGAGTAAAAGGTTGAGAAACAATTTTCCAAGCAAATGGTCACAAGAAACAAGCTGCAGTAGTCATTCCAATATTGAATAAAACTGACTTTCAACCAAAAGTTGTCAAAAAATGACAAAGAGGGACACTTCATACTAGTAAAAGGAAAAATTCACAAAAATGAACTCTCAGTTATGAACACCTACACTCCAAAATTAAGGGTACAAGCATTCATAGAAGAAACTTTACTAAAGTTCAAAGCACACTTCACACCCCAGTAAAGGAAGCAATGAAACAAATGGATTTGACAGATATTTATAGAACATTTCATCTTAAAGCAAAGGAATATAAATTCTTCTCATTACCCCATGGAAACTTCTCTAAAATTTACCATATAATGGGTCACAAAACCAGCCTCAACAGTTATAAGAATACAGAAATAATCCCATGCACCCTATCCATCACCACTGACTAAAGCTGGTATTAAATTTCAACAAAATAACAGAAAAATCACATGCACATGGAAGCTGAACAACACTCTACTCAGTGATAACTTAGTCAATGAAAATATAAAGAAAGAAATTAGAGACATTTTAGAATTCATTGAAAATGAAGACACATCATAAAACAGTGATGGAACACAATGAGAGCAGTGCTCAGAGGAAAACTCATAGTGCTATGTGCCTCCAAAAAGAAACTGGACACCTGAAAGCTGTAGAACAAAAAGAAGCAAATACACCCAAGATGAGTAACCAGCAGGAAATAATCAAACTCAGAGCTGAAATCAACCAAATAGAAACAAAAAGAATTATACAAAGAATCAACAAAACCAGGAGTTGGTTCTTTGAGTAAATCAACAAGATTGATAAGCCCTTTGGCAGACTAACCAGAGGGCACAGAGACATTCTTCAAATGAATAAAATCAGAAATGAACAGGGAGACATAACAATGGAAAAGTGGAAATTCACAAAATTATCAGAGCCTTCTACAAAGGTTATATTCAACAAAATGGGAAAATCTCAATGAAATGGATAATTTTCTAGACAAATATCAGGTGCCAAAGTTAAAATATGGTCAGATAAACCATCTAAACTGTC
This sequence comes from Tokudaia tokunoshimensis, assembly GCA_036184795.1. Classification (NCBI taxonomy): domain Eukaryota; kingdom Metazoa; phylum Chordata; class Mammalia; order Rodentia; family Muridae; genus Tokudaia; species Tokudaia tokunoshimensis. The sequence goes on from BTHU01000016.1 coordinate 1,106,493, forward strand.
TCATAACTGCTAAAGAAATAGAAGCAGAAATTAATAGTCTACCAACCAAAAAAAGCTCAGTACCAGATGGGTTTAGTGGAAAATTCTATCAAAACTTCAAAGAGGGTGTAATACAAATACTCTTCAAATTATATCACAGAATAGAAACAGAAGGAAAACTACCCAATGCATTATATGAAGCTACAATTACATTTATACCTAAACCTAACAAAGACCAAACAAAAAAAAGAGAATTACAGACCAATTTCCCTTATGAACATCAATGAGTAAAAAAATCAATAAAGTTCTTGCCAACTGAATCCAAGAATACACCAAAACAATCATTGGCCACAATTAAGTCAGATTCATCACAGGGATGAAGGGATGCTTTACTATATGGAAAACCATCAATGAAATATACTACATAAACAAACTCAACAAAAAGCACCATATGATCATCTCATAAGATGCTGAAAAAGCCTTTGATAATTTTCAGTATCCCTTCTTGTTAGACATCTAGGAAAGATCAGGATTTCAAGGCCGTATCTAAACATTTTAAAAGCAATATACAGCAAACCGTTGGCCAACATCAAACTAAACAGAGAGAAACTGAAGCAATCCCATTAAAATCAGGGACTAAATAAGTCTGTTCACTCTTTCCCTATCTATTCAATATAGTACTTGAACTTCTAGCTAGAGCAATTAGACAACAAAAGAAGGTCAAAGGGATACAAATTGGAAAAAAAGAAGTCAAATTATCACTATTTGCAGACGGTATGATAGTATACTTAAGTAACCCCAAAAATTCCACGGGAGAACTCCTAAAGCTGATAAACAACTACAAAGTGTCTGGGTATAAAATTAACTCAAATAATAAGTACCCTTCCTCTATTCAAAGGATAAACAGGTTGAGAAAAAATTAGGGCAATGACACCCTTCACAATAGTTACAAATAATATTACATACATTGGTGTGACTCTAACCAAGCAAGTGAAATATCTGTATGACAAGAACCTCAAGTCTCTGAAGAAAGAAATCAATGAAGATCTCCCATGCTCATGGAATAGCAGGAATAATACAGTAAAAAATGGCTATCTTGTCAAAAACAATCTACATATTCAATGCAATCCCCATGAAAATTCCAAATCAATTATTCAAGGAGTTAGAAAGAGCAATTTGAAAGTTGATTTGGAATAACAAAAAACCCAGGGTAACAAAAACTATTTTCAAAAATAAAAGAACTTTGGGGACAATCACCATCCTTGACCTCAAGCTGTATTACACAACAATAGCGATAAAAAATATATGGTATTGGTACAGAGACAGGTAGGAAGATCAATTGAATAGATATGAAGACCCAGAAATGAACCCACACACATATGGTCACTTGATATTTGACAAAGGAGCTACATACAGTCACCAGACGCCTACACTATCATGGATGCCAAGAAATGCTTGCTGAAAGGAGCCTCATTTGGCTGTCTCCTGAGAGGTCCTGCCAGAGCCTTACAAATACAGAGGCAGATGATCTCAGCCAACCATTGGACTGAGCACAGGTTCCCCAATGGAAGAGTTAGAGAAAAGACTATAGCAGCTAAAGAGATTTGCAACCTCTAAAGAAGAACAACAATATCAACCAACAAGATCTCCCCAGTGCTCCCAGGGACTAAGCCATCAACCAAGTGGTACACATGACTCCAGCTGAATATGTAAGAGAGGATTCCCTTGTCAGGCATCAAAGGGGGCGAGATCGGGAGCTCCTTGGTCCTATGAAGGCTTGATAGATGCCCCAGTGTAGGGGAATCGATGGAGGGTATGTGTGAGTGGGGTGGGTTGAGGCCCACCCACTTGGTAGTAGGAGGAGGGAAGATGGTATAGGGGCTATCCAGGAGGGAAGGAAACTGGGAAAGGGGATAAAATTTGAAATGTAAATAAAGAATATATTCAATAATAGAACAAAGAACCCAAACTGTGATTTAAAAAAATAAGAAAACAAGTTTCTAAAATGTATGGTGCAACATCCTTAAGTAGATTCTTGTGAAATCTAACAGAAATAGTGTCTCTGTCAGTTTCACTAAAATTGCCAAATCATTATGATAACCTTGGAGGTTCATTTCTTGATGAATTCACAAACTTCTATATGGGTCAGCATTCTTAAAGGACTGCATATTGACATAGCAGAACAACATGGGCTGTGGAATTTTTCTCCAGCGAAATATAGCCTGTTGTTCTCAGAAAAAATCCTAAAGAAGTGAAAATAAATTGTGAATTTGGAACTGAATTCAGGTAGTCAGGCTTGCACAGAAATGGTTCTGGCCCACTCTGCCATATCCTCAATATTTAAAATTAAATTTTATTGTTGGATAATAATAATTCTCATATATGAAATTTCCAAGTAATGATAAGTCAGAACAAATATCTTTCCTGACTTCTCTCTGTGCTTCTGAGAGAAGCTTGCTCTCAGACTGTTTCTATGAGAGTTTCAAAATTACTGCAAAACATCATGATTTCCACATACAAACTCACTAACACCCAGAAGGGCATGAAAAAATCACTCCTCCAAAAACCTTGTTTAAAGAATGAAGAAACATGCTTTTGGAAGTTGCTCAGTTGTCTTTGCTTGCTTGTCATTTGCTGCAAGTATCTTGCATGCCTGTGCCTAAATCAAATGAACTAAAATAGCTTATTCTAAAGCATGGACATTCATTGGCAGTTATGTAAACAAACTATAACCCTTGTTGATGAGGAAAATGGTCCAAACTATATACTGGAAAAGAATAACAGTATTCACAGAGTTTGATGAATGTATTTTAAAACACCTCATTCATTTCATCTCACTTTCATGCATTTGAGGTGAGTTATTGCAGTCCACAGAGAGGTTGACTTCCCCTGAATATGTTCTTCACTAGGCAGAAACAATTGTGTGATTGTGAAACTCCCATGATTCAAGAGGTTTTGATCTACATACACTTGATATGGCACTTGACAAAGGATACAACACACAACAGCCAGCCTTTGAAAACAACTGTAGGCTCAGCTTGCAGTTCCTACCTCTACTCTAGAGTGGATGTAAAAGCTTGATAAGGCATGCTTATTCTCTCCTTCCATAGAAGTCATATCTCCACAGAAGACATCTTTAACTTTTTTTGTTATTCTAAGAAAAGTGCATACTCTATGCTATTTTTCTGTTACTGAATGGAGATAGGCTTCAAAACCCCACAGTTGACTTCTATAAATAGGAGTGTTGCTAATAAAATATATTTTAGTTCATGTCTTAAATGAGATGGCTTGAGATTGTATCCCAATACTCCTTACAGAATTTAACTCTGCTTTATTTTAACTATCAAATTTTCAGTCTAGAGTCACTGAAGTAGGGAGTTTCAGTTTAGGGATTGACCAGATTGGACTGCTCAGTGGGAAATAATCTTGATTGTTAACTGATGCAGGAAAGCCTAGCCCACAGTGGTTGGTATCTTTCCCTGGAAATGTAGGACTGAAATGTATAGAAAAGTTAGCTATGTGTGAACTTTAGAGAAACAGCAAGAAGCATTGCTTCATGGATTCTGCTTGAGATCCTGCTTGAGCTCTTGCCCTGACTTTAACACAGTAATGTCAAACACATAAATCCTTTCTTCCTCCAAGTAGCTTTTGGTCAGAGTGCTTGATTGATTGGTTCATTGATTGATTGATACTTTTGATTGATTGTTTGATTATTTGTATTTTTTCCAGCAACCAAAAGCAAACAGGAACAGTGTTTAACTCATAAGCCTATGAATTCCTTATTTCTGAAAGTTTTTACTCAACAGTTTTGGGCTGTGGTTGACCATCAGTATATGGAATTGAAAAGAAAAGGTGTAAATATGTGTACCCTAATACTGTTTTGTCAAGTATACATGTCTAGCAGTAAAGAGGCAGGACAGCTGTTTCACACCAAGAATGTGTTAATCAAGGCTTCATACTTAGCAGGAATTCATGGCATAGGACTTGACAAATTAACATGCTGCTGTATACACCTACCTGTGCCTCATATGATTCTGAATTTCCAGAAACAGTCAAACAGAGATTAAATTTGAGTTACCAATGGGGCTCAGCATTGTTTCATAGCATCAGTAACTGATTTTGTTTACAGTATTCTTTGTTGTAGAGAGCTATCCTTTGCTGCGTTGGACACTGAGTAAAGTATTTGTCCTTTACTTGATAGCAACTGTAATCACTTTTGTAACAATTGCGATTTCTCAAAGCATTATAAGATGCTTCTTACCATCACATGTGTATGTGAACCATGAGATATTTCACTTTAGAGCATGGTTACATTCCTAACCCCTTGAGTAAGGCATGGCACAATGAAGTTGTTTTATATTTTCAATAAAATATGAACAAAGATTGTGTATTGTCTTCTTTAAGAAACACTTAAAGCCAATGTATTAGTCATAATTTTTTCTGTGAATAAATTCAAAAGTAACATAAAGAAGGGTTTATTTAGGGTCAGGTTTGCAGGGGAAGTAGTTCACTTTGTAGAAAGAGCATAGCAGTACAAATGTGAAACTTCCTGTCATTTTGCTGACTTCTGCAATCAGGAAGAAGAGATGAGTGCTGGTGTTCAGTCACTTTCCCTTTAGTATTTAGACCAGGATATTATCTCATGTCATGATGTGGTCAATAGGAAATGTGGGTCTTTCTGTCTCAATTATCCTAATCTAAATAAGCCTACACAGGTCTACTTATATTTTTTTCATAATTCTCAATCCCATAAACTAAGATTAAAGCTGACAGGTCATATACAATTCTTCAATTCCTCTGTACTACCTAGAGTTTATATGTACTTTTGGATACAATAGACATGATTTTCAAGCAATGTAATTGAGAGACTAGAGGACAGCTACTTGAAGACTTTGTAAACACTGATACATGACAGATACATATTGCTATTCTTCTTCTTCTTCTTCTTCTTATTATTATTATTATTATTATTACTATTGTTATAGAATATCATTGAAATTTAGGGAACCTTTATTAGTTTATCAAAAGCCAGACTCACTAGAAAGTGACAACTGCATCCAGAGGTTACACTTTAGTTGTTTTTCCATAATGCTCATTCCATGATGCACAGATATTTAGTTATAAGGAGACAGTTCTGTATATAATTTATAATTTGGGCAAGCATGAGGACCTGAGCTTGACTCTCCAAAGCTAATGGAAATACAGACATAGGAGTAAAGTAGTGAAATTGCAATGATCCCAGAGATGAGAAGTCAAAGGAAGAAAATTCACAGAGGCTTGAAGGCTTTGTTTAAGACAAGCTCAATAGCATTAAGCATTTGCAACCACATCCATAATTGTGAACACATACACACACACGCGCACACACACACACACATTTGGACCAGGGAGCCAGGCAGCTCCACAGCCTTCTGTGCACAGCCTGCTAGGAAACAGTGATCTCCAGCAGTGTTTCACTACTGAGCATGGAGGTAAGATCACCACTTTCTCTCCTATATCACTCTGTAGGGAAACAGCTAGGAGTGTGCATGGCATATGATCAGTAGATCAGCTGGGACAGTAGCCTTCCAGACACCATTTGCTCCAGGGAGCAAGACAGCTCCACAGCCTTTTATGCACACACTCTGCCAGAAGATAGTTGGTCTTCCAGGAGTAGGGACACAGGCCTACAGGTCCACAGGAAGGATAAGGTTCAGCTAAAGACAGCAAGACCAACAAACACAAGAGATAGGCAGATGGCAAAAGGCAAGCCCAAGAACCAACAGAAACCAAGGCTACATGGCAACATAGGAAACAAGTTCTCCCACCAAAGCAAGTCCCAGATACCAAAACAAACCAGAAAAGTAAGAGTTGGATTTAAAAGTACATCTTATGTTGCTGATAGAGAACTTCAAGAAGGACATACATAACTTGCTTAAAAATTACTGGAGAACATGGGTCAACAGGTAGACGCCCTAAAAGAGGAAAAACAAAAATCACTTAAAGAAATACAGGAGAATATGTGTCAATAGGTAGAAGCCCTCAAACAAGAAAAACAAAAATCCCTTAAAGAATTACATGAAAACACAAACAAACATGTAAAAGAGCTGAACAAAATCATCCAGGATCTACAAATGGAAATAGAAAAAATAAATAAATTGTAAAGGGACAGGACTCTGGAGATAGAAAACCTTAGAAAGAAATCAGGATTCATAGATGCAAATATCAATAACAGAATAAAAGAGATATAAGAAAGAATCTCAGGTGTTTAACATAACATAGAAAACATTGACTCAATAGTCAAAGAAAATGGAAAACACAAAGAGCTCCAGACCTAAAATATCCAGGAAATCCAGGACACAATGAGAAGACCAAACCTAAGGATTATACGTATAGAAGAGAGCAAAGAATTGCAACTTAAAGGGCCAGCAAATATCTTCAACAAAACTATTGGAGAAAACTTGCTTAGCTAAAGGAAAGAGATGCCCATGAACATACAAAAAGTCTACAGAACTCCAAACAGATTGGACCAGAACAGAAATTGCTCCCAGCACATATTAATCAAAATACCAAATGCACTAAACAAAGAAAGAATATTAAAAGCAACATGGGGAAAAGGTAAAAAAACTTATAAAGGCAGACCTATCAGAATTACACTAGGCTTCTCAACAGTGACCATGAAAGCTAGAAGATCCTGAACAGATATCATGCAGACCCTAAGAGAATACAAATGCCAGACCACACTATTAAACCCAGCAAGTATTTGTGATGGAAGTCCAAGGATCTAGCAGTTGCTCAGCCCCATGAGGCAGTTGTGGATGGAAGTCCTAGGATCCACCAATTGCTCAGTCATATGATGCAGGCCAGGAAAGCCAGAGTGAAACCTCCTTCTTCCAATGTCCGTATATAGGTCTCCAGCAGAGGGTGTGGCCCTGATTAAAGGCATGTGCCACCAAGCCTTCCAATTCTTGATTAGTTCATTCCAGATTTACTCAAGTTGACAACCAGGAATAGCCACTACAATCCATCCCTTGTCAACTTGACACAAACAATATCTCATGTCCACATGAAACAATAACAAGGTCATGAATACACCTAACATGATATAACTATTCAGCATACAATCGCAAACACATTTGTAAATTTACAATGGGTTAATGTCCCTTGGAAACATTCTTTAAGTGTCTCAATACCAATTGATATTAAAGAAATTGGAAGAAAGACAAATGTATCCTTAACAAAATAAGACAGAAGAAATCATATTACTTATAATCCTCATTTCTGCAGCTGGTTACGTGGTCTTAGCTGGTATTTATAGCTACCTTCCTCTGCTACCCATTCTGTATATTCTTGACCTTCGGCAAGCACCTCAGCAGGTCTTGGCTCTTTTCCTGGAATATTGACCCATACCATCATTCCTGATGGATCTGTGTCCTTTGTCATCCTGCTTGGATTAGGCTGTTGTAGTTTGCCATTGACTTTAATCACAGGACATGGTAGTACCAAGAGATTCCCTAAGGGATCGCCTGCACTCCAGACATAATCCTGCTTACCTCCATTGTGGAGAGGCAATCCAATTTTGTCATGGCAATCTGGATCTATCACCCCTCCTAACACTGTTATTCCTTTCTTAGCCTGTTGGTTTAAAGGCATTAGAAGTCAAAAATGGCCAGGGGGAAGTCTGACATTCCAGTTCAATGGAATGTTTGTTCTGGCTCCTGGTAGGAGCACTCCCCCCTCTGGAACCAAAACTTCTAGGCCAGAAGAACCTAAAGTTGGGGGCCAGAAACAAAAATTTTCCTAGAGGGTCACTAGGAATGATAGTGAGTGGAACTATTCCCTTTTCCACCCCTTGATTCCTGGACCCATGGATCCCTGGACCTATGGGAGAAGCTCTACCATATATTGAACGCTGATTCAAAGCATATACTGCCTTCTGAAGAACTCTGCCCCAGCCCTCCATACTGTTGCCACATAATTGATGTTGTAACTGTGTCTTCCAAAGGCCATTCCATCTTTCTATCAGTCCAGCTGCTTCAGGATGATGGGGAACATGGTAAGACCAGTCAATTCCATGATTGTGGGCCCACTGTCGCACTTCTCTGGTTGTGAAATGAGTACTTTGATCAGATAAGGCATTCTGTGAGTCCACAGATGGTGGTTTTGGCAGAAGCATTGCATGCAGAAAAGGCAAATCCATAACCAGAATAAGTATCTACTCCAGTAAGAATGAAACGTTGTCTTTTCCGTAGAGGAAGTGGTTCAATGTAGTCAACCTGCCACCTGGTTGCTGACTGATCACCTCGAGGAATGGTGCCATATCTGGGGCTAAGTATTGGTTTCTGCTCTTGGCATATCTGGCATTCAGCAGCTGTTATAGCCTGGTCAGCCTTGGTGAGTGGAAGTCTGTGTTGCTGAGCCCAAGAATAACCTCCATGTCGGTCACCATGGACACTTTGTTCACGTGCCCATTGGGCAATGACTGGGATGGCTGGCGAAAGAGGCTGACTCTCCACAGAACGGGTCATCTTATCTACTTGATTGTTGAACTCCTCCTCAGCTGAAGTCACCTTTTGGTGAGCATTTACATGGGACACAAATATCTTCACATCCTTGGCCCATTTGGAGAGATCTATCCACATACTTCTTCCCCAGATGTCTTTCTCACCAGTTTTCCAATTGTGATCATTCCATGTCCCTGACCATACAGCCTATCTATTGGCTACAGCCTATGAGTCAGTGAACAAATGTACATCTGACCATTTCTTCTTCCAAACAAAATGTAATACCATGTATACTGCCCGAAGTTCTGCCCACTGTGAAGATTTTCCTTCATCTGTATCTTTCAGGGTTGTCCCAGAAAGGGGTTGTAATGCTGCAGCTGTCCACTTCTGGGTAGTGCCTACATAACATACAGAACCATCAGTAAACCAACTCCTAGTCTTCTCTTCTTCAGTCAGCCAATCATAGGGAATACCCCATGAGGTTATAGGTACATGTTTGGCAGCAGATGGTATTGTAACAGGAATAGAAACTATAGGCATCTGAGCAACTTCTTCACGTAATTTGCTTGTTCCTTCAGGACCTGCTCCGGCCAGATCATGTATATACCACTTCCATTTGATAATAGACTGTTGCTGTGCACATCCTACTTTATGACTTAAAGGGTCTGATAACACCCAGCTCCTGATGGGCAGTTCAGGTCCTGTAGTAACTTGGTGTCCTATTGTCAAATGTTCAGTTTCCACTAAGGCCCAATAGCAGGCTATGAGCTGTTTTTCAAAGGAAGAGTAGTTGTCTACAGATGATGGTAGAGCTTTGCTCCAAAATCCCAAAGGTCTCTTCTGTGATTCACCTATAGGGGTCTGCCAGAGGCTCCAAACAGCATCTCTATCTGCCACTGACACCTCAAGTACCATTGGGTCTGCTGGATCATATAGTCCAAGTGGTAGTGCAGCCTGCACAGCAGCCTGGACCTGTTGAAGAGCCTTCTCTTGTTCCAGGCCCCACACAAAGATAGCAGCTTTATGAGTCACTTGATAAATAGGCCTGAGTAACACACCTAAGTGAGGAATGTGCTATCTCCAGAATCCAAATAGAACCACTAAATGTTGTGCTTCTTTCTTGGTGGTGGGAGGGGGCAGGTACAATAACTTATCTTTCACCTTAGAAGGAATATATCTGCATGTCCCACACCACTGTACTCCTAAGAATTTCACTGAGGTGGATGGTCCTTGAATTTTGGTTGGATTTATTTCCCATCCTCTGATATGCATATGTGTTACCAATGAATCCAAAGTGGTTGCTACTTCCTAATCACTTTGTCCAATCAGCATAATGTCATCAATATAGTGCACCAATGTGATATTTTGTGGAAGAGACAAATGATCAAGATACCTTCTAACTAAGTTATGACACAGAGCAGGAAAATTAATATGTCCTTGAGGCAAAACTGTAAAGGTATACTGCTGGCCTTACCAACTGAAGGCAAATTGCTTCTGGTGGTCATTATAGACAGGTACTGAGAAGAAGGCATTTGCCAGATCAATAGCTGCATACCAGGTTAGAGGAGATGTGTTAATTTGCCCAAGTAATGAAACTACTTCTGGTACAGCAGCTGCAATGGGAGTTACCACCTGATTTAGTTTCCGATAGTCAACTGTCATTCTCGATGATCCATCTGTCTTCTGCACTGGCCAGATAGAAGAGTTAAAGGGAGACATGGTAGGAACCACCACCCCTGCATCTTTCAAGTGCTTGATGGTGCCAGTAATTTCTGCAATTCCTCCAGGAATACGATACTGTTTTTGATTTACTATTTTTCTTGGCAGAGGCAACTCTAAAGGCTTCCATTTTGCCTTTCCAACCATAATAGCCCTCACTCCACAGGTCAGGGAACCAATGTGAGAATTCTGCCAATTTCTGAGTATATCTATCCCCATTATACATTCTGGAACTGGGGAAATGACCAGAGGATGTGTTTGGGGACCTAGGGGTCCTACTGGGAGTCAGACATCAGTCAAAATTTCATTAATCACCTGTCCTCCATAAGCTCCTACTCTAACTTAAGGGTCACAATGTTTCTTGGGGTCTCCTGGGATTAGTATCAATTCAGAACCAGTATCCAATAGACCCTGGAAAGTCTGATTATTTCCTTTCCCACAGTGTACAGTTACCCTTGTAAAAGGCCGTAGGTCCCTCTTGGGAAGAATTGAGGAAAGACTAACAGCAAAACTTTTAGGTGTCTTATCAAGATTCTTCCTCAGAGGAACCTGGCCACTGCATCATTAAAGGGGTTCTGGCCCTGCAAACCGACTCAAGTCTGGAAATTGATTCACTGGCCGAGATTGCCTTTTGCCATGATCCAATGTAGCCTTTCTTTCATTTGTTTGAGAAATTTTCTGCTTATACAGATCAAACAGATATGCAGTAGGTTTCCTATCTATTTCATGCCTGGGAATACCATGATTGACTAGGCAGTACCAAAGGTCCAAACCAGTCATGCAAGTTCCAACTCTCTTGTACTGACCATTATGAGGTATGTCATTATAAACACTGTTTTGTCTACCCTGTCCATTATAATAACTATGATCACCTTGTCTCTGGCAACTCAATGCTGCCACCTGGCCCTTGTTACCTCGAGGCCCAGTTAAACCCATTGAATTTAATTTATCTAATTGAGTAGCAGCATTTCTAACCCAAAGGTCTAGCACAAGGGAAAGGGCAAGAACAAAACTCTTTAAATGTGCTGGTGCCCCTCTCACCAGTTTATGTCTTATAGGACTGGTGAAGGGCATATCTTCTGGAACTTCCCATTGTGGATCCTTAGGTTTTACACAACGTATCTACTCTAGCATTAAAATTTCCCTAAGCCTTAAAACCCCTTCATCAACACTAAGCCAAGGGATATCAGGCATCTCCAGCTCCTTTTCAGTAGGCCATCTTTTGATAAACACTTCCGTCAACCACTCAAACAAACTCCTGACACCTTTTTTTAACTGTGCAAACGTCCATATTAAACCTAGAATCTCCACTCAGAGGGCCCATGCCAATAAACTCAACCTGCTCTAGTTTTATGTTCCTTCCACCATTATCCCATACCCTTAAAATCCATTCCCTTGCATATTTCCCAGACTTCTGCTTGAATAAATTAGCAAACTCATTAAGCTCCTTAGTAGTATAGTGTATTTCCTCATGGACTACACTTTCTACCTCCCCTCTAGGAGCCTGTTTTGCCTTGAATCTGGCTATAGGTCTAGAAGTAATTATTGGTGGACCTTAAGAAACATCAGTATTGTCTTGTCTGGTATTTTCTTCATCAAAATTCACTGCTGGTTTATCAGGCTCTGAGGGATTAATTTCTTATATGGAGAAGGCATTATTTCAAGAGGTGGGGCTGAGGGTACTACTTCCTCAGGTGGGGCAAATCCTTGAAAATCTGAAGATTCAAAATTCTCAGTTTCAACAGGATCTTCGCACACACCCCCATCCCATGTTTTAGGATCTCATTCTTTGCCAATTAATGCCCTTACTTTAACTGCTGATACCCTCTGAGGCTGAGACCGTAATTTTCGCTGTAATTCAGCCAAATTTATAATGAGAGCTTCAGTTTGATTTTCTGCAACTTGAGCTCTATGACTGCTAGAGAGAAGATTCCCTTCAAGGGCACACTTAGCAACATTTAGTTTGTGTACTTGCATCTGGAGCTGTTCGATTTTATCACACAACTTCTTCCTTTCCTTCGTTGTTTTTTCCTGAGATGCTAAGAGCAACCAGTCAGCAAAATATTTTTTCAATTTTTCCCCAACTTGTAGAAAGTATTGTACACCACTGAGTCATCTGATTCATCAAGATACTGAAAGACATTAGCTTCTTTAAGCTTGAAATATATTTTCAACCATGGGTCTTCAATATTTTCCGAACTCCCAGGAGGAAGAGAATCTGGAGAGGTTTCAGTAGTTGAAGGTACTGATGAATTACCAAACCAACTCCAGATTTTTAAAATATTCATCCTTATACTTCTGCTCCTCTAGAACCACTCCTGCTACCAACTTCTGTATTAGTCAGGGTTCGCTAGAGTCACAGAATGGATGGGTAGTCTCTATATAGTTAGGTAATTTGTTGGTGACTTACAGCTTGTAGTCCAACTCCCCAACAATAGTCATCAGTACTTGTAGATGGAAGTCCAAGGATCTAGCACTTGCTCAGCCCCACAATGCAGCTGTGGATGGAAGTCTCAGGATCCACCAATTGCTCAGTCACATGAGGCAGGTCAGGAAAGCCAGAGTGAATCCTCCTTCCAATGTCCTTATATAGGTCTCTAGCAGAGGATGTGGCCCAGATTAAAGGCATGTGCCACCGAGCCTTCCAATTTTTGATTAGTTCATTCCAGATTTACTCAAATTGACAACCAGGAATAACCACTGCACTACTACATAAAATAGAAACAGATGGAACACTATGCAACTCATTCTATGAAACCACAATTATGCTGATACAAAAACCACACAAATATTCAACAAAGAAAGAGAACTTCAGACCTATTTCCCTTATTCATATTGATGCAAAAATATTCACTATATTTCTTGCCAACTGAATCCTTGAACACAACAAAACAATCATTCAGCATGATTAAATATGCTTCATCCCAGGGATGCAGAGATGGTTCAATACATGGAAATCCATCAATGTAATCCACTATGTAAGCAAACTCAAAGGAAAAAAAATATGATCATTTCTTTAGATTCTGAGAAATAATTTGACAGAGTTCAGCATCTTTTCACGTTAAAAGTCTTGGAAAAATCAGGAAATCAAGGCCCATACCTAAACATAGAAAAGCATTTTATAGCAAACCAGTAGCCAGCAGCAAACTAAATGGAGTGAAACTTGAAGAAATCCCACTAAAATTTGGGACCAGACAAGGCTGCTCCCTCTCTACATATTTATTCAATGTATTACTTGATATTCTAGCTAGAGCAATTAGACAACAAAAGGAGGTCAAAGGGATGTAAATTTGAAAAGAAGAAGTTAAATAATCACTATTTGCAGATGATGTGATAGTATACTTAAGTGATCCCACAAACTCCATCAGAGAACCCCTACAGTTGATAAACAACTTCAGCAAAGAGGCTGGATAATAAAATAACTAAAACAAATCAGTATCCTTCCTATACTCAATGAATGACCTGACTGAAAAAGAAATTATGGAAAAGACACCCTTCATAATAGTCATAAACAATGCAAATTATCTTGATATGATCTAACCAAACAAATGAAAGACCTGTATGACAAAAATTTCAAGTCTCTGATGAAAGAAATTGAAAATGACATCAGAAGATGGAAAGGTCTCCCATGCTCCAGGATTGGCAGTTTTAATGTAGTAAAAATGGCCATCTTGCAAAAAGAAATCTACAGATTCAAAGCAATCCCCATCAAAATTTCAACTCAGGTCTTCAAAGAGTTAGAAAGAGCAATTCTCAAATTCATCTGGAATAATAAAAAATCCCAGTACAGCTAAAACTATCCTCAACAATAAAAATCTTCAGGGAGAATCAGTATCCCAGACCTCAAGCTGTACTACAATGTGATAGTGATAAAAACTGCATGGTATTTGTACAGTGACCAGCAGGTAGATAAATGGAATAGAAATGAAGACCTAGAAATGAACCCACACACCTGCAGTCACTTGATCTTTAATAAAGGAGCTAAAACAATCCAGTGGGGAAAAAAAAGATAGACTATTCAAAAAATGGTGCTGGTTCAAATGGTGGTTAGCAGGCAAAAGTATGCAAATTCATCCATTCTTATCTCCATGTACAAAGCTCAAGTCCAAGTGGATCAAGGACCTCCACATAAAACCTGATACACATAAACTAATAGAAGAGTAATTGGGGAAGAGTCTAGAGCACAAGGGCACAGGGGAAATTTTCATGAATAGAGCACCAATAGCTTATACTCTACGATCAAGAATTGACAAATGGCAAGACAGAGAAGCAAGAGGGGGTTGAATGGGGAAAAGAGGGAGGGAAGGGGGCTTATGGGACTTTCGGGGAAGGAGGAAATGGGAAAGGGAAAATGATTTTGAATGTAAATAAAAAAACTTAGAAAATAAAAAAAAATTGACAAATGAGACCTCATAAAATTACAAAGTTTCTGTAAGGCAAAGGACCCTGTCAATAGGACAAAACAGCAACCAACAAATTGGGAAAAGATCTTTACCAATCTTACATAGGACAGAAGGCTAATATCCAATATATATAAAGAACTCAAGGAGTTAGACTCCAGAGAACCAAATAAACCTATTAAAAATGCTTTACAGAGCTAAACAATTTTCAAGAGAGGGATATCTAATGGCTGAGAAGCACCTAAAGAAATGTTCAACATCCTTAGTCATTAGGGAAATGCAAATCAAAACAACCCTGAGATTCCATCTCACACCAGTCCGAATGGCTAAGATCAAAATCACAGGAGACAGCAGTTGTTGGCGAGGATGTGGAGAAAGAGAAACACTTCTCCAATGCTGGTGGGATTGCAAGCTGTTACAAGCACTCTGGAAATCAGTTTGATGGTTCATCAGAAAACTGGGCATGATATTACCAGAGGACCCTGTTATACCACTCCTGGGCATACATACAGAGGACTGTCCAGCATGAAATAAGGACCCATGATCCACTATGTTCATAGCAACTTTATGTATAATAGCCAGTTGATGGAAAGAAACCAGATGTCCTTCAAAAGAGAAATGGATACAGAAATTGTTGTACATTTACTCAATAGAATACTAATCAACTATTAAAACAACAAATTTATGAATTTCTTAAGCAAATATATGGAAATAGAAAATATCCTTAGTGAGGTAACCCCATCTCAAAATAATACACATGGTATGCACTCACTGATAACTGGATCTTAGTCCAGATGTCTGGTAAACCCAAGATACAATTCACAGACAAAATAAAGTTTAAGAAGAAGGGAGAACAAAGTACGGGTACTCTGGTACTTCTTAAAAGGGGGGACAAAATCCCCACTGGAGGAGATACAGAGACAAAATATGGAGCATAGGCTAAGAGAAAGACCATCCAGAGACTGCTCCTTCTAGGAATCCATTCCATATACAGCTACAAAACCCAGGCACCATTATGAATGCCAACAAGTGCTTGCTGACAGGAACCTGACCTAGTTATTACATGGGAGGCTCTGCCAGTGCATGACAAATGCAGAGGGCAACACCCTCAGCCAACCATTGAACTGAGCACAAGATCTCCAGTGGAGGAGCTAGAGAAAGGACCCAAGGAGCTGAAGAGTTTTGTGGAGTCATAGGAGGCGCAACAAATTAAACCACCCAGTACCACTAGATCTCCCAGGTGCTAAACCACCAACCAAAGAGTACACATGGAGGGACCCATGGCTCCATATGTATACCCAGCAGAGGATGGCATTGTTGAACGCCAAAGAGAGGAGATGTTCTTGGTCCTGAGATGTGGGACCTTGTAAGGCAGTCTGTAGCCTGGTTTAGCAAGGCTTACTCTGGAGACCCAGTAGAATATTCTACAAGGGATGGAACCCATGAGCCATGCTCCCAGACACCTGGCTCTTCAACTCCTTAATCCTGCGGCCAACAGTCACATATGGCCACGCTGCATGCCCCTATCATTCTGGCAGACTTTCCTAGCCCCACGGTTACCTGACTGTTGTCAAGTAACGCAGCCTAATATAAAAGAAGGCTTCTTATCCCTCCTCACCCTCTGCTTCTCTTGTCTCTCTCTGGCCTCTCTCTGATCTTTCTCTCATCCTCTGTTTCCACTCTTTCCAAGTGGTAATGGGCAGTTCTCATTCTTCTATCTTCTCTTTCTCTCTTTAATTCTCTATCTCCTTTTCTCTTCCTACTTTTCTATAATAAAGCATTGAAACTATGAACTGTCTCTTCTTATCAAAACCTGCCCTGTAGGAACAAAATGCAGGCCTCAGCATTTCCAGGCACCAAGGAAGGACCCAGCCTCTTCTCAGCCAAGCTTCGTCTACAGGTACCTGTTGTCATGAAAATGGCTCTGCCTTCTGGGCAAACATCTCCATGTTAACCAGGTAATCTCTTTCTCTACAGGTGTTCATGCACCTAGCCAGTGTTCCCCGTATGTGATCTCCGCTTGCCAGCTTTTTCCTATGTGGGCCACCACCCCTGCTTCCACCCCTGTCCTCTCCCCCTGCACTGAGAAAACTAAATGACCCACTCTAGGGGAATGTCAGGACAGGGAAGTGGGAGTGGGTGTATTGGTGAGCAGGGGAAGGGAGGATGGGTTAGGAGATTTTTGGGTGGGGGGGACCTGAAAAGGGGACATTTGAAATGTAAATAAAGAATATATCTAATTTATAAAAGAAAAAAGAAAAAAAGAATTTTCCCCAAATTAATTTAAATATTAATACAACAAGAAGCCTGTGATTGGACAGGGGAAAGAGAGGTGGAGCTAAGTGTTTCTGAGACAGAGACAGAGAGAGGACAGAGAAGGAAGATGGAGGGAGAGGAAGATGATCCAGATTCTGCATGGCTTTAAATAGCCACAGGTAGTTATGAATACCTTTTAAGGGTAAGATAATTATAGGACAATTTGTCTTATCTAGGTGGGAAACTTGTATCATTATCAATTGACTCTGAAATTATTGGGTGGGTATCTTGTGAATTAGACTGCTGAGGCATAGAGTAGCTTTGTATAGTACAGGATGGTGCCATTTTTTAATATTTTTCACAATACATACACACTCACACTTCCTATAATGAAAATTTTATCACTACACCCCTTAGCACATACCATTCTACCAATATCAGTAATTTCTGTAAGTATCCCTCAGGGATTTTCAGAGGTAGATCAGAGAGATGATCCTGGTACTGTGTCCAGATTCATGCCAGTTTTTAAAATTCATTCTCAGGTCTTCATACTAACATGGCAAGTGTTTTACTTACTGAGCCATCTCCCTTGAACAACTGTAGACATTTAATAGAGTACTTATTTGGAATAATTGACTGCAACAATTAAATTCATTTATTTATAACTAATGAGAAATGACTTTGTTTTTAGCATATACTCTATTATAACTAGAGGAAAGGACATAGCAACTCTTGGATAGCTGGATCCTTAGTTAATATTACATATAACTAGGCAGCACAGATCAGAAATAAATGACCAAGTCTTTTGTCTTTGCTAATTTATTTTACTTAAAAACAACACATAAGATCAGAGTAAGTCCTTTAAATTAAAAAATTATTTTAATTTTAACTGAACTTCAGAATGGTCCTAATGGAGTGAAATGAGGAGTGTCTCCATTGCCCTGAAGAATATTGATGGCTTAGAACTTAGAGATTTACATAGTCCAGCAGTATGAATTGCAGAAATAGGAGTTAGCCCAAGATTCCCAAAACATATTTTTGGATGATAACATCACTCATGTGCTTGCAAATTTTTGTGGGAAGAAAAAGGAAAATCATGGTTGACAACAGAGAAAGGCAAAGGATGATAGAGGTAAATTCATGAACACTGGTCTGATTGTTTATAATGATTGCAAATGACACAATAACTAAAAAGTCAAGTTTCTAGTCATGTCTGTAAGAATATTAGAATTCCTTACAGGAACAGAACCAGTAGGATGAACAAATACACTAAACAATATATGCAATACATGTTCAGCTTAACTTAAATACAACTAATAACATCTAAATCCAACCTTGACCTCATAGTTATATGATTCACAGGTTGGGTACTTCAGCAGCCCCAATCTGGCAACAAAAATCTGAGAGGTTTCCAGTGGGTCACTGTTCCTTTGTACATAATGGAAGTCTGGAAATTCTGTGTTGACACCAAAGAAGGAAAAGTCAGCAAGAGCAACTTAGTAAATCACTTATACAGCAAGAGAAAGACAAAGTTAGCAACATGAAGCATGCTCTTCCGTCTGCCATGTCTTTTTTTTTTTTCTAGACTGAATCCATAAGTCCTGCTCATTTCCAGGGCAATCTGAACTGATTCTAATTTATGCTGACATGAAAACTAACCACAATAATGAGAAAGTTTAGACATTGGGTAATTATGGGAGCAAAATCTTATGACATAGTTTCCTGGACTGGATAAAAAGGAGAAATTGAACTGAATATTATCATTCATCTCTATTTGCCACCTAACAGTGACCAAGCCCACTCAGTCAACAGGTTCTCCAGATCAGGAGCGAGGATTAAAAGAAAGAGACAATTAGACAAAACTGCAGCATGACCCCAGTCAATTCTGAAACTGGAGGCAGGCTTAATAATTTTGAGTCCACTTTTTATACCAACCTAATTACATACAGGAATTAAGGTCAATAGTGGTACAGTAAGGAACAAGCAAGACAGTAATCACAAAATCATCAAGGCACTAAGCAAAATTCTGTGAAGTTGTTACAAAGGGCTTGTCAGAATGACCAAAAATTCCTGAGCCTACTTCCTTATCCAAGTTCAAGACCTTGCCTGAAGCCTGCTTCTCAACTCGTTCCACCCTAAGATTAAAATTCCTGCCTTACCTACTTTCCTATTATGCCTGAAT
Organism: Tokudaia tokunoshimensis; assembly: GCA_036184795.1. Classification (NCBI taxonomy): domain Eukaryota; kingdom Metazoa; phylum Chordata; class Mammalia; order Rodentia; family Muridae; genus Tokudaia; species Tokudaia tokunoshimensis. The sequence goes on from BTHU01000016.1 coordinate 1,125,512, forward strand.
GTCATATTCCTGCTTGAAGGCCTTGTCCTTGGCCAATGTCAGGTTCCTGCCAGGCAGCACGGCACCCCAATAAGGCTCTCCACATAACCGTGGTTGCAATGTGACTAGCTGCCTAACATCCTTGCCACCATGCCTTCCACATCATGAGATATTGTGCTTTTAAATCTTTCATTACAAATTGCCTTGTTCAAGTCTTTAGTCACAGTAATAAGAAAGATAATTAATAAACACTGAAATTTATTTACCATTTCCTTTTACCAAGACAAACTATTGTGTTTGGTAAAATTACTTGATATTACTCCAGTATTAGCACAGTTTACCACAGAGTTGATTTGTATTTAGTAAATATTCATTAAGTGTTAATATAGGATGGCAGGAGCCTATCAGCCTCCCTTAGGTGATCTCTATTCCGGGGATAGACTGCACTGAGGATACAGGTACCCAAGTTTCCCCCAATATAACATCGCTTGGGACACAGCCTGTTGGGCTTCCATCTGCGCCCAAGAGCAGGGCAGCGCTGTGGTTATCTGGGTGCCAGCTCTGCTATGGGCCATCTGCCCTGCAGAGTGATCTGCGCCAAGAGTGCAGAATGCACTCCGCCATCTTTGCTCCAGCAACAGGGCAACTGGAACCTTCAGACACAGGGAAAATCAAGCATAATATTGCTTGGGTTTCAGGCAGCTTGTGTGCTCCCTGCTCCAAAGAGCTGGGCAGGTCTGAAGTAACCGACCTGCCAGCTCTGCTGTGGGACATCTGCCCTGCAGAGGGACCCTGACCCCCACTCTGGGAGAGAGCTCGCCCTCTGCGGGTGGGCTCCCCTTGGCGACCTCTGCTCCAGGAATCCACAACGATGAGCCTTTGGATGTGCAGGGATTCCCCAATATAACATCACTTGGGGCATGGCACATTAGGGCTACAAAGTCAATCAGGAGCAGGGCAGGCCCCAGAAATCGGTGCCAGGGGAATCCTGGTAATCCAAGGGGGTCAGAAATAGCCTTGCAGGCTCACAGGAGGTCCAACCAACAGCAAGTGACAGCAGGACCAACTAACACCAGAGGCAACAAGATGGCAAAAGGCAAAAGTAGGAACGTTACTAACAGAAATCAAAGTAATATGGCACCATCCAAACCCAACTCTCCAACAGCAGCAAGTCCTGGATACCCCATAACACCCAAAAGACAAGATCTGGATTTAAAATCACTTTTCATGATGCTATTAGAGGATTTCAAGAAAGACACAAATAAGTCTCATAAAGAATTACAGGAGATCATGAATCAACGCTTAGAAGCCCTTACAAAGGAAACAAAAAAATCGCTTAGAGAAATGCAGGAGAACATGAGTCAACAGATGGAGGCCCATAAGGAGGCAACACAAAAAATCGCTTAAAGAAATGAATCAATGGGTAGATGTCCTTTCAAAGGAATCCCAAAAATCTCAAAAAGAAATGAAGAAGAATATGGGTCAACAGATGGAGTCCCATAGGGAGGCAACACAAAAATCGCTTAAAGAAATGAATCAACGGGTAGATGCCCTTACAAAGGAAACACGAGAACTGCTTAAAGAAATGCAAGGAATATGGAGCAACAGATGGAAGCCCATGAGTAGGAAACACAGAAATCGCTTAGAGAAATACAGGAGAACTTGGGTCAACAAGCAGAAATCCTGAAAGAGGAAACACAAAAATATCTTAAAGAAATACAGGAAAATACAAACAAACAAGTGAAGGATCTCAGCAAATCCATCCAGGATCTGAAAAAGGAAGTACAAACAATGAAGAAATCACAAAGGGAGACAACTTTGGAAATAGAAAACCTTGGGAAGAAATCAGGAGTCATAGATGCAAGCATCAACAATAGAATACAAGAGACGGAAGAAAGAATCTCAGGTGCTGAAGATACCATAGAAAGTATTGACTCAACAGTCAAAGAAAAAGGAAAATGAAATAAAGGTGTAACCAAAACCATCCAGGAAATCCAGGATACAATGAGAAAACCAAACCTAAGGATTATAGGTATAGATGAGAATGAAGATTTGCAACTTAAAGGGCCAGTAAATATCTTCAACAAAATTATGGAGGAAAACTACCCTAACCTAAAGAGAGATGCTGATGAACATACAAGAAGCTTACAGAACTCCAAAGAGACTGGACCAGAACAGAAATACCTCCCATCACATAATAATCAAAACACCAAATGTACTAAACAAAGAAACAATATTAAAAGCAGTAAGAGAAAAAGTCCAAGTGACATATAAAGGAAGACCTATTCAAATCACATCAGACTACTCACCAGAGACTATGAAAGCCAGAAGATCCTGGGCAGATCTCATGCAGACACTAAGAGAACACAAATGCCAGCCTAGACTACTATACCCAGCAAAACTCTCAATCACCATAGATGGAGAGATCAAGATATTCCATGATAAAACCAAATTTTCACAACATCTTTCCACAAACCCAGACCTGCAAAGAATAATAGGTGGAAACCGCCAATAAAAGGAAAGAAACAACACACTGGAAAAAACGAGATAGTAACCTTCTTGCATCAAACCCAAAAGAAGATAACCACTCAAACATAAGATAGCATCAAGAATAGCAGGTGGCAATAATCACTATTCCTTAATCTCTCGTAACATCAATGGCCTCAATTCCCCAACAAAAAGACATAGACTAACAGACTGGATACGTAAAGAGGACCCAGCATTTTGCTCCATGCAGGAAATGCACCTCAGTATCAAAGACAAACACTACATCAGAGTAAAGGGCTGGAAAACAATTTTACAAGCAAATGGTCCCAAGAAATGAGCCGGAGTAGCCATCCTAATATCAGATAAAATTGACTTTCAACCTAAAGTCATCAAAAAAGACACAGAAGGACACTACATACTGATCAAAGGAAAAATCCACCAAGAAGAACTCTCAATTCTGAATATCTATGCTCCAAATGCAAGGACACCCTCAATCGTAAAGGAAACTTTACTAAAGCTCAAAGCACACATCTCACCTCACACAATAATAGTGGGTGACTTCAACACCCCGCTCTCTGAAATGGATAGTTCAGGAAATCAGAAACTAAACAGGGACACAATGAATCTAATTGAAGCCTTGGACCAAATGGAACTAACAGATATATATAACATTTCATCCTAGAGCAAAACAATACACCTTCTTCTCACACCTCATGTTACCTTCTCCAAAATCGACCATATAATTGGTCACAAATCTGACCTCAACAGATATAAGAAGATAGAACTAATCCCATGCCTCCTATCAGATGACTATGGAATAAGGGTGGTCTTCAATGGCCCCAAAAACAACAGAAAACCCACATACACATACATGGAGGCCGAACAATGCTCTACTCAATGATAATGTGGTCAAAGAAGAAATAAAGAAAGAAATCAAAGACTTTTTAAAATTTAATGAAAATGAAGGCAAACATACCCTAATTTATGGGACACAATGAAAGTGGTGCTAAGAGGAAAATTCATAGCTCTGAGTGCCTCCAAAAAGAAATGAGTGACAGCATACACTAGCAGCTTAATGTCACACCTGAAAGCCCTGGAACAGAAAGAAGCAAATACACCCAAGAGGAGTAGAAGGCAGGAAATCATCAAACTCAGGGCTGAAAACAATCAAGTAGAAAGAAATAAAACCATACAAAGAATCAAGAAAACTAGGAGTTGGTTCTTTGAGAAAAATCAACAAGATAGATAAGCCCTTAGCCAGACTTGCTAGATGGCACAGAGACAGTATCCAAATTAACAAAATCAGAAACGAAAAGGGAGAGATAACAACAGAAACTGAGGAAATTCAAAAAATCATCAGATCCTACTTCAAAAGCCTGTATTAAACACAACTAGAAAATCTGGAGGAAATGAACAATTTCCTAGACAGATACCAAATACCAAAATTAAATCAGGATCAAATAGACCATGTAAACTGTCCTGTAACCCCTGAAGAAATAGAAGTGGTCTTTGAAAGTCTTCCAATGAAAAAAAGCACAGGTCCAGATGGTTTTAATGCAGAATTCTATCAGACCTTCAAATAAGACCTAACACCAATACTCTTCAAATTATTCCACAAAATAGAAACAGAAGGAACACTACCCAACTCGATCTATGAAGCCACAATTACACTAATACCAAAATCACACAAAGATCCGACAAAGAAATAGAATCTCAGGCCAATCTCTCTTATGAATATCAATGCAAAAATACACAATAAAATTCTTGCCACCCAAATCCAAGAACACATCAAAATGATCATTCACTATGATCAAGGCTTCATCCCAGGGACGCAGGGATGGTTCAATATAATGAAGTCCATCAATGTAATCCACTACATAAACAATCTCAAAGACAAAAAAAACACATGGTCATTTCATTAGATGCTGAGAAAGCATTTGACAAAATTCAGCATCCTTTCATGTTAAAGGTCTTGGAAAGATCAGGAATTCGAGGCCCATATCTAAACATAGTAAAAGCAATTTTCAGCAAACCAGTAGCCAAACATCAATCTAAATGGAGAGAAACTTGAAGCAATCCCACTAAAATCAGGGACTAGAAAAGGCTGCCCTCTCTCTCCATACCTTTTCAATATAGTACTTGAAGTTCAAGCTAGAGCAATTAGACAACAAAAGGAGGTCAAAGGGATTCAGATTGGAAAGGAAGAGGTCAAGCTATCACTATTTCCAGATGATATGATAGTACTTTTAAGCGACCAAAAGAACTCCACCAGAGAACTCCTACAGCTGATAAACAACTTCAGCAAAGTGGCCAAATATAAAATCAACTCAAGCAAGTCTTCAAGTAGTGTTCCTATACTCAAAGGATAAACAGGCTGAGAAAGTAGTAAGAGAAATGATACCCTTCACGATAGCCACAAACAATATAAAGTATCTTGGTGTGACTCTAGCCAAACAAGTGAAAGATCTGTATGACAAGAATTTCAAGTCTCTGAAAAAAGAAATTGAAGAAGACCTCAGAAGATGGAAAAATCTGCCATGCTCATGGATTGGCAGGATTAATATACTAAAAATGACCATCTTGCCAAAAGCAATATACAGATTCAATGCAATCCCCATCAAAATCCCAACTCAATTCTTCATAGAGTTAGAAAGAGCAACTCAAAAATTCATCTGGAATAACAGAAAACCCAGGATAGCTAAAACTATTCTCAAGAGTAAAGGAACTTCTGGGGGAATCAATATCCTGGACCTCAAGCTGTACTACAGAGCAATAGTGTTAAAAACTGCATGGTATTGGTACAGTGACAGTCATGTAGATCAATGGAACAGAATTGAGGACCCAGAAAGGAATCCTCACTCCTATGGCCACTTGATCTTTGACAAAGGAGCTAAAACCATCCAGTGGAAAAAAGATAGCCTTTTCAACAAATGGTGCTGTCTCAACTCATGGTCAACATGCAGAAGAATGCAAATTGACCCATTCTTTTCTCCTTGCACTAAGCTCAATTCCAAGTGGATCAAGACCTCCACATAAAAGCAGACTCACTGAAACTAATATAAAGGAAACTAGGGAAGATCCTTGAACATATGGGCACAAGGTAGAATTTCCTGAATAGAACTCCAATAGCTTATGCTCTAAGATCAAGAATTGACAAATGGGACCTCATTAAATTACAAAGTTTCTGCAAGGCAAAAGACACTGTCAAAAAGACAAAGCAGCAACCAACTAACTGGGAAATGATCTTTACCAATCCTACATCCGACAGAGGGCTCTATCCAATATATACAAAGAACTCAAGAAGTTAAACTCCAGAAAGTCAAGTAACCCTATTAAAAAATGGTGTACAGAGCTAATCAAAGAGTTCTCAACTGAAGAATATCTAATGGCTGAGAAACATCTAAAGAGATGCTCACCATCCTTAGTCATTAGGGAAATGCAAATCAAAACAACCCTGAGATTCCATCTCACACCAGTCAGAATGGCTAAGATCAAAAACACAGGAGACAGCAGGTATTGGCGAGGATGTGGAGAAAGAGGAACATTCCTCCACTGCTGGTGGGATTGCAAGCTGGTACAACTACTCTGGAAATCAATCTTTTGGTTCCTCAGGAAACAGGGCATGACACTCCTGGAGGATCCGGCTATACCCCTCCTCGGCATATACCCAGAGGCTTTACCTGCATGCAATAAGGACACATGCTCCAATATGTTCATAGCAGCCTTATTTATAATAGCCAGAAGCTGGAAAGTACCCAGATGTCCCTCAACGGAGGAATGGATTCAGAAGATGTGGTATATTTACACAATGGAATACTACTCTGAAATTAAAAACAATGAATTCACCAAATTCTTAGGCAAATGGTCAGAACTTGAAAATATCATCCTTAGTGAGGTAACCCCATCACAAAAGAGCACACATTGTACGCAGTCACTGATAAGGTGATATTAACCCAGAATCTCAGAATACCCTAGACACAGTTCGAATATCAATAGATTTCCAAGAAGATGGAAGGAGAGACCCAGGTCCTGTAGAGACTGGATGTAGGGGAATGCCAGGACCGAGAAGCGAGAGAGGGTTGAATGGGGAAAAGAGGGAGGGAAAGGGGCTTGTGGGACTTTTGTGGCGGGAGGAAATGGGAAATGATATGGCATGTAAATAAAAAAATTTAGAAAAAATGTTTGTTAATATAGATATGGTGAGTGTTTGAATGAAAGTGTCCATATAAGCTCATAGGAAGTGACAGCATTAGGAAGTGAGGCCTTGATGGTTTAGGTGTTACCTTATTGGATCAAGGATATCACTGAATGTGGGCTTTGAGATATCCAAAGCTCAAGCCTGGTCTAGTGGCTTATTCTCTCTCATGGTTGCCTACAGATCAGTCTCCTCTGGCATCATGTCTGCCTATGTGGCACCATCTGTTTTGCTATGATGACAATAGACTTAACTATTGAATGGTAAACAAACCTCATCTAAACCTTTTCCTTTATTTGAGTTGCTATGGCATGGTGTCTCATCACAGCATTAGAACCCTAATAGTAAGAATTTATATCAATAGAACTGATAGTAAGATATTATCAGTATTAATTTGTCAGAAACCATCTAGGAAAAGCTAAGGAGTGCATGTGAGTTTATTGGAGATGCTACACTCTTTTTGCATGTCCTGGGAATGGTGAGATCTAGGTGCTAAGTCCTTAGGATCTCCTCTTGCTGTTGATATGCTTTTTCTTATCACAGTTACAAAGTCTAATGATTCCTGGGCATTATACCAATGTAAGAGTGCAGACTTGCAAAAGAATGATACCCTGCACTTACATATTATGCAAACTCTGTGTTTTATTCATCAGAAATTCAGCGTGCTGGAGTCTATCATTTAAAAGGATGCATATGCCTAAGTGAGCTCTCACCCCAATTTAATTTTAAAGCACATTATGGGCATTCCAGGGAGGAGTAGGTGACTTGTCTTAATTTGTTGGCTCTGTGTCTAGGGTTGTTCCAGAGCCATTACTTAGAGGGTAAGAGAACTGGAAACTGTTTCTGAGGAAGCCTTGAAAGTCTTTCTGACACATTGCACTTGTGACAGGCTAGTTGTCAGGGCAGCTTCTGATTGTGGAATAGTTTCTGACTGGCTGCACAAGGTCTTGGGATTTTCCAGCAACTGACTTGCCTGGATTTGCCCAGTTCTTGGAAACAGATCTAGGCCTAGTCTCCTGAACTGCCTATTTGAAGCCTGTCATGGATTTAGCCTCTTCCAGTCCTCTTACCAACCTAGTAGGCACATTTTCTTCAGATAAGCATGAAAATGTGCTTTCATGTACAAATGCTGAGTAGACTAATGATTTTATAATATTTTATAATGACTTTATATAATTCTTAAATTTATAAAAGTAATTTCAAGCTCTGTATGGTATAGAATATGCAAATAGAGCTCTATAACCTTCATGTGTCATGGGCTATTTGAACTAAAAAGAAAGCAGACTTGGAATAAATTTATGATCAAGAAAATCATTTTTTTTTGGTTAGGTATGAGACATTTTTCTGGCAACTAAAGGTCATAAACTGGGATTGGACAATTTATTATAGGTGCATGGATAAAATTAAAACCTAAAATATTGACTAATTTATCTGTAAAAAATTTCAAAACTAATAATACAAAATGTAGACCATTTATCTCTTTACAGAACTGTGCTGCTGGGCAGTGGTGGCGCATGCCTTTAATCCCACCACTTGGGAGGCAGAGGCAGGAGGATTTCTGAGTTCGAGATCAGCCTGGTGTATGGAATAAGTTCCAGGACAGCCAGAGCTATACAGCGAAAACCTGTCTCAAAAAAATTATCATATATTTGAGAGTGAGTTCCAGGACAGCCAGGGCTACACAGAGAAACCTTGTCTCGAAAAACCAAAAAAAAAAAAAAAAAGGAATTTCACATCATGCACTTTGATCATGTTCATTTCCTGATCTTCCCAGGTCTGTCCCCCAACCCTGTGACAAAACCCTCTCCCCCAAAAAATAAATAAATAAATAAATAAATAAATAAATAAATAAATAAAAAGAACTGTGCTAAATTTTGACATAAAAAATACTGTTTTAAACTTAGAAAGACTATTGATAATAAATATATAGACATGTACTCGTCTTAATGAAAAGACATGGGAACAACTCTGTTGTTATTCCTTAAGTCTTATCTGCCAAGCCCTGCATGGCCACTGTGGAAGAGACAGTGTGATATAGTCCTATCCCTCCCCTGTCCCCCAGAGCAGATTCAGCAGTATGTGGCCTTCCATAAGTATTGATGGTTGTTAGACATAAAAGTTGTTTGTATAATAATATACACAATTTATTTTATATTCCTCCTTTTGGAAATATTCTTCTGCCAAGTTTATCAGGTACTGTGCTCTGTACCAAGATTAACGACACCATGATATTTACAAAAAGCAGGAGTTATGAAGGTTAGGGTGTGTATAATGTCTTTAGCAAAATGCTAATTGCTGAAACCATCAGGCTCTTAAGGCTGTAGGAAAGTACTCTAGTAACTTGAGTTCAAAAAATTTATAAACAGGATTTCACAGCTATCCAAAAATATAATGATAAAATCAGAATTATATGAGGGGCTTCATGAAACTAAAAGAACAAAGGCAGCTGTATTAATCAGCCAGTTTGTCAGAAAGAACAAAGGTAGGCAAATTCCTGAATTCAAGTTTGGCCTGGGACAAAATAAATTTAGGCCCAGGCATGGTAGGAATTGTAATTTCAGGACAGGATGTCACCCAGCTAGCTTACTGTCTGGGCTTTCAAAGTCAGGCAAATATCTGAATTGCTTTGTTAAAAGAAAATGTATTCTTTAGCTTTTCTAAGATTCAAGGGGCTAAAGTCATAAAATGCTGATTCTTGGGATAGTCAAAAGGTAAACTGAAATGCATAATTTAATTGATATGTAAACAAAAGATTGACCATTGGTCTGCAAGAGCTCAGCTCTCTTGATGAGCTGTTTGGAGAACCAGGAGAAGCAGAACATGAACAGTCAGCTTGTACCTCATGATTGATTTCAACTCTTTTTTTTTCTGTACTCCCAAACAACTTGAGACTGGTTATTGACACTTACTGATTTATGATAAGAGCTATTTCTTGAAATTTTCTATGCATTTAATGGAAGGTAAAAGTATTTAGAAAATTATATAATCGAATATCTTTTTGTTATGGTTCTATATGATTGTTATACAGCATATTTTTTTTTAGAAAAAGAATAAATACTGAAAACAGAAATAAAAGTTTATTGGAGCTTTTCTTTCATTTCTTTATCCAGAGTATATGGATTTTTCTGGTGTATGTGACTCTTTCCTCTTTTTCTTCTTCTTCTTCTTCTTCTTCTTCTTCTTCTTCTTCTTCTTCTTCTTCTTCTTCTTCTTCTTCTTCTTCTTCTTCTTCTTCTTCTCCTTCTCCTTCTTCTTCTCCTCCTCCTCCTCCTCCTCCTCCTCCTCCTTCTTCTTCTTCTCTCTCTCTCTCTCTCTCTCTCTCTCTCTCTCTCTCTCTCTCTCTCTCTCTCTCTCTCTCTCTCATTTTTTCCTTTTTTTTTCATTGAATGTTTTCTTAATTTGCATTTCTAATGTTATCCCCTCTCCAGGTCATTTCTTTAGAAATCCACTATCTCACTTCTCCTCCTCCTGCCTCTATAAGGGTGCTCCCCTTGCCACCCACCCACTCGTGCCTTCCTACCCTGGCATTCCCCTATTCTGGGACAAACAGGACCAAGGACTACTTTTCCCACTAATGTCCAACAAGGCCATCCTCTGCCACATATGAGGCTGGAGCCATGGTCCCTCCATGTGCACACTTTGTTTGGTGGTCTAGTCCCCAGGACCTCCAGTGGTTCTGGCTAGTTGACACTCTTGCTCCCCCAACAGGGATGCACACCCACTCAACTCCTTCAGCCTCTTCTCCAATTCCTCAGTCAGGGACACAGGGATCAGTCCAATGGTTGGCTTCAAGCATGTGCTTCTGTATTTGTCAGGCTGTGGCAGAGCCTCTAAGGAGACAGCTGTATCAGGTTCCTGTCAGCTAGCATTTCCTCAGGACTGAAATAGCACCTGGGTTTGGCAACTGTGTATGGGATTTATCCCCAGGTGGGTCAGCCTCTGGATGGCCTTTCCTTCAGGCTCTGCTCCACACTTTGTCTCTGTATGTCCTCCTGTGAGTATTTTGTTCCCCCTTCTATGAAGCACTGAAACATTCACACTTTGGTCTTCCTTCTTCTTGAGCTCATAAGGTCTGTGAATTGTATATGGAGATTCTGAGATTTTGGGCTAATATCCACTAATCAGTGAGTGCATATCATGTATGATCTTTTGGAACTGGTATTTTCAGGATGGTATTTTCACGTTCATTCCATCTGCCTGCGACTTTCATGAACTCATTGTTTTTAATAGCTGAGAGATACTCAATTACGTAAATGTGTCACATTTTCTGTATCCATTCCTCTGTTGAGGAGATCTGGGTTGTTTCCAACTTGTAAATATGGCTGCTATGAACATAGTGGAGCATGTGTCCTTATTACATGTTGGAGCATCTTTTGGGTGTATGCCTGGGATTATTATAGCTGGGTCTTCATGTGGTACTATGTCCAGGTTTCTGAGGAACAGCCAGACTCATTTCCAGAGTGGTTGTTCAAGGCTCCAAGCCCATCAGCAACGGAATAATTTTCTACTTTCTTGACATCATTGTCAGCATGTGCTGTCACTTGAGCTTTTGATCTTAGTCATCTTAGTCTGTCTGGTGTGAGGTAGAATCTCAGGGTTCTTTTGATTTTCATTTCCCTGTTGACTAAAGATGTTGAACTTTTTTTTTTTTTAAATGTGCTTTTCGTCTATTGGAGTTTCCTCAGTTGAGAATTCTCTGTTTTGTCCTGTATCTTTCCTTTTCTTTTTTCTCTGGTGCACAAAGAGGAAATGATCTCAGAGCTTTTTAACTGGTCAGTGAGGGACTCTTCAGGCCCCTTTTAATCCTTAATCCCCTGCTGTAAATAGCAGGAACAAATTGCCTGAAACCAGCAGCTTTATTTACAGAATAGCAAGAGAAAGTTACATTGTAAGTGACTGGCAGCATCTGGTCTCTAGAACTGCAAGGAGAGTTACAAGGCCAGAGAAATCATTAGCCTCTGTCCTTTTTCCAATGTTGTCTCTCACCTCAGTACCACAAGATTGATGCTAATTCCCTAGCAATATATTTTTATTAACAAAACTTAAGTCTAAGATATAATTTGAGATAACTTCTGTTGTTTGTATTCTCATGTAATTAATTGGTATATAATACCTGGAATGAGGAATGTGGTGGAATAAACAGAATAGCTTCCTGGTAGATAATGTTGTCCAGTCAAATTACTCTATTTCTATGTCATTATGCTCTGTGAAAGAGTAGACACTGTTGTCTTCTCTTAAGGAAAGAACAGTCTTGTAGATTTTACCCAATGTACTTTTAAGATGATTACTTTCATATAAAAATTATATAACCTCTGACATGGGAAAAATTGGATGTAAAACATGGTGGATTTCTTGTATAAGTTCTTGGTTCTGAAAGTGGGACCAGGCAGATATTTGTGTAAGGTGTTTAGTCCTCTTCCTGGTGCATATAGAATTCTATTCTTACTCCTATCTCATACCATTCGCTGCAGTAGTCTTAGTGATTATACTGAGTCAAGAATAAATGATCAGAACATCTTTCATTCAGTAAAACTTCTGGTACTGGAACATTCTACAAAGTATGTGTAAAGGAATGCCCAAATAGCCACTTATACCCAGACTAAGTCAAAGGGAACGTCTTAAATATTTTCTTTTCCAGACTTGTTTTACTTGAAAGAGTGTTATGTGACCAGGTATAAAAGTATAAAAATCAAGAAATCTTTGTATGATAAAGAAATTTATTTTAAAATTATTGTTTGCTATATGTGTATGAAAGCATACATATACACTATATATAATAAGCCTATTAAAAATAAAACAGGTATGAATGAGATCATACACTTTTTCATTTTCACATACAGAAGTAATTTTGGCTAAATAAGTAATACTGCAACATATGGTATCTCCAAGTTTCTTCAAAGTAGATTGATATTTTAATTTTTTATTGATTAATTTTGATAAGAACACAGCCTTTCACGTGCATGTTTAAAAATATTGGAGGTATATTTATGAATTATTGGATATTATTTCCAGATACTATGTCAAAATTAATTCCACCATTTTATTAAATTTAACTTAGGAACACAGACAACAAACTTTAAAAATAAATGTTAATGCAAGTCACAGATAGAATAATTTGACATTCCATGCCGAGCAGGGTGAATATTAAAACTCTGTTTTTCATTATTAAATTATTATGGGTTCATAAAATATAAAAAAAAAACTGGTATACCAGTAAAAAAACACTATAATTTGGATCTGGGAAGATGGATCAGTGTTTCACAGTACAAAATGCTCTTCAGCAGACTTGAGTTCAGTTCATATCCACAATTTAGTGACTCACAACCACCTAAGTTGTGTTTTCAGGAGAATTAAAACATTTTCTGAACTTCCCAAGCACCTGCAATTATTTACTCTTACCCCTAAACAGAAAAAGACACAGAAACAGATGCACTCAAACACAAGTAAAAAAAAAATAAAAATACTACAATTCATAGCATATAATAATATTAGACCCAAGACAACATAATTTAGATAATGCTGATCACATGGCATGGTGAGACAGTATGTACAAGGCAATATATGCTTGCTGTGTGTTTAGTTACGAGGCTGCAACAAAGTAAAAGAATGAAATATGGATGAGCACTGAGGAAAACACAGTGGATTCATTAGGCATTTATTTATGAATTAATATCTGTTGGTTTTTGTATAGAATATCATTTACTGTTTGCAGTACCATGTCCAGCCTTTGCTTATGTTCTGGGAACCCACTCATATTCTTTTTTTTTTTTAATTTTATTTTCTAAGTTTTTTTTTATTTACATTCCAAATCATTTCCCCTTTCCTGTTTCCTCCCTCCCCGAAAGTCCCATAAGCCCCCTTCCCTCCCTCTTTTCCCCATTCAACCCCTTCTCGTTTCTCTGTCTGGCATTTCCCTACATTCTGTCTTTCCAGGATGGAGGAATGGATTCAGAAGATGTGGTATATTTACACAATGGAATACTACTCTGCAATTAAAAACAATGAATTCACAAAATTCTTAGGAAAATGGTCAGAACTTGAAAATATCATCCTTAGTGAGGTAACCCAATCACAAAAGAACACACATGGTATGCAGTCACTGATAAGGGGATATTAACACAGAATCTCGGAATACCCACTCATATTCTTACACTTGTCTGACAATCACTCACCTGCTGAAACATTTTTCTAGCCCAGTTGCGTTCATTTTAAACTTGTCTAAGAAAAGTTCTGTTGGCCTCGTTGACCCATGCATTTCTCTTATATATTACCTAATTATTCCTTCTCAAATGACATTATGCACGGTCTTTACAGACTTCTATATACATGTGTTCTTTGATAGTGAGACAAATATGCTGCCATGCTCTGAATATTTCTTCCTAAGTGACTATAAAAGATATGTGCTTAATGTCTAGCATTTCTAGGGAATCTTTAACACTAAAGCACTCAGATCTTTAAGGAATTATTCCCTCTGAGTGGAAATATTAATATTTTTCTCATGAACACAAAGGAGGCCAAGTATGATGCAGAGCTATCTATCTGTTTGGTGAAATCATACCTTAAAATTTATCTTACAAAAAAAATACAACAGGTAGAAACAGTTACTTTTAATTATGATTATTTCCTTTCTTCTCTTCCTTTTATATTTTATTTGTGTATATGTGCATGTGCACAGAGGTGCACAGGTGTGTGTATGTGTGTATGTGTGTGTGTGTGTGTGTGTGTGTGTGTGTGTGTGTGTGTGTGTGCATGTATGTGCACAGATCTTAGAAGATAACCTCCAATATTAATCCTTCCACAATTTTGGGATAGGGTTTCTCTTGTTTTGCCATTGCATTCTAGACAATTACCTTCCAAGCATCGTCCTCTCTCTACCTCACATTTCCCAACATGATTAGAGATGTTTTGTGTTATGTGTCTTACTTAGATTGTCACAATTAACCCACTGCATCATCAGATTAGCTCCAGAATTTTGTTTGTTTTTGTTTTTAATACAGCATTCATTAATACAGGCTTTCCTCAAAATTGCTATGTAACAGTGGATGGCATTATTCTGCTGATAATTCTACCCTTAGAATTAAAGATACACAGCACCACTCCAAGTTTAGGTGGTTCTAGGAATCCAACCTAGAACTTGTTGACTTATAGGAAAACATCATTCCAATCGAGTCATGTCACCAACCTTGGGTTATATTTTCTTTTTCCTGTTTTTTCTCACAATTTTCATGTAATTCAACACTTAATGAACATGATGTTGGCATATGAATTTTAGACTCACCTTTTATGTCAAGGAAAAAAAATGCCAAACTGAGGAATATATTACTTTAGGTTTTTATAATTTTAATTAATATTAGAACTTTTGATTTGATTTAATTTGATCAAGGATGTTGTCATTAGATATATGAGCAAGTAAAAGCACTTCCTATATAAATAAATTTGTGTTCAATCACAGGTAATGTGTAAAAGTCTTTGTGGAAGCTAGAATCTGTAATCCTAGAGGATGGGAGACAAAGTGAGGGTAACCCACAAGAATGTCATTTATGTAACACAGCTGCAGAAAAAATGAGAAATCCTGATTCCCAGAAGACGAGGAAAGTCAACAATTAAAATTTGTTCTCTAACCTCTACACATGTGACATAGTTTTAGGTACCTATAGTTTCACAGAACAATGAATAAATCATTTAAAAATTAACTATTAAAATTTTTAAAAATGCTTTTGGTTTTGATCCCAAACATAGTTCACTTTGATTTTATTTGTGTGAGTGTTAGGGGGAGTTAACTTAGACAATGAAATAGAAAGTAAGTGAAAAGTGACATATACAAAACAGACTTTACTAGTTACAAACAAAAAAGGAGTGTCAAAGTCGGTTTGCATTTTTTTTTAATTTTTATTTTTTATTGCTTATTGTCTTTACATTTCAAATGTTATCCTCCTTTCCAGTTTCCCCTCCATCAACCCCATATGCCCTCCTCCCTCTTGCTACTATGAGGATGCTCCCCCACCTGCCCAACCACTCCTGCCTCAGCAACCAACATTCTCCTATCCTGGGTCATCAAGCCTCCACAGGACAAAGGGTCTCACCTTCCAGTGATGCCAATAAGGCAATCTGCTACATATCCAGCTGGAGCCATGGGTACCCACTATGTACTATTTGGTTGGTGGTTTAGTTCCTGGGAGCTTTGGGCATGAGTCTGGTTGGTTGATATTGTTGTTCTTCCTCTTAGGTTGCAAACCCCTTCAGAGTCTATAGTCCGATGTTTGGCTGTGTATATCCTCATCTGTATTGGTCCAGCTCTTGGAGAGACTGTCAGCGGCAGCTATACCAGGCTCCAGTCAGAAAGCACTTCTTTGCATCTGCAATAGTGTCTAAGTTTCTTATCTGAGGATGGGATCCCTAGGTGGACCAGTCTCTGGATGGCATTTCCTTCACTTTCTGCTCTATTCTTTGTCCCTGCATTTACTTTTGACAGGAGGAATTCAGGATTATTATTTTTGATGTAGGTAGGTGACACCATCACTCAACTGTGGATTGTTCCTATCCACTGAATATGGTCTCTACAGGTTCTATCTCCCCTTTGTTGGGTATTTCTACCAAAGTCTTCCCTTTTGGGTCCTGGGAACCTCTTGGGTCCTTGGCATCTGGGACTTTCTAGTGGCTACCTCTAATTCCCCCACCCCCACTGCTAAGCAACTACTTTCAAAATCCTGAGTGCCCCATCCCCTCCCATATCTGAACTGGTCCCCTTTTCCCCCCTCCTCTTTGCTCCCTTCAAGTTCCCTCTCTCCCTCTACTTCCCAGAGATTATTCTCTTTCTCTCTACTCTAGTATACACATTTTAGTGGGACCTTTTATCTTCTTGAGTTTCACATGATCTATGAGTTGTATCATGGGCATTCTGAACTTCTCTTTGGCTAATATCAATTTGCATTTTTATTTGCCAGATCGTTATTACAGAAAACATGCTGATATTTCATGGATACAATTTTCCTCTCATTTGCAGAAGAAACTGTCTCACAACTCTTTCCATTGCTTCTTCATGATGTTTCCTGAGCCTTTGGTGCCAGGATTCTGTTGTAAATGTATCAATTGGAGCTGAGTACCCACAGTCAGTTCATCTCTGCTGTTTGGCTAGTTGGGGCTTCTTGTAATAATCTTCTACTTCTTCTTCAAAAAGAAGTGTTTTTGATGAGGGATGACAGATATACTTGCGTATAAAAAGATAATTAGAACAGTTAAAGATAATACTATGTGAAATCTCACACAAAGTTCCATACCTCAATGAGGAGTTACAGGTAATGGCTGGAGTGAGAGAGAGGGAGAAAGAGAGGGGGGAGGAAAAAGGTGAAGAGAGAGGGGGGAAGGGAGAGGGAGGGAGGGAAAGACAGAGACAGAGAGAGAGAGAGAGAGAGAGAGAGAGAGAGAGAGAGAGAGAGAGAGAGAGAGAGAGAGAGAGTTTCAGTGATGAGCTCACAGATACATGATGCAATCTGAAGTGGCCAGCTCTAAGATCTAAATGATCGCAACAGGTTGTATTTATAGATGTAAATGCATATATGTAACAATAATAAAAAATCAAAGGCTGTAACTTAGAGGAGTGAAGGGTGGAATGTTTGAGAGTTTGGAAAAAAGGAGGAGGAGGAGGAATCATGGAAATTTAGTACTCATATATGAAATTCTCAAAAATTAAAGAAAATATTTTTAAAAAGAAAGTTATTTTGTGTACAACTAAAAATGATCATATTAATAAAACTGAGTCAATTGATGCACTCATGCACATGTATACACACAGACTCACACATACAGACACACAAAGACACACACACACACACACGTACCTGCCTAGGTCATAATGGAGATCAGCAGAAAGGAGAATATTGAAGAAAAGGAATGGTGCTATATAAGAGTAAAAAATGTTTAAGACATAAAAACCACTGCATATAAAATATTAAAACAATGCCTTTTTATATACTATAGGGCTGTGCTAGAATTGAAAAAACTGAAAATATTTCATTAAAAATTTTACTAACACATCTATTTGATTTTATATAACTAGAAAATCAACCTTATGTACCATCCAATTCAGACTCCCCCAAAACTACTTCATAGGATTCTTGTCTGTATCATCCTGATGCTACACTAAATCACTACTGTAGAATGTCAGGCATTAAGGGAAGAGACAACTCAGAGCATGCTTCCCTAGTTTAATGACTCATGTGTATGTGTGTGTGTGTTTATTTATTTATTTATTTATTTACTTATGTATCCTAGTATAATTTTTATTGTGTGTCTGATTGTTGATTGCATGTGTGTTCATGCATGTGTGAGTCAGGAGGCTAGTGTGTGATCTCAGATATCTAATACACTACCCACCTTAAGTTTTGAGACAAGCCATCTCACTGAAACTGGACTTTCCTAATTTAAGTAGATTTGCTGGCCAGTGAGAACCAAAGATCCTCCTGTAACACCTTTCTCAACAATGAGATTAAAAGTGATTGCTTACCATGCGTGGATTTTAATGGGGTAGAGCGAAGTTGAACTCTATTCCTGATAATTCACTGACAAGCACTTTATTCATTTTCCACTTTCACAATCCCCTGATGGTTGACATTTGTCCTGCCCTCCAGATCTGAACAGATGCAGCAACTTCCTCCTTTGCCTAGGGGTGTAAAAAGCCCAAGTGCCAGTGCTGGTTCTTACTGACATACTCTACTAATTCAGCATTGCACGATATAACAAAACTGATAGTATCTCCAGTTCCATTGCCGAGTCTAGTGTTTTTGTTTTTGTTTGTTTTGTTTTGTTTAGTTTTTAGGAGAAAGTCAAGCAAACAATAGAGAAATCATTCATCTCTGAAATCTCTCAGTCTCTAAGTTTTACTATTTTTATTAATGTCATAATGGCGTCTTCCAATTTTCTTCATCCTCTTGACATTGTTTTGCTGAATTTATATTTTCATTTCCAATGGGAAGAGACATTTGTACACAATGGAGCTATGTGCTTGAAGCAGCAGAGAGTACCACTGGAGAATCATGGGACAATCTGCCTGGATACAGACTAAGGAACAGCAATTCATTAACTTCCTGTTAAATTGAAGAAAGAAAAGTATTTGAAAAATTCTTTCATGGGTCAAATCTTCAAGGTGCCTCTAGGAGCCCTCTTTAGAGAAATTCTTCCCGATGCAGCAGAAATTAAAACTCTAACCAAGGAAACAGGCAAGAATAACCATGACCCTTAGAGGTAAGTGAGGTAACAGCCACAATTCAAAGAGCAGTATCAGGAAATGCTACAATAATGAGAAAGAAATGAAGCAAGACAGTGGAAGGAAGCCAAGGGACACTGTTTTTCTTTTGCTTGAACACACAAGCTCTGGAGTATGTGGTTTGAAACATCCCAAGAGGTCAAACAAGAAATCACAGTCTGCAAAGCAATTGCTTGGGAAGAAACAAAGAGTGTTGTGATAAACAGAAGGGCCTCTGGTGGTTTGACCATCTGTTTTAACCCTGCTCATCCTGCATCTCAGAACATCCTCCTGCAGCAGGTGCACCAACACAGTTTTCCCACATTCTGGGTAGAACACTACCCTGCCCATAAGTGCTATTCTTGTTAGAGTTGAACAATGACACTGGGGAGAGAAAGGTGATAACCTCAGGAAGCAGGAAGAAAACCCTGAATTCAGGGAAGGGTCTCCTCTCTATGACATTTTATAGATGAATATGAGAAACTTTGCTCTCACTCTATCTTTTGATGTCTGTTTTGTCATCTTTCCTTCAAGTAATACCTAATTATTATACATTTGACTATATTATTGAGTCTCATAACTGTGTGTTCAAAACAACCACAGATTGGATATAATTTTTCAAAACAAATTATATGTTTTATGTATTACCTACATTGGTTTCATTTGGACTGAAGATGTAAAACCATGTCTCATGTCATCATTTCCTAAGCAATTCAGAGTAGCAATTATTCGTGTATAATTTTCATTGTATTAGGCATCACAATTTATTTAAAGGTGACTAAACACACATAAGAGGATGGGTATTGAGTCTATGCAAATAGCACACAATTCTATATGAGATAATTGAGAGTTGATGGATTTTGTTTGTTTGTTTGTTGGCTTTGTTTTGTTTAGGGATTTGATCAATTTAGGAGACAATTTTCTCCAGGTACTAGATTAAGAGAATATAGAGCTTGCATATATGTAGTCAATAAAATGTTTTTAAAAGTTAAATTTAAAATATTTTTGAGGGACATCTGAGTTCTTTCCAGCTTCTGGCTATTATAAATAATGCTTCTATGAACATAGTGAAGCATGTGTCCTTATTGCATTTAGGGGAAGCCTCTGGGTATATGCCCAGGAGTGGTATAGCAGGATCCTCTAGGAGTGTCATGCCCAATTTTCTGAGGAACTGCCAGACTGCTTTCCAGAGTGGTTGTATCAGCTTACAATCCCACCAGCAGTGCAGGAGTGAGAATTTCAATCACAAGAACTATAATTGCATCAGTTTCATGCTTCCCTGCTCACTCAATTCTTCTCATCTCCCTCACACTTTCTCTTAAATTCAGGACCTTGTCTCTAGTTATGCTTGTTTATATATGCATATATATATGATATATTGCTGACCAATATATCAGTGAATCCGTTTAATGTCTCTGTTGGGTTTGGATGACCTAGAATGAATCTTGTCCCTGAAAAAGTCTAATTTTACTTCTCCTGGAAACCATTATTAGTTGCCTATTAGTACCTGTAACTTTTCATCAATGACAGTGGTTCTCAATCTGTCTGCCATAACCCCTTTGGCAAAAGTCTAGTTTGAAAAATATTTGCATTATGATAAATAACAGTAGCAAAATTAAAGTTATGAAGAAACAAATTTAAGTTCATGGCTAGAGGTAAGCTCAACATGAGTGGCTATATTAAAGGGTTGCAGCATTAAGAAAGTTGAGAATCAGTGATTTATGGATAGGACGTGCTGAGATTTCCTGCACATACATGATATTGATATGCAGGTCTTACTTTGGTGACACCTTTGAGATGTCATATGCTCAGATACAAATTATACTGATTTAAGAAAGTGGCAGTATTAGGTTCTCCTCTTGGGTCTATTACCTAACTAACCATGGGTCACTAGATTTCTAGTACTCAGCATGAATTCCTTTCTATTGAGTATGCCTTGAGTCTAATGAGACAATTGTTAATTGCTTCTGTAATGTTTGTAATACTTCTGTAATCTTTAGGATATCTGGGCTGAGCTGATGTGGTTTACATCCGGTTAGAACTGGTGATTATTTTTCAACCATGGTGCTTGTTTGGCAGCTTCAGATAAAGCTCGTCCCAGGGAAGATGCTTCTAGTTCAGTCTGGGCTCAATTCTTCCAAGTTCTGTATTCAAAGTCTTCCGCAAGATCTGGATCTTAATCAAGTACAACAAAAATATATATATGTGTGTGTGTGTGTGTGTGTGTGTGTGTGTGTGTGTGTGTGTGTATGTGTGTGTGTATGTGTGTGTGTGTATGTGTGTGTGTGTGTGAGTGTGAGTGTGTGTGTGTGTGAGTGTGTGTGTGTGTGAGTGTGAGTGTGTGTGTGTGTGAGTGTGTGTGTGTGAGTGTGTGTGTGTGTGAGTGTGTGTGTGTGTGTCTGTCTGTCTGTCTGTATATATGTTTATATAGGCTATATATTTTGTATACATAATATATATATATATATACTAATTTTTATGTTTATTTTTTATATATAGTTATATACTCTTTTATATATATATATCTTTTGATGTCTGTTTTGTCATATTTCCTTCAACTAATACCTAATTATTATACATTTGACTATATTATTGAGTCTCATACCTGTGTGTTCAAAAAAAACCACATATTGGATACAATTTTTCAAAACAAACTATATGTTCTATATAGTACCTACATTGGTTTCATTTGGACTGAAAATGTAAAAACATGTCTCATGTCATCATATATATATATACTATTTTTGTTACCCTGGAGCCCTGGAACTCACTGTTTAAACCAAGCTGGAGTATAACTTAAAGACCTATGCCTGTCTCTGATTAAGGACCACTTCTATTATTTTGGGGTCTCTCTGAGTTTTCTGAGCAGTGATTTGAAAGGAGGCTCCCATAATCTTTTTCTGTTGTTGTTGTTGTCATTTAAAGATAGTTTAGATGTTTTATTTTAATATTCACACTAATTTTTGCTTGGAGTTTTTTATTCCTTGTCTTAAGGGCTAAATGTTAAGCTTTTGCTATCCTAAATAATCAACTTAATCATGCTCTTCTCACTCACTACTTGTGCTGTCTTTTATTGAATTAAAAATCTTGGTTTCCTCAGTGACAAGACAAAATCTAATTATTTCTAGTATCCCCAGCATGTATTGAAATAAGACTCAGCAGCTGTTCAATATAGTATTGACTGAAAATCTAATTGATAGCTATTTCAAAGAAAGTAGAGAAGGGTTACATTATACCTTGGATAAGATCATCAATGCTAATGATAGTGTGTTCCTTCCTCAGGACCTTAGACAATTGAAAAACATATTTCTCTTTTACTTGTTGTTGTGATAAAATACACTAACAAAATCATCTCAAGGAATGAAGGAAAGTTTTATTTTCTTGGCCAGTTCAAAGATGCAGTTCATCATAGTGGAGATGGCAAGGCAACCCAGATATGAGGCAGCTTGTTACATTTTTATCTTTAGTCAGAAATCATAGAGATGAGTGCTAAAATTAAGTCTTTATCTCCTTTTGTGTACAGACCAAGATAGCAACTCAGGGGATTATGTTACCAACAATAGGCAGGTACTCTCATATCAATTGACACAATCTGCTCGGGGTCAAAGTCCTGGATGAACTGTCTTATGAGATGGAAAATTCTTCTTTCTTTAAACTAATTTATGATTTCTTTTAAAGTCTCTTGTAACCAGAAGAACTTTCCATGTTGCAGAATATCTCATTTTTACTTGCTTTATTTTACATCTAAGACCCTAAAATTCTGTGAGACTAGGTATGGGAATGTAGTTTGGGAGGATTCATTCAGGCTTTTCTTGCCTAATGCCTCCTTGGCTGTTATCATAGTCAGGGATTTTATTCCTGGATAAAACATCATGACAAAGAAGCAAGTTGGGGAGGAAATAGTTTATTCAGCTTACACATCCACACAGCTATTTATCACCAAAGAAAGTCAGGACTGGAAATTCAAGCAGGTCAGGAAGCAGCAGCTGAAGCAGAGGCTTGCTTCCCCTGGCTTGCTCAGCCTGCTCTCTTATAGAACCCAAGACTACCAGTCCAGAAATGGTATAGCCCACAAGGGCCCTCCCCGCTTGACAGACAATTGGGAAAATGTCCCACAGATGTATCTCAAGGAGACATTGAGAGAAAGTTCCTTTCTCTTTGATAACTCCAGCTCATGTCAAGTTGAAACACAAAACCAGCAAGTATAGCTGCTCCAGAATAAATAACTGTTTTTCCTTGATAAGAAACATGGTTTATGCAAAGCATTTTATAGCAGATATAGGGCATATCCAAGATTAGTAAATCCTAGTGAATTTAGACATTAAGGCAGGAGTACAAAGGCAGAATGAGGGGCAATGAGTCCATATTCAAAGGAAAAAAAGAAGCAGTTTAAAAGAAGTAAGATCTTCGGGGAGGTGGAGACAACATACCACAGAGAAGTATAATTATATCTCAGGTTTAGAAGGGAAGAGGTGCAGAGGCTATTGCAAGAGGGGGCATGAGGAAGGCCAAACAGATGAGAATAACCAGTTTACAGAAAATGACACTAAAGAATTCACAGTCATTCCTCTACCTCCTCAAAGAACTTTTTCAAGAAAAACTTGGTGACACTGAAGTGTGTCGATGGTCCTGTCCTACTTAAAATGTTAATGTGTTTGTATGTGATCCATATGTATCTTCTATCCTTTAAATCTTATCTAAATTACTCATAGTACCTAATACAATATAAGTAGACATTATATTTATTATTTAAGGAACAATGGGAAGAAAAATAAAATATTTACTCTAAACACAATCTTTTACAAATATTTCAATCCATGTTTGGAGGACTGACTGGATTTTATAACATATAATGTAATAAAAAAAAGCAAGGTCTAAAAAATACATAAGCGTATGGGGGATGCATTTGACCTGGTATGCTTGTTGATGTCAAAGAAGACAACTCCGTGGGGTTAGTTCACTCTTTCCACTTGTACATGGGTTCCAGGGAAAGAATTCCAGGTTTCTAAGCAAGAGCCTTCACCAGCTGAGCTATCTCACTGAAAAACTATTAGTTTTACATATTATGCTTTTAATACATTATTTATTGTTAATTACAGACAAGAAAGCATAATATATAATTTAAAACTTTATAACTTTTACATCCTTTAGAGAAGAGAGGGAGAGGGAGAGAGAGAGAGAGAGAGAGAGAGAGAGAGAGAGAGAGAGAGAGAGAGAGAGAGAGAGAGAGATTGATTTTTATGGGGATGAGTCTAACTTCAAATATGTCTTAACATTGAATGCACTGTAAATGGTGAATAAATACTCCACCCCTCTTCCTGACTATTGTTCCTTGAAGAACATAGTTATATACAAGAAGGGAATGGAAGTAACTATACCATTTTCAGTACCATGTAGAAGCAAGGAGTTTACAAATACATGCATATATGTTCATTCTTCCAGTGTGGGTGATGATGACTAATCTGAGTGTGAGAGCTGAAGTAGGCAGAGTGGAAGCAAGGGCTTCATATGGAGGAGAAATTTGACCATGTCACCCTGATTTACAGTGGTTCCATCTAGATAGAAGAGACTTTATCTGGCTCCATCTCCTACAAGATCATTTTAATTGAAGATCTTCGAAGAATAGTCATTAAATGCAGGAGTCCTTATTAGATTTTACCTTTGGCCAGGCATCTCTTTTTACCCATATTTTCCATCCTTTTAATTATCAGTATTATGACAGTTTCCTTCCCAAAATGCCTACTTAGGATGGTCTTTACTTAATGTGAATGATATATTAAAGGGAATTCTCTGCAGCAGTGAGCATTGAAAGCTGAACAAAATATGAGAAAATTTGGTGCTGGTACACTCTGTATCCCAAGACCTATTGTAAAATACCACATTGAAGACAGTGTATTCAGAGCAAAATTTAAATGGATTTGGATAAGACTCTTACATATATCAGATTTAGTGAGGCTGGAGTAATTAGAGGCTTCAAATAAATGAAAGGAGCAATAATTTGGAGGGTTACTTGGCTAATATATTCTCTCTGTTCCTCTGTCTCTCTGTCTCTGTCTCTGTCCCCTCACTGTCTGTCTCTCTACCGTCCTCCACACTCTTTGTGTGTAGCATGGTGTATATAGGTGGGCATATGCAAAGATGTTCTTGTGCTTGTAAGAACCTGTGAACATGAGTGTGGAGGCCAGAGATTCATACCTGATGCCTTCCTTGCTTATTCTCCAGCTTATTCCTTAAGGTAGGATTACTTACTGAACATTTTATCACTTAAGGCACGTTTTCTATTTGAACTGCATTATTTAAGATATGGTCTCTTGTTGAACCTTCCATTATTTAAAGCAGAATCTCTCATCAAATCTTCTTATATAAGTCAGGGCCTCTTGCCAAAGCTGAAAGGACAAGATTTTGGGCAGACTGTCTCATTAGTGATCACTAAATACTTATAATATCTCTCCTCTCCTAGTTGTGAAGTTACATGGGTGTATTCCCATGCCCAACTTTTACTGGGTAATGACAATCTGAATTTATCTGGCAAGCATTTATGTACTGAGCCTTTTCAGTATCCCAATATTTTAGTATTCTTAGGTCTTCTTACATAGTCTATAACTAGGGTTTGATCATTTCTACATTTATGACAAAGCTTATTCATTAATTTGGTTAATTAGTACATAATATTATCAAGGGACTTGGAATATCAGTAATATGTAGGAGCTTAGAGTAAAAGGAACAACTTGAACACAATAGTTTGAATGATGGAATATGATTAGGGTGACAGTTGGGATAAATAAAGTGTCCTTTGGATTCCTGTAAAATCCAGAACAATGAGACTTAGGCTGTTTCTGAGGTCAGAGAAAAAAAATGATGGAAGGATATCATCTGTTTTACAGTAATCTAACTCATTTTTCACTTCATGGATCTGTAGTTTAAGAATGACAAAAGACCATTTTGCTCCAAGAGAGGAGCTGTCAGGCATGTAGGATCTCTAGAACACATGCTTATAGTACTGTATGTATAGGTTCTCATAGTCATCAATTTTTTTAACAAGAGGAATCTAATATAATTTTATTGATTTTTAACTAACATTTTGTAACTCAGATGTTGAATAAGAACAAAATATATATTTGTCTTTTTCATTGGAGTATATTTTAGAAAGAAAAAAAATAGATGTGTGGCCCCTTCTAAAGACTGAGTCCCTGTCAATATCTGATCCATCTAAAGTGCTGGAATAAGTGAAATTATGACCCAAGGTTTTTTTGTTTTGTTTTGTTTTGTTCAGTTTTTTCTCTTAAGAAAGTCATCAAGTTCCAACAATGAAATCACGAACAGAAAATACAGAACAGAGCAAACAATTAAAATTCTCGTTTCCTAGTCCACCAATGTGGAGGGAAACTACACCAATGGTTGTTAATAATATCAACATGGCACTGTCTAGAATGACCATGTAAACAAATCAAATGGATCTCCATGCATGCCTGAAATAAGGCTTTTGGATAGAGTTAAGCAAGGTAGAAAGATCCACCCTGAATTCAGATGAAACCATTCCATGCAGTCTGATCGTGGATTCAACAAAACTGAGAAAATGAGCTAAGCACCAATATTTATCTCTTTATGCTTCTTGTGGTTGCAATTTTATCTGGTACTTTATGCTTCTGACACTGTGAGTTTTCTATCATGATGGACGGGGACCTTGAACAAAAAGTCAAAATAAATGTTTACTTCCTTAAGTTACTACTGTTAGAACATTTTATAACAGTAAGTATGAAACTTTTGAGCAATTCAGACATGGTCTTTGTTCTCACTGATATTGCTGCATCTGAAGCCCCTTCAATTCCAGAACCATCCAAAGGATCTCCCATGTATTTCTAAATGTTTGCATCCTCCTTATTTTCTCTTCATTATTTTGGCTACTACAAGGTTTTCCACTCATCCCATCTTATGCTTCTGATTGTGAATTACTGATTTCGGCTGCTATACATAACTTATACTTTTTCTGTTTCTCAGATCCACATGCTGCAAGTGCCCTTACATGTTGATCTATCTCACTTGGCAATCTAGTGAGTTGGATCAGTGGATAAAGGCATAGCATTGTATATCTAACTTGAAGAACCAATTTCAATCTCTAGTGAATGATGAGAATTGCTTCTCTCACATGTTGTGACCTCCATGCACAGGTGTGTCCATACATATATATATATATATATATATATATATATATATACATAAATACATATATACACACACATTCACACATTAGTGTAATAAATTATTGTAATAACCTTTTACAGATTCATAATGTAAAGGAATTGCTTTCAGGTAAGGCATCTATGAAGAGAGGAGGTCATTGTGGTAATGCCCAGGCTTGATGAACCTTTTCCCAGACCATCCCCTCCTTTTTTTTTAATTCCTGTTAGCATGAGACAAAGAACATTGCAGTGTAATGCTATTTTGCACAGCTATTCTGGTTCACTGCAGGCCCAGACCCAATGGGAGCAGGTGATTTCAAACTGCAATCTCTGAAACCATGAGGCAAAATAAGACTTCTCTGTTTACTCTTTCAGTGGGTCTATATATATAGTATTCATCATGTATGTTTGTATATGTTTGAAAATATATATGCATGTTCCCATGGAAGCACAAAGTTGATGTTGGAGGTCTCTATACTTTATAAAGAGAGTCAATGTATTTCACTGAATGCCAGTCTTACTGATTTTCCAAATATGACTGGACAGCTTGTTCCAGGGAACTCTTGTCTCTGCCTTCTAAGTACTAGGATTAAAACTGGTCATCACACCTGCTCAGATTTTCATGTCAGTTCTGATGACCTATACTCCAATCCGTATGCTTTTACAGTAAAGTGTCTACAGAACCTGTGAGGGTTTTTCTGTGCTTACTTTATGTAATTAGGGTATAAGGTCAGTTTCCCCCCCTACTGGCTTGCTAATTCCTTATACAATCTTCATAGGACAGAAGCAGTCACCTGTGGGAAATCACCTCTGCAGAAATTATCTCAAAAAATATATTGGTGTGTGATGTGGAATCTAGAAATGGATACCAGATTTTAATTCATCTGTGCTAGAGGGTAAAACAGCCATGCAAGCATGAAGAACTAAGTACAGTCTACAGAATCCTCATAAATATTTGGCATTATGTCTCCGACTCTATATCACTCAACCTTTTCTCTTGAGACTGGGTTTTTCTCTGAATTTGAAGCCTTCAGGCCTCACTGGACTCACTAGCTAACAGGCTTTCAGGATCTGCTTCTTTGGTCTGCGATTATTGAGGTTGCAATCATGTGTCACCATACTCCAAGTGCTATGTTGGCACTGGCAATTGAGATTCTTGTCTCTAAACTTATGTTTCAAGTGCTCTAATCCATTGAGCAATCTCCACAATTTCATTTTCTGAGATGTTTTGAAGCATTTTCTTTCTCTTTTGCTGTTTTGGGTTCATCAAGTTGTCTTATTATAAATGATTTTATGACCAATTTACTGTGTAGGAAATAAAAAGTACCACACATGGATATAGTATAAGTTTTATCAACTATTTGGTGCTTTGTATATTATTATATTTAGTTATACATTTAAAGAAATCATTTATCTCCTAACTAGGAACATTCCATTTGTTTTGTTTTTACTTCTAGACTAGCTTTCTCACATAATTTTTATATTTAATGTCTCATTCTCATTTTTTCAGATTTTTTTCTGTGTTAATTTTGTATGTTTCCTTGAATTTCATTAATACTTCAGATGAGCATTTTACATCTTGAGATCTGTGTGAAGCTAGCCTATTCAACTTACATTTTAAGCTTCAATCTTCATTTCAGCTCGGCCTCTTATACCCACAAAAGCAGTGATACTCTGAATGAAGACAGAACAGGGGGTAGCTGCTGCAACTGTATCCAGCATTTGCTGGGAATTGTTAATGTCTACTATCTGTTGTTATGAAAGAACACCAGAAATTTCTCTACACATAGCATAGAAACGCAGGGGCCAAGGATTACAGACCCAGCACCTATATAGAAGCCAGAAAGGCATAGTGATCCACTTCCAATCATGGAGCACATTCTACATTCAGTCAAAAATCCAGCCTCAGTGAATACATACAGAAATATTGAAGAAGAGACTAAATATTATTAGCCTCTATTGCTTCCTTTCCCAGGTGACCCTCTCCTATACATACAAGTGTACCTACCTATAAGTGAACATACACATGCACATGGTTCACTCCACACTTAGGTATACACTCAGGAAACAAATGATAGATCTTTCTTTGAGGTAGAATATGGTGTTAGCATTTGCTCAGATTGTAGTTGGGAGTGTCATTCTGCTTCAAGTCCTTGTGGAAAACTGAGGGAAAATGGAAACATAAAGATAAAAGACAAGCCGGGCAGTGGTGGCACACGCCTTTAATCCCAGCACTTGGGAGGCAGAGGCAGGAGGATTTCTGAGTTCGAGGCCAGCCTGGTCTACAAAGTGAGTTCCAGGACAGCCAGGGCTACACAGAGAAACCCTGTCTCGAAAAAAACCAAAAACAAAAAAAAAAAAAGATAAAAGACAAGAGAAACAAGGAGAATTTAATAGTCTTTTGGTGATCTACCTAATTGTATGAGAATAATACTAATCTCTACTTATATGAATTGTATTAACTGCTCATTAAAAATGTTAGAGTATTGTTTTGTTTATCTTTTACATTGCTGTACCTAACCCATCATAAGACACAGTTTAGTAGGGGAAGAATTTGTCCTGGTTCACAATTCAAGTATTTGCAATTTGTCATGATGGGGAACACATGACAGCTTGACAGATGTAACCAGGGATTTGTTTCCATGGTGACTCAAAATCCCATCAAGTTTACAATCAAGATGAATCATTAGAGGAACTAAATTTTGACTATAAACATTATTTGAACTCTCAAGACATCACCCTCTAGGATTTTCTACACGTCTTGTATGATGGTGCACATATGCTAATAAGTGTGAATAGATATCATCTAAATATATCCTGGACTCTGATCTTCTCCCTCAGTCCATCATAAGGCTCCAGCTAGTAATAAGAAAAAAATTTGAGTTATTCTATTTGCATATATATATATGTGAGCCCATGTGTTCACATGTGTATCAGGTGTCATGTGGAGACCAGAGGTCAAAATCATGTATGATGCCTTCTTTATTCTTCCATCTTCAATCTGGGTTTTTTTTTTTGCTTTTTTTGCTGTTGTTTTTGTTTTGTTTTTATTTAACATGGTTTCTCACTGAACCTACACCACACTGATTGACTAAACTGCCTGGCAAGTGAAATCTGGAAATTCTTCTGCTACTACCTCCGCAATGCCAGAACTACACACCTAGACTTAAGTTTTTATGTGGGTGCTATATTTATCAGATCACCGGTCTGCATTATTGTACAGAGGACATTTTATTCCCTTAGCTTTCTTAGCAAACTTTGAGTATGTGTTTTCTTCTGTCTGCTAAATTTGTGGAATTCATCAGACTTCCCTGGCACTATAAAATGGAAAATGTCTCTGCATTCCACAGGATTTTCTAAAAGTAGAGGTAGCACTAATCTCTACACAAAGCCATTTTTTTCACCATACACCTATATTTTTTAATAAGGTTTCAGAATTTTTAAAATAGCAGGATTGGGGTGATGTCTCAGTAGCTGAAGTGTTCTTTAAAAGCTTGAAAACCTGAGTCTGGATGCCCCAAGCACTTAAACATGGACACAGTATCACACATCTGTGATGTATGTGACACTGCAAGGAGATGAGACCTAAACTGGAATAACCTTGGAAGCTTGTGGGCCTGTGATTCTGGCATACACAGTGATGAGCAATGATGGAACCCTGTCTTAAACAGGGTAGAAGCAAGTTTGACTAAACATTTATGTTTTCCTCTCTCAAATGAAGTTGTCCTCTGATATGACACATGATACATGCAAGCCTGTATTCAAACATAAATACACATACACATACACACACATGTATGTGCACACACACATACATACATAAAAGCACACACAAAGAAAATGTAACAATTCATATATTATCCTTGGTCATTTTTACCCCTGTTCTTGATTGATCCTTTATTGATCCTGTGATGATTGACATCTGTAACATTTGTCTGAATTATAAGTTGGTACACAAAGGCAAAGTAAGATTAATATAGACAGATACATTCATGAAGCATCTCTATTATTCATGAAGAATGCAGGTTTTAGAAGATGGGGATGCTGTGAAAAAAAACACATAGCAATACACCATATTAATGTAGACTTAATAAATAACAGGAAATTCTATATTAAATTCTGAAATGCTAATGTAATATATAGAGAAAAGATTAGCCATAACTATATAAAAATTCAGTTTATGGCTCCAGGAGCTCCATTAACCATATGTGTTTACCTCTCTTTCATCCAGAAATTCTGTAGTGATGACAGAGAGGTAAAATAATAGAAATACATTGTTGATCCATGTGGCCATGATGCAAAAGCCAGGAAATACGCCTCTCACATAGCAAACAAGTACAAACTAGGGAACTGTTAAGAATATTTTCATTTGAAGACAACAAAGCTCTATAGTATTTTCTGAGTGATTTGCCTTCTGCTTCAAGACTGACTGCACAGGAACAGACTGTTCAAATCTCCGTTTGATATTCCAGCTATTAGTTCTTCTGCTTGCCATTTCAATCCATCCAGAGCATGCTCCAAATTACTGTTACATAATTATTTCCTCCATAAAAAATCCTCTGGTATAATTATGCTGTAGTTAGTTTTCCTTTTTGGATCAGTATTTTGCCCTCTCAATCTCTCTCTCTCTCTCTCTCTCTCTTTCTCTTTTTCTCTCTCTCTCTCTGTGTGTGTGTGTGTGTGTGTGTGTGTGTGTGTGTGTGTGTGTGCATGTGTATGTGTCTGTGTATATCTGTGTTTGTGTGTTAGTGTGTGGTTGCATATTGGGGAATATATGCACACATATGCTTGCACGAATGTGGAGATGGGAAGATGAACTTTGCTAATCATACCTAAGGAGACATCCTTCTTTTTATGTTTTGTTTTTGTTTTGTTTTATTTTGTTTTTAGTTTTGTTTATTTCTTTCTTTAGTTTTGTTTTGTTTTTATTTTTGAGAAAGGTGTATCACTTTTATACAAAAGTAGCCTATTAAGACATACTTCTGGCAGCAAACCTATGGGGGCCATTTTCCATTCCACCCATATCAGTTATTCAGATCTCCCTGATTTATGATGCTTAAAGAAAGTTGCTCCTGATATTGAGGATTCCCTTATTATTTAATTCTCTTCTACAAATTCCCCTATTTTGTCAATTTTGATGATTTTAAATTTGACCATCTATTCCAGGAATATGTGTAAATAAACCACATCTTCTGAATCCATTTCTCCATTGAGGGACATCTGGGTTCTTTCCAGGTTCTGGCTATTATAAATAAGGCTGCTATTTACACAATGGAATACTACTCTGCAATTAAAAACAATGAATTCATGAAATTCCTAGGCAAATGGTCAGAACTTGAAAATATCATCCTTAGTGAGGTAACCCAATCACAAAAGAACACACATGGTATGCAGTCACTGATAAGGGGATATTAACCCAGAATCTCGGAATACCCTAGATATAATTCGCATATCAATAGATTTCCAAGAATATGGAAGGAGAGAC
The DNA here is from genome assembly GCA_036184795.1 of Tokudaia tokunoshimensis. Lineage (NCBI taxonomy): Eukaryota > Metazoa > Chordata > Mammalia > Rodentia > Muridae > Tokudaia > Tokudaia tokunoshimensis. The sequence continues at coordinate 1,158,079 of BTHU01000016.1, forward strand.
CTCTGGTCCTGGAAAGACTAGATTTAGGGGAATGCCAGGACAGATAAACGAGAGGGGGTTGAATGGGGAAAAGAGGGAGGGAAGGGGGTTTATGGGACTTTCAGGGAGGGAGGAAACAGTAAAGGGGAAATGATTTTGAATGTAAATAAAAAAAAACTTAGAAAAACAAAAACCAAAAAAAATAAGGGTGCTATGAACATAGGGGAGCATGTGTCTTTATTGCATGCAGGGGAAGCCTCTGGGTATATTCCCAGGAGTGGTATAACAGGATTCTTCGGGAGTGTCATGCCCAGTTTTCTGAGGAACCGCCAGACTGCTTTCTAGAGTGGTTTTCCCAGCTTGCAATCCCACCAGCAGTGGAGGAGTGTTCTTCTTTCTCCACATCCTCGCCAACAACTGCTGTCTCCTGTGTTTTTGATCTTAGCCATTCTGACTGGTGTGAGATGGAATCTCAGGGTTGTTTTGATTTGCATTTCCCTAATGACTAAGGATGTTGAACATTTTTTTAGGTGTTTCTCAGCCATTAGATATTCTTCAGGTGAGAACTCTTTGTTTAGCTCTGTACTAAACAAAGAAAGAATATTAAAAGCAGTAAGAGAAAAAGGCCAAGTAACATATAAAGGAAGACCTATCCAAATCACATCAGATTTCTTACCAAAGACTATGAAAGCCAGAAGATCCTGGGCAGTTCTCACACAGACCCTAAGAGAACATAAATGCCAGCCTAGACTACTATACCCAGCAAAACTCTCAATCACCATAGATGGAGAGACCAAGACATTCCATGGTAAAACCAAATTTACACATTATCTTTCCTTAAAGAAAGCTTACTTCTATGAGGCTTCCCAGCTGCTGACAGGTGATTAGCAGAAGGGTGTTATCCCTTTACCCATCAGCATTGATGGAAAAATAGGAGCACAGTTTATCGGTATTCTCATTCCCATATTCTCTGTCCCTGTCTCTCCAGAAAGAGGAAAGGTGATATCTTTTGCATTCTCTGAACTGATCTTTGTAAATGCTGCCATGTATAATCTCAAAACACAGAGTAAAATACCTTTGTTTTATATGCATAGAATTCAAATTGTGGTTCAGCAGTATCTCACTCATCTAATTGCTCAGAATATTCACCAATACCATTCTGACCTGATTTAATTTTATTATACAAACAACTTTCTCTGTGAAGCACATGCTAGTTTAAATGTGCACAAAATGAAAAATTCAGACATTAAAATGTAATGTTAATCATATTTTATAAAGATTTTTTTGGGGGGAATCACATAACAAAGTGTTTTTCTTTTTCCTCCTTTGGGTTGTGGTCAATGAAATTTAGGTTATTTTAGGAAGATCATCTCCAGTGCTGGGGAAATTGAAACAGATTTAGACAATATATGTGTGAAGGTCAATTCTGATTGTCAACTTGACTGGATATGAAATAAAGTAAAAGCAAAGCTTCAGGGAAGTCCTTGGGGACTAGTTTTGAGAGATTGTTTAAAGGGGAAACCCCATTCTCATGTAAATGACATCTGGTGCCAGCTCAGATTAAAGGGTGGTAGAAAGAAAATTTGCTTTTTGTCTGCTTGTCTTATTCTTCTGTGAAGTTATGTCTGAACTTCCCTCATCTCTTCTCTGACATCAGAACAGTGCCTTTTGTCTTCAAATGTGCACTGACACAGCAGCAGTCTATGAACCCTCAAGTTGTTCAGTACCAGATTGAGAAGGCAGAGACATCTACTTTTAGTGACTAAACAACTTTCTGAATCTCAACCTCTCATGTTTCAATGAGTCACTGTTGAGACTGCTCAGATAAGACTGCATAAGCCAATCTTTAAAAAAAATTATCCTATCAAATAATCAGTCTATAGATTCTATTCCTCTAATAAAGCCTTGATTAATATACTACTCAGATCCACTTGTTAGAAGAAAAAAAGAGGAATTCTTTTTAGATGAAAGAAGAATGGAAAATGTCACCTCATCTCTGTGGCAACACATTGAGGAGAGAAGCCTTCAAATCTCCCATTTTAGAGATTGTTATAGTGAGGCACAATTTTCTGTCTTCCCCCCATATAGCATGTTTTGCTTTCCGTCTACTAAAGTTCTAATTACAAAGTTAGGTTAATCAAAAAATTTTAATACTTTTTTTTCATTTGAATTTTTACATCTCCCCATCTAGAAATAACCTAGCTCTGGTCTTTATTATATTAAGGTCATGGTCCTGATTAGATTTATTTTGCTTTGTTTTTTGTTTTCTCAACTTATCAAAGTCATCTAGGAAGAGAGGAACCTCAATTGATAAAATTAATGACTGATGTTTCAGAAACTAGATTTGTGTGTGTAGTGACACTGCTAAATACAAGTTCCTTAAGGTATAAGAAAGAATGTGAAACAAGTCATGGAGAGTAAGCACGTAAGCAACATTCTTTCATGGTTTTTGCTTAAGTTCCTGCCTCCAGGTTTCTGCTCTGCTTGAATTCCAATCTTAGCTTCCATTAAAGACTGACAATTGGGTTGTGCAAGACATATCCTTCTAAAGTTGCTTTGCTCATAGTCAAAGTAACATAAAGCAAATTAAGACATCCACGTGTGTAATGTAACATACATCAGGAATCCTTGTCTAACATATTATATGACCTAGGATTATTAATCTTTCACATTTTGGTAGCAACATGCCTGTATACTTCCCTTCTAATATTTACATAGCACTCCAATCCTTTATATGCCTTCGCTTGATTGTCTTTAAGCAATAAGCCAAAATTATAGGTGAACACATTTAATGATAGGCTATGGCCTTTTTTTGAATTAAAATAATCAGAAAGCATTAACATTTTGCAACATGACTCCCTGTGGTTTTGTTTTAGGGAAGATAACATTCTTTCATTTAAAACTCAAACCAATGTAGCACTTATGTAGCTGTTAAACAATGGTGGTATTTAACTGTTAGTTCCCAAAATTGTGGAACCCAGCATTGGAAAGTAACTTCTCTGGAGTCAGTTTCAAGTAAATCTTTAGACTTTTCCTCATTAATATTTATAGTGTGAAGTCTGTATCAATGGTGAATGGATATATGAAAGATAATAATGTTATATTCTGACCATTTACAATCATCCAAATCATATTTTTGATCACTACAAATGTGGTATCATAATATGCTAACAAGAGAAGTTCCATTATTATTAAGTTTTCACTATCTTGGGTGTATTATTATTCCGGATTAAATTGCAAATTGCTCTAACTATATGAAGAATTGAGTTGGAATTTTCATTGGGATTACATTGTATTTGTAGATTTCTTTTTCGGCAGGATGGCCATTTTTACTATATTAAGCCTGCCAATCCATGAGCTTGGGAGATTTTTCCATCTTCTAAGGTTTTCTTCAGTTTCTTTCCTCAGAGACTTGAAGTTCTTGTCATACAGATCTTTCACTTGCCTGTTAGAGTCACTTCAAGGTAGCCACATTACAGAAGTTGTTTATCATGTTCAGAAGTCCTTTGTTGACATTTCTGGGGGTCACTTCACTATACTATCAAATCATCTGCTAATAGTGATAATTTGACTTACTTTTTCCAATTTTGTATTTCTTTGACCTCCTTTTGTTGTCTAATTGCTCCAACTAGGACTCTGAGCACTATATCAAATAGGTAGAAAGAAAGTGGACAACCTTGTCCAGTTCCTGATTTTAATGGGATTGCTTTAAGTACCTTTCCATTTAGTTTGATATTGGCTATTGGTTGGCTGTATATTATGTCTGCTACGTTTAGGTATGGGCCTTGGATTCCTGATCTTTCAAAGACTTTTATCATGAAAGGGTGTTGGATTTTGTCAAATGCTTTCTCATCATCTCAATTCTCAACAATAAAGGAGCTTCTGGCAGAATCACTATCCCTGACCTCAAGCTATACTACAGAATAATTGTGATAAAAACTGCATAGTATTGCTACAGTGACAGACAGATCACTGGAATAGAATTGAAGAACCAAAAATGAATCCACACACATATGGTCACTTGATCTTTGACAAAGGAGCAAAAACAGCCCAGTGGAAAAAAGACAACATTTTCAAAAAATGGTGCTGATTCAACTTGTGATCAGAATGTAGAAGAATCCAAATCTATCCATTCTTATCTCCTTGTACAACACTCGAGTCCAAGTGAATCAAGGACCTCCATATAAAACCAGCTATACTGAAACTAAAAGAAAACAAAGTGGGGAAGACCTTCAAGCACATGACCACAGGGGGAAATTTCCTGAACTGAACACCAATAGCTTATGCTCTAAGATCAAGAATTGACAAATGGGTCTTTATAAAATTACAAAGCTTCTGTAAGTCAAAGAACATGGTAAATAGGGAAAAACAGCTACCAACAGACTGGGAAAAGATCTTAACCACTCATACATCTGATAGAAGGTTAATATACAATATATACAAAGAATTCAAGAAGTTAAACTCCTGAGAAACAAATAACACTATTAAAAATAGGGTGTAGAGCTAAAAGAAGAATTCTCAACTGAGGAATACTGAATGGCTGAGAAGCACCTAAAGAAATGTTCAATATACTTACTGATCAGGGAAATTCAAATAAAAAAAAACCTGAGATTCCACCTCACCCCAGACAGAATGGCCAAGAACAAAACTCATGTGAAAGCAGATGCTGGCAAGGATGTGGAGAAAGAACATTCCTTCATCACTGATGGGATTGCAAGCTGGTGAAACTATACTCTAAGTCAGTTAGGCAATTCCTCAGGAAATTCTACATAGTGCTATCTGAGGACCCAGCTATACCACTCCTGGACAAATACCCAGAAGATCCTCCAACATGTAATAAGGACACGTGCTCCATTATGTTCATAGCAGTCTTATTTATCATAACCAGAAGCTGGAAAGAACCCTGATTTTCTTCAACAGAGGAATGGATGCAGAACATGTCCTATATTTACACAATGGAGTACTACTCAGCTATTAAAACAATGAAATCATGAAATTCTTAGGCAAATGGTTAGAACAAGAAAATATCATCATGAGTGAGGTAACCCAATCACGAAAGAACATGTGGTATGCACTCAATGATAAGTGGATACTAGCCCCAAAGTAGCCTTATTTATAAGAGCCAGTAGCTGGAAAGAACACTAATGTCCCTCAACAGAGGAATGGATACAAAAATCATGATACATTTATACAATGGATTACTATTCAGCTATTAAAAACAATGAATTCATGAAATTCTTAGGTAAATGGATGGAACTAGAAAATATCATCCTGGGTGAGGCAACCCAATCACAAATGACCACACATGATATTCATTCACAGATGAGTGGATATTAGCCAAGAAGCTCAGAATACCCAATATACAATCCGCAGACCACATGAAGCTCAAGAAGGAAGACCAAAGTGTGGATACCTCAATATTTTTGTCCTTCTCAGAATGGGGAACAAAATATCCATGGGAGGAGATACAGAGACAAATTGTGAAGCACAGACAGAAGAATAGGTTATCCAGAGACTGCCCCACCTGGGGATCCATTCCATATGCAGTTTGCAAACCCAGAAATGATTGTGTGTCCCAACAAGTGCTTGCTGACAGGAGCCTGATATAGCTGTCTCCTGAAAGGTTCTGCCAGTGTCTGACAAATACAGAGGACGATGCTCTCAGCTAATTATTGGACTGAGCAAAAGGTCCCCAAAGGAAGATGTAGAGAAAAGACCCAAGGAGCTGAATGGCTTTGCAGCCCCATAGCCAGAACAACAATATGAACCAATCAGTATCCTCAGAGCTCCTACCAACCAAAGAGTAGACATGGAGGGACACATGGCTCCAGCTCTGTATGTAGCAGAGGCTGGCCTTGTCAGACAGACATCAATAAGAGGCGAGGTCCTGTGAAGGCTTGATTTCCCAGTGTAAGGGAAGCCAGGACAGGGAAGCAGTGGGAGTGGGTGGGTTGGTAAGCAGGGGGAGGTGGGATGGTATAGGGGTTTTTCAGGAGGACAACCAGAAAAGGGTTTAACAATTGAAATGTATACAAAAAAATCTTAAAAATTGAAGAAGAAAAGGCAAAATATTTCTGGGCTTGGGTTGTAGCTTATTTAGAAGAAATCTTGCTTGGTACTCACAAGAATCTGGGTTTGATCTTCAGCAGCATATCTATCAGGGTTATGGTATATGATTGTAGTCATAGAAATTGGGAGATAGATGTTGGAATTCAAAGCCTTTTTTGGCCATATAGTAAATTTTAGTAAAGTCTGTTTTAAAAGAAAATATATTACCAAAATTGCAGTAATTTAGTTAAATCTAATTACTGGTAGAATATAAATTAGATTTATAATAATCAGTGGATGCAGAAACAATAAAATAGGAGAGTAATAGTAATTGTAAAAGAAGAATGATGGACACATGTAATGTGGAATTTTTTATCCCAGCACTTTACATTTTTGTAAGAGTGCTCACATTCTTGAATTTGAGATGTTTACTGTCTACATTGCTCAAGTATCACACACCTGAATGTGATGAGAACTCGCTGATATATTCTGTAAAACACTAAGGAATAGTTTCTAGGCACTGACGTCTGTAGAAAACAGAAACTCTAATCTAATTACTCTAATCTAATTACTTATTAAATTCAATATCTTATTACTAATTAATAATTATTAATCTAATCTCTAATTACTAATCTAATAACCTAATCTAATCTCTAATTACTAGTTACTAATCTAATCTAATTACTAATCTGTTATAATGTCTAATCTAATTACTGGAGCTAATTTGGGAGAAGATAACAGGGATCTAGAAAATAAAAGGGAGCAATTGTGAAGAATAGTGCTTTAATGACCCAGAAGATCCACCACAGAGAGTAGGATGGAAGAAAACTTGGTTGAGATGTAGAAGTGTGATTTAGTCACTAAATGCTAATTCTAATATGTAGCCCATGGCAGGCTGAGGACTCTATTGTGCTAGACTTAATTTTAAAGTTGAGGAATTTTGTAGCTGTCATTTTTGTTTTTTGCTTTTTCTTTTTGTTTTTCCTGTAGCATTGGTCAGACTATATGAACAACTGGGCATGTATTTTTGGGGTTGTAAATGTCTTGTTTAAAGTCAGAGGGTTAGATGTTTTTCTGAGCTGTTTCAGAAAAAATAATGTGAAGTAGGTAAGAGCAGTCTCTTGACCATGGTAGTCTTAATAGTAACAGACCTGCTTGAAGTAAGAAGGTATTTTGGTTCAACGTGACTCAGTAGAAGGTGTTAAGTTCAATTTATAGAAATTGATCCTGAAGAGTTAATTTTAGACATATTTAGGCATAGCATAATTTGGAAAATTGGTGAAAATTAACTCAATCCTCCATACAAAACAAAGACATTATTACTTTTTTTTCCTTTTTTTTTTAAAAAAAAATTTCTTTTTTTTTTTCATTTACATTTCAAATGTTTTACCCCTTCCCGGTTTCCGCCCCTCCCAGAAAACCCACAACCCATACTCCCACCTCCTGCCTCCAAGAATATGCTCCTCCACCCAACCCACTCCCATGATCCCCACTAGATTTTTCCCACACTGGGTCCTCTGTTGAGCCTTTACAGGACCAAGGACATCTCCTCCCAATGACGCCTGTCAAGGCATTCCTCTGCCAAACTTTTGGCTGGAATGACTGTACCCATTGGTTGAAGGCTTAGTTCCTGTGAGCCCTGGGTTGTCTTTTTGGCCTACATTGTCGTTCTTACCATGGAGCTGCAAACCCCACACCCCCAGCTCCTCCAGTCTGCCCTCGAACTCCTCTATTGTGAACAACGCGCTCAGTCTAATGGTTGGCTGCTAGTATTCAACTCTGTATCTGTAAGGCTCTATCAGTGCCCCTCCAAAAGACAATCAGAACAGGCTCCTTTTGGTATGCACATCTTGTCATCCATAGTAGTTTCGGGGTTTGGTGACAATTTATAGGATGAATCCCCAGGGAGGACAGTCTCTGTATGGCCTTTCCTTCAGTCTCTGTTCCACTCTTTGTCTCCATAGTTGTTCCTGTGATTATTTTGTTCCTTTTTCTCAGAGGAACCAAATCAACCCCACTTCAGTCTACCTTCTTCTTGATCATCCTGTGGTCTGTGAATTGTAACATGTTATTTTGAGCTTTTGGGCTAATATCCACTTTTCAATAAGTGCGTACCATGTGTGATCTTTTGTGATTGGGTTACTTCACTCAAGATGATACTTTCCAGTTCCATCTATTTGCCTAAGAATTTCATTATTTTTATAGCTGAATAGTACTCTATTGTGTATATATACCACAATTTCGGTATCCATTCCTCAGGTGAAGGATATCTGGGTTCTTTCCAGCTTCTGGATATTTAAATAAGGCTGCTATGAACATAGTGGAACATATGTCCTTATTGCATGTTGGAGCATCTTCTGGGTATATGCCCATGAGTGGTATAGCTGGATCCTCAGGTAGTACCATTTCCAATTTTCTGAGGAACCACCATACTGATTTACAGAGTGGTTTTACTAGCTAGCAATCCCACCAGCAATAAAGAAGTGTTCCTCTTTCTCCACATCCTCTCCAGCATCTGCTTTCCCCAGAGATTTTCATCTTAGCTATTCTGACCAGTGTGAGGTAGAATATCAGGGCTGGTTTGATTTGCATTTCCCTAATTACTAAAGATGATGAACATTTCTTTAGGTTCTTTTTTTTTTTTTTTTTTTTTTTTTTTGGTTTTTTCGAGACAGGGTTTCTCTGTGTAGCCCTGGCTGTCCTGGAACTCACTCTGTAGACCAGGCTGGCCTCGAACTCAGAAATCCACCTGCTTCTGCCTCCCAAGTGCTGGGATTAAAGGCGTGTGCCACCACCGCCTGGCTTCTTTAGGTTCTTAAGAACCATTCGAGTTTCCTCTGCTGAAAATTCCCCGTTTAGTTCTGTACTGCATTTTTAATAGTGTTATTTGACATTCTGGTTTCTAACTACTTTAGTTCATTGTATACATTGGATATTAGCACTCTATTGGATGTAGGATTGGTAACGATCTTTTCCCAATCTGTTGCTTGCCATTTTGTCCTATTGACAGTGTCCTTTGCCTAACAGAAGCTTTGCAGTTTTATGACGTCCCATTAGACTATTCTGGTTCTTAGAGCATAAGCCATTTGTGTTCTATTCAGGAAATTTTCCCCTGTGCCCATGTGTTCAAGGTCCTTCCCCAATTTCTCAAGCTTCAGTGTATCTGGTTTTATGTGGAGGTCCTTTACCCACCTGGACTTGAGCTTTGTACAATGAGATAAGAATGGGTCGTTTTGTATTTTCCTGAATGCTGACCTCCAGTTTGTCCAGCAATATTTTTTAAAAATGCTGTCTTTTTTCCACTGGATGTTTTTAGCTCCTTTGTCAAATATCAAGTGACCATAAGTGTGTGGGTTCATATCTGGGTCTTCCATTCTATTCCATTGATCTTCTTGCCTGTCTCCATAAAATATCATACAGTTTTTATCACTATTGCTCTGTAGTAGAGTTTGTGGTCAGGGATGGTGATTCCCCTAGTAGATCTTTTTTTATGGAGAATAGTTTTCCCTATCCTGGATGTTTTGTTATTCCCAATAAATTTGCAGATTGCTCTTTCTAGCTCTATGAAGACTTGATTTGGAATTTTGATGGGAATTGCATTGTATCTGTAGATTGCTTTTGGCAAGATGGCCATTTTTACTATATTAATCCTTCCAATCCATGAGAATTGGAGATCCTTCCCTCTTCTGAGATCTATGATTTCTTTATTCAGATGCTTGAAGTTCTTGTCATACAGATCTTTCACTAGCTTGGTTAGAGTCACACCAAGATATGCAATATTATTTGGGACTATTGTAAAGGGTATCATTTCCATAATTTTTTTCTCAGGTTCTTTATCCTTTGAGTAGAGGAAGGCTATTGATTTGAGTTAATTTTATATCCAGACACATTACTGAAGTTGTTATCAGCTTTAGGCGTTCTCTGGTGGAATATTTAGGGTCAGTTAAGTATATGATCATATCGTCTGCAAATAGTGATAATTTGACTTCTTCCCTTCAAATTTGTATACCTTTGACATCCTTTGTTGTCTAATTGCTCTGGCTAGGACTTCGAGTACTATATTGAATAGATAGGGAGAGAGTGGGCAGCCTTTTCTGGTCCCTGATTTTAGTGGGATTGCTTCAAGTTTCTCCCCATTTAGTTTAATGTTAGCTACTGATTTACAACATATTGCTTTCACTATGTTTAGGTATGGGTACAGAATTCCTGATTGCTCTAAGATTTTTATCATGAAGGGATGCTGAATTTTGCCAAAAGCTTTTTCAGCATCTAATGAAATGACCAAGTGGTCTTTTTATTTGAGTTTGTTAATGTAGTGGAGTACATTGATGAATTTCCATATATTAAATCATACCTGCATCCCTGGAATGAAGAATTCTTGATCAAGGGGAATTATTGTTTTGGTGCATTCTTGGATTTGGTTGGCCAGAATTTTGTTGAGAATTTTTGCATCAATGTTCCTAAGAGAAATTGGTCTGAAGTTCTCTCTCCTTGTTTGATCTTTTTTGGTTTAGGTATAAGCATTATTTGGGCTTCATAGAATGATTTGGATAGTGTTCCTTGAGTTTCTATTTTGTAGAATAGTTTGAAGAATATTGGTACTAACTCTTCTTTGAAGATCTGATAGAATTCCCCACGAACCCATCTGGTCCTGGGCTTTTTTTGTTGGAAGACTATTAACAAATGCTTCTATTTCCTCAGGGCTTATGGGACTATTTGGATGGTTCTTTTGATCCTGTTTTAACATTGGCACCTGGTATGTATCTAGAAAATTGTCTATTTCAATCAGATTTTCCAATATTGTTGAGTATAAGCTCTTGTAGTAGGATCTGATTATTTTTGAATTTCCACAGTTTCTGTTGTTATGTCTCCCATTTTATTTCTGATTTTATTAATTTGGGTAGTGCCTCTATGTCCTTTGATTTGTATAGCTAAGGGTTTATCTATCTTGTTGGTTTTCTCAAAGAACCAGCTACTGGTTTTGTTGATTCTTTATAGGGTTCTTTTTGGTTCTATTTCATTGATTGAGGTCCTGAGTTTAATTATTTCTTCCTGTTTACTCCTCTTGGGTGCATTAGCTTCTTTTTTGTTCTAGAGTTTTCAGGTGTGTTGCCAAGCTGCTTGTGTAAGCCCTCTCAAATTTCTTTTTGGAGACACTTAGAGCTATGAGTTTTCCTCTTAGCACTGCTTTCAATGTGTCCCATAATTTTTGGTATGTGTCCTCATTTTCATTAGATTCTACAAAGTCTTTATTTTCTTTCTTTATTTCTTCCTTGACCAAGCTATCATTGAGAAGAGCATTGTTCAACGTGCATGTGTATGTGTTTTTGTCTGAACTCAAGACCAGCCTTAGGCCATGGTGATCTGATAGGGTGCATAGAATTAATTCAATATTCCTGTATCTGTTGAGGCCTGTTTTGTGACCAATCATGAGGTGCTGAAAAGAAGGTGTATTCTTTTGCTTGAGGTTGGAATGTTCTATTCATATCTGTTAGGTCCATTTGGTCCATAACTTTAGTTAGTTTAACTGTGTCTCTGCTTAGTTTCTGTTTCCATGATTTGTCCATTGTTGAGAGTGGGGTGATGAACTCTCCCACTATAATTGTGTGACATGTAACGTGTCCTTTGAGTTTTAGTAGGGCTTCCTTTTTTGTTAGTGGGTGCTGTTACATTTGGAGCATAGATGTTCAGAATTGTGAGTTAATCTTGGTAGATTTTTCCTTTTATAAGTATGAACTGTCCAGTCTTATCTTTTTTGACAACTTTTGGTTGAAAGTCAATTTTATCCGATATAAGTATGGCCACTCCAACTTGTTTCTTGTAACCAGTTGCTTGGAAAACAGTTTTCCAACCTTTGCCTCTGAGGTAATGAGTTTCTTTGTTACTGAGGTGGGTTTTTTGTATGCAGCAAAATGTTGGGTCCTATTTATGTATCCATTCTGTTAGTCTGTGTCTCCTTATTGGAGAATTGAGACCATTGATGTTAAGAGATGTTAAGGAAAGGTAATTGCTTCTTCCTGTTATTTTCATTGTTAAAGGTGGAATCCTTTTAGTGTGGCTATCTTCTTTTGGGTTTGTTGAAAGAAAATTGCTTTATTGCTTTTTCTATGGTGTAGTTCCCCAACTTGTGTTGGTATTTTCCACCCATTATCCTTTGAAGCACTGAGTTTGTAGAAAGATATTGTGTAAATTTGGTTCTGACATGGAATATCTTGTTTTCTCCATCTATGGCAATTGAGAGTTTTGCTGGGTATAATAGCCTGTGCTGACATTTATGTTTTCTTAGGGTCTGTATGACATCTGCCCAGGATCTTTTAGCCTTCATAGTTTCCTGTGAGAAGTCCAGTGTAATTCTGATAGGTCTGCTTTTATATGTTGCTTGACCTTTCACCCTTACTGCCTTTAATATTCTTTCTTTGTTTAATGCATTTGCTATTTTGATTATTATGTGTCAGGAGGAGTTTCTGTTCTGGTCCAGTGTGTTTGGAATTCTGAAAGTTTCTTGTATGTTCATGGGCATATCTTTCTTTAGGTTAAGGAAGATTTCTTCTATAATTTTGTTGAAGATATTTACTGGCCCTTTAAGTTGTAAATCCACACTTTCATCTATACCTATGATCCTTAGGTTTACTCTTCTCATTGTGTCCTGGATTTCCTGGTTGTTTTGAGATATAAATTTTTTGCATTTCACATTTTCTTTGACTGTTGAATCAATGTTTTCTATGGTATTTCCAGCCCCAGAGATTCTTTCTTCTATCTCTTGTATTCTGTTGTTGATGCTTGCATCTATGACTTCTGAATTCTTTCCAAGGTTTTCTATCTCCAGAGACATCTCACTTTGTGATTTCTTTATTGTTTCTACTTCCATTTGTAGATCCTGTATAGTTTTGTTCAGGTCCTTCACTTCTTTGTTTGTGTTTTCCTGAAATTCTGTAAGGGATATTTGTGTTTCCTCTTTAAGGGCTTCTCCTTGTTGACCCATTTTCTCCTGTGTTTCTTTAAGTGATTTCTGTGTTTCCTCTTTAAGGGTTTCTACCTTTTGACCCATGTTCTGCTGTGTTTCTTTAAGGGATTTTTGTGTTTCCTCTTTAAGGGCGTCTACCTGATGACCCATGCTCTCCTGTAATTCCCTAAGGGATTTTTGTGTTTCCTTTCTAAGAGCTTCGACCTGTTGACCCATGTTGTCCTGTAGTTCTTTAAGGGATTTTTGTGATTCCTTTTAAGGGCTTTAACCTTTTGACCCATGTTCTCTTGTATTTCTTTAAGGGAGTTATGTCATTCTTGAAGTCTTCTGTAAATAACATGAGATGTGATTTTAAATCCAGCTCTTGCTTTTCCAGTGTGTTAGGATATCCAAGATTTGTTCTTCTGGGAGAACTGGGTTCTGATGATGCCATGTTGCCTTGGTTTCTGTTGGTAATGATCTTGCATTTGCCTTTTGCCATCTAGTTTTCTCTTGTGTTAGTTGGTCTTGCTGTCTCTGATTTTGGCTTATCTGTCTTGTAAGACTGTATATAGATACTCCTGGGATTCCTGTTCAATCTGTGCACACAGGTATGTAGGCTCTCCTGTGCTCCCAGGCCTCTCTACATTCCAAATGACCTAAGTGCAGCTAGTCCTCTAGGAAGTATCAGGAGATTTTTTTTCTTCCCTGTAGCAGAATTCTGCCGCAGGAGAAAGAGGAAATGCCCTGTGTGCAGCTGGTTCTCTAGGAAGTATCAGAAGAGGTGTCTTCACTGCAGCAAAGCTGGCAAATTTCAACTGCCCTGAGTGGTAGTTCTCTAGGAAGTATCAAGAGATGGAATCTTCGCTGCATCAGAGCTAGCAAGGTTCAACTGCCCTGAGTTGTTGTTTCTCAATTGCCCTGAATGGCTGGTTCTCTAGCAATTATCAGGAGATATAATCTTCACCACAGCAGAGCTGGCAAGGTTCTGCCCCAGCAGAAGGGCAGATGGTGGTCAAAACATTATTATTTAACACATTATTTTTATTATCTCTTTGTAACATATAAGTAGCAAATTCTATAAAGATAGTTTTGATAGATTGAGAAAAGAGCTCATGACAAGGGTTTGGGGGAGAATCTTGTGTGGTCTTAGCCTTACAAATAGTATAAAGTTCACCAGGCTATTACTCTATGATTTCCCAGACTTTTTAGCATACACAGGTTATACACCTTTCCCTTTGAAGAGACAGTCCTGTGTGTTTAATATTTTTAATCCCTGAGTACTTATTTTTGAGCACAAGGACTTTCATGCTTCCTTCAAGGTAGACGGTTGAGTTTGTTCTTTATCTTCAGCTAGAATTCAGTGTCAAACACACAAACAAGAGGACCCATGTCTTATCCCTAGGATCAAACCCATGTAAAAAGCAGAACATGATAATTCATACTTGTAAACTTAGTGGTAGAAAAAGACAGATGAATTCCTGGGACTCTCTGGTAAACTCTGTACTAAATCAGCCAAGCTGCATAACAAAGTGAGAAATTTTCTCCTCAACTAATGTGAATAGAGGTCATGAGGAAAAACTCTGTAAGTTGATCTCTCGCCTCTACATAAATTAGTGTGCATGTGTAACCCCTCACACATGTAACTACACCTATGTGAACCCAGACACATTCAAGCACAATCCCCATTAGTAAATAATAAGTGGAGAGTATCTGGAAAGTTATGCTGAGACACACACTCTTTGTTTAACATATAAATAGACTATCTATCGCAACTGTAATTATTTAAAGACAGGGAAGCTTCATATTATACTGTTTGGAGGAAAGAAGAAAGATGCTAATTAATATTTAAAATTATAATACTTGTTTTTCTCCTCAGGAGATGGAATGTACCTTTCTTCCTCTGAAGGGGTAGTGGTATTTCCTTAGTTCCTTTAGATGGTACTAAAGTGTCAGGCATTATTATTCCAATAATCCAAATATTTGAGAGATTAACAGTGGGATTTTTATAAGTTCAAGGCTACTTTATCTTAGAGTGAGTTTAATGTTGTATACAGTTGTAGAGTATTGTATATGATTGTATCATGTATAGACTTTTGTTATAATGAGTTCAATACTAACAAAGGCTACATTATGAGACCATGCCTCAAAAACTGTGGGAAAAATAATAAAATATTTATTATATTTACAGCCATGGTGGAAGTTCAGTTTTTCAGTAGAGAAAATTATAAAATCTATCTTGCACTTAATAAGTAAGGTCAATATTAATTAATGGTCATAAATCAAGTGGACTTATGAGCCTTCCATTAGATATAACGGAAATAGACCTTAACCTTTGCGATCTTTCTCTGAAAAACATGTAAACTACCCCAGGGTGATCATATGATTATGACAATAAGAAAACACTGGCACAAAGATATTTTATCAAACATATGCCCAGAACTCCAAAAAAAAAACTCTTAAATCTTTCAAAACTTTGGGTAACATCACTTAGAAGAGAAATGTAAGGAGTCACAGAATATGTATGAAATGTGTTGTTATAAAGAGAAATGGGATGGTAAGATAAAACCAATGGAAATTTGGATCAAGTATGGAGTTTACCTCAGCTATTGTTATTCATATACCTCTATGAAAAATTATGTTTTTGTCAAGTTCTTGTGATTGTACACTTTACATAGATGATTCTCCTTATCTCTCAGTATAAATTGTCTCAGACTCTGAATAAAGTTGGTTATTACATGAGACTTTATTCTGCCTTATTTTTAGACCTTGTTTTTTCTTGTTTGTGCAGGTAATTGAGCAGCTAACAAGTGGTGCTCTAACAGGGATGTGGAATTGGCTCTGGGAAATAGGAGTGATGGCCCTAATAAAAGGAGATAAGTGAGCATAGTGGGGCAGAAACCAGGGAAGGCTTTGCTTTATGTCCTAGTTGTGCATCATTTTCTTTAAGGAAGTAGGAGCACAAGTGTAATCCTTGGTTTCCAGAGAAAGGAACATTAGATGAAGAAATACTGAACAGAGTCTGAAAGGACACTGAAGAAGCAACAATAACAAGGGGAAAATCTCTTTTCAATTTTGGATCATTTGATCATTAATTTGGACCATTATGAAAATAATTAAAAAAAATAAGGAGGAAATCAATGATGAAGAAGAGATGGTTATCACTTTGAATGAATAAAGTAGATTGTCAGACATTAAAATTTTCAAAAGAGTCTATAAAGGAGATTATTTCTCATACAGGTAAAATTAAATATAAAAACAGAGCCATTACCAACTATGACAGTAATGGTAATGATTGTTTTCTTAGCTCCCTTATTGGTGTTCCCTTTAGATACATATTTTCCATTGCTTGAACTTGGCACTAACCAATATTTTTGAAAGTCTGGAAGAAGTGATTTTCCTCACACACTTGAGAGACCAAGGAAGAATTACAACAATTTAAACATAGATTAAAAGAGGAATTGTGTATTGTATGAAACCTTCACTGATTTTAAATGTACTTATGTACTTCACTAACTTGTCTCATATAAATATTACAACACAAAAAGACAAAATTTTAAGATGTATCTATTTATATCATGAGGTAAAAATAGTACTAATCATTCACCTATCCATTCTTCCTCTATTAGTAAATCAGAAAAGGATCTGTTATCAACAATTATATGGGTATATATTTGTTATATTATATTACCCTTAACTAACAATGAGATTTCGAGAGACTCCATGCATTATCAAATTTCACTTACAGATTACTATGAAAGTGTAGAAAGCATTTATGCATCCAACAAGCTGTGGGATTTACTCATAAAATCTGAGGTTCTTATTATAAAAATTATCCAACCTTATCCCATTTCATAAGAAATTATTAGTTTATAGACAGCTCCTCTAATGGTATAAAAGGAATATATGGTCCAAATGTTGATCAATCTGTTAACATTTATTTTTTTCAGCCCAACAGTTATAACTGGGTATTTTGATTCATCTATTACAGTTAAACCATAAACCTTTAAATAGTGTATCATATTCTGCTTAGTTTTAAATATTATTTCCAGCAACAGATTCATAGTCATACACACTCTAACACCTTCTTGGTTTATAACAAAAGGAAATAAGCAAAGTGATGAATTAATATGTTTCATTTCTATATCTTCAAAAGAAAATCAGGAGGGTGTATGCATTTGTCATTAAAGATAGATCCACTGAAACATTACAGGCTCCTGTTCAGCTCCTCTAGCTCCATACAATCAAGGATACCACCAAGTAGAGTAGTAGTCACTAGAAAGATAGCAAGGTATCAGCTAGTGGTAAAAGGAGATATCTACCAAATCATTAGAAGTAAAATCTGTCAAGCTGAAGTCAAGAGAAGACCCAATGACACAGGAGAGAAGTTATTCTGCTAATTACATTATACTTATGACTAGACATGGGAACTGTAAAAGATCCATTCATTCATCTACAGAAGGGATATCATTTAATCTTTCCTGGTGTTTGACTCTTTTCCCATTTGCATAGTACAATATAACATTTTTATTTCTATTAAAACCAAATATTGGATCATGTTCTACAATACACTAGAACTAATCTCATAAGTTTCTTTTCCAAGTCCTTGTCTAGGTTGTTCTAATAAGTATAATATTGTAGCTCATAGTAACAGAAAGAGTTTGGGTATCTGTTGTTGGTGGCAGAGGACTACAGACATCATTGCTTTCACTGTTCTAATATTAAACTTTGCTTGCTTATAAGAGACTCATGCACCAATTGAAAATTAGCCGTATCTAAAACATAAAAGTCAATAATACTCAATAACCTGCTTGTAAAAATAAAATGGTGTGCGCACTTCTAGAATGGAGTTGAGCAAGGAGAGTTCTGAATGTTTGTGAGAAAACACCAAAAAAAGGAAGATGAGTGTCTTGCAACCTCGGTTTCTTCAAACCATAGAATTATTCGTGGAATATGATATTGTTCCTGCAGGGATTGGGGATAGGAGTGTTTACTTCTATTTATTTAAACTGCTTTAACCTAAAATATGTTTTTACCATGTGTAGGTTGTCCTTGTGATTACACACTTTACTCAGGTGATTCCTCTTAAGCCTCAGAGTACAAATTATTTTATGACCTGAATAAAGTTAGCTATTGAATGAGACTTTAATCTGCTTAATTTTTAGGCCACTAACTGAAGTGGTAAAGACCCCTCTAACACATCTCCCTTCCAATTTCATACTCTTATCCAATTTTAAGCAAATAGAGCAATTGCTATACTCCTACATAAAGTTTACATATTTTCTCCTACCAGTAATTCTTCAACTAGGCATCTGATTTCAATACCTCCTCTGCCACCTGTGATAAGAAAATTTAACTGAATCAATCTTATACAGGTCTTGTGAAATTAATCACTGCTGCTATGACTATATGTGTACATCAATTTTGCCATGTCTAAGACAGCAAAACATTCATCTACATTGTCTGGTTCCTAAATTTCTTTCATACCCTCTTCAACAACTTTCAACATCTTGACATGGCAACATAATTCTGTTATGCACAAATGTTTTAGGATTAATTCATATCTATTAAGGCATGCATGCCATCTACATGCTGTTGTTTAGATACCACTATTCCACAGCATATTACTTTTATGTAAATTTATAACTTTAAAAGCTCTCATAATAAAATTATAATAGATAAATGTCATAAAACATAATACAAGTAATACTGGTTAGGATGAAAAAGAGGAATGAGCACGCTAATGAAAGTGAAAAGCTCCTTGGAGATATTTTGGAATATGACAGACAAACCAGAAGAAGTAGTGTGCAGAAATTATGCTGCCACATAGGATACTAGATGTCTGCTAGGAGAGTAAGACATAAATTATTTGGAAAAACAAAGGTAAAAGATGGTATGAGGAATAGGAACATGGATGAAAGAGCTGAGGTAAAGTGAGAAAAACTTAATTCTATTGAAAGAACTGTACAAAAATAGAGGAAACTTGCTCAAATAGGAATAATGACTGCTGGGGTTTAGAATATATGCTTCAGAAAAGATGAACGTTGAAGGAGGAAAGGAGTGTTGAATGTAATGGTTAAAAAAATCAATCCATACTGTCACTGGCTGTGCTCTAGTAATGTGGTCTCCCTAAATCATTTGGAGTTATAAGCCATGGTCTTCTCTGTTTCAGTTCACCTACCTCTGAACCTTTAAACCATATCTTCCCAGCCATTTGCAACCTGCAACTAGCTGTCACAAATCCCTGTAACTCAGTAAAATCAAAACTCTAGAGGACTGTAATTTAGCAGTCAGATTTATCTTCCTCCGTCTTCTCTGTCTCTCTGTCCCATGTCCTGTCTCTCTGAAACTCTTAGCCAACCTTCTCTTTTCAATGTCGAAGCACACACTCTAGTCTTATATTTCACCTGCCTTCACCTGCATATATACAGCAATCCATAAAGGAGAAGCCAGAATCAGATGTCAAGAAGTTCCCAGTCTAGGCCCTGAAATAAGATTATGTTTCTTTTTACTGGATACTTCTGGATTTTCCCAAGAAAGAATACACAAAATAAACCAAAAAGTAAATCTCAGAAGGAATAGTTTATGTTGACACATGGTTTGAGGACAAAGTCTATCATATTGGGCAAACACAGTCATAGGATCTTGATGCAGCCATTCATACTGCATCCAAAGTCAGGGATCAGAGAAAGATGAGGACTACATTTAGATTGTCTAGTTCAGATTCCCAGCACATGGAATGTTACTGTCCAAACATGGAGATGTCTCTGCATCTAAATTGACCCAATCTAAAATTTGATTCATAGATATTCTCAGAGATTTGTCTCCTAGGTGATTCTAGATCTGGTCAAGTTGACAATTCATATGCATCATCATACTCCTCTAGAAGAAGAGACAGTGAAACGAAACCTTAGAAGAGAATATATTTTCAGAGTACATGGTGAAAGTAATAGGGAGTAAATACAATGAATATACAACAAGGGATGTTGTTCACAGTCTTTAAATTATAAAAGGAATACAAGAACATGACTGCACAAAATGGAGTTTAAATAAAATTAGAAGGTCATCCTTATTCAGCAATGTTTTCAACTTAAAACATCCCAGACTAACCTGGGAAGAGGCAACTTCAAGTAAATGCTTGACTGGATCTTATTGGTTTCTCTATATGTTTGTGTAATGTTGTCTTGATTAGTAATGGCACAGAAAGGCTCAGTTCACTCTCTTTTGTGTAGCAATATCTCTGGTCAGGTGGTCTGATGCTATACAAAAAAGCTAGCTAATAAAAATCCTGTGATCAACTCAGTGAGTGGCATTACTCCCTGGGTTCTGCTTCAGTTCCTAATTGGGTTTTATTGTTGACTTCACTCAATACTGGACTATGACCCAGAAAAATGAAAAAGATATATTTTCTTCAAAGTTACTTCAAATAATTGTGTTCATTACAGCAGCAGAAAGCAAAGTAGAAGAGTAAATAGCTAAGATCAAAAACACAGGAGACAGCAGTTGTTGGCGAGGATGTGGAGAAAGAGGAACACTCCTCCACTGCTGGTGGAATTGCAGGCTGGTACAACCACTCTGGAAAGCAGTCTGGCGGTTCCTCAGAAAACTGGGCATGACACTCCCGGAGGATCCGGCTATACCACTCCTGGGCATATACCCAGAGGCTTTACCTGCATGCAATAAGGACACATGCTCCACTATGTTCATAGCAGCCTTATTTATAATAGCCAGAAGCTGGAAAGAACCCAGATGTCCCTCAACGGAGGAATGGATTCAGAAGATGTGGTATATCTACACAATGGAATACTACTCTGCAATTAAAAACAATGAATTCACGAAATTCCTAGGCAAATGGTCAGATCTTGAAAATATCATCCTTAGTGAGGTAACCCAATCACAAAAGAACACACATGGCATGTAGTCACTGATAAGGGGATATTGACCCAGAATCTCGGAATACCCTAGACACAATCTGCATATCAATAGATTTCTAAGAAGATGGAAGGAGAGACCCCTGGTCCTGGAAAGACTGGATGTAGGGGAACGCCAGGACAGAGTAACGAGAGGGGGTTGAATGGAGAAAAGAGGGAGGGAAGGGGGCTTATGGGACTTTCGGGAAGGGAGGAAACGGGAAAGGGGAAGTGATTTGGAATGTAAATTAAAAAACAAAAAAAAAAGAAGAGTAAGTAGGAAAGCATCACTTGACAGTACAATTATAGAGAAAAATAAGTCTTTGTGCTAATATTCTCTTAAGGACCTTCTGTTACTACATATTTTTATTGATATCTGGCAGTAATGGAGTAGTGCAGGTGCATGTTGAATGAAGCAACAGTGAAACAAGTAAGTCTAATTATGGATATGGTTAACACCAAGAAATGAGACTGAGCCATTAAACTGATTCATAGAGGAAGATTTGGAATTTGTTTCTAGGTATTTGGATGCTGAACTGGCTTAAATAACAATTTTCTTTTAACTTTTTTTTTTTACTGAGTATATTCTTCATTTACATTTCAAATGTTATACCCCTTCCCTTTCACCCCTCCCCGAAAACCCCCAACCCATCCTCCCACCCCCTGCCTCCAAGAATATGCTCCTCCACCCAACCCACTCCCATGATCCCCACTAGATTTCCCCACACTGGGCCTCTGTTGAACCTTCAAAGGACCTCTCCTCCCAATGATGCCTGACAAGGCATTCCTCTGCCAAACTTTTGGCTGGAATCTCATGTACCCATTGGTTGAAGGCTTAGTCCCTTGTGTCCTGGGTTTTCTGGTTGGCCTACATTGTCGTTCTTTCCATCGAGCTACAAAACCCCCACCCCCAGCGCCTCCAGTCTGCCCTCGAACTGCTCTATTGTGAACCCCATGTTCAGTCCAATGGTTGGCTGCTAGTAGTCACCTCTTTATCTGTAAGGCTCTGGCAGGGCCCCTCCAAAAGATAACCATAAAAGGTTCCTTTTGGTATGCACTTCTTGTCATCCATAGTAGTTTCAGCGTTTGGTGACAGTTTATAGGATGAATCCAGAGGTAGGACAGTCTCTCAGTGGCCTTTCCTTCAATCTCTGTTCCTACCTTTGTCTCAAGAGTTGTTCCTATAATTATTTATTATTATCAATTATAATTATAAATTATATAATATTATATATTATATTATTTTATATATATTAATATATATTATATTATATATTTGGTTCCTTTCTCAAAGGAACCAAATCACCCCCACTTTGGTCTACCTTCTGATTGAGCTTCCTGTGGTTTGTGAATTGTAACATGATTATTTTGAACTTTTGGGCTAATATCCACTTACCAGTGAGTGCATACCATGTGTATTCTTTTGTAATTGAGTTGACACTTTCTAGTTCCATTCATTTGCCTAAGAATTTTACGAATTCATTGTTTTTAATAGCTGAATAGTACTCCACTGTGTATATATACAACAATTTCTGTATCCATTCCTCTGTTGAAGGACATCTGGGTTCTTTCCAGCTTCTGTCTATTATAAATAAGGCTGCTACGAACATAGTGGAGCATATGTCCTTATTGAATGTTGGAGCATCTTCTGGGTATATGCGCATGAGTGGTATAGCTGGATCCTATGGTAGTACTATGTCCAATTTTGTGAGGAACAGCCATACTGATTTCCAGATCACCAGCAATGGAGAAGAGTTCCTCTTTTCCCACATCCTCTCTAGCATCTGCTGTCCCCTGAGTTTTTCATCTTAGTTATTCTGACTGGTGTGAGGTGGAATATCAGGGTTGTTTTGATTTGCATTTCCTTAAAAACTAAGGATGCTGAATATTTTTTTAGGTGCTTCAGAGCCATTCAAGTTTCCTCTGTTGAAAATTCTCTGTTTAGCTCTGTACCCCATTTTTTTTAATTATTTATTTTATTTTATTTTTTTTAATTTACATTCCAAATCATTTCCCCTTTCCCGTTTCCTCCCTCCCCGAAAGTCCCATAAGCCCCCTTCCCTCCCTCTTTTCTCCATTCAACCCCCTCTCGTTACTCTGTCCTGGTGTTCCCCATTTTTAATAGGGTATTTGATACTTTGGAGTCTACCTTCTAGAATTCTTTGTATACATTGGATATTGCCCTCTATCAGATGTAGGATTAGTAAAAATCTTTTCCCAATCTGCTGGTTGCCGTTTTGTCCTACTGACAGTGTCCTTTGCCTTACAGAAGCTTTGCAGTTTTATGAGGTCCCATTTGTCAATTCTTGTTCTTAGAGCCTAAGCCATTGGTGGTTTATTCAGGAAATTTTCCCCTGTGCCCATGTGTTCAAGATTCTTCCCCACTTTCTCCTCTATAAGCTTCAGTGTATCTGGTTTTATGTGGAGGTCCTAGATCCACTTGTACTTTAGCTTTGTACTAGGAGATGAGAATGGTTGATTTGCATTTTTATGTGTGCTGACCTCCAGTTTATCCAACACCATGTGTTAAAATGCTATCTTTTTCCTCTGGATTTTTTAGCTCCTTTTTCAAACGTAAAGTGACTGTAGGTGTGTGTGTGTTTATATCTGGGTCTTCAATTTTGTTCCATTGAATTTCCTGACTGTCTTCTTATGAATATCATACAGTATTTATCACTATTGCTCTGTAGTAGAGTTTGAGGTCAGGGATGGTGATTCCCCAGTAGATCTTTTGTTTTGGAGAATAGTTTTAGCTATCCTGGGTTTTTTGTTGTTCCAAATGAATTTGCAGATGGCTCTTTCTAGCTCTATGAAGAATTGATTTGCAATTTTGATGGGGATTGCATTGAATCTGTAGATTGCTTTTGGCAAGATGGCCATTTTTACTATATTAATCCTTCCAATCCATGAGAATGGGAAATCCTTCCATCTTCTGAGATCTTCTATGATTTCTTTCTTCAGAGGCTTGAAGTTCTTGTCATAAAGATCTTTCACTTGCTTGGTTAGAGTCACACCAAGGTATGTAATATTATTTGGGACTATTGTAAAGGGTGTCATTTCCCTAATTTCTTTCTCAGCTTCTTTATCCTTTGAGTAGAGGAAGGCTACTGCTTTGTTTGAGTTAATTTTATATCTAGCCACTTTGTTGAAGTTGTTTATCAGCTTTATGAGTTCCCTGGTGGAAATATTGTGGTCGCTTAAGTACATGATCATATCATCTGCAAATAGTGATAGTTTGACTTATACTTTTGACATCCTTTTTTGTTGATTTGCTCTGGCTAGGACTTCAAGTACTATATTGAATAGATAGGGAGAGAGTACTCAGCCCTGTCTGGTCCTCGATTTTAGTGGGATTGCTTCAAATTTCTCTCCATTTAATTTGATGTTAGCTACTGGTTTACAGTATATTGCTTTCACAATGTATAGGTATGGTCCCTGAATTCCTGATCTCTCCAAGATTTTTATCATGAAGTGATGCTGAATTTTGTCAAAAGCATTTTCAGCATCTAATGAAATGACCAAGTGGTCTTTTTCTTTGAGTTTGTTAATGTGCTGGAGTACATTGATGGATTTCCATATATTGAACCATCCCTGCATACCTGGGATGAAACCTACTCGATTGTGGTGAATTACTCTTTTTGTGCATTCTTGGATTCGGTTGGCCAGAATTTTGTTGAGAATTTTTGCATCAATATTCATAAGGGAAATTTGTCTGCAACTGTCTTTTTTTTGGTCTTTGTTTGGTTTAGTTTTAAGTTTTATTGTGGCTTCATAGAATGAATTGGATAGTGTTCCTTGAGTTTCTATTTTATGGAATAGTTTAAAGAGTATTGGTATTAGCTGTTCTTTGAAGATCTGATACAATTCCCCACTAAACCTATCAGGTCCTGGGCTTTTTTTTTTGGTGGGGGAAGGCTATTAACAACTGGTTCTATTTCCTCAGGATTTATGGGATTATTTAGATGTTTTTTCCGATCCTTTTTTGACATTAGCACCTGTTATGTATCTGCAAAATTGACCATTTCATCCAGATTTTCCAATTTTGTTGAGTATAAGCTCTTGCAGTCGGATCTGATTATTTTCTGAATTTCCACAGTTTCTGTTATGTTTCCCTTTTCATTTCTGATTTTATTAATTTGGGTAGTGCCTCTGGGCTTTCTGGTTAGTCTGGCTAAGGGTTTATCCAACTTGTCGATTTTCTCAAAAAAACAGCTCCTGGATTTGTTGATTCTTTGTAGGTTTCTTTTTGTTTCTATTTGATTGATTTTGGCCCTGAGTTTAATTATTTCCTGCCGTCTGCTCCTCTTGGGTGCGCCTTCTTTTGTTCTGGAGCTTTCAGGTGTGTTGTCAAGCTGCTAGTGTAAGGGTCCCCATTTTCTTATTTGAGGCACTTAGAGCTATGAGTTTTCCTCTTAGCACTGTTTTCATTGTGTCCCATAAGTTTTGGTATGATGTGTCCTCATTTTCATTTAGTTCTACAGTCTTTAATTTAATTCTTTATTTCTTCCTTGGCCAAGCTATCATTGAGTAGAGCATTGTTCTACGTGCATGTATATTTGATTTTTCTGTTGGTTTTTTCTGAACTCAAGACCAGTCTTAGGCCATGGTGATCTGATAGGGTGCATGGAATTATTTCAATATTCCTGTATCTGTTGAGATCCTTTTTGTGACCAATTATATGGTCAATTTTGGAGACGGTACCATGAGGTGCTGAGAAGAAGGTGTATTATTTTGCTTAAGGATGGAACGTTCTACAAATATCTGTTAGATCCATTTGGTTCATAACTTTAGTTAGTTTAACTGTGTCTCTACTTAGTTTCAGTTTCCATGACTTGCCCATTGTTGAGAGTGGGGTTTTGAAGTCTCCCACCATAATTGTTTGGGGTGCAATGTGTGTTTTGAGCTTTAGTAAAGTTTCTTTTATGAATGTGGGTGCCTTTGCATTTGGAGCATAGATGTTCAGGGTTGAGAGTTCATCTTTGTAGATTTTTCCTTTTATAAGTATGTAGTGTCCTGTCTTATCTTTTTTGACAACTTTTTGTTGAAAGAAGCTGTTATCTGATATAAATATTGCCACTCCAGCATATTTCTTGGGACCATTTGCTTGGAAAGCTGTTTTATCAATCTTTGATTCTGAAGTAATGAGTGTCTTTGTTTCTTGTAAGCAGCAAAATCTTGGGTCCTGTTTACGTATCCAGTCTCTTAATCTATGTCTTCTTATAGGAGAATTGAGATCATTGATGTTAAGAGATATTAAGGAAAGGTAATTGTTACTTCCTGTTATTTTCATTTTTAATGGTGGAATTCTGTTAGTGTGGCTATCTTCTTTTGAGCTTGTTGAAAGAAGACTGCTCTACTGCTTTTTCAACGGTGTGGTTTCCTGCCTTGTGTTGATATTTTCCACCCATTATCATTTGAAGCGCTAGATTTTTGGAAAGATATTGTGTAAATTTTGTTCTGTCATGAAATATCTTGTTTTCTCCATCTATGGTAATTGAGAGTTTTGCTGGGTATAGTAGACTGTGCTGACATTTATGTTCTCTTAGGGTCTGTATGACATCTGCCCAGGATCTTTTAGCTTTCATAGTTTCCTGTGAGAAGTCTAGTGTAATTCACATAGGTCTGCCATTATATGTTACTTGACCTTTTACCCTTACTGCTTTTAATATTCTTTCTTTGTTTAGTGCATTTTGTGTTTTGCTTATTATGTGTCGGGAGTTTCTGTTCTGGTCTAGTGTGTTTGGAGCTCTATAGGCTTCTTTTATGCTCATGGGTATCTCTTTCTTTAGGTTAGGAAAGTTCTCTTCTATAATTTTGTTATCTACTTTAAGTTGCAAATCCTCAATCTCTTCTATACCAGCAGGAAAGGCAGGCTTCAGTGGGAGGGGGATGAGACTCTGAATGGGTTCCTCTTCAGAAGGGTGGGGCTTTTTGTAGCTGCTGGGTAGTGAGTTCTGCTGGATCCCAGGCAGCAGCTCTGGTCCTCCCTAGGTGGGAGAAGGTTCTTACCAACTGCCCTGAGTGGCTGGTTCTCTAGGAAGTATCAGAAGTTGGAATCTTCACTGCAGCAGAGCTGGCAAGTTTCTGCCCCAGCAGGAAGGGCAGGCCACAGTCAACAACTTTCTTTTCAAACTGATGACAATATCTCAGGACTTATAAATGAGGCCTTATTTCTAACATCCTCAGATCTGATTCAGGATATGTGTATGTGAAATTCTTCATGTGCTCTCATGTTTGTGTGTGTCTCTCTGTGTGTGTGTGTGTGTATTTGTGTTTTTGTGTGTGTGTGTGTGTGTGTGTGTGATGCAGAACACACCTATGCAATTTGAAGTCAGAGGACAACCTTAGACGTTGTTCTTCAAGTGCTACCTACCATAATTTTATAGACAGTTTCTTTCCAAAATAGGAAATCTGTGGAACAGCAGGCTAGTGGGTTGCAAATGTTGTCCTAAGCAACTTTCCCAATGCTGATATTATGAGAATATGCTATAATGGTCAGTTTGAGTTGTGGGAAATAAAAAAAAAATGAACCTGCCAACTCTCTGCAGAGCCAAACCACACTCCTCCACTCCTGCAGCCACAGACAGCTCTCTCCAGCTCCAAGACCCACGTCTCGCATTCCAGCAACTAAATGGAACCACCAACCTTGTGGTTGCATATCACAATAACCAGTAACCTAATAAAAATAAAGACTCTTAAAGTTTAATTAACTCATCAGATTCATGAATCAATAATATTATAATTTATAAGATGCCAATACAATAATTTCAGAGCCAATTGATAATGATGAAAGTTTTATCCCAATTAATCTAACTTTATGATACCACAATTATTTGTGGCTGGTAAACACACCTTGGTTTCATGTCCTCTTATCTCCACCTCGCTTTTCCCTCTCCAATCACAAGGCCTCCTCTGCACTAATGTAATTGGACAGGGAAAATACTACAAGGTTTCTTTCCTGCTTTTTTTCTTTTCTTTTCTTTTTTTTTTTTTTTTTGAATTCCAGGGATCTTCAAGCTTTCATAATAAACACTTACAAATAAAAATCTATTCTCCTGTCAGCAAACACTTGTTGAAATTCACAATAGTGTCTGGATTTGGTGACTGTTTTGGGGATGGATTCCTCAGGTGGAACAGTCTCTGGATGATCTTTCCTTCAGTCTATGCTCCACACATAGTCTCTGTATTTCCTCCCATGTGTATATAGTTCCTTCTCTTAAGAAGGACCAAAGTATCCAGACTTTGGTCTTCATTCTTCTTGAGATTCATTTGGTCTGTAAATTGTATCTTGGGTATTCCAAGCTTCTGGGCTAATATCCACTTATCAGTAAGTGCATATTGTGTGTATAATTTTGTGACTGTTTTACCTCACTCAGGATGATACTTTCTAGTTTCATTCATTTGCCTAAGAATTTCATGAATTCATTGTTTTTAATAGTTGAATAGCATTCCATTGTGTAAATGTACCAATTTTTTTTTTGTATCCATTCCTCTACTGAGAAATATCTGGGTTCCTTCCAGCTTCTGGCTATTAGACACTATTGTGGATGCCAACAAGTACTTGATGACAGTAGTCCAATATAGCTATCTCCTCAGAGGGTCTGCCAGTACCTGACAAATACAGAGGTGGGTGCTCTCAGCCAACCATTGGACTGATCCTCAATAGAGGAGCTAGATAAAGGACCCAAGGAGCTGAGGTATCTTGCAGGCCCATTGGAGGAACAACAATATGAACCAACCAGTACACCCAGAACTCCCACAAACTAAACTGCCAACCAAAGAATACACATGGAGTGACCCATGGCTCTAGCTCCATATGTAGCTGAGGATGGACTTGTTGGACATCAAAGGAAGGAGAGGGCTGTGGTCCTGAGAAGGCTCAATGCCCTAGTATAAGGGAATACCAGAACAGGGAACTGGGAGTGGATGGGTTGATAAGCAGGAGAAAGCAGGGATGAGATAAGGTGTTTTTGAAGGGGAAATCAGGAAAGGGGATAATATCTGAAATGTAAATAAAGAAAATATCTAATAAAAATATTTTAAAAAATATTCTCCTTTCCCTGAAGTGATTTTATGTTAATAAATTAAAAAAAAAAGTTAGCAACTAATTACTTATGTAAAGTGAAAAGTATATAGTAAACAACAGCCAGGAATTTCAGTAGAGGATTAAGATAAGCTAAGCCAAGGAAAAAACCTCTAAAACTGGGGAGAATTCTTCTGAGAGGTTAGCAAGATTTCAGTGGTCAAATCATATAAAGTATCAAAAGAAAGATATTAAACTATAACCTGATTTATCGCATTGCTCTAGAATATTTGTCAACTGCCCAGAACAAGAATCAAATAAGGGTTTTGTACAATTATATTAGATCCTCTGTTTTTATTCTCTGTCTTTATGTTTCCCTGCTATTTTATACTCCATCCTCCTGAACACAAAGGGCCATTGCTTCCTACTCTACAAGGAAAAGACTCTTTGAGCTCTGGTACTTCTAGTTAGTTTTTCATTTGCATCTAGTCTTGTCCCACTTGGGAGATGTCTCCTCCCAATTGTACCAAAGGTAATAAAAGATTGCACTTTTGTACACAAGTAGTGATTCAGGTGTTATTTTACATCATTTGTTATTGACAAACACTATTTTAGATATAGAAGCTGTAAAGATACCTCAACAGTAAAGAACACATACTGTTCTTACAGAGGACCAGGTTTTGATTCCTAGAACTCACATTTAGTAGTTTACAATCCTTTGTACTTCTACCTCCAGAAAGACTGACTTCTCTGACCTCAGTAGGTATATTTCCACTTATATTCAGTATACATAATCTTGCACAGAAATCGCACATTGCCATAATTAAAAATAAAAGGTAGATATAGGAGACAAAGAAAATATCTCATAAGTATATATCTTAGATGATGCAAAAACATTACCACATAAACTAATGAATTCCCTCTCAAGAGATAAAGTGAGAAAAGGGAAAATATAGAGATATTTTTAAAAATTTTAACATATAATATCTTTTAAATATATTGTAATGATTAATATTGACTGGTAGCTTGACAATTTCTGAGAAATACCTTTGAGTATGCCTGTTAGTCTTTTGGGGAGTAACTTGATTATGTTAATTAAGGAGGGAAGGCACATCCTGGTTATGGGTAACATTATACTATGGGTTGGATTGTTGAAATGAATAAAATCAGAAAGAAAACAGAGTATAACTTTATTTGTCACTACTTATTGGTTGCATGCACATACAACATGGACAGATGTCTCATACTCCTACTGCTATGGATTCCTTGCAGTGGCAGACTGTGTCCTCTAATTGTGAGTTGAAATAAAGCATTCTTTTGAATAGTGATTGTCAGGTATCTTATCCCATCAATAAAGAAATGAACTACTATGGGGATAAACTTAATGGAGGTAACAGTAAATCACAGGTGAGTGTTACTAGGCATATGGAGAATAATTCCAAATTCAAGCACTTCAAAGTCCTTTAATAGATTTAACTTATGAAACCGACATGACACAAAAGGACACTATGGATGCTGTTGACAGAATCAGAGGCAGAGAAGAGCCAGAGAGATTCAGCTTTATTCTAAGTGTTGGTGTTATATTGTTGTTATTTTTTTTAATTCAAGGATCCTTTACGCTTGCAAAGCTGGCATAGATATTGTGTACCTGAGTGATCTTCCCACCCGTGCTTCTTGAGACTTTTGGACTGGATGTATCTTCAGCTATGCTTGCTCTGTAATTGCCATTATTTTAAATGGAAAGCAGAGGGAGGATGGACTGACTGGCATTCTCACAGTCTTCAGAGTATAGAGGTAACAGGGCAGCAACGTGGACACTGGGAACAATTTAAGGAGCTAAATTTCAGCAGTTGAAATGAGAGATGAAAGCATCTGAAGTAAGAGCATAGCAGAAGTACTGAGAACTGAATTGGCCTAAAGTTTACTTCCCTATAAACAGAATGTATTACATTTCATTATTTGATAAGGATCTGTGGAATTATTTGAAAGGCATTGGGCATTGGTTCAATGGGTAAAATTCTTGCCAGGAAATCATGAAAAACTGATGCCAGATCTCTAGCACTCATGTTAAGGGCATGTGTGGTTGCACATATTCATGATCCCAGTTCTCTGACTTTCACTTATATACCACAGCACATATATATCAATGGATATAAACAAAATTAAAAAAAATAAAATAAAAATCCTCTTTTACTGTGAAATTAAAATTGTATTTTGCTTTTCCTCCAATCACATTAGGGCACAGGGCAAAGTTAGTAATGTTTGGTAGCTTGAGTGCTGTGTGTGTATGTGTGTGTGTGTGTATGTGTGTGCATGTGTGTGTATGTGTTTATTTGTAAATACATATGTATACACTGCTTGTTTGTACTTTTTAGGTATGTATGGCAATTTGTGATTTAAACAACATACAACAAAAACAAAAAAAAATAAAGTCAGGTCTTTGGTTCCAACACTTAGTACAGTAAGGAAAGAAGATTGTGAGCTTAAGACTAATTTGGGATATACATACATACATATATATATATATATATATATATATATATATATATATATTTAGCCTTGTCTTCCATATAACTTTTTCTCAAAGACAAAACAAGACTGAAGGACAAATTTATGAAAAAAAATTAATTGCCCCTCAATGGAACCCTTCTTGTCATTCTACTTTGAGGATCATTAGGGAAGTCAACAATGTAGCTGAGCCGATAGAGATAGTTACCAGCATACTAATAAGACTGAGTTCAATCCCAGGAAGATACAGATGTGGAAAGGAGAGAACCAACTTCCAACTCCCACAAGTTGTTCTCTGAATTAACCATGGTCACTCTGGGGCATATATATGTGTTTGTTTGTTTGTGTGTACATGTATGCATGTGTACGTGTGTGCGCACATGTGTGTGTGTGAGTGTGTTTGGGGGTGTGTGTGTTGGTGTTAAATTTAAGAAGAAATTTATTTAAAAGAAAGTTTGAGACATAAAACCAAAGCTCAGCACTGATTATATGAATTGACATGGCTTCCAGGTGAGTAGCTTTGGAAACCAATAAAGGAGTTTCAGTATTTAACTCTAAAGGAGTTAGAACAAAGAGCCTTGTTGTCCCAAGAGGGCCTCAAGGCTTCATGGGTGACTTCTTCATAGACATGCTTCTAGGAAATAAACAAAGAGAAGGGATAAGACATAACTGAGTGAACACGCATCAATCTGAGAGACTGAATAGAAACATGGGAAGGAAGAGGTGTAGGAGCAGAGCTGTTCACAGTGGTTACAATAAAGCCTTCACAGTAGAGAACGTTAAGAATTAGGGCTGTCAGATTGGCATCAGAACATAGCTTGCTCAGTAGAGTGTTTTCTGTTAAAAGATGAGAACTCTCCAGAATGTAAACAAAAGTCAGATATGGCTGAGGAAGAGACAGTTGAATATCTAGGGTTTCATTGTTAATAAGTTATACCTACTTGGATTATTTCAGATGAATAAGAGGCTTTGTCTTAGTAAACAAGCTGAACACCAACTGAGGAACAACACCCACTCCGTGTTTCACATGTAGGGGTACACAACTGAAGTAACATGGGCATACACTCATGAGTACAGATGTATTTATAAGAACAATTCAAAATTTGCATAGGTTTTAATTTTTAGAAAATGTATACATATGAAGCAAGATGATGTTAACAAACAATAAATCAAGATTTGTTTATGATGATCATATGAGAGAAGTTCAGACAGTAAACAGAAGACTGTAATGAAACTGAGATGAGCAAGAATGATAAACCTATAAAGAAAGTGAGAATGAGCCATGATATGCATTCAGGAAGAAATGATGAAAGTCTTTAAGTTTTAAGTGGCTGGCAGGAATCATCAAAGAAAATTTCAAAGGAATCAATGTGTGTGGGTATGCAAGTGCATGTGAATGTGTGTGCTTGTGTTTGTGTGTGTGTGTGTGTGTGTGTGTGTGTGTGTGTGTGTGTGTGTGGGTGGGTGTGGGTGTACTTGTCTGTATATGTGTGTTTGTGCCTGTATGAACACATGTATATATATAAATGTAGAGGACAGAAGTTGATGTTAGTTGCCTGATTTGACTTATCTTTACCTTATTTATTTAATTTGGGACAATGTTTCACACTGAAACTGGAGATAACTGAGTTAGCTAGATTGTCTCTCTACCCTCCGAGACACAGGAATTCCTTTCTTTCTGGTTCAACAAGTACTAAGCTTTTTTTATAGGTACATGCAACTATGCTTTTTTGCATGGGTACTCATGATTGAACTCAGGTCTCTATGTTTGCTGAAGCCAACTGGGTCATTGTCCAATCCTTAGGTAAAGATGTTTGATATATTGTAATTCTGATGTATTTGAACATATATATATATATATATATATATATATATATATATATATATATATATATATCACCAAAATGAGTAATCCTAACTATATAATGTCCATATTTTTCTTTCATAGTTTTTAAATTATTTTATTTACATTTCAGTCTTTTCTCCCTACTCCTCAATCCCCCCTCCCATTCCTCCTCTGCCTTGCCTCCTTGAGGGAGGCCCCCCACCAGAACCCCCTTCCCTGAGGCTTCAAGTCTCTCAAGGATTAAGCACATTTTCTCCCACAACTTCTGCCTGAGCAGGCAGACTTCTGCTATATTTGTGCCAGGTGCCTCCTGGTTGGCAGCCTCCTAGTTCCATGATTTATCTGCAAAATTCATTATGTCTTCATTTTTAATAGCTCAATAATATTCCATTGAATAAATGAACCACATTTTCCGTATTCATTCTTTGGTTGAGGAATATATGTGTTGCTTCTAGTTTCTGGGTGTTCAATGGAAATAATTCGCAAACTTTAGATTGAACAAAAAATACCTTCACTAACCCTATATCTGACAGAGGGATAATACCCACAATATTTAAAGAATTCAAGAAATTGACTTCCAAAACCCAAATAACCCAATTAAAAAATGGGATATAGAGATAAACAGAATTCACAACAGAAGAATCTCGAATGGCCAAGAAGAGCTTAAAGAAATGTTGAAAATCCTTAGTCATCCGAGAAATGCAATTCAAAACGGCCCAGATCATCTACCTCACATCAATCAGAATGTGTAAGATAAAAAACCCAAGTGACAGCATATGCTAGCAAGGATGTTGAGAAAGAAGAACACTTCTCCATTGCTGGTGAGATTACAAATTTTTACAGCCACTCTGGAAATCATTCTGGTGGTTCCTCAAAAAAAATTAGAAATAGTTCTACCTGAAGATCTAGCTATACCCCAAAAAAGGTCCCACCATACCACTAGGACACATGCTCTACCATGTTTGTAGCAGCTTTATTTATAATAACTATACATTGTCTTGAATGTGTGCAAGACCATATGAGAAGTGTAATTATAGAAACAAAATTTCATAGGAAGTAATTTGCCCTCAGTGACTTTCAACTGTCTTTGTAGACAGAAAAAACAAATCATGTTACATTTGCAGAGGGCATGGTCTGTATCACGTCTTACACCATGAATCTTAGATACAGAAATAAGTTCCAAGGAATAACTTTCATGGTTGTCATATTTATTCCCTCACATCTGATACCAAATACCTGACCAAAGCAAATTAAGGAGGAAATAATTTGTATGAAGCTCACAATTGAAGGACAAGTTAATCCTGGCAGGGAAGGTATGGAAGTATGAGCATAGGGCATCTGGGCATACTACATCCATTGTCATGAAACAGAAAGATTTGGATCCCAGTGTTCTGCTTCCTTCACAATTTCTATTAGTCTAGGAGCCTACCCAGATATTGTACCAAGAGTAGGATTTCTCACTTCAGTTACCTAATTTATATAATCAGTGACAGACATATCCAGGACCTTGGTTCATCTCTGCTGTTAGACATTATCAAGCTATTAATCAATACTAGCCATCACAGAGGTACATAACCTACTGGTATTTATACATTCAATATTACTTTTCTGTGCTAAATGGTATGACATAGTACTATGGGACTATTCGGAGTGAAGTCTAGGTTATTGAAATGGATGAGGAGGCAAATATAGAGCAGTTTTGCAGAAAGCTCTATCTAGGAAGCTAAAGGTGATGGTAGCTCAGGAAAGTCAAATTTCCTACAGATGGTTAATCCAGAAATCAGAAAGAGTAAGGGGCACTTGAGAATTTGTTAATAATTGTATACAAAGTCAGGTGTAAAGGAAAGTACAAGTAAGTACAAGCCTAGGGAATAGGTGCTATTAATTTTAAGAGTCACCTTGATACAACCTAGAATCACCCAGAAGGGAGTTTCACTTAAGGGATCATGTAGATCATATTTGCCTTAGGGCATGTTTGATGGGGGAAGGAGTTATTCTTTTGCTCTAGTAAAGTAGGAAAACTTACTGTCTTACTTAGAGTTACTACTGCTATAATGAAACACCATGACCAAAGTAACATGGAGAGGAAAGGACTTATTTTGGCTTATACTTCCAAATCATAGTCTAACAGGGAAGAAATTCAGGACAGACTCAAGAGGTTCAGATATACAGTTGAGAAGATGAGTGGCTGCCTGACTTCCTACTTTGACTTCTGCTCAATGATAGATTGAAGCTTGCAATGGTATGCTCAAATAAACCCTTCTTCCCCTAAGTTGTATTTGCTCAGGAGATTTTGCCATAGCCACAGAAATGAAAGTATGGCAGAGAGAGAAAGAGTTTCTGCTAGAACATAATGCCTTCAGAAAATTTGGAAAGTCTGGCTCTGCAGTTTTTGAACAATGTCTTATTTTCTAGAATACCTTCTAATAACATTATCATTGTTTACAGCTCACATAAACCCTCTTGCAGAGTGGAGTTCTGCTTCACCACATCTGGATTCCAAATGGGTGTCATTATTCATGTCAGATACTTAGCTTATCTTATTACTTCCTCCAACCAACACAATATTGTTGCATGACATTTAATGTGATCTTTGTCAGTGATTACTATTCAACATGTGGCCTCCCTCTCCTCTGTACCAATAGTCTTTAATGAGCAATCAGTCACTCAGAGTTTATGAAGCATTTGTGACATGTTTGGACCTGTGCCAGGTGTCTTACAGTTGTTTCTCAACTTTTTAAATCCACACATACTCTGGCTCAATTTAAATATCACCTTTTCCTTTAATATCAACCCAAAATGAAAAATTACCTTAACATAAAACAGTGGGTACTTGTATATGGAATCAGTCTTGATATAGAGAAACCTACAAGCCTTTCTTGCTAGGTTGAAAATGATTACAAACATTTATAATGCATATATGAATATTTTAATAAAACACATTTTACAAAGAAATGCTGTCAGCATAAAATGAACCCAAATATATAAGACTCTTGAGGGTGACAATTGTAGATGGTTCCCAAAGCCTGACATATATGACTTTCTCAGAAATATCCCCAAATAAAGGGAAAAAGATACATTACTTTTTATTATTTTTTATATTTTTATTTACATTCAAAATCATTTCCCTTTTCCCGTTTCCTCCCTCCCCGAAAGTCCCATAAGCACTCTTCCCTCCCTCTTTTACCCATTTAACCCCCTCTAGCTTCTCTGTCTCTGCATTCCCATACATCCAGTCTTTCCAGGACCGGGGATCTCTCCTTCCATCTTCTTGGAAATCTATTGATATGCGTATTGTGACTAGGGTATTCCAAGATTCTGGGTTAATATCCCCTTATCAGTGACTGCATACTATGTGTGATCTTTTGTGACTGGGTTACCTCACTAAGGATGGTATTTTCAAGTTCTGACCATTTGCCTAGGAATTTCGTGAATTCATTGTTTTTAATTGCAGAGTAGTATTCCATTGTGTAAATATACCACATCTTCTGAATCCATTCCTCCGTTGAGGGACATCTGGGTTCTTTCCAGCTTCTGGCTATTATAAATAAGGCTGCTATGAACATAGTAGAGCATGTGTCCTTATTGCATGCAGGGGAAGCCTCTGGGTATATGCCCAGGAGTGGTATAGCTGGATCCTCCGGGAGTGTCATACCCAGTTTTCTGAGGAACCACCAGACTGCTTTCCAGAGTGGTTGTACTAGCTTGCAACCCCACCAGCAGTGGAGGAGTGTTCCTCTTTCTCTACATCCTCGCCAACAACTGCTGTTTCCTGTGTTTTTGATCTTAACCATTCTGACTGGTGTGAGGTGGAATCTCAGGGTTGTTTTGATTTGCATTTCCCTAATGACTAAGGTTGATGAACATCTCTTTAGGTGCTTCTCAGCCATTAGATATTTTTCAGATGAGAACTCTTTGTTTAGCTCTGTACCCCATTTTTTAATAGGGTTACTTGCCTGTCTGGAGTTTAACTTCTTGAGTTCTTTGTATATATTGGATATTAGCCCTCTGTCGGATGCAGGGTTGGTAAAAATCATTTCCCAGTTAGTTGGTTGCCGCTTTGTCCTTTTGACAGTGACCTTTGCCTTACTGAATCTTTGTAATTTTATGAGGTCCCATTTGTCAATTCTTGATCTTAGAGCATAAGCTATTGGAGTTCTGTTCAGGAATTTCTCCCCTGTGCCCATATGTTCAAGGTTCTTCCCTAGTTTCCTTTCTATTAGTTTCAGTGTGTCTGGTTTTATGTGGAGATCTTTGATCCACTTAGAATTGAGCTTAGTGCAAGGAGATAAGAATGGATCAATTTGCATTCTTCTGCATGTTGAACCTCCAGTTGAGCCAGCACCATTTGTTGAAAAGGCTATTTTTTTTCCACTGGGTGGTTTTAACTCCTTTGTCAAAGATGAAGTGGCCATACGAGTGTGGATTCATTTCTGGGTCTTCAATTCTGTTCCATTGATCTACATGCCTGTCACTGTACCAATACCATGCAGTATACATTACTTAATGTAGTCCACTGAAACTTTCATTTCTAATGTCACGAATATATCTTTCATAGAACAATGAGTGGGAATTAATCCTTGACTTCAATTACATTTCAAAAGCTTTGACCTGGAGGCCTCATCAATTTCAGGAAAGGCATATGAAAAAAAAATAATTTCATTGTTAAAAATTTAGGGCAGTGGTGGCGCATGCCTTTAATCCCAGCACTTGGGAGGCAGAGGCAGGTGGATTTCTGAGTTCGAGGCCAGCCTGGTCTACAGAGTGAGTTCCAGGACAGCCAGGGCTACACAGAGAAACCCTGTCTCAAAAAAAAAAAACCAAAAAAAAAAAAATGAGAAAGACAAAAAAAAATTTAGGACAATGGTAATGCCTCAGTCAGAAAATGCATGACTTTTTAGCATAAGGACACAAGTTTTTTTACCCATAATCCAATTAAAAATGTTTGAATTCTTATAGTATTTGCAGGTACAATGAAAGCAACCAATGAAGAAAAAAATAAAGTCAGAAGTCCTACTACGATGTAAAGCTTATAAACCAGAACAAGAACTAGCCTGGAAAAGAATTCCTAGGAGTACAGTAGTGGAATTTTTACCTTTTGGAAAGCTGATGTTGTTTAATTGAACTGAAGACTCTGAAAAGAAGAAATTCAAGCCTAGTAATTATATACATATACACATACACATACACATAAACATACACACATACAAGTACACGTACACATACATACATATATACATACATGTACATATACATATATATCAATCTTCTTCATCATGACAAAACCTGATCAACTAGCAACTCATATTTCTAAAATGCTTCTGCATGAAAATGAGGTATGACAGATAACATAATCCCCCAGCCTATGACCTTTGCCCAACCTGGATGTACCTATACTCAATCCCCCCCAAACTTTATTATATTTCTTCCTTTATTTATTTTTATTGGTTATTTGATTTATTTGCATTCCAAATGTTATCCCCATTCCTGGTTTCCCTTTTGCAAACCCTCTATCCCAACCCCCCTCCCGTACTGCTTCTACGTGTGACCTCCCTTACCCACCCACCCATTCCTTCCTTACCACACTAGCATTCTCCTGTGTTGGCGTATCGAGTCTCCACAGAACCAAAGGCCTTCCCTTCCATTGATGCCAGATAAAGCAGTCTTCTGCTACATAAGCAGCTGGAGCCCCTGGTTCCCTCCTTGTGTACTCTTTGGTTGCTGGTTTAATCTCTGGGTGCTATGAGGTGTCTGGTTGGTTGATATTATTGTTCTTTCTATATGGTTGCAAACCACTTCAGCTCCTTCAGTCCTTCCCCTAACTCTTCCATTGGAGTCCAAGTACTCAGTCTAATGGGTGGCTTTGAGCCTTTCATGGGACAACCATCCCAGACTACCATCAGCAAGCACTTCTTGGCATCAGCAATAGTGTTTTGGTTTGGTGTCTGTAGCTGGGATGGATCCCTAGATGGGGCAGTCTCTGGATCACCTTTCCAGGCTCTGCTCCAGTCTTTGTCCCTGCATTTTCTTTACAGGAACAATTCTCTGCTAATATTTTTATTATAGATGGGTGGCCCCATCCCTTAACCTGGGGCCGTGCCTAACCTCTGGATAGGGTCTCTATTAGATCTCTCTCCTCTTTGTTGGATATTTCACCTAGTGTCATCCTCATTGGGTCCAGGAAACCTCGTGCTTTTCTGGAATCTTGGATTTTCTAGTGGTTAACCCTAAGTTCCCCATTCCCCACTGCTACCCACCTCTGTTCAATTTCATGATACTCTGT
Organism: Tokudaia tokunoshimensis; assembly: GCA_036184795.1. Taxonomy (NCBI): domain Eukaryota; kingdom Metazoa; phylum Chordata; class Mammalia; order Rodentia; family Muridae; genus Tokudaia; species Tokudaia tokunoshimensis. The sequence continues at coordinate 1,197,619 of BTHU01000016.1, forward strand.
AATTCTTCCCCTTCTAACACCTTACATTGCCCCATTTTTTTTTAATTTTTTTTATTTACATTCCAAATCATTTCCCCTTTTCCGTTTCCTCCCTCCCCGAAAGTCCCATAAGCCCCCTTCCCTCCCTCTTTTCTCCATTCAACCCCCTCTCGTTTCTCTGTCCTGGCGTTCCCCTACATCCAGTCTTTCCAGGACCAGGGATCTCTCCTTCCATCTTCTTAGAAATCTATTAATATGCGAATTGTGTCTAGGGTATTCCGAGATTCTGGGTTAATATCCCCTTATCAGTGACTGCATACCATGTGTGTTCTTTTGTGAACCGCAGTCTGGCGGTTCCTCAGAAAACTGGGCATGACGCTCCCGGAGGATCCGGCTATACCACTCCTGGGCATATACCCAGAGGCTTTACCTGCATGCAATAAGGACACATGCTCCACTATGTTCATAGCAGTCTTATTTATAATAGCCAGAAGCTGGTAACAACCTAGATGTCCCTCAACGGAGGAATGGATTCAGAAGATGTGGTATATCTACACAATGGAATACTACTCTGCAATTAAAAACAATGAATTCATGAAATTCCTAGGCAAATGGTCAGAACTTGAAAATATCATCCTTAGTGAGGTAGCCCCATTTTTTTCTCTCCCTTCCTTTCCCTACCATGTCCCTCTCTCACCCTACCTCCTGTGATTATTTGGTTCCTTTCTAAGTAGGACTGAATCATCCACACTTTGTATTTCTTTCTTCTTGAAATATGTATGATGAGTATTCAGAGCCTTTTGCTTAATATTGACTTACTACATATCATGTGTGTTCTTTTGTAACTGGATTACCTTCCTCAGGATGTTTTCTAGTTCTATCCATTTGGCTGGAAATTTCTTGAAGTCATTGTTTTTAATAGATGAATAGTACTCCATTACATAAATGTACCACATTTTCTGTATTCATTCCTCTGTAGATGAACATCTAGGTTGTTACCAGCTTCTGACTATTATAAATAAGGCTGCTACAATCATAGTGAAGCATGTGTTCTTGTTATATGTTCAATCATCTTTTGGGTATATGCCAAGGAGTAGTATAGCTGGGTCATCAGGAAATATTATGTCTAATTTTTTTAGGAACTTCCAGAAAGATTTCCAGAGTGGATGTACCAGCTTGCAATCCCACCAACAGTGGAGGAATGTTCCTTTTTCTCCACATCCTAACCAGCATCTGCTGTCATCTGAGTCACCTGACCTTAGCCATTCTGAAAAGTGTGAGATGACATCTCAGGATCATTTTGGTTAGTATTTCCCTGATGATGAAGGATGCTGAACATTTCTTTGGGTGCTTCTCAGCCATTCAACATTCCTCAGTTGAGAAATCTTTATTTACCTCTGTACCCCATTTTTAATATGGTTATTTGGTTCTCTAGAGTCTAACTTCCTGAGTTCTTTGTATATATTGGATATTAGCCCTCTATCAGATGTACTCTTGGGAAAGATCCTTTACCATTCTAAAGATTGCAGTTTTTTCGTGTTGTCAGGGCCCTTTCCCTTTCATAAGATTTTCCCTTTTATCGGATCCCATTTGTCTATAATTGATCTTAAAGCCTGGGTCATGTGAGCCATGAAAGACCTAAAAACAAAATCTTTCCAGTCAACTCAAGGAAGCACCAGGTTAGAAGTACAACTTAAATCTGCCTTATCCCTGCAAGAATAAGATAATCCTTGTCTGGAGAGATGGAGCACTGGGTAAATGCTTGTCATGCAAGCATACAAATCTGAGTTCAGATATCCAGCACAGATGTCCAAATATGGGTGCAATGATGAATGTCAATAATTTTAGTGCTGGGAAATCAGAGAGGGATTCCTGGTCTTTACTCACCAGTGAGTGAAGCAAGACCAGTGATCACCATGTTTAAATGATATTATTTCAAAATGTAAGGTAGAGAGTAATTGTGAAAATTACAATATTCACTTTTGTTGTCCAAGTGTCATTTTGTTGTGATAAAAATAAAATATTGAAAAACATTTGAGTTCATTGTAGCTCACAATATCCCAAAATCTTTGTACTGGGTTCTCCCTAAACACAGTTCCTCTTTCTTTAACAAATATGTATTGATGGCATGTGTAGAGTTGTGGGTCCTGAGTCTGCTTGCTCCATCATACGGCACAGCCCCTTGGGAAAGCAGAATGCAGGGAGTTTTACTGCTCATAAATGCCTTCTCCATGGCTTCCCACTGAGGATCCTGATGAAAAGAGACAGTCTGTGGTTCTAAATCATTCATTGCCATGGTAGAAAGTGGATGCATAAAGCCATACCCCACTTCTCATATTGGGCCTGAGATTAAACACCATTTGCAGGGAGAAATATGTGGAAAGAAAGGCTTATTGGCTAAACCCTCCAGGCCTCTAGGAACCTCATTAGCATGAAAATATCTGTCTTCAGTCTATGTGACCACAGATCACATCTTTTTTCCTACTGTCTTGGTCTGAGAAGTTAGGGATGCTTCATGTGAAAGAGCTTGGGGCATTGCTCTTATGTGACTGATGACCACAAATCTATGGGAAGCTGTGGCTATGTGACAGAAGTATGGTGCCTCAGAGCAGTCAAAAGCTCTGACCATCCCTTCTGGGTTTGTGCGGCTTCAAAATTTTGCTCGACTGAAGACCAGGGTACCTCTCAACTGTATGATGATGATACTGTCACAACTGCCCCACATGCATGGTCCTCACTAGAGGCAGTTGTGACAGTATTATCTATTGTAAAGGAAATGCCAATTTTCCATGGCAAATTCTTACTGATCTGAGGCCTTTAAAGACAGAAATCTCCCAGTTATCCCAAGGTATTATTCTCAAGGCTCATCAGTACCTGTTCTAGCCATCAGCAAACGATTGTTATAAAACAATCAGATATATTTTCATCATATTTTTCCTTCTGTTCAATATGGTCTCACATATCAAAACGCTCTGTGAAACTGTCTCACAGGTCAAAATAAATTATAGCAGAAAATTCTTTGTTAGATAACTGCACCAACAGAGAACAGTGCTTGGGGTCTGATTAGCTAGGTTCCCTGATTAATTTTGTTTTCTTGTTGTTGTTGTTGTTGTTTTTGTCTTGTTGCAGTAAAACCATCATTCACCTTTGATTACTATCTCCCAGTATTAGAATATTGCACCTGTTAGCCTTTGTAATGAATTTCTGCATATCCTTTAAAGTTTGTGAATTAAACTCTGAATTTTCTTGTTGAGTTTTTTGAGCACAGACAAAAAAGCTTCTCTTGCCTTAAGCAGTCAATCACCTTGGGCTATATTATTGTAAGAAATCCAGTCTCTGAGAGGGTAGAATTAAAGGCCTCACTTATTCATGGTCAGGTTATGATTTCAGTTAGTTTGCTTAACATTGTTTCTGCTAGTCTCAGATTCCACATGGCAGTGACTACGAACGACTGCAGAATGCCATGATTATCTAAGGAAATAGGACTGCAATACAATTTGCTCAGGAGTTTATCTGAACTTGACCTAAGAGCACTTGTTGCTATTGCAGAGAAATTAATCACAAAACTGTAGGTTGACAGATCACAGCAACCTATAATTAGAACTCCTTGGGTTCTGATGATCTTTTATATTCCCTGTGGGTATTTAGACTCACATGCACATTTATGCATATAAGGAAGAATAAAACATAAAATTTAAATATATTTTCTAAAATGAAATTGAAAGTCTACTAGGTACATCAGAAACTTCAAGTGATAATTGACCCAATTTCCACAGGGTATCTCTTTTATCAAAGAAATTGGAAAAAAAAAGGTGTGAGAATGTCAAGTTTTGATGAGCATGTTAACTGAAGACACTTAAGCCACAGATTTTATGTCTCCTTTAGCTCAGCCTTAATCATACAAAGGACCTAGAACTTAAGGTAAATGTGTCACTGAAACAAAGGACTTGGAAAATCCTTGGAGGATCCTTCATTTGCTCCAGGGCTATGATTATTTCTTGTCTGAAGGAGCATTAGAGTTTTAAATTGAGTTTTAAGAGGAGGAAGATGAAGTGCAGAAAAGATGGAGCTAACACTTTCCTTTAGAATGAAAAATTGCTCACTTTATAGAACAAGAGTGGAACTTCAAAAACTGCATATAATGGGAAAAGTTAAACATTTCCTTTTAACTACACAAGTAGCAGCAATGTGCTAATTATTCTAAAATGAACACAGAATTTGATATACTTTATAAAATACTTGAGCTCTGCTGCATCATGCATTAATACTGTGAATGCATTTCTAATAATTAACCAACAATTTAAGAGGAGTTTGGTGTGAAGCCTCTGGAACAATTACATTGTGATTTTTTTTGTTCACAGTGTTATTTTGGTTAAAGACTTACAGTAACAAAAATGGGTAATTATATTGGAATCATTACTTTTGTAAGCAGTTTAAATGCATAATTAAGTTAATTCCAAAAATCTCTAATAGTGTAAGCACATCCTTAAATATGGGCCATAAAATATATTGCTTACTATTTATATAATTTCACCACAGACAAAAGAATATTGAAAACACAGCAATTTTTGATGGTTTTTTTTTTCTGTATGATGAAGTTTAGGACTAATTTCCACTTAAGAATAGAGCCCCAATAATTTTGTGAGAGTCTGGGTACAAAATCTTTGCTAATAATTTTAAGACACTTCGAAATTAATCCTTTCTTGAAAATCTTATTAAAACACTTGAGTCCTTGAGTCAATGGCTAGAGAGGTAGCTTAACTGGAAAAGTACTTGCAATGTAATTGGGGTAAGATCTGAGTTGGATCTCCATAATCTCCTCAAATATCTGAACATATGAGCTCATACTCACAAATACAATAATAGAAGAAGGTAAAGTAGAAGCAGATGATGCCTGGGTACTCACTGGAATGCTAGTTTATTCTTTTAAATAAAACTCCAGGCTCATAAATAAGCCTGTCTCAAGGTAGAACATACATAATTTCTTTCATTAAGAATTGTCATTTGGCCTCCACATGTAAACTTACACACACCATTGTGCACCTCCAAACATGAACTTGAAACCTCCAACACACAAAAAAGTCTGGGTCTTACCCCTGCCCCTGTCTCTGCTTCTCTGATGATGGTAGTATAGCCATGGTGATTGGAAAATCTTTTTTTTAATGTGTTTGTGAGTTATGAAGGAAGCTTTCTTTTTTTTTTTTTTTGCATGAAGAAATTTATTTTTTTTGTTTTTAAATGTATTTTTTTTAATTTTATTTTATTTTTTTAATTTACATTCCAAATCACTTCCCCTTTCCCGTTTCCTCCCTCCCCGAAAGTCCCATAAGCCCCCTTCCCTCCCTCTTTTCTCCATTCAACCCCCTCTCGTTACTCTGTCCTGGCGTTCCCCTACATCCAGTCTTTCCAGGACCAGGGGTCCAGGACCAGAACTACTGTCTAATGATCAGATAATACACAGTGCTTTTATTGGAAAATTTCTCCATATATTTCTTTTGTGAATGCTTGACGTTCAGTACAATATGACACTCATCCTCATGCACAATCAGTTCATAAATGCCTCTCAACAATGATTCATATGTATAGTATGGGGTCTCTTTCTCTCCTCTAATCTCAAACTTCCTCTCAACCTGTGATTTTTTTTTCTTTTAAAAGTGCAAAAGAAAGAACCACATAAGGTGTCAGATATGAGTTACATGATCCTTGAATCTTTAATCATTAAAACTGTGAGAAAACCCATGTTTGTTCTCTATGAATTATTCCGGTTGTGGCATTTTATTAAAACCAGACAAGCATCCTTTATTGGCCTTCCTTCTTATATAACTTATTTGAGTCTGTGAGGTGTATCATGGGTATACTAAACTTTTTTGCTAGTATCTACTTTCCGGTGAGTACATACAATTCATGTTCTTTGGGGCCTGATTTACCTGACTCAGGATGATGTTTTCTACTTCTAATCAATTGCTTGTGAAATACATGATGTCCTTGTTTTTAATAGACGAAGAATATTTCATTGTGTAAATGTTCTACACTTTCTGTATTCATACTTCAACTGAGGTACATCTGGATCTCCCTCCAAATTCTCCAGTTTCTGGTTATTATTAATAAATTGGCTATGAACATCTTGGATCATGTGTTCTTGTGATATGGTGAAGCATCTTTTGGGTATATGCTCAGGAGCTGTATATCTGTGTTTTCAGATAGGACTGGATCTTATTTTCTGAGAAACTGCCAGATTGATGTCTAGAGTGGTTTTACAAGTTTATAATCCCACCAGCAATGAAGGAGTGCTCCTCTTTTTTCCCATCCTCACCAGAATTTGCTGTCTACCTGAGTTTTTGATCTTAACCATTCTGGTTGGTTTAAGGTGGAATTTCAGAATCATTTTGATTTGTATGTTCCTGATAATTAAGGATGCTGAACATTTCTTTAAGTGTTTCTGGGCCATTTGTGATTCCACTGTTCAGAATTTTCTTTCTAGTTCTATACCTCATTTTTTTTAATTGGGTTATTCATTTGAGTTTTTATTTTATGTTTTTGTTTTGTTTTGCTTTCGCAGTTTAGCTTCTTGAGTTCTTTACATATTATGCTTATTAACCCTCTCTCAGGAGAAGGGCTAGTTATGATCATGTCAGAATCTTTAGGCTTCCATTTTGTCCTGTTGAGAGTGTCCTTTGCCTTACAGATGCTATTCAGTTTCATGAAGTCTCATTTCTTTATTCTTGACCAGAGTACCTGAGACATTGGTTCAGGAAATTCTCTCTTGTGTTAATGCATTCAAGAGTGTTTACCATGTTCTCTTCTAATCATATTCAGTGTGTCTCATTTTACTTTGTGGTCTTGATCTATTTGGACTTTAGTTTGTATGAGATAATAAATATGAATTCTTCTACACGAAGACATCCAGTTTGATCAGCATCATTTGTTGAAGATGCATTTTCTCTTCCAGTTTATGGTTTTGGATTCTTTGTCAAAAATCAAATGTATGCAGCTTCATTCTGGATCTTCAAATCAATTGACTTGATCTTCCCATCTGGCTCTATACCAATACCCTTCAGTTTTATTTGTTATTGCTTTATAATATAGCTTTATGTCAGGGATGGTGATACATCTCTGCACTTTTACTGTTCAGGATTTTTTGGCAATCCTGTGTTTTGTTTTTCCATAAGAAACTGTAGAGCATGGGGAGAGGGGAACATAAAGGGAAAGGGGGCAATATTAGACATGGAGAAAAACAAAAGTGAGTTCCAGAGGACCAGGAAAATGAAGGGAAATATATAGCTGCCAGGGGCCAGAGAGTCAGGAAAATCTCTAGGAAGTCCCTGAGATTCAAGATGATGGAAGTTCCAGGAGTCAATGCAGGTGATCTAAGTTAAATGGCCAACACTGAGGATATGGGCCCTGAAGAGACCATCATCAGTAGCCAGACAGGATCCCCAGTACAGGAATAGTGACACTAATCCACTTATAAGACTTTTGATCCTAATTTATTACTAAATAATAAAAAAAAATTAGAGACATAGATTTGACCAAGATGAAGGAATGGCTGACCAGTTATTGGCCCACTTTGCGACCCATCCAATGATCATGCACCAATCTCTCACACTATTAATGATACTATGATGTGCTTACATGCAGGAGCCTAGCATAGAGGCCCTGTGAGAGACTCTGTCAAGCAACTGACCGAAACAGATACAAATACCCATAGACAAACATTGGACAGAGGCCTTGGACCCCTAATGAAGAGTTAAAGAAAGAATTGTAGACACAGGAGGAGGTAGCAACCTCATAGGAAAACCAACTCTATCAACCTAATCCCCAGGGATCCCCCAGGGACCCAGCAACCAACCAAAGAGCATACATGGGCTAGTCTGTTGCCCCTGGCACATAGGTTAGAGAGGATTGTCATGTCTGGCCTCAGTGGGAGAGGATGTGCCAAATCATACAGAGACATGATGCATCAGGGAAGGGGGATACCTAGGGTGTCTTCTCAGAGGTAAAGCCTAGACTGGATTGGGGACAGAACTCTGTGGGGTGGAACTGGGAGGGAGACACCATTTGAGATGTAGATAAATAGATAATAAAAATGTACAAAACAGATTAATGCATTCTTAATTGTTTAAATGCAATTTTATTGATGAGTATTCAGATTCATTAGTATCTGTTATTTTGGCTAAGAGAAGCTATCTGAAATGAACATTTATGTAGAAGCATTTTAATGCTTTATAGGGATAGACATAAACTGTCATAATTTAAGGCATTTTTAATATCTTGATGGAAACATCAGGGTAGTTGTAGTAAACTGGGGAAAATTCTAGGTTTTAGATATCATCTAATAATATTCTTAACTTCAGTGTCGGTGAAAGCTAATGGCATCACAAATTAATTTCTTCCAATTTTAGCTCATACTTGAAAGTATTTGATAGTTTAAGTGAGAATTATTTCTTGGGTACTTGAAAACATTTGGTGGTGGTGTTTCCAGATGGTGGTATTGAAAGGGTCAGCTCAAGAACTTTGGAAAGGTCATGAAAGACTAGCCCCTCCCAGAAGGGAGAGACTAAATTACATTCCCCAGACCACAGGGAGGTCCCAGAGTCTAGGGGATGCCCAGAGTTATCCTGAGACTGTTGGCCACCTGCCTCAATCCCTAAAAACTAATTCATTTAAAGATAACACTGTTCTGTCAATCACATTGTGCCTAATGGTGGCTGCCCTGAGTACTGTATAAAGGCCCCACTATACAGGCTGCATATGGTCATTCTCTCCCCATGTGTAGGGCGACCCCAGCATGCTGTATTAAGTAAAATTCCTCTTACTTTTTGTATCGATTCCTGTCTCCACATTGTTCACTCAGGGGACTCCATAAGTTAAGGCTCTTCAGATTCTTTCATTTGGTGCATTGTTTGGGAATCTGACCTCCTGTGGGAACACTGGAGCAATGAATCAGAGGTCTCAGCACAGGTACCTTTATGGCCTATCTCACTGTGTGTCAAATTCTGAGTCTGTAAGCATGTCTGAACTTTCAGTTTGCTTGCAAGCGTCTGGGAGGCTCAGAGAGCCTATAGTATCTGGTGTGATTGAGCTCAAAAGGCAGACATGCCTTACATCAAGACTATGGGGGAATAAAGGATGCTTTAGGCCCACGAGAGAGAGTAAGGAAGGCTCTGCTTCTTCTGGAAACAGCAAGGCATGTCTTTCTACAACCTGGCTTATCTGACTCCTGCCATATGGGCAGGAGCACCTAGATTTTTCAGCACAGCTGCTATATGGGCAGGGAAACCTGGTGTCTGCAACTTGGCCAATTAATTGGGGAACTGTGTGTTGACAGTCTTTCTCTATGTTCTTGAACCTGGATGCTGGCCTGTGGCAGGGTCAGGCTGTCTGTGTGGTGATTGTTTTTCTCTCTGTTTGTTAGTATCTTGTTCTGTAATTTTGGACCTAAACTGATAATATTGTTGTTTGGACATTAGACTGACTGAAAAGCAAATTAGTTACTCTCTGCTTCTCTGAATGACCTAACCTTGGTGACCTATGACTTGGAGGTGATCAAAGCAATAGAAGAACAAGTCTTTATAGTTACCTAGAAGAATCTAGTGGAGGACACACCTCCCCCATCATAGATAAGAGCCTTTCTTTTCCCAGGACCCACCTCACAGGTTCTGGTCTTCAGATAAAGGGAAGCATGAGAAGAGAGACCAGGACCTGAGAAAAAGTTGATATGCCCAAGGTTCTTCAACAGCAGACGTGTTGCTCCAAGACCCTACCTGTATCTTCCTACCATTGCCTCCATCTACCTGCCAGCTGCCAGCACCAGTTCTGGGATCCTCAGACCATAAAGGGAGAAGCTGGAGGAGACATGAGAGCCACCTTCCCTGATACCATGGTGGCTCTCTCACTAAGGGCATATTTTCCAAGAGACTGATTCATCTCTTTGAGACAATTTTATTTATAATGCAGGAAACCAGAAAGAATACCCCCTTAGACATGGGGGCCCCATCAATTGACCAGGCTGTTGTGGGCTTTCTCTGACTAGACCTGACTGCAGCTTTAATATGGCAAAAGGTTAGGGGCACCTGTAGGTCTGCAACCAGCCTCCACTGGCAGGTCTCAAGGGGGTCGAATGGTTGCCCACAAATTTGAGCAAGGTATGTGAGGTTAAGAAGGTACTGCATGAATAGCCCACAGTCTTTGTACAGTGACTTGTGGAGGCATTCTGCCAATATACACCCTATGACTCCAGCATGAAGCAACTGTGACAATGGCTTTTATAGACCCATTTAGTAGAGATATCATAGAAAATCTTCAGAGGCTAGAAACACAGGATAAGCCATTGAGGGATAAGTGCAGTTTGCTGACACATGGAGACAGAGGAGGAGAAGGAACAGAGAAAGGGAAAGAATAAGCCATTGAGAGAATTAGTGCAGTTTGCTGAGACAGAGGGACAGAAGAAGAGAGGGAACAGAGGAAAATAAGAAAGAAAGAAAGAAAGAAAGAAAGAAAGAAAGAAAGAAAGAAAGAAAGAAAGAAAGAAAGAAAAAAAGAAAGAAAGAAAGAAAGTGAAGGGAAGGAAGCTACAGAGAGTCCTTACTACAGTAGTTAGGAAAAGCAGAGAAGAGAGACAGAAAGGGACCAGGGCACACACTGCAAGGAGAGAGGCCACTGGGCCCTAGTGTGACCTAAAAAAGTAAAGTTGGGAGTAGGAATTCCTAGGCCTTGGGAAAAGCACTCTCAAGTGGCAAAGGTGTTAGCTCTGGATGAATACAGTGACAATGGGAGATGGGGTTCTGACCACCTCCCCCAATCTGGAGTAACTGTGAGAGTGGAGACCCACTCATGTTTTGGTGGACACAGGGGCTCAACACTCGGTCCTCCAAACCAATGTCCCCATTTCCAAGAAAAGATCTTGGGTCCAAGAAGCCACTGACACCAAAATGTGTTTATGGACTACCAAAATAACAGTGGACCTAGAGATAGGATATGTAGCCCATTAATTTAAGGTCACCCCAGACTGTTCCTATCCCCTGTTGGGGAGAATCATACTCTCCAAAATCGGGGCTCAGATACACTTCCTGCCTGATAAGCCACAGCTGACTGGCCCAAATGGAGAGACCTCTCCAACTGACCCCTGACAAAAGCCAAGGCTACTTGGTTTACAGAAGGGAACAGTTTTTCCCATGAAGGTCATAGATGAGCAGATGCCGCTATGGTGGATGGTACAAATGTCATCTGGGCAGACCCTCCACCCATGACAGAAAGTAGAACTAATTGCCTTCATCAAGGCCTCAGAACTTGGAGCAAGGAGAAAATTAGCATCCATGTGGATAGCAGGTATGTCTCTGCCACAGCCCATGTCCACAGGATTACATGCCAAGAGAAAGTACTGCTCACATCAAAGGAAACAAACAGGAAATCTTAGACCTCTTAGATGTCTTAATGAAGCCAACAACTGTGAGTAGTATTCACTGCCCAGGATGGCAGAAGGGAAGAGACTCAGTGGGCAATAACCAAGCAGATCAAGTGACTCCAGAAGTGGCTATGCAGGAGCCTATCCCGGTTCCAGGCTTTCAAGAGACAAGCACTGGGAAATAGGACTGGACTAAGAGATGGCCTCACTTAGAATATACTGAAGAAAAAAAGAACTCAGATTGTTAACCCCCTACCAACTATAACAAGAAAGGACAATGGCTTACACAAGAAGGGAGAACTATAGTCCCCATAGACTAAGCAAAAAACTTACTAGGCCAAATCAACAGATTGTCTCATTTAGGGGATAAAATGCTTATCTAAGCAGTTAATGGACCTAAAATATATATTTATAAGACTCAGATTTGGGGGTAGAGAGATAATAGAAGAGTGTAAGATATGCCAGAAAGTGAATGCTAATTAGCAAAGAGTAAACAGGGCAAAAGACTTAGAGCAGAACAGCCTAGAATATATTGAGATTTTACAGAAGTTAAGGCATGAAAATATGGTTACAGATAACTTTTAATGTTTGTAGATGCTTTCACTTGATGGGTTGAGACATTCCAACCAAGAAACAGATACCATGATAGCTAAAGAAGATCTTAGGGGAAATTTTCCAAAGGTTTGGATTTCCCAAGGTAATTGGATCAGACAAGGGTCCTGCTTTTGTCTCTAAGGTAAGTCAGTGATGGAAAGAGATATTTGGTATTAATTGAAAGCTCCATTGTGCATACTGTTCCCAGAGCTCAGGACAGGTAGAGAAAATAAACAAAACCCTATGAGAGACCTTAACTAAGTTGACCTTGGAGACTGACTCAGACTGGGTGGTGATCCTCCCTTTGACCCTGTTCTAAGCCAGAATAGCTGCTGCCATTTTAACCTGACCTCTTTTGAGATCCTGTTTTGTACCCTAACTAGGGTACAAAAGGCTAGTGTCCACTAGGCCCTATCAGGAGGTATCTCACAGCATGAGATTTGGCCCAAACTGTCTGCCTTAAATTCTCAATGGATGCCAGAGACTCCTCACCACTTCCAGACTGGAGACTGGATCTCTGTAAGGAGGCTTTGGGGACAGTAGCTAGAACCCTTATGGAAGGAACCCTTCCTGGCACTGCTAGCAACTCCCACAGCCCTCAAAGTGGATAGTATTGCAGTCTGGGTGCATGCTTCCCATGTAAAACCTGCAGATGACCTGCCCCCCACCCTGAGATCCCAACTTGACAGTACAGAAGATGGAAAATCTGTTCAAGCTGAAGATGACTCGACATTGAGAATGACTGCCTGGTGGTACCTTTGGATTCTGGTTTCTTCCCCCATCCTAAGTGCCTGTCTGCCAAACCTATTGCAGCACTCACTATATTCTTTCTGTTGGGGTTGGGGATGGCCAGGGAAGCCACCAGAACTTCCACTCTGGTCTAAAAGCTGAAGATTATGACAGTCTGAGGGCAGCCATTGATTTAGATGTAGAGAGAATAAAAACTTCCATCAATCACCATTCAAGAATCACTGACTTCATTATCAGAAGTAGTACTGCAGAATAGGAGGACTATGTGTTGCCTTAGATGAGTGGGGTTGCTTTTATACACACCATTCCAGGGTTCTTAAAGAGTCAGTGACCAAGAAGAGGAAAGGACTAGCCAAGTTGAAAAGAAAGAGAACAGAGTAGGCACTGGTTCAAGTCTTGGCTTAACTCCTCCCTGTGTCTATAACCACCTGCATATCCACCCTGTTAGGACCCTTAATTGTTCTCCTACTATTGTTGACCTTTGGTCCCTACATTTTGGACTGTTTGGTCACTATTATTAAGAAACACTTAGGTACAGTACAGCTAGTGATCTTAAAGCAGAGATACAAAGAAATAGATACAGAAGACCAGGAATATGAGCTATAAGAATACCAGCATTGCTTCAGGATTGAAGCATGCACAAAGCAAAGGGGGGAGTGAAAGAATAAGCTCAGAAACTTTGGAAAGGTAATAGAACACTTGCTACTCCCAGAAGGGAGAGGCTAAATACGTTCCTCAGACCACAGGGAGGTCCTTCCGGCTAGGGGAGGCCCAGAGTTATTCCAAGACCATTTGCCACCTACATCATTCCCTAACAGCCAATTAACTTAAAGGTAACACTGTTCTACCAAACACATTCTGCCTAATGGCAGCTGCCCTGAGGACTGTATAAAAGCCCACTGCTTGAGCTGTGCATAGTCCTTCTTTCCCCATGTGCAAGGCAACTCCATCATGCTGGATTAAATAAAATTCCTCTTGCTTCTTGCATTGATTCCTGTCTCCACAAGGTCTCTGATAAGCTAAGGCTCCTCATAGTCTTACTATATGAAGTTCATGAAAGAAGTCATTAGTGATGGGCTTTGAAAATTCATAGATTCCCCTCACTTCCAGTTTTGTACTGGTTGTTAAAGAGTTGAAAATGTAATCTCTCAGCCTCCTAGTCTCTGTACTGAACTTGTCTCTTGCACTCATGCTTCCCGCCAGTCATGAAGGATTTGTATTTTGATACTATAAGTGAAAATAAACTATTTTTTATGAGTCTATTTTTTGTCATGATATTTTATTGTAGAACAGAAACATAACTAAGAGTTTAGTACTTTGATTGCTGTTTTTCTCCGAAGATTCTGTTCATGTTGTTTTTGGAAGAATGTGGAAAAAAATTGAACTTTGAGCTAACAAAGTGGTAGAATCCAGTAAGGAGAGGATGCTGGGACGTTCCAATTGGAGTATGGGAAACTAAGAGAAATATGGACAGTAGAGGCCGGGCTCAAGAGGTTTTAGAGGGGAACATTATTAGAAACTAGAACATGCCTGTGATAATTTGGCAAATTATCTGGCTGCTTTTTATTTTTCAATTACTAAGAACTTCCCTGTGGCTATATCTGAAAGGAGTCAAACATTTATATTTTCCTGGAAGAATTTTCAAGACTACATAATATTTAATCTGTTCAATATTTCTTACTAATTTCTCTCATACAGATCTATAATAAAAAAAGAAAGTCAGGCAGAAAGAAATACAATGTATACACTTTAGAGTATAAAAGGACACTTACTGTTAAGACTGAGATGTGTTCTCAAAGAGGCTGTAATTTTTAAGGAGATTAGTATCATTCAGCACTGAAACAATGAGGAGGTTGCTTTCAAGGGAAGACCCCTCCCTCCTAAGTTTCCAACCTGGGAAAATAAAAGGCCTAAGGAATTTTCTGCTAAAAGAAAATGGCAACATGCAGATATAATCAAAGTGGTTCAAGGTCCATCCCATATTTACAGTCGAACTCAACTGTCATAATTCAGGATCCTTGACCAAAGACCATGAATTTAAGATACCAGGAATAATACATCAATATTTTGGTGCATTGGCCAAGAAGCTTTCCCTTCTTGGAGCCAGATTTCAACAGTTGCAGGAATCGCTAGAGCAGGTATTGTGTTTGTTGTCTGCTCTCTCTCTCTCTCTCTCTCTCTCTCTCTCTCTCTCTCTCTCTCTCTCTCTCTGTTGTCTGTCATGATTTTACTTTGTTTGTGAATGTCCGAGTAATCTGTCACCAGTCTAGACTTGGCCAAAAAGTGGCAGACAGATGTGTCTCAATGGCATGACCAGGAAGAATGTGAGGACACCTCAGATTCTCTGGGAACCTGATCCTCCCTCTGGGGATCTGAACCTCTTCCAAAAAGTCTGAGATTATGGGTTGTGAGATTGTGGTCTGGAAGTCTTTTTGTTTCATTCCTTCTCTTTTTGTTTTGACTCTTTTTTTTTCTTCCTGTAACTTCTGACAGAAGGACATGGGACAGACTGTTTCAACTCCTCTGACTATAACCTGGGATCACTGGGGCAAGTTTTACAGACAGGGCCATTGCCTCTCAGTGGAAGTCAGGAAGTCCAAGTGGACAACTCTCTTCTTCCAAGTGGCCCACATTCGGGGTCGGGTAGCCAGCTGAGGGATCCTTTGTTTTGGCCCTTATCCATGCTGTTTGGAGGCAAGTTTTCAATCCCGGACCTCATGGCCACCTAGATCAGATCCCATATATTCTAGTCTGGGAAAGTCTAGTTATGGACCTTCCCAACTGGGTCCAACCCTGGTTAAATTCAACACCCATAATCGCCCCCCAATATGCTACAGTTCTTGCCTTACAGGACCCCCCTCCACCTAAGAAAGATTTGTCCACTACTGACTTACTTCTCTTGGACCCCCTTCCTCCTTACCCTCCTTCCTTGAATGCACAGAGATCATTACTAGGCCCTTCAGCCCCACATTCTGAAACTCATTCTGGACCATGTATGTGGACTCAGAGTCGACAAGCTGCACCCCAGAGCGCCGTGGTTACACTTCCCCTCCTAGCATATGGACTGCCCGACGAGGACAGCAACCAAATGTTTTGATACTGGCTGTTTGCTACTGCTGATTTCTATAATGGGAAATCTCAACTTCTCCCTTTTTCTGAGAACCCTTGGGGACTCAATTGACTTTTTAGATACTATTTTGTTTACCCATCAACCCACATGGGGTGATTGTCAGCAGCTCTTGCAGATCCTTTTCACCACTGAAGAAAGAGAAAGGATTATCTTAGAGGCCATAAAAAATGTCCCTGGGGAGAATGGAGAACCAATTGAGGACCAGGCTACTATTGATGAGGGATTTCCCCTGTCACCCTAATTGGAGCTACAATACCCCTAGAGGTAGGGAACACCCGAAGGTCTATTTTCAGGCTGTGCTGACAGGTCTCACAGGGGCAGCAAAATGTCCCACTAATTTGGCCAAGGTAAGAGGGGTTGTTCAAAGACCACATGAGTCTCCTATTACCTTCCTAGAGAGGTTGATGGAGGCCTTTAGACAATTTACCCTCAATGATGCAGAGAGTGAAGAATATAGAACAACTGTGACTGTGGCCTTCATAGAGCAATCTAGTTGGGACATTAAGAGGAACCTTCAGAGACTAGAGGGACTAGGTGATAAGACTTTAAAGGATCTTGTACAGGTGGCAGAGAAGACAACAGAGAGACTGAGAAAGAGAAGGAGGCAGAGAAACCAAAAGAATTAGAGGAGAAGGAAAACAGACAAGACAGGAGACATGAAAAGAATCTTCAAAGGATTCTTGTTACAGTGGTAAGGGATAAAGAGGTTCAGACAGGGATGGAGATAGGCCTCCAAAGAGGAGAAGTAGAAAAAGACCAATGTGTCTATTTCAAGGAGAAAGGGCATTGTGTTCAAGACTGTCCCAACAAAAAGAAGAGGCACCCACCCCAGCCACGAGGGCCCAAGATCTTGACCCTCCAGGGAGAGAGTGACTAGGGATGATGGAGCTTGGAACCCCTCCCTGAGCCCAGGGTAACTCTCAAGGTGAAGGGGAAACCCATTCAGTTCCTGGTGGACATGGAGGCCCAGTCCTCTGTGCTATTGAGGATAGGACTGATGTCAAAAAAAAAAAAAAAAAGAAAAAAAGAAAAAAAAACAAAACATGGGTTCAAGGGGCAACTTGTGTTGAACAATATTCATGGAGTATCCAAAGGTCTGTAGATCTCAGAGTGGGCCGGTATCCCACTCATTTCTTGTGGTACCTGAGTGCCCGAGCCCATTATTAGGAAGAGATTTTTTAACTAAAATTTGGAGCCCAAATTCATTTCCAACCTGGGGGACTTCGAGTTGTAGGACTAACTGGAGATCCTATACACATCTTTACTATGCTGCTAGAGATGAGTATCAACTTTTTGAGCCCTAAAAGGAGACCCTGTACAAGTCCAAGATGGACTACTGACTACAAACCTACCTGAAACGTCAGGCTCAGACTGGTGGACTGGGGCAAGCTAAAGATCAATACCCAGTTCATGTGGAACTAAAAGCTCTTGCCAGCCCGATATGTGTACAACAGTACCTTATGTCCAGAGAAGCCAGAGATGGTATAAGACCTCACATTGTTATATTGCTCCAGCTTGGTGTTTTATATAAGTGCCATTTGGCTTGGGATACACCTCTCCTTCAAGTATGGAAACCAGGAACAAATGACAATTGGCAGTTGCATGATCTCAGGGAAGTAAATAAAAGGGTAGCTGACCTCCACCACACTGTGTCAAATGCCTATAAACTGCTGCGTTCCCTGCCCCCATCTAGGACATGGTGTACTGTGATAGATTTAATGGATGTTTTCTTCTGCTTTCCTTGTTCCCCCCCAGAGCCAGGAGTATTTTGCCTTTGAATGGAAAGATCCAGAGCTGTGAGTTACAGGAGTGCTGACATGGACCTGGCTGCCCCAAGGTTTCAAAAATTCTGCCACTATCTTTGATGAAGCACTGCACCAAGACCTTGCCACATTTTGAGAGTCTAACTCCCAGGTAACGCTACTTTAATATGTAGATGATCTCATTGCAGCTGAAACTGAAACACCATGCCTGGATGGAATGAAGAAGTTGCTCCCTGACCTAGGTGTACTCAGCTCTAGAGCCTCTGCTAAGAAGGTGGAGATATGTCAGTGGAAGGTAGGATACCTGTAAGAAGATGGCAAGCAATGGCTCTCTGATGCTAGAAAAGAGACTGTATTCCAAATTCCCCCTCCCATCACTCCAAAACAAGTATGGGAATTCCTGAGTATGGAAGGATTTTGCAGACTTTGGATACCAGGCTTTGCTGAACTGATTGTTCTCTTATGAAATCAGGACATCCCTTCCTTTGGGGAGAAAAGGAATTTTAGGATTTTGACTCCATCAAGCTAGCCTTGATGTCAGCCCCTGCACTACGACTACCAAATATTACTAAGCCCTTTCACCTCCTCATCTCTAAGAACAGGGGAATTGGGAAGGGAGTGCTGACACAGAAGTTAGGACCATGGAGGAGACTGGTAGCTTAATTGCCAAAAAAATTGGACTGGTGGCTGCAGGGTGACCAGCTTGTCTGCTTACCCTTGGGAAAGCTTGGGAGCTGTGGCCATGAGAGTCAAAGATGCAGAAAAACTAATACTCAGACAAGACCTGGTGGTGATAGCACCACATGCCTTGAAAAGTGTGGTGCAGCAGCCACCTGATATTAGGCTTACAAATGCTTGAATGACTTATTACAAATTCTGTTGCTTAATTCTGACTGGGTAACTTCCTTCCCCTCCTCCCCCCCGCAAGCCTAAACCCGGCTATTTTGCTCCCAGGCCAAGAACTCGAACCTCCTAAACGTGACTGCCGACAGGTGCTAGCATGTGGCTGGCAGAAGGATTTGTCAGATCAGCCCTTGACAAATGCAGAAGTGACATGGTATACAGATGGGAGTAGTTTCCTTGAGAATGGAGAGAGAATAGCAGAGGCAACTGTGGTAGATAGACAACATATGTTTTAGGCCCAATCACTCCCCGAGTGAACCTCTGCCCAGAAGGCTGAGTTGATAGCTCTCACAAAAGCCTTAGAACTGCCGGAAGGAAAAAGGGCTAATATCTACACAGACAGCAGGTATGCTTTTGTCACCACTCAAGTACATGGGCAATCTAATATCAGAGTGGCCTCCTCATGTCCGGAGGAAAAGAGATCAAAAATAAGACTGAAATCCCAGCTGTTTTAAAAGATCTCCTCTTGCCATCAAAAGTAAGCATAATCCACTGCTCCAGCCACCAAAAGGATGAGTCCCCAGTGGTTCAAGGGAACAACATGGCAGATGAAGCTGCTGGAGAAGCTGCTTAGCAGGCTCCCTTAATCCTGGCAGTCCAGACAGTACCAAGTAGAGAAAAAGGACATGAATACATAACAGAAGACCTTGCCCTGATTCACCAAGACCCCAACAACTGGTATGATATCAAGAAAAAAGTGTGACTCACCCCTTCAGGAAAAACTATCATACTGCAGAGAGAAGCCCAGCTCATGATTAAGCATATGCATCAATGGACTCATCTGGGGGCCTATAAGTTTTAAAATAATTAAAAAAAAATATCCCAGGACTAAATCTTCTAGTAAGAGAGTGAATTACTGTGAGCCATGCCAGAAAGTCAGTGCATATATAACTAAGATACAGAAGGGTAAGAGACCTAGAGGAGACCCACGAGGAGCTTATTGGGAGATAGACTTCTTGGAAATAAGACTGGAGAGATATGGTTATAGATATCTGCTAGTTTTTGTAGGTGCATTTTCAATATGGGTCGAGGCCTTTCCCACAAAAAATGAGACAGCAACAGTGGTGGTTAAGAAGATCCTGGAAGTCTCTGAATGGTCTTTCCCTCAGTCTCTGCTCCACAATTTGTCTCTGTATCTCCTTTTGTGTGTATTTTGTTCCCCCTTCTAAGAAGGACTAGAGTATCCATACTTTGTTGGGCATCATTTGATATGTGAATTGTGTCTTGGGTATTCCAAGCTTCTGGGTTAATATCCACTTATCAGTGAGTGCATGCCATGTGTGTTCTTTTGTGATTGGGCTACTTCGCTTAGGATATTTTCCAGTTTCACCCATTTGCCTAAGAATTTAATGAATTCATTGTTTTTAATAGTTGAATAGTATTCCATTGTATAAATATACCTCATTTTCTGTACCCATTCCTCTGTTGAGGGAAATCTGGTTTCTAGTAATCCATCCCCTATACAGTTACAAAGCTCAGACACTATTATGGATGCCCACAAGTACTTGCTGACAAGAGCTGGATATAGCTGTCACCTGGGAACCTCTGCTAGTGCATGACAAATACAGAGGGGAATACTTTCAACCAGCCATTCAACTGAGCACAGGGTCCCCAATGAGGGAGCTAAAGACAGGACCCAAGGAGCTGACGGGGTTTGCAACACCATAGGAGGAACAACGATATGAGCCACCCAGTACTCCCAGAGCTTCCAGGGACAAAATCATCAACTAGATAGTACACATGGCATTACCCATGGCCCAGGACATATGGGCAACAGAGGATGGCTTTGTTGGACATCAAAAGGAGGAGAGGCCCCTGTTCCTGGAAAGGCTCAATGTAGCAGTGTAGGGGAATATCAGGACAGGGAAGAACGAGGGGTTGATTGGGGAACAGGGGGAGGGGAAATGGCTTATGGGACTTTCAGGAGAGGGGACCAGGAAAAGATAAATCATTTGAATGTAAATAAAGAATATATCTAATAAAAAAATAAAAGCAAACAAGAAAACCAAAAAAATAAATAAATAAAAAAGGACCTGGAAGAAATCTTCCCCAGGTTTGGAACATCTAAGGTTATTGGGTCAGATAATGGGCTGGGCCCACTTTTGTAACTCAGTAAAGTTAGAAGTTAGCTAGATTTCTGGTGACTGATTGCAAACCTCATTGTACTTACCATCTCCAAAGTTCAGGACAAGTAGAACAGATCAACAGAACTACAAAAGAGACCTTGACTAAATTGGTCTTGGAGACTGGAGGGGACTAGGTAGTGCTCCTTCCCCTTGCCCTGTTCTTAGCCCAGAACACTCCTTCCTGATTTAACACTCCTTCCTGACTTAACTTAACCCCTTTTGAGATATTATATGGGACTCCTGCCCCTCTTACTCTGATGGGGGATGTCCCTGAAGTTACCTGCCATAATGACAACGATTTATAGGTCAGGATCAAGGCCCTGAAGACCATCCATCTGGAAGTTTGGGTGCCACTAGCAGCAGCATATGCTCCCTTTACCTCCGAGGCTGTGCACACTTTCCAAGTTGGAGACCTGGTGTACGTGAGACATCATCAGACACAGACCTTGGAACCCAGGTGGACAGTCCCCTACTTAGTCCTTCTCACCATCCCAACCACCATAAATGTGGAAGGAATTGCTGTCTGGATTCATGTGTCACATATGAAGCTCACCACAACCAGGGACTCTTCAGGTTGGAGAGTAAAAATAACAGGACATCCTCTCAAGATCAAGATCTTCAGAGTGAAAGAAGTCCAGGATGCTGATGATCATTGAGTTATTCCTGACTATTATGGTGACCCAAATAAGAGGCGGTCTTGACCATCCCGTCAATAGACACCAGCTTCTGATTTCACTATATGGTAAGTCCTGTGACTGCCAAGAAAGTACTAACCTCCTCCCTTGCAGTATACATGGCCCATTGGTTGTGGTGAAAAGATTGCATAACTGACCTTTCATAGTTACTCTACTGGGGGGCTACAACAATCCTGGGTATGTGTTCTCAAGCCAAAGCCCCTGCCTGAGCCTCCAGATGGCAGATGCCCTACAGATTGCTCATTTTTAGATCAGATGAATACGATCTGTTACACATCTTTCACTGAATGTACCACGGACAGGGTACCTTATTTTACAACAGTTCCCTACACCCTCTACGCAGGTCTTTCAGGGAAAATTGGTTGGTTATTCCCCACATGGTAAGAACAAGGTAGAAATATGCTAGAGCCAATTGTTTGGCCCTATCAACAAACAAGCCTGTTGGCCCCAGGAGGCACCAATACATGTGTCAGCCAGAGCCCCAATGAGGTTAGAACCCTAAAGGTACAAGAGCAAGTTCAGGTGCAGATTGACAGCCTTTTGCCTTGGCTTCATTATCACCCACTCATACTACCAAAGTCTAGGGGTATTGATACATATCTTCAAACTTTTGAAATATTAATGGCCACACATGCTGTTCATAATTCTTCCAACCCCACATTGACTGATGATTGTTGGCTATGCCTCGCTATGGTGGCCCCCTGGCCCATAGTAGTACCTCGGCTAAATGCCTCTGATTTACACATTCTAGAGGGTAAAGAGTGCAGTTCCAAAAAAGCATTTAAGGTACAACCCACTGGGATTGGTAACACAACTTGTTTCTTTAGTCATTTTAACAATTCTTTTGATGCAAGTCTAGGTTTAGACAAGTTGTCTTCTTGTAACTGAATTATTAATGCTTCTGAGGCAGGATGCCTAGAAATGGGGAGAGTTTTTGTGTGGGTGAATAATATGGCCTATCCCTTCCTTCCTTCTAATTGGACCAGGTTGTGTGCCCTGCTATTCTTCTACCAGGTGTAGAGATCACCTCAGGAGATCAGCCTATCCTGCTTCCCAGTTTTGATACCTTCACCCCCAGACATAAAAAAGCATTATAATTCATTCCCTTCCTCATCAGACTGGGGATAACTGGAGCAGTTGCTACAGGCTCAGCGGGTGTAAGTGTAGCAGTAGATTCTTACACTAAGCTTTCCCAAAAATTAATTGACAATGTTAAAATGATATATCAGTCCATTCAGGACTTACAGGATCAGGAAGATTCATTGACTGAAGTAGTCCTCCAGAATACACATGGGTTATACCTCCTGACAGCTGACAAGGGAGGCATAGTGTAGCCCTATAGGAGAAATGTTGTTTTTTATACCAACAAGTCTGGAATAGTTAGAGATATAATCCGGAAACATCAAGAAGAGTTAGAAAAATGATGCCAAAAGCTTTTCAATAACCCTATGAGGAGTACCTTGAATGGGATTTTGCCATATCGTCTCCCTTTCCTTGGTCTGCTTCTCAGTCTACTCTTAATACTGTTCTTAGGACCTACATTCTTTTATGTTAATTGTCTTTGTTAGAGAATGTATTAATGCTGTACAGATTAAGGTAATCAGACAACAGTATCAGCAGTTGGATCAAGAAGGTGATTTCTAATTTTAAGATTAAAATAAATGACCAAAGAAAAGGGAAGAATGTGAAATAATGACTGTGGCTCCAGTGATAGCCCCTTCTTTGTTCCTGAGAGAATTACCTGAAAGAATTTAGAGTTCTTGTACCCTAAGAGTTTTTTCCACCCCTTTACAGCTTCTCACTCCTTCCTGAAGTTAAAGATGAGCAGAATTCTGTTCTCCACCCAGGGGGAATTCCTGAGTAAGAATGCTCAGAGTGTTCTAACTGATAACCACCTGACCGCCAGAAAAGACCAGGCAAATCTAAAGATCAATAGTCAATAGATGTTAGCTAATGGCCTTAAACTGTAACCTAGTCGATATAACCTAAAAAATATAAATACTGCCTGTAATGTCTCTTCATGGTCACCTCTCCTGCGTGGGCAGGACAGACCTGACACACATCAGGCTCAATAGAACTCTTTTTACTGAGGCAAATATAAGTTAGAGATTGGCTTGTAGCTAAATATTCAAGAGGGTTTACTTGATCATTGTAAAGCTGCTTTGTCATAGAAAAGCATGGACATTGAATGGCTACTAAGAGGACTAAAGATAGCCCAGAATAATTTGGGTGACATTCCAACTATTCATAATTCCAACTATTCATAATCAACCAGTGAGCCTTCTAGATTCCTTAATATAAGGTATGATTTTCTTTCATTTCTGATAGCTCACATTCACAGAGTATTACTCAAAACACCTTGAAATAAGTTATGATGCCATAAAACATGTAGAGAAAGAAACATAGAAAAATAATAACAATGACAAGCCTATGATATTTCTACTTGACAGTTTCTAGCATAAAATGTGTTTAGTTTCTCAATTCTATTAAGCAAGACTATGATAATTAGAATATGAATGTCTCCCTTAAGCTCATATATTTGAATTCTTAATCACTAGTGAGAGGCCAACTTAAAAGTATTAAAAGAATAAGAAGTATTGTCTTGTTGGAGGAAGCAGGTCACTGTAGGAGGGTTTTGAAGGTTCAAAAGTGTATGCCACTGATCTCCCCCCCCAGGGCTCAATAAAGACCCCAACAAAGGGAAATTGAGGAGGGAGGGAGGGGGGAGTGGGTTGGGTGGAGGATCATATACTTGGAAGCAGAGGGTGAGAGGAAGGGTTGGGGGTTTTAGGGGAGGGGGGAATCCTGGAAATGTTTTAGCATTTGAAATATAAATTTAAAAAAAAAATAAAAAAAGAAAAAAAATGCCTATGTCAAGACCAAAACATTTTTTCTCTTCCTGTTGCCTGTGGATGAGGATGTAGCTCTCAGCTACTTCTCTGTGGTGGATCATTGACCCACATTTCTCCATTGCCAAGCCTGCCTGTCTGCTGCTGTGCTTCCCACCATGATGATAATAGGATCAACTCTGAAAAAGTAAGCAAGCCCACAAATAAATGCTTTCTTTGAAGTGACTCACCTTGGTCATGGTGTCTCTTCACAGCAATAACACCAATTAAGACATTAGCCAGTACAGATGATGGTGACAAAATATTTGTTATTTTAGGGCTCAGAAAATAGTGCCTCAATGTTTGGTGTTTGAACATGCTGAGCAATTTGAAGTGAATAAATTATTCTATGAAGCAAGGTCTCTAACTTTCTACATTCCCCCACCTTTCCTCTGTTCTTTCTTCCCAAAGGTTAGAAAGGATGTCTCTGAGGCTTCTCTGCTATCTGCAGGAAGATTAACTCTTAGTAAAGATTGAAATGCCTACCTCATGAAAATGTCGATGACATTTATCTACAACTATTCTCTGTCCCTTGAGGTCACTCATCCCTTATAAAATCTATAGTTATCTAAGTAACTCCACAGATCTCTCACTAGTCTGTTCTTCGCTGAATGTTTTTTCCCCAAGTGTACTTCAATTTCGAGAGCCATAGATCTGACAGATAAGTACTCTACAACATATTGAACTAAGTTTAACCCAAGTATGGTGGGTTTCCTGACCCCAAAATCAACCAGTAACTAGTTCTAAGGTGATGCTCCTTTGTTCAAATCATGTCAAATTGTAGCTATTCTGGCACGAGGGTATTATTTGAAAGAGACAGTTGGACCACTCCCTTGATCAATCAGAATATTGAAAAAAATGTACCCCAAAGGTTTCAGTCTCTTCTGGAATCTTATTCTGGAAGAAGGAAATTCTGAATCTCTAGGATGGTATTTATAGAAAGGAACATATCTAAACAGAAAAAAATTACAACTTGTCAGATCATGTTACTGGAGAGACTGCAGCTGAGATAAGTGATAGAACAGATCAAACATTCCTGTAGGACAGCTTACCTGTGCATAACATTTGCTCTTTATTAAAATATCAACCCCATTCATGCCCTTGAATATGAACTGGGAGGCTAACTGGTTATATTTGTTCCTCTTTCCAGTGTGACCTCTCTCCTTCAACATCAGTCTTGTTTTTTTGTACTCACAATAGAAAAGATGCCATACTAGATACAATAATAATTCTAAAAGTCAAGAGATTAGTTGGAACAGAGAAGGAAGCATGGCCATTCATATAGACAAAAAGAGTCCTAAGAAAAGCACCAACAGCTTCCACCATGATATGTTCAGTGTTTATATTCTTCTCTTCAGCATTCTCTCACCTTTTGTTCTCCCAAGGTGCTCCTTTCTAGAAAAGAGTCATGTTATACTTGGAAGTCTATATTGCCCATAACTCTTTCTGTTATAAATGGATGTATAAAAAACAAGAATATGTATAAGGGTGCAGTATTCTGTCCGTACTTTCCTAACCAGGACCCTATGTATGCTTTTTGCGGACACTTAGAAATCATTAGCATCTATTCTTCCTTAAACCTTATTTTGGAAACCTACCGCACTTTGTCATCCAGCTGTGGTGCCTGCCACCTATTGTTCTTTGCATCCTATTTTGGGGCTCTGCTGGTGAGTTCCTTTTGTTGCTAAACTGTCTGACACATTGAATACATTTCTTTTATTTTTCTGAATTTCATAATGACTTTGTATTTAATCTATTGAAGGATGGCTGTCAAGTCTGGCTTGATAGCACAGCTCAAGCTGAGACTCTGACCCTCAAAAATCTAATAACATAAATTTTCTGTTTTTTTTCAAAGTGCAAGTCAGTCATCAGATGTGACCTCCCTGTGTATCACAGCACAGTAAACTCAGTTTCATCATTGATTTCTTTCATTGATTTTCTTTGGGGAAGTGTGGGTGACTCTAATCTGTTGCTACCTTCAGTCAGGCCTCTGGCCTAAAACTCAAGCAATAAAATTACTTTTCTCTGTATCACTGCTGAGATCCCAATCTTCACTGACTTATACAAAAGGTACAGAAGTTCCTTTGTATGTGTGAGTATTCACTTTCCTATGACACCTTCATGATCATAATAATTCAGCAGGTTTTGTTTTTGTTTTTCTTTTTAATTTTATTTGCTAATCTTGATGTAATCTAGGGATGCAAGAAGTGGTTAATTTTCCAGCAAATGAAAAAATAAAGGACAAGAAAGAAATATTATAGGAAATTTTAGAGTTTTCTAGCAAAGCCTTCATATGATAGCTACAAACCCATTATCTCTTTTAGGGACTGTTAGTTTCAGTAACATAAGTAGCTAAGAATGGAGACAAATAAAAATTTGAGGGTAAAGAATGGGTTCCAACAGAAGCTAGAAGAGCACTTAGTAGAGTTTAAAGGGAAAAACTAAGGCAGCAAGCTGGAAATCTTGAGGTTTTTCAGAGGAGAATAGAGAAGAGAAGCATGGAAGGCAATAACAGACAGTGCTAATGCAAGAGGAGCAGCATTAGAAGAAGAACCTCAAAGCATTAATGTGTTAATCAGGTTTGCTATGCAAGGAGAATTGATACATTTATATATGTAATTTATTACATTAGTTTATAGGATACAAACTAGTTCGTGCTTGAAAAAACCAAGCATCCTATAGTTGTTTGTTTCATAAGGCTGGATATCTCAGCTGTCCTTGTATGGTACCAGAGTCCTTCAAAACTACCTACTTTTGTCTATAATGGCAACTTAAAGAAGCTGGTTATGCTATCAGAAGAGGAGCTGCCATAATAGGATAGATAGGCTAATATAAAGGCAAACAGGCATAAAGAAAACTTTGCTTCTTTCAGGTCCTTTATGTGCGTTGCCCCTAAAAGACATGCCCCAGATTTAGGTTGTATCTTCTGGGTTCAAACACTCTAATCAGAGAAATGCCCCCACAGGTATCCTGTAGTTTGTGTATGTACTTCCAGTTGCCTAACAACCAAGACTAGCCATCACATTTAGTCAGAGAATTTAAAAACATAGCTAGTTTCTACTTTGTATCTAAATGGAAAAACACAGAAGAAAAGAAATAGGTGTGTTGTGATGGCTTGAATAAGACTAAACTCCAATAAGCTTTTATATTTAAATGCTTAGGAAGTGACATTAAGAGAGGTGGCCTTGGAAGATGTGTGTCACTGGAGATGCTTTGAGGTTTCAAAGTTTAACCCACTCCCAGTGGCTCACTCTTTCTTCCTGTTGTGTGCTAATTCAGATGTAGATCTCTAGACTCCTTCTTCAGCATGATATCTGCCTACTAGCCTCCATTCAAGTCAATAATATCCCCTTAATGATAACTGGCTAAATTTGTAAACCTGTAAGACAGTTCCAGCTAAATGCTTTGCTTATAAGAATTGTCATTGTCATGGTGTCTCTACACAGTAATAAAACACAAACTAAGATGTATACCTTCCTAAGTTATGGCCTAGAAAGGTGGACAGATGCAGATCAACCTCATGGCATGTTGTAGGGCCTGCAATAGGTGATGGGAATTCTGGGAAGGAAAAGAGAGCCTGCCTGCTAGGTCCTTAAGCATTGTTATTTCCTCTACATTCACAATTAAGAAATCAGGCAAGGACATATGGTAGAAGATTCCAATCTTTAAAGTTGCTACTATATGTTTATTTCAGCTAAACTTTCTAAGGATGGAGATATTCTTTCATCCCAATAGTGACAAGTGTCAATGACATAGGACCTGGAGCAATAAAATATGATTGCCAGCTTTATAACAGCTCTCAGACAAGAGAAGTGAAATGATGGTAGGCAGTGCATAGAACAGAGATGATATTTGTTCATTTGGCTACAGAATTTCCATTGCTGAATTTTTCATAATTTAGATGTCTCCCCTTTTCTGTGACACTAATGGGGGCATCCTTACAAATGATGCTTCTGTAGGTGTAAGTTTCATCTATAGAGGGGTGACTGACTCCATTTCCAGAGTTGCTCTCATATCTACCTTCCCAAATACACCTGGTGGCAAAGATGAATGTGTGAAAGTGACAAATCAGAGTTTCCTGGATTCAAGGTTAATGTTGTAGATTCTTCTACTCCATAAGAGATTGATGAAAAATATTTCTAGAAAGATATTTGTTTGAGGTAGATATGTACACATGTGCATGTATATTATAAGCCTCAACTAAATCCATGAATCTGTAAACTATATGATAAAGGTCTTCACAACAACTGCAATAAGATTGGACCATGGTGAGAATAAAAGGATAGATCTCAGATTATGTATATGTGTATGTGTATATGTATATATTCCCTCATAATTATCACAGGATCTAGCCTAATTTAGATATTCTATAATGGACAGGGCCAGAGGCTTAGCTCCAGCCATGTTCTACCGGCTGTAAACTGTCAATATTTACCATCACAGTAGTCTAATATACTGCTTTCAAGCTTCTTATGGGAATTTTGCTATTTCTGATGAAGGGACATATGATTTTAGGAGGTGGGGGGTAGAGGAAAAAGGCTTCCCAAGACATTGTTTGCAATTGTATTGAGATGTTGATTGGAGCTCAGAAGAGAGGCCAGGAGTGTGCAGTTTGGAGCTTATTAATTAGGCCTCAGGATCCTGCATTTGTATGGTTGTTTTTGGTTTTATGGAACTAATTACAATCCAGCTAAGAGGATGAATATCAGATAAAAAGAAGATGCTGAAGACTAAGATTGTGGCAGATATATTGTAGAAATTACAGTAGGAATTGTTGTGAAACTGTCTTTTTCTCTACCCAATTCTTGTCCTGATTTAATCCAGTTTGCTCCCCTACACTTTACCTTTATAGTATTTACAAACTCATCATAATCTAGAGGTGGGATGCCCTGCAGGTTAATGTTTATAGTAGAGACTAATGCTATTTCAGGTAGGATGAGTCAACTCAAAATGGAACAGGGGCTTGAAGGATTTCTTGGTGATTAAGAGCACACATGGCTGTTACAGTGAACTGGAGTTTGATTTCCAGCACCCAGACTGGGTAGCTCACAACAACCTGTGACCCTAGATCCAGTGAATATGATACTCTCTTCTGTCCTCTGCAAGCACTGCATTGATAACACACACAGAGAAGTGGGGGGCGGGGATTAAATATAAATCTTTAGTAAAATCTTATTTTAAAATAAGGTTCTGGCCATCAGTACAGGTCTTTTAGAAGACAGACATGAGATTCATCTAATCAATCTAGCTAGAATTTGGCTAAGAGAACCTAACAGTTATTTCTTAACTTCTGTTTTTGTCCTCCTCCTCCTGTGTAATACTGATGCTTCTGTCACTATTCTGAAGATAGGGTACAGGATACTGTCTTCTCTGTTCCTTCCCAACATAGCCACACTGACTAAATTACTTTTAGTTATCCCCATCTTACATCTGACCCAATGACTGTCAAGTAACAACATGTTTGAACCTGCTATATGGACCCTAGATAGAAGCACTTGTTCTTGAACTCTGGAAATAAAAAGTAAATGTAAATGTATATGTGAACTAATCTAGTAGGAACAGAAGACTAAGATTACATGAGAATTCATTATTCACTTACTTGGGTTTTATGGAACAATGGAACATTTTTTTTAATTTTCAAATATAATTATATATGATAGTTTTTGCATTCAAAGCAAATGAAAAGAACTTTTCAGTAATATGTCACTTCACTGTTTGATCTAAATACATACTCCTCTTTTATCAATATACTTAGTAAGCTTGAACCCTACCTGAATATACTTTATACACATACACTTTTCCTAACAATGTGCTTAGCAACTGAAGATCCTGTATCAGAATATTCCACTTCAAATAATAAAGGAAACATTTTCTTCTTGACTGTCCTATGTTGATGCCCTCTTTTAATTTAAAACATCCAGGAAAGTAACTGTGAGGTAAAGTCAATTAATCTGTCTTTCCTTAATTTACTTGGGGTGAATATATACTCTAAGTGAACATTTAGGAAAGAGCCCCTATTTCCCATCTTATGCCTATGAAGAATATGATTAAAACAATATGAAACAAAAGTAATAAATAATCAAAGTCTGTCAGACCAAACAAAGAACCCATCAAATATGTCCTATACTAAATAAATCTTTCTCTTGAACCCAATAGAAAGAGCCCCCAAACAATAACCAGAACTCTTGAGTGCCCTGTGTCATGTGGTTTGCAGTTATTCTTGATAGAATATTTCTGATCTATACTTTCATATTGCTTTTGAATGAAGTTTCCTTGCTATTTCCTCATTCATGCTTCAGTTCTTTGAATAAGACACCAGGAACCTAGACTACATAGTCCAATAGATTCATAGAGCCTTTTGCATTTCCAGCCACTTTGAGATCAATAACAGCTGCAGGCTCAGACAATGCTGGTGGTTTTAATGCTTAAATGTTCCTCACAATGTTATAGTGATCCCTTCTCAAGCCTACCAACCTCACTATTGTAAACTGTGAGGCACTTGAAGGCAGCGACAATGGCCCATATTTTTTGATGACCCAGAGAAAATAATGCAGCTATTGTCACAGAAGGGAAGTCAGTACTGGGCCACAGATGATGACTTCAAGCATATGAGGAAGAAAACTTTTAATAGACAATTCTTTTTTTAAATTTTATTTTATTTTCTAAGTTTTTTTTTATTTACATTCAAAATCATTTCCCCTTTCCCATTTCCTCCCTCCCCGAAAGTCCCATAAGCCCCTTCCCTCCCTCTTTTCCCCATTCAACCCTCTCTTGCTTCTCTGTCCTGGCATTCTCCTACATCCAGTCTTTCCAGGACCAGGGGTCTCTCCTTCCACCTTCTTGGAAATCTATTGATATGCGAATTGTGTCTAGGGTATGCCAAGATTCTGGGTTAATATCCCCTTATCAGTGACTGCATACCATGTGTGTTCTTTTGTAATTAGGCTACCTCACTAAGGATGATATTTTCAAGTTCTGACCATTTGCCTAGGAATTTCGTGAATTCATTGTTTTTAATTGCAGAGAAGTATTCCATTGTGTAGATATACCACATCTTCTGAATCCATTCCTCCGTTGAGGGACATCTGGGTTCTTTCCAGCTACTGGCTATTATAAATAAGGCTGCTATGAACCTAGTGGAGCATGTGTCCTTATTGCATGCAGGTAAAGCCTCTGGGTATATGCCCAGGAGTGGTATAGCCGGATCCTCCGGGAGTGTCATGCCCAGTTTTCTGAGGAACCGCCAGACTGATTTCCAGAGTGGTTGTACCAGCTTGCAATCCCACCAGCAGTGGAGGAGTGTTTGTTCCTCTTTCTCCACATCCTCGCCAACAACTGCTGTCTCCTGTGTTTTTGATCTTAGCCATTCTGACTGGTGTGAGATGGAATCTCAGGGTTGTTTTGATTTGCATTTCCCTAATGACTAAGGATGATGAACATCTCTTTAGGTGCTTCTCAGCCATTAGATATTCTTCAGGTGAGAACCCTTTGTTTAGCTCTGTACCCCATTTTTAAGAGGGTTAATTGCCTCTCTGGAGTTTAACTTCTTGATTTCTTTGTATATATATTGGATATTAGCCCTCTGTCGGATGTAGGGTTGGTAAAGATCATTTCCCAGTTAGTTGGTTGCTGCTTTTTCTTTTTGACAGTGTCTTTTGCCTTGCAAAAACTTTGTAATTTAATGAGGTCCCATTTGTCAATTCTTGATCTTAGAGTTAATAGACAATTCTAATGATCTTAGGTTCAAAATAAAGGTGTCATCACTTGTAGAAAATCTGAATAATTAAAAAAAAATGATAGACTGGTAGAAAGAATGAAAGAAGCTATTTGGTGTCTGGGAAGGATTTTAAAAATGCCAAAGGGACAGTGAAGAGAAGCTCTTTACATATTTGAAGGAAGGGTATGAATGAAACTAAAGTCTAAAGAAACTACACAATGGAGAAGAAAAAGCAATAGTGAAAACTAAAGAGGTTGAAAGATGTACTTTATAGCTCATTTGATCCATTTGATTGTACTAAGAGATACTTAGTGTGAAGGTGAAACAACTTGATGTGTTTTTGATAATCCTTCCAGAGATGATTGACTGGAGATTTAAGATAACCACTCATGTAGGAGTCAGCATTACAGTATCTAGGATCACACACTAAATAAAATGGGAACAATGAGGTAGCTGTCTCATCACCGGTATCCCCTCTAGTTGCTTCCTGACTATGGATTCACCTGCCTTACCCTCATGCCCCATACTTTCCTCTCCAAGATGGACCCCAAAACATGAGTTCAAATAAACACTCCATCCTTTAGTTTTTTCTTATCGATTATATGGATATAAGAAGGTAAACATAAGAAATATTAGGGTATGTTATTCAACTTGAACACAGAAAACAAAATCTATCCTGGGGCCCAATTTGTGTCCTGTTTTGAACTTGTGGCATAGAAAACATTTGTTAACAGTGTTGTAAGAACTAAGACATGGCATCAAATCTTCAACAGAAATAGGAAAGATCTTTGCAAACTTTGTTCTGTAGTGAATAGTCCTATAAGGCATCCATTCATTTTTCTTTTTACAACACTGCTGACAGTTTGTTTATAAGGGTTTGAAAAACTGAGCTGTTGCTCTATAAATGTATGTACTTTGAGGGTTGCAAAAGTAAGTGATGACTAATAACTTCTACTTTAACTTTATTTATTGATTTGTTTATTTTTATTTTGTGAGTGTGTGTTGTTGAAGGGATATCTCCATGAAGGGCAGAAGACAATTTGCTGCAGTTGATTTTTCTTTCTAGTATAAACGGGTTCTAAGGATCAATATCAGGTTATGTGGATTGGTAGCAAGCACACTTATGCACTGAATCACCCAATTGACTCATTATAATTCTAAATAAAAAAGGAGCATAGAGGGCTATGCAAAATATATTTGGAAACTCATAAATATTAATACTTTATTTTTGATATTTTAAATTATATGCATGTACCTTATGAGCTGACATCTATGTAGTCCAGATGAAGGAACTGGATCCTCTAGAGCTGCAATTATAGGTGGTTGGGAGCTGCCCAACAATAATGCTCAAAATTAAGAATCAATAGTTCTGGAAGCTCCCTGGGCCTGAGTTATTTGACTTCCTAACCATCAGAAGATGTGACCTTAGGTAATTTAAGTCTCAACATATCCGACATTTGACCCAATACTGCGTTTGACTGTTATATCAAATTCATTCTAACCCCTATTAAAATTTCTGTTCTTCACTTACATTTGGAAAAATGACTCTACAGACATTCAGATACCTTGAATGAATATACAGTAGGAAGTTCCAAAAATGATGAGATGGCTCACTGGGTAAAGTGCTAGCCATGCATTAGGAACTCAGTGCCATCTCAAGCAGTTACGTAAAAACATGGATATGAGGTACGCCCTTAGAATCCTTGCTTTGGGGAATCAGAAATTCCAAGATCTATGAATTTCACTAGCCAACAAATTAGCCTAATTAGAGAGTTTCAGCAAACCAATGGAGTACGAAGTCGAAACAAACAAATAGAAAAACAACCACCACTACCACCATCACCACAGCAACAACAACAAATGAAAGTTTCTGAGCATCAGCACCCATTGTTTATCTCAGCTCTCTATACTCAGGTGCATACATATACATACACACATGAATACACACACACAAACACACACACACACACACACATCTAGAGTTAATCCTGCACATAAACAAGTATTTCTAACGTGTTATAACTCTATAAATGCAAGTCAAAACCATAACAAATTCTCTGTGGTAGAAGTGGGTGGGAGTTTCTTTCCTTGAGAAAATTAAATCATCTCCATTCATCAGAGTTTAATTTCCATTAAAAAGTAAGAAAATAAACAAGCAATGATCTACAAATATAATTATAAGGTATAATAAATGGTCAATGTGTGTGTGTGTATTTTTTTTTATTAAATTACCTATTCTTCAGGATAATTGACTTTGGAAATTGTTTTGCCGAATGAGTTCTACTGTTAAAGGGATTTTTCTCCCATGTATTCAATTTTACAAGCAAATAAATAAGCCACTTCTCAATGCTAAAATAATGGTCAATGAGAAGGAAAGACTGATCCAGCCATTATGCTTTACATTGGGTTATAACCCAAACATGGCACATTCTGCCATAACAGGTCTGAATGTCAATAATGATGTTTTTAAGTATATGCCACCTCTTATTACTGCTATAGCCTAGCTATTCTTTTTGTTTGGTACATGTATGTGCATGTATGTATGTACACATGACTATAGATGCCACAGGTGAAAATAAAGGGGCATAAGCTATGTTTCACCATATCTGCCTTTATATATTTTGAGGCAAAATCACCCACTGAAATGAAAGATCAGTGGTTGTCTTTGGGTAGGTAACTAATGAGCCCCAGGAATCTTTCTATTTCTACTCTTCCTTAGTACCATGCCTACATTTAACTGGGCATGCTAGGAATCTGAACTTAGGCTTGCATGACTGTTTTACAAGTTCTTTATCCACCTAGTTATCTCTCCAGTTCTATTGATTTTATTGTTAAACTATGCGTTTTTCTTGAAAGTTCACCCAAGCCAGCATATTGTACTGCTACTCCTTAGAAGTAGCATAATGTCCTCATGAGCTGAAACCAACTGATTGAAAAGCCAGCTTGACAAAGCATGCTCATTCAGTCAACCGGTTCTCTGGTGCGGGATTGAGTATTAAAAAAAAAAAGATGACTAGACAACATTGTAGCATGACCCAAGTCAATTCTGAGACTGAAGGTGGGTTTAATAATTTCCAATCAACTTTTATATCAATTTAATCACATGCAGGTATTAAGATCGATAGTAGTACAATGAGGAACAAGAAAGATAGTAAACACAAAATAGCCAAGGTAATGAGCAAAGTACCATGATTACTTCACAGTGACAGTTTTTCCAAGGGTGTGTACGAATGACCAAAATACCTGAGCCCACCTGCTCATCCAAGCACAAAACCTTGCCTGAAGCCAGCTTCTTTTGTTCCACTTTAAGATTTAAATTCCTACCTTAACCTACTTACATATTATAGACTAATATCAGATTCTTGCCTAAACTTATCTTCTCTATCATGCCCTAATGTCAGATTCCTGCTTGAGCTTACTTCCTTGTCATTGCCTAACATCAGAGTACTGTCTGAAGCTCATTTCATTTTCCTTGGTCAATGTCAAGATCCTGCCAGGTGGCACGGCACCCCAATAAGACTCTCTACACCAGCTGATTGATGTCTTCTTTAAGATAGGATATAGACAAAGCTCACTCAATATTTGTGTTTGGGATTGTGACAGCCTGCCAAGGGTACTGTCACACTGTTAGCTGGTAGGCTGCAGGGCCACTTAAGCTTCTGGTTAGCAAGCTTTGAAGACAAAATGTGCACAAAACAAAAGCAGCTGAATTGCTGAACGTTTCTTTTCATTCAGGAATCTCACTATTGTAACCACAGCACTGAGCAGTCATATAAAGGGCATTGTCAAGTACTGAACAGAACTCTGTCCTTTCTTAAGTCATTGCCATACCCACAGTATTCCATCTCAGGGACAAAGGGGATTTAAGCCTAAGATTTGCCTGGAGACTTGTATTGCTTCCCAATGACAGGAACAATACTCTTTAGAATATTTTGCTGTCAAGGAGGACAGTCTTAGCATTCCCCTAGGCATTATCTGCCACCTGAATGAATTTGCAAGTTATATTTAGCCATCAGACATACATAAAGAGTTTTAAAACACAAGTAGACTGTTCATGTGAAAATTTGCCTTGAGTCAGCTTCAGTTTATTTGAAAAAGGTTAATTTAAACTGTACACCTAGAGAAACACAAAATATAAAATTTTATTTCCTCATTCATTCACTTACTGTACAAATATCATCTGAACCTCTGTCATGCTAAAGATATCAAATATCAAGGTTTTACATATTTAATGTGTATATCACACACACAAAAAAACATTCATCTTAGTTGTATAGCATCTCTCCATTTTTTTTTAATTAGATATATTCTTTTTTTTTTACATTTCAATTGATTACCCCTTTCCTGAATTCCCCCTCCCTGAAAGTCCCATAGGCCCTCTTCCCTCCTCCTGTTCCCCAATCAAACCCATCCTGTTTCCCTGTCCTGTTATTCCCCAACACTGCTGCATTGAGCCTTTCCAGGACTAGGGGGCCTCTCCTTCCTTCTTCTTGGGCATCATTTGATATATAAATTGTTTCTTGGGTATTCTGAGCTTCTGGGCTAATATCTACCTATCAGTGAGTACCTACTATGTGCATTCTTTTGTGATTGGTTCACCTCACAAAGGATGACATGCTCCCGTTCTACCCACTTGCCTAAGAATTTCATAAATTCATTGTTTTTAATAACTGAGTAGTATTCCATAGTGTAAATATACCACATTTTCTGTATCCATTCCTCCATTGAGGAACATCTGGGGTCTTTCCAGCTTCTGGCTATTAAAAATAGGGCTGCTATGAACATAGTGGAGTATATGTCCTTATTACATGCTGGAGAATCCTCTGGGTATATGCCCAGGAGTGGTATAGCAGGGTCCTCCTGTAGAATTATGCCCAATTTTCTGAGGAACCTCCAGAATGATTTCCAGAGTGTTTGTACCAGCTTGCAATCCCACCAACAGTGGAGGACTGTTCCTCTTTCTCCACATCCTTGCCAGCACCTGCTGTATCCTGAGTTTTTGATCTTAGCCATTATGACTGGTGTGA
The DNA here is from genome assembly GCA_036184795.1 of Tokudaia tokunoshimensis. Lineage (NCBI taxonomy): Eukaryota > Metazoa > Chordata > Mammalia > Rodentia > Muridae > Tokudaia > Tokudaia tokunoshimensis. The sequence continues at coordinate 1,234,595 of BTHU01000016.1, forward strand.
GGTAAAATCTTAGGATTGTTTTGATTTGCATTTCCCTGATGACTAAGGATGTTGAACATTTCTTTAGATGTTTCTCAGCCATTCAATATTCCTCAGGTGAAAATTATTTGTTTAGCTCTGTACCTCATTTTTTTTAACAGGGTTATTAGGCTATCTAGAGTCTACCATCTTGAGTTCTTTGTATATCTTGGATATTAGCCCTCTGTCAGATATACAGTTGGTAAAAATATTTTCCTAATTTTTTGATTACCATTTTGTCCTTTTAGCAGTGTCCTTTGCCCTACAGAATATTTGTAATTTTATGAGGTCCCATTTGCCAATTTTTGAGCTTAGAGCATAAGCTATTGGAGTTCTGCACAGGAAATTTTCCCCTGTGCCCATGTGCTCAAGGCTCTTCCCCAGTTTCATTTTTATTAGTTTCAATGTGTCTGGTTTTACATGGAGGTCCTTGATTCACTTCAACTTGAGCTTAGTAAAAGAGTTAAGAATGGATCAATTTGCATTCTTCTGCATGTTGACCTCCAATTGAACCAGCACCATTTGTTGAAAAGGCTGTCTTTTTTCCACTTGAAGCTTTTAGCTACTTTGTCAATGATCAAGTGACCACAGGTGTGTGGGTTCATTTCTGGGACTTAAATTCTATTCCATACCTGCCTGTCATTGTACAAATACCATGCAGTTATTAACACTATTGCTCTGTAGTACTCTTTGAGGTCGGGGATACTTATTCCCCCAGAAGTTCTTTTACTGTTGAGAATAGTTTTAGCTATCCTGGGTTTTTTGTTATTCCACATGAATTTGAGAATGGCTCTTTCTAACTCTATGAAGAATTGAGTTGGGATTTTGATGGGGATTGCATTGAATCTGTCGATTGCTTTTGGAAAGATAGCCATTTTTACTATATTGATCCTGACAACCCAAGAGCATGGAAGATTTTTCCACCTTCTCAGGTCTTCTTTGATTTCTTTCTTCAGAGACTTGAAGTTCCTGTCATACAAATCTTTCACTTGTTTGGTTAGAGTCACACCAAGATACTTTATATTGTTGGTGGCTATTGTGGAGGGTGTCATTTCCCTAATTTCTTTCTAAGCCTGTTTATCCTTTGAGTATAGGAAGGCTACTGATTTGTTTGAGTTAATTTTTTATCCAGCCTCTTTGCTGAAGTTGTTTATCAGCTATAGGAGTTCTCTGGTGGAGTTTCCTGGGTAGCTTAAGTATACTATCATGCCATCTGCATATAGTGACAGATTGAATACTTCCTTTCCAGTTTGTATCACTTTGACCTCATTTTGATCTAGCTAGAACATCAAGTACTATATTGAATAAAGACGGAGAGAGAGGGCAGTCTTATTTAGTCCCTAATTTTAGTGGAATTGCTTCAAGTTTCTCTCTGTTTAGTATGATGTTGGCTACTGGTTTGCTGCATATTGCTTTGAATATTTTTAGGTATGGGCCTTGAATTCCTGTTCTTTCCAAGACTTTTAACATGAAAGGATGCTGAATTTTGTCAAATGCCTTTTCAGCATCTGATGAAATAATCATGTGTGTTTTCTTTTTCCTTTGAGTTTGTTTATGTAGTGGATTACACTGATGGATTTCTGTATATTGAACCATCCCTACATCCCTGAGATGAAACCTTCTTGGTCATGACGAATGATCATTTTGATGTATTCTTGGATTTTGTTGGCAAGAATTTTATTATTTTTGCAAGAATATTCATGAGGGAAACTGGTCTAAAGTTCTCTTTCATTTTTGGATCTTTATGTGGTTTTGGTATCAGTAAAATTGTAGCTTCATAGAACGAATTGGATAGTGTTTCTTCTGTTTCTGTTTTGTGGAATAGTTTGAAGAGTATTGGTGTTAGGTCTTCTTTGAAGGCCTGATAGAATTTTGCACTAAAGCCATCTGGGTCTGTGTTTTTTTGGTTGGGAGACTGTCAATGACCACTTCTATTTCTTTAGGGATTTTGGTAACATTTAGAACTATCTGATCCTGATTAAACTTTGGTAGTTGTTATCTGTCTCAAAAATTGTCCATTTCATTCAGATTTTCCAATTGTATTGAGTATAGGCTTTTGTAGTAGTATCTGATGATTTTTTTTTGAATTTCCTCAGTTTCTGTTGTTATTTCTCCCTTTTCATTTCTGATTTTGCTAATTTGGATACTGTTTCTGTGCCCTTTGGTTAATCTGGGTAGAGGTTTTTCTATTTTGTTGATTTTCTCAATGAACCAACTCCTGGTTTTGTTGATTCTTTGTTTAGTTCTTTTTGTTTCTACTTGGTTGATTTCAGCCCTGAATTTGATGATTTCCTGCCTTCTACTCTTCTTGGGTGTATTAGCTTCTTTGTGTTCTATAGCTTTCAGGTATGCTGTTAAACTGCTAGTGTATGCACTCTCCAGTTTCTTTTTGGAGGTACTCAGAGCTATAATTTTTCCTCTTAGCACTACATTCATTGTTTCCCATAAAATTGGGTATGTTGTGACTTCATTTTCATTAAATTCTAAAAAGGTTTTGATTTCTTTCCTTATTTCTCCCTTGACCAAGTCATCTTTGAGTAGAGCATTATTCAGCATCCATGTATGTGTATGTGGGCTTTCTGTTGTTTTTGTTGCTATTGAAGACAAACCTTACTCCATATTTATCTGATAGGAGGCATGGGGTTAGTTCAATTTTCTTTTATCTGTTGAGGTCTGTTTTGTGATCAATTATATGGTCAATTTTTGAGAAGGTTCCATGAGGTGCTGAGAAGAAGGTATATTCTTTTGATTTAGCAGGGAGTGTTCTATAGATATCTATTAAATCCATTTGGTCCAAAACTTCTGTTAGTTTTGCTGTGTCTCTGCTTAGTTTGTGTTTCCCTGATCTGTCCATTGAGGAGAGTGGGTTGTTGAAGTTACCCACAATTATTGTGTGGTACGATGTGTGCTTTAAGCTTTAGCAAAGTTTCTTTTATGAATATGGGTGCCCTTGTATTTGGACCATAGATGTTCAAAATTGAGAGTTCTTCCTGGTAGATTTTTCCTTTAATGAGTATAAAGTATCCTTCTGTGTCTTTCTTGATGAATTTTTGTTGAAAGTCTATTTTATTGGATATTTGAATGGCTACTCCAGGTTGTTTCCTGGGACCATTTGCTTGGAAAACTGTTTTCCAACCTTTTACTCTGAGGTAGTGTTTGCCTTTGACACTGAGATGCATTTCCTGTATGAAGCAAAATGTTGGTCCTATTTACATATCTAGTCTGTTAGTCTATGTCTTTTTATTGGAGAATTAAGTCCATTGATATTAAGAGATATTAAGGAAAAGTGATTGTTGCTTCCTGCTATATTTAATGTAATTTTTATGTTTGTGTGGTTATCTTCTTTTGGGTTTGTTGAAAGAAGATTAATTTCTTGCTTTTTCTAATGTGTAGTTTCCCTCCTTTTGTTGGTGTTTTCCATTCATTATCCTTTGCAAGACTGGATTTCTGAAAAAAAAAAACTGTAAATTTGTTTTTGTCATGAAGTACCTTGGTTTCTCCATCTATGGTAATTGAGAGATTTGCTGGATATAGCAGTCTGGGTTGGCATTTGTATTCCCTTAGGTTCTGTATGATATCTGCCCAGTCTCTTCTGGCTTTCATATCCTCTGGTGTGAAGTCCAGTGTAATTCTGATAGGTCTACCTTTATATGTTATTTGACATTTTTCCCTTATTGCGTTTAATATTCTTTCTTTGTTTAGTACATTTGGTGTTTTACTTATTATGTGATGGGAGGAATTTCTTTCTTGGTCACATCTATTTGGAGTTCTGTAGACTTCTTTTATGTTCATGGCCATCTCTTTCTTTAGGTTAGGGAAGTTTACTTCTATAATTCTGTTGAAGACATTTATTGGCCATTTAATTTGGAAATCTTCACTTTCTTCTATATCTATAATCCTTAGGTTTGCTATTCTCCTTTTTTCCTGGATTTCTTGGATGTTTTGGGTCAGGAGCTTTTGGCATTTTTCATTTTCTTTGACTGCTGTATCAATGCTTTCTATGGTATCTCCTTCATCTGAGATTCTCTCTTCTATCTCTTGTATTCTGTTATTGATGCTTGGATCCATGACTCCTGACTTCTTTCCTAGGTTTTCTATGTCCTGAGTTTTTTCCCTTCGTGATTTCTTTATTGTTTCTACCTCCATCTTTAGATACTGTTTGGCTTTGTACCATTCCTTCACCCATTTTGTTGGGTTTTCCTCAAGTTCATCAAGGACTTCTCCCTGTTTACTTGTGTTCTCCTGTATTTCTTTAAGGGAGTTATTTATGTCTTTCTTGAAGCCCTCCATCAGCATCATGAGCTATGATTTTAAATCCAACTCTTGGTTTTCCGGTGTGCTGGGGTATCCAGGACTTGCTGTTGTGGGAGAAATGGGATTGTATGGAGCTATATTGCCTTGATTTCTGTTAGTAATGTTCGTATGTTTGCCTTTTGCCATCTGGTTATCT